>OY754969.1:15506154-16148654 GCA_963576475.1 Molanna angustata | reverse complement strand
TACGGTGTGTGTTTATTAATAAAACTTCTGTTTTGGTAGGATTAAGTGTTAATCGGTTGGACGACATCCATTCACTGATTGCTTCTATACACAAAGAAACTTGAGATTTTAGTACATTTATTTCCGAAGGTTTCGAGTAGAAATATATTTGCGTGTCATCAGCAAAGATATGTGCCCATAATCCAAAATGTTTGATTATGTTTTCTATTTCTTTTGTGTACAGTATGTAAAGAAGGTATATAATTATATATACATATAGTTAGATATATGTTATTGTGTATTATATATAGTTATATATTTTTATTGTATGACCGTATCATAGTAATTGGCGTTACAATCTTGGTTTTTGTATTTATTAATTCATTTGAAAATTTATGTTTATATTAAAAAACTGTATGTAACCTTCAAAAATAAATAAATGTTGTATCTAGGCTGCATAAGAGATTCCAAATGGCTTCGAGCTTCTTCGAGGTTGATTTATTTGAGCTAATAAAAATATGTCAAAAGAATCACTGCACATCATCATCATCATAAGCTCGACAGCCCTGGGTGGGCCTTGGCTGAATCCAGGAGTCTCCTCCATTCCCATCTATCCATTGCCTTCGTTCTCCAGTTTCTAATATTTATTGTGGAAGCATCGGCATCGGCATCGACACTGACCATCCATCGAGTCCTTGGTCTTCCTGGTCTCCTTCGACCTTGTGACATAGAAAGTGTGAGTCGTTTTGTGGGGTTGTCGTCGTCCATTCGGATTATGTGACCAGCCCATCTTAAGCGCCCTATCTTGATGGAACTGATCAATTAGATCAATTAGAAATTATTTTTAATGACGAGATTTTTTTTGATCCAAACGCGTGAGTTGATAGAACCAAATGATCAATAAAGTGAATAAATAATTTTATTTATTAAATGAAATGTTCATTATGGAAATATTTCAAAGAAATCAATTATCATTTCCATTACATTAAGAAAGATTTAACAAGATACCTATCACAAACACAAATAAATCTTTCATAATTGAACAATAATAATCGTTAGTAATATTTTTGCAACGTTCATTTGTGCGGTATGCATCTTAACGTAGGTATATCAATTGACTATTTTTGTTAAATATTTACTGATCTATGATTGCGATAAATATTTTGCATTTTCACACGCAGAACGCGAGTGAATGGACATTTCAATTTCATAATTATCGATCAAATTTTATATAATGGAATAGAATCGATCGTGTGAAAGTTACGAAGTTAAAAATGCTTCATTTAATTTCTTTGAATATATCGATATGTTTTTAAGTGAAGTATTGCAGTCATGCAAATCTCGCAAGACCAAGACCAAATGGGTCGCTACAAGACCAAGACCAGGTTTTGCAAGACCAAAAGTCTTGCAACACTTAATGTATCTAGTAGGTACTTACGACAAAATGGAACATTGATATATTTTGGTGAGTAAAAAAGTGGAGTAGGTACATACCTGCCTGTCTAGTAGGTACGACAAAATGGAACCTTGATATATTTTGGTACGTAAAAAAGTAGAGTAGTTACATACCTACCTATGTCTAGTACGACATAATGGATGATAAAGTGGAACCTCGGTAAGTATTATATTTTGATGGATAAAAAGTGGAGTAGGTACATACCTACCTATGTCTAGATCGACAAAAGATCGAACTTTTATATATTTTGGTGGGTAAAAAAAGTAGAGTAGGTAGGTACTTTACCTACCTATATATGTCTATTACAACAAAATGGAACCTTAATTTATATTTTGATGGGTAAAAAAATTGGAGTAGGTACATGGTACATACCTTCTTATGTCTAGTATAACAAAATGGAACCTTGATACATCTATGCATGTTATATTGATATATTTTCGCGGTTTAAATATTTGCATATGACTTTCAGTGATGCATATGTCACATATTATGTAGGTATTTTATTAATTTGATTACACTAAGTATTCAAACTCAGACATTCAATTGATCACCTGAGTAAATTTTATTAAACAATTGAACAAACAAGCAATGAAATCTACAATAAACTTAGTCAATATTAAATTAATAACATTTTCGCATCAATTTTTTAAAATTTGTTAATTATAGCGACTATTTGTTCAGAAACTAAATAGGCGTTTTGTATCACACGTACAGATTTGTAGGTAACTACCTTTTTTTAGGCTGTTGACTGGCCTGTAAACCATTGGGGTTATTGTAGGTATGCTGATTATCAAAATGACGGAATCGTCGAAAATTGGTCATAATAACTATTAGTAAATTCGCGAACTAAGAAACTTTTAACCATGTTATTTTCAGTGTAGAATTATGAATTGCTTGAGAAATAATTTCAAATATTTATATTTATCCTGTGATGGGTATTTAACACAGGAGATCGGCACAGGCGACTTATCATTTTGACACGATTATAAAAACACATTTCATCATGGAAAAAAGCACAATTAATATGCGAATCTCTATTACTTAGAATATGGAAAAGCCCAGTAATTTTTGGATTATGCTGATGTACCTAATTGACAAATATCTTATCACAAATACATAGTCATATTTCATGAACATAATAGTTGATATTATACAAAACAGACGTCCGCAGAGCAAATAATTATTTAGCGATATTATAGCTTGCATGATGTGTGTTTAATCGTCTTAAAGTTTTACCTAGTATAAATTGCATCTGACACGAACGGACTTTCACTTTCACATTCAGTCAGTCGCAATGTTCAGTAAAGATGTAATGGATTCATTAACAAATTTCATGAATGATGAACGTAATGGCTTGTATGCTTTTTGTAAACTACGTTATATCTTCGATCTTATAAAATCTTAGTTACGAGTTTTTTTTTCACAATAATTCTATATTGTTTAAACATCATTAATCAATCATAAGAAATCTTTGTACAGTACCTATACGCCAGTGCCTATTATGTGTAGGTATGTAGGTAGGTACTCAAAATATAAAAAGACTCATTTTGATATTAAAGATTTGTTTACTATAATTTCAATATGTTTGTCGAAGAGAAGTTTTGAATCAAAGTGTATGCCAAGTAAATATTTTTTTAATACATTTACATGTTGTGTGGCCTCAGTCAATATTTTACATATATATTTTATAGAAATAAAAATTCGCTGTTAATAAATAACGCTTTATTTCAAAAAGTGTAGAAAAAACTATATTTTTTGAAATAAAGCGTTAAATATAAGTATGAACATGATAATGAAACATCTGGTTTCTATAAATAGGTACCTACATTCTGCTTACTTTTGGCGCCCCCAATCTCTCTGCATCTAATTATTGAAACAATCAAATTTCTCATCATCGGTAAACGAAAATAATCCACAGTAATTTAAGTGATAGACAGTTAGACAGACTGGAAATCTTAGAAATCAGAAAAAAACGTAAATATGAGAAATAATAATATATAACCAAACACAATTCCCTAATAACCCTATATTAAATATTTTCCCAATACAAAAATTAACTAACCAATAACTTCATTGCATCCCCCACCCTACAAAATAATGTTACCCAGCCTATACTCCACCCATTATGTTTACCTACTTTAAGTCTATATATATTGCTTTACAACAAATACATAAAGATACCTTTGGAAAGCGGGCTAAAAATCTAGTGAGTACACAGAGACGGCATCTCATAGGAAATATGATGATACCGAAATGTAATAAGACGCATGCCCAACATCACTATAAATACCTGGGTATACAATATTTTAACAAACTACCTGCCATTATTAAAAAAACACAAAAATTTTATGACTTTAAAAGAAAAATCAAATCTTTAAAATAACAATAAATTTTTATCTATTCCTTTTTCATATTCACTATGTGTATATGTATGTGTGTATATGTATGTATGTGTATGTGTGTATATGTGTGTATGTATGTATATGTGTGTATGTATGTATATGTATGTATGTGTGTGTGTATGTATATATGTATATGTGTGTATGTATATATATGTATGTGTATATGTATGTGTGTACATGTGTGTATAAGTATGCGTATATTATATGTGTGTATGTTGTATATGTGTATGTGTGTGTATGTATGTGAATGTGTATATGTGTATTTGTATATGTGTATTTGTATATGTGAATTTTTATTTTTTTCTCCTTTTTGGATAAATTATGGTTTTTATTCTATATTCACTAAAAAAACAAAAATAAACTTTAATCATCTGTATGTATTAGCTGTAAGTTGAACTTGATTTACAATTTATTAAATGATTCTATTATTATAAGTAAAATGTATGTAATATGTTAAATGTAGATATGTTATTTGCTCCTGTCCCAAGCACAAGTTTTTAACTTTTTTGGGGCAGTACCTATTGAAAAAAAAAATTGTATTAATTTAAATATTTGTACTATGTGTATGTTCATATTATGTTACTCAATAAAAAAAAAAAAATTGTATTTATATTTTAGTATACTTAGTATCCTCCCGAGGAAGGGAACTTTGTTCTCATAATATGTAGAGGAATTTTTATTCAATTGAATAAAATTTATAACTGTAGTGGTGTAGGTACACAAAGTTGTGTTTTATTTCATTTAATTAATGAAATTTCTATTAAATTTATAGCCAATTTAATTGATAATCTGCATAATATAATAATGAAAACATTGTGGTTTATGTACCAGATAGCCGGGTTATAACAGCACCACGACACTCAAATATTGGCGCAAAGCAAACTTATAGTCCAGTCAACAAATTCTCATAAATGGGTGTTATAGAGTGTAAGGAGAAGGGCAGAATTTTGTTAATAAGATTGTGTATCAAATTTTGTCATACAAATTGTACGAATTTTTTATCGGAAACATAACGCTTCTTTACATAATATATAGTATAGTAACACAATTTATCCCTTCGTAGCTCAACCTGCTCAACTTCTTGAAAATTACATAATGTTTTACCATGTTTTTGAATAGCTTTTAACAAATAATTAGACCCTTTTTTTTCTTTCACCCAACTCGAGAAGATATAAAATTTTTGTAGGTACCTACTAGAAAGAAATGTCGAGTCATAAGTGATAACCAAAACAAAAATCAAATTTTAAGGTCTTCTGGATTCCTCCCCGCCTTGCAACAACTCACCTCTCAGGGTCTGGTTCTTTTGGGATATTTACCTCTCAAGGACTGTGTTGTATTGTATTGGTTTATCCTCCATATTAGGCTCCCAAGCAAGCACTCGGAGACCTCATCGATTATAAATATACAAACAAATGATTATTAGCGAACAAAGACAAAATACTCCATGCTTATTGAAATCTCTTTCATTCAGCATTTCGTCAGTTGTATAAAATGATTTTTCGACGAGATACTTCTTCGTCTCTCTCTCAAAATAACCTTCTTTCAAAGACCGTATGTGAGGTGGCAGTTTGCATTTTGCAGGTCTGATGTTGTTGAACACATTCCATAAATCAAGAATTCTGCACCTCTCAATGCACTGTATAATTTAGAGATAGCTATATCTATATTAAAGGAATAAACCTCAAACAAAAAACAAAATTTGAAGCAAAATTCCTAACTTGATCATTTCAAATAATCTCATATGACTCATGTAATGAGGAAAAACCTAGAACAGGGATAAACTAAAAACAATTTGAAAATACATACCATAAAGATAAGACTAATCAAATAATGAATAAGTTATGCAGCGAGTCATTGTCAATGGTAAAATTTGCATTAGATATATTATTTTTAAAAAATGTTTTTTTCGTTATCTGAGACTTTTTCCATTAAACATAGTTTATTTGTACTCAGAAACTGTACAAACTTGTTACACTTATTAATAAATCATATCATATTTTATTATGTTTAACACGAATTCATATTATTGTGAATCATTTTAGATGCTGCTCGAGAGATTTAGATTGTTTATTTTCAATGACGTTGTATGATTATTTATTTTATCTCAGAAAGCTACTGCTTTAAGTGAAGTATTTTTCATCTCATTTTTTATGAAAGTTGATCCAAAAAGACTTGATTCAATTAATATTGATGATTATACTACAATAGATACATATTTGAGTATCGGGTCTTAAAATAGATGATGGAGATTCTTAGGCATAACATTTTTTCTTTAAAACGAAGATCTGGGGGGGGGGGGCAAGTCCAGTCCAACTGGCGAAATCAAAACCCTCGTGATTACCCATATCATGGATATAATTATCATATGGAGTTTTATGACATCTAAAGATATTATAGAACTCCATATGATAATTATATCCATGATATGGGTAATCACGAGGGTTTTGATTTCGCCGGTTGGACCAGACTTGCCCCCCAGATCTATCTGTCTTCTTTTAGTATCCTTATCCAGCTCAACTGAGCATCGTTTCCAAATGTTTTCTTTAAAACAAGAGAATGCTTTTTTTATAGTTGAGTTGTAACAGAATCACTGGATCACTAGTTCAGCACACTGCCGCTCTACCACTGACACGTCAAAACATTAAACCTCAATGGAGAAATGTGGTATTCAAGAATAATTTCTGTCTAACAGTAACTAATAAAAACAAACCCACTATTGGTATATTTTACGGTACATAAATTGAGAATTTTCGTCGTGGAAGGGGACAGCAAAAAATTGCGATCTGCGCACCCCACGTGACATTCTCAATTACTTGCTGCTAACTGTATAATTATTATGGTGTGATAGTAAATTGTGTATTAGTAATTGATTCATCATCAGCAATGGCGCTACAGCCTGGTGCGAGCCTTGGCCTCCTCAACAAACTGCCTCCATCCCGCCCTGTCGACAGCAAGTCTCCTCCAATTTGTCTGTCCGATCGCTCTTATATCGCCCTCGATGTCGTCCAGCCATCTCATCCTAGGTCTCCCTCTGCTTCTTCTTCCTTCAGGACGGGTGTCCAATACTTTCTTTGGGACCCGGTTATCCTCCATTCTACAAACGTGTCCGAGCCAACGTAGACGTTGTATTTTGATGTATTGGACAACGTTTGGTTCGCCATACATTATTTCTAGCTCGTGGTTAAACCGGATCCTCCAAGATCCTCCTTCACAGGTAGGACCAAATATTTTGCGAAGTAATTGATTAATGAGAGACAATATTAAATCGTTATCAATTTATTCTCAATCGATCAATACACAATCAAATATTGAATGCGTGTAATTTATGATCCGATTCAATCAAATGTTTGATGGTGACATTTTTTGTTGAATCACATTTCCCAATTGCAGTGTCATTTTTAGATGAATGAGATTTCTAATCACCGAGACAATATTTTTCGTAGAAAGTTTGTCATAGTTTTTTTCAAAAAAAAACTTATCGTTTAAATATATTCCTCATCGTTTCAATTTAAAATTGTTGCATCTTGATTCTGAGATTTAATAACAACAATTGCTCAATTACAGTTAAAACTTTGCAAAAATAAAAATATGTGTACCTAAATTTGATGACAAAAGTTAGGTCAACCTTTTATCAACAATACGTGTGGTATCAATTAATTTAAATAAACGTAGGTACGTAGTACATAGTCTAGTTCAATAATGGTATCAAATTATGCACTTGGCAATATAAAATATAGCAAATGCAAACCAAAATCTGAAAATTCATTTTTCTATATCATTCATAAAAGGGTCTTGTATCGTTTCGGACAAAAGTCAATATGAATAAAAGCAAGGTAAAAATATTTACCATTTGTTTTTGAGCACATTCTATTGTTTTTCGTGCTTTGGTAAATATAATGAATGCGAAATCATGCTATGGCGCTAAACAAATACTAATTAATTATAGATGCGTGACTATGACTAGGTCACAGTTAACAAAAGAGAACCCTGGTTGGTATATTGATATAATTCGGTATTGTAAATCTTTTTATATGTTTTCATTGATCTAGAAATAAAACTATATTTTTATCCGAATGTTCAAATGATTGACTCAACACAAATATTTAGTCTGCCTGCTGTGAGTTGATCTATTTTATTAGTAAAACAGAAAGAAGATATCGGTATTAAGGTATTTTTTGTTATTCTTTCATTGCATAAAGTCTCATGTGCCGAATTGCAAACCACACAAGGCCAAAGATATTTCAAATATTGTACCATCAAATTACATAATGGTCTACCAATTTTACTAAAACTGCAATTATAAAATACAGCGCCACAAAACTACATAAAAAACATGACATCATGGATATACATAAATCGGTTCGGAACATATAAATCACATTATAACACCAAATCAAACATAACTAGTTGCATGTAATACATGAGATTCAACTGTCGATGGCGAAAATATGTATGATTGAAGAATACGTACCAAACTATAAACACTTAAACACAATTTAATAAATATTTTATGTAGGTATGTATGTCAGGATAGGATAGTATGGAGGTCAATTTTTTTTCCTACCCAGAACATGAAAACAGCATGATGGTATGCATGTATGTTGGAGATTAAGTATCAAACTATTGAGTCCCCGTAGATATTGTGTGGTGTATACTGCCTTACAAATTGTATGAAACAATGTCACTAGGTAAATCAAATTTTTTTAAAAATTGTTAAAAAAAGTTTGAGATGTACAACTACAATGTTCATATTTTTTATAGAAAATTAAATTATCTAGTTCAGGTGTTTCGGTTTTTTCGATATTTTTAAAAACTTTGGAAATATTGGCAGTTAAACACATATTTTTATCATTAAAAAAATGTTTTTCTTAATAAAAAATGTTTGAGAAACTCTGGAACTTCTTTAAAAAAATAATTTTAGATTTCGTATTTGCCTATATTAATACTAATTTTCAGATTTCAAGCTTTTATGGTATTTGGTATATATAGAAAAAAAAAGTAATTTGATATAAATATATGGAAGGCCAAACAAAAAGTGAGTAAGTAAAATTTCAAAATTTGATGAGTATAAAAGTTTTGTAGGTCTATAACTTTCTATATATTTTAAAATTGTAGACTCTGTGCGTTGAGCGGATCAAAAGTTATAAGGGGGGGGGACACAGACAGACACGCTGATACACACAGACACACGCCACATACACAAAGACACTAAATGTTCTACTCTGAATTCTGAGTAAATCCATATAATATATGGATTTACTATGAAACATATATGCTGCGAAGCCTCTAAGTTAGTGTTTTTTGACTTCAAAGTAGGAAAAACCGCGAAAAGTATAGACCCTGCATACAAATCTCGCGTTATTTGGCTTGATGTCGATATATGTTAAGAGAAATAAATTCTCTTGAACAAATCGACAGTTAGAAATTATATTAATTAGATGTGGTTGCACCGCAGAATGCCCAAAATCACTTGGACAAGTCTAGCCAGGACAACCAGGCAACTCCTGTCTACAATGAAGGTCCGCAAGATCACATATCTGGGCCACATAATGAGGGGAGATAAATACCACTTGCTCATAATAATTCATGATTCAGATGAATAAACAAAGCTGATCTTTTACATGCAACGTTTATTACATAAGTAAGAAAAATGAAATAAAATGTATCAAAATCGGATATAGGCTGAACAATTTCAAAAATAAAAATGAACAAGAAACTCTAGTCATCAGGTTATGGTCCTATGGGAACGCAATAAGAGGTTTTCAATGTTTCAGCAAAATAAAAAACCTTATGGAATAGCAAACATACATTGAGGCTTCCAGTGACATCTATCTATAGGTGGACTTTATTGAATGGAATTAAAGTTGAACAGGAATTCTCTGAAATTCACATGTTATTTGTCTTAAGAACAATTCAATGATGGGTTAATATTTTCAAGAACCTACTTACGCATAATATATTCTGTGCAAAGTACCTATGCCTATTTTCGGAAGTTTTATATTTCCAACAAATAGATGTCAAGAGTTATCGAGTGAGAAAGGCCATGTAAGTTTTTTGAATGCGTCATTTGAAATCCTACGAACAGATTATAATATGAAAGGGAGAGAACACGCTATCCATATTTTTACCAGTTAGTGTTCTTGTAGATATTTTTGGACATAGCTGTGATTACTTTTGCTTGACTTTAATCAATTTTCGATAATGAAGTTTCGCCAGATTGTGTGGGCTTTTTGCGCCGAGTGCCGGAAGAGGCGCAAATTGAATAACCAAACGTGGCTATTTGGACTAATTTAATCATGCTCCATTGAAGGTGGTGACAATACCAATCGGTGGGGGTCATGAAACGATAGGATCTTTATAGGATGGGTATGAATCTTTATACAAACGAAACGATCACGTATCATTGCAATTTGTTGATACTGATTATTTTTGTAGTCTAAAAATATCACGAAGCTATCGGTGTACTTTGTATGTTTGATGAAATTGCATACGAAAAATACATATTATGCATAATAAAGTACATTTTTAAAGAATGAATACGACAATGTAACAAGAACATATACATACATCACACACATTCACTAAATAAAGCAAAAATGCTCGCGATATAGGAGAATGAAATCGGTCGAGACAAGATACGAACCCACGTCCTCTAAATTTTTAATCCAGCGCGCTAGCCGCTCTGTCATGTATGTTTATATATTAATAGAGACGAAGCACTAAATAACTATTAATATTGTTGTCATTCGTCCTTGTTGTTACTTGTGGTTCAAAACAAAGTGATTTGTGATTGATACAATTCACTAAACGAAAACAAGGGAATTCGTTAAAAAATAGTAAGTACCTACGTGATGTGTTGGTTTGCGCGATCACTTTATTTGCTTGGATAACTTTCACAAAATATGCCTTAATTGAGTTTCCTTATCAATCGTATTTTTGAATTGGATATAGGATTTTACCTATTTTTCAAAATATCTCGATCTAATCTGTGGTCTCGATCCTGGTAGCACAATCAATACTTTTTTTTTGACAAACTTGCGTAAATTATGGGGGCAAGTCTGGTTCGATCGGCGAAATCAAAACCCCAGTGATTACCCATATCATGGATATAATTATTAGGTATATGGAGTTCTACTATATCTTTAGATGTCATAGAACTCCATACGATAATTATATCCATGATATGGGTAATCACTGGGGTTTTGATTTCGCCGATCGAACCAGACTTGCCCCCCAGATCTATATTGTTTGACTGGATCATTGACGATTTTTTATTATACGCAAGTCTTGCCTGGTGTATGCGACTGTCAATCTCGCCTTTTGACCGGCCATCCCATGAGATCTTGCTATCGAGGTATACAAACTCCTTCACATTCTTCAGAGGTACTCCAAACATAGACACTCTCGCTCTCTGTTCGGTACGGCCTACGACCATTACTTTGGTTTTGTCTTTATTGATTTTCATTCCAAATATTCGCTTATGAGGGTCTCTTCCATGTTTTTAAGGGCTTCTTGGAGTTATTCGTTATCGGCAATCAAAGCAACATCGTCAGCGAAATTATTAAGTATGTGAGTGACAAGTCCAGAATACTATTCAAATTAACTTTATTTATACATACAAAATTATTTATTACAATTAACAATATAAAATAAACAGTTCTCAAAATATGCACGCAAATATATATCACAAATAATAGTTACACGATGTACCTAGGTAAAAGAATGACCCGCTGTTCACACAATATACGAATGCATCCGACTACGCATTCGGGAATCTCCGTCGACACGAAGATATATCACACTAATCATGTCCATATTTTGGAGTGCACCTTCTCTGTGGCTCATTCCACAGATAATATAGAAGTAAACTGCTCATTCGACATTCGTTCTCCCAGTATGTGTCCACTGCGCACTGTATGTATGCGTCCTAAAAATACAACTAATAAACCCTGATTGTCCACTCTCCAAAATACTCGATCGACTTGAACACATTAAATTAATTTAAGTAAAAAAATTGTGATGTTTATCGCTGACGTGACTGTCATTGACCAGCATCGCTTTTAGACGAGAATCGTCAGAATAATAAACGTTTTTCTGATGATGCTCGCCACAGATAGCAGTCGCGCTAGCCATAAAAATAACAATAGACATTAAATAATTATATTTTATTTCAATAATAAAAAAAAGGATTTCTATAGCTATGTGATAATTTCTAAAAAAAAAACAATATTAGGCAGTGACCTAGGAAAAAATAATATTGGAGACACACAACATATGCAATGTTCAGGATTCCTTAAAATGGAATTGGAATTATGTAGGTCAGTAATGTAGTGAGAACAGCAGACGATCAATGGACCAAACGTACTCTGTGAGTGGCGACAGACTTAAAGCTCGAAACTTGACGAAACATATTACCCCGTATTCAGTAACTATTGTAACTAAAATAGGAACATACTAAAATTGTAGATTTTAGATTTACGGTCTTATTTCAGCGTTATAAAATATCAACTTGGACTAAATGGAATAGGAACGTACCTTTATTGGCCGGAACGTAATTAAAAAGTTAATGAATTAGACGTATTTTGAATAGTTATGAAAATGATGAAAATTTCATAATTTTAATAATTATTCATAATACGTTTGATTCAGTAACTTTTTAAAAACGTTCTGGCCAAAATAGGTACGTTTCTATTCCATTTAGTCCAAGTTTATATTTTATAACGCTGATATATGACCGTAAATAAAAAATCTACAATTTTAGAACGTTCCTAATGAAATATTATAAAATTACTTAAAAAAATAAATAAAAACACAAAATTTTAACTATATGCTATATTTTTAACTTTATTCCTAATTAAGTTCCAATAGTTACTGAATACGGGGTATTATTATGATTTTTTATTTCTATATTTAGCTCTACTCTAACAAACAAAGCGGTATTAACCATAAATTAAATTAACAAAAGAAATCGATCAAATTAATTGCTATAACCTGATCGAACCTTACAAAATACGCAATAATGTTTACAAAGAAGAATAAAAAATAATGTAGGGTAAATATTTTGACGAATACGTTACACTATATTATTTTCAATATAATATACTGAAAAGACTTATTTTTAACCCAACAAAACAGCCTTTTGACGCACATCTGTGTTATTTTTGGAATGTTCATGTCTGAATATCCAAATAAGCGATGTGGAAGATAAAGTAACATGTCATGAATCTTGACTCGTGAGTCATGTCTATGACATGCATCGTCATGTTAAAATATTGTATATTCATGTGGTCGTTCGATACTAATGTATGAAAATTTATTATAAATTTCAAATTTATTCAATACAAAATTACGTATCTCTAGCAATACATAACTTTTGTGTCTACGTTGAAATCTTAAATATGTTTTCTTCTTTCTCTCTTTTTAGACCTCTTGATCTGTTTGAATTCTTGATATTTTTATGTGTATGGTGTAGTATGAAAACTTTTGTCCTCTGGGAAACCTATCCTTTACCTTCCTTTCCTTTGCTACGTAATATTTACTAAAGAAGGAATATTTATCCCTAAACACCTGATCTCAATTTCCTCTTCTTGTTCTTTCCCAATCCTTTTTTTTTGCTATAATGTTTTGTATTTGTTTTTGTTATTTATTTTTGTTATCCATATTTTCTTTATTCTTTTTTAGCTTTCATTTTTTGTTGATGTACCTACATAATATATGATTCTGTAATCTGGTTGTTTGGAAGAAATTGTCTAATGGCAATAAGCCCGCCAGTGTGCATTTTATTTGTTTATATTATGTACAAAAAGTTAAATAAATAAAAATAAATGAAATATATTTGTTTAGGAATCTAACAGAAATGCAATTCATAAAAACGCATTTAGGGTTTGTCAACCTTTCAAGAAGAGAAAAACTTACACTTACTATGAAGTGGAGAGTTTAGTGATGGCCACGATCCACTCGTTTTTTTTTATTTAAATCTGTCGATTCACATGTTTCAAATCAAACTAAATAAAAAAAAACATACTTAAGGCAATACTTAACATCGGCACTGGGAGTGAACTTTGATTTAGAAATTCTTTCAAATATATTTTTTTGATCAATGATTTCAACAGACGCAATAGACATACCGCTGTCTAATAATAGGTAGAAATTGAAATTGATACATTGAAAAATAATGTTTACCTTACAACAAACATTCTTCGTATTTTTATTGAGTCTAGACTGCGCACGTAAAATGATAATGGGCTATTGTTATTGAGTTTATTTTGACAAGAATATAATTACGTAGGACAAAGTATGTCTGTGTACAAGTATAAATTTGAATTTGTTTGAGTAAATTTTCTCTTTGTAGTATGTTTTCCTGGACTGCGTTCAGATAGTACACTCGACGTTGAGTATCGGATGTATCTGAAGTAGCAGATAATGGCGTTTTTCACACAAATCTTATTGAACGCTTCCAAGCGGCGGGCGTTTCAATCTGAAAACAGCATCGGGCATTTTAAATATTAAATTTTGTGTCTTTTTAGGTTAATTTTTCATCAAAAGACAACAATTGGGCAGTGGAGTAAATAATCTCTCTGACCTTTTATTGGAAATTTTAGAAAGATATTTTTACGAATTAACCTCTTTGTGAATGCATATTGTCATCATAAATGTCAAATGACATAATAGATACCACAGAAACAAATAGAAGTCATCATTCCACAGATAAAATTAATAGAAGTCAACAGATACTATAATAACTGTTAGAGCGTTTTCACCCGATAATTTTACATAGCGTTTGGTGCGTACACTCGACGTTCAATCTGAACGCCCCAGAGTGTCTTTCGAGCGTCTGTTTCTTCATTTATTTCTCTACGACACATAGTAGATAGTTATTAAAAAAATGCTGTATAAAAGGATTTTTTAAATATATATTTAGGGGAATTTGTGCTGGTTTTTAAAATTGTGAGACGAATATTCACTAGAAAAATGTGGAAAATACACACTTATGATATTTTTATAGAAACCAACCGTTTAACATATAATATGAGAAACTATTTTAAATTAGGGTTTTAAGGTTTATATGTCCCCTATAACGAGTTTTTTGTAAGTGTACAGCAAAAAATATTCCGAATACGTACATTCCATACATACCTATACACATTCTTAATACCTACATACATCTGAATTCATACATACCAAACATATGTACATACTTCTAAAAACGGATATACCCGAAATCAAACGTTTTTCCTCCTATTTTTTTATGTTTACAAACAATAAATTGGATAAATAATATGTGTGTTTGGATATAATTTTATTTTTTATCCAGGATGTCACACTTGTTAGTAGTATCAACAATGATAACATTGCAAAAATTTTATGTAGGTAGACGTAAATATATAGTCGGTACATATATACATATAGAAATACCAACCTACATAATATAATATATTATGACCTAGAAACTTCTCTACCGCTTCAAAGATAGTTTTGCGGTCAGAAGGTAACCAGAAACCATGTGACCATACAATTTAAACCACAATTATTATATTATATTTTCTCTTCAAAATGTTTACATATAAAAATATTATAGGAACACGATTGAAATTTATCCCAATAAAATTTTAAAAAATCTTAAATTACCAATAGATATTAGCGATTGAAACAGTGTTTTTAGTGTAATTTAATAATTTAATTTAGTATAGACAGCGAATACCAAAGAAAGTTCTGTGTGGACATCCAGGTGGAAGACGAAAGGTTGGAAGACCGCGGCTGCGATGGGAGGACGAAGTTGGAAGGGATGCTTCCCAACTACTGCAAGTGCCGGGCAGTTGGAAAGTTGCTGCAGAAGATAGGAGAAGCTGGAGGCGAAGACTGACGGAGGCCAAGGCTCGATATGGGCTGTAGCGCCATTGAAGAAAAAAAAATAAAATAGGTATACTAGGTAAAAACTAAAACATAAGTTCTACGAATTTTATTTGTATTATTTTATATATGTTTTTATTAAGATTAAAGAAAAGTATAAACACTTACATCTAGTATCTACCTACGAAATATTAGGTTGATAAAAATAAAACAAAATAACACTACAAAAACATGGTAAAACCAATAACAACAAAAATATTCAATATAGGTAGGTACTTATAAAAGAAAGAGCTATGAACACAAAATATAGATTTTGTGTATTTAATTCTATTAACCAATAAACACATTTTTAGATATATAGATAACTGTGTACAAATTATATGTTTTATTTTATTGGTAGATAGAGAGTTATAAAGTCTACACAATTTATAAAACAGACAATGTGCATTGATTTTAATTATCTCAATAGAGACAACTTCGTCTCTATTGAGATAATTAAAGTCTGTTAAAAAATATTTTTGACTCCCGACAGGGAAAAAATCCAATGTTTGCGCATATGCAATGATAAAAATATTCGATTGCATTGCTTTATTAGTGGACCAGTGAAAACTACATGCATTATTCAATAGGATAATTAATATTGATTAAAAAAATTACAAATAATGTATAATAAATTTACTAGTACATAAAAAGCACTAAAATAAGACAGCTGATTAAATCAAAGTACCTACTAGGAAAGATAGGAGGAGACAGCTTACCTAAACGCACTAAAAGAGCTCGCAGAGATGTCGAGTGTACCTATTAAAGAAAGCATTGTACACCGTTTAAGCACGGTACACAAAAACCACAACAAAAGCATTCTGAGTGTAGTTATTATTACCTACAGTAAAATTAGGGATATAAAAAATGCTAGGATATCTGGTTGTTCTGCTCGGACAGTGAAAGCAAATTTTTTTCAACAAGTCTGTGGAATCCACTAAATTGTTGACAAACTTAAACAAATATATATTATCAATTAGGGTCCTGCGGTTCGCCAGAGTTACCAAATTATGGTAATCGATTGATTCAGCATAGTTACTAAAAAAAGACCAAGAAGAAAATCAAGATGAGAAGCAAACTATCGCTAGATTCTTTCGATTCTGTCTATATACGTTGATAGCGAGAATTCCAAACCACATGTGCTAATGAAGTAAAGAAAATAAATATATTTTGTAGTGTTATTATTTCTTTTTATATCGAATTATTAAAAACATTTGATAATATTTTTGTTGATAACAAAAATTATCACTATTTTTATTCGAGAGCTGGTAGACAATGTTTCACTTACGAAATGCGCAGTGACTTAGTAGGAACCAAGTAAAAAAAACCGTCTTGTGAAATTTGCCAATCAATGCAAGTGCGAAACGAATGAAAACTTCACAAACTAATAGAAATACGAGTATGATTCACGTGGAATAACTTGTTAGATGAACCACGTGAAATCGTTTGATTTTATGATATTAATCATTATTGTGTCTCAGTTGGTTGAACGTGTGATAGAATGTGACAAATAATAAATGAAAGTACACGTTTTGATACTAGATGACAATGACGGCGTACAACAAATAGATTGTGTAGTGTAGGTACTGAAGAAGGGAAATGCAAAGGAAATGAAAAAACTTATGAAGATTGAATACAAATGATTCGATATATTGATCGAACGAAACTTTTCAAATATTGAAATTAAGTCGCCCATTATCAACAATGTTTCATATTCAATTTTCGTACAAATTCAAGTTTCGCACAATAATTCATAAATCAAGTAGATCCAATCAGATACATACAATATTATAATTATATGCATACAATATTATTTATTTATTGCAATCATTGAATTATATGTAGTACGTAGTACATATAAATCAATCATTGCAATCACCTACAATTATTTGTAGAATGACAATGTCAAAATTTTTAGTAAATGGACCAATTTTCTATCGTATCGTATAATTTACTTATTTATCTATATATATTTTTTTAAAATTAATGTATAAGTTCTTTAAATGGGTCGATGGCAGAGCGGGCATCGCATTCGATTTGTCATCTAGTGATGGAGAGTTCGAACCCCATCCTAGCTTCCTTCTGATTTCCTTCGTCTTATAGCACAAGCATTTATACTTAATTTAGATGATGATGAATATAAATATCTTGGGAATATAATCCACCAAACAGGTGATGTCAGTCATAAAATTCAGCATAGAATTGCCTCTGCATGGATGAAATGGCGTGAATTCACTGGTGTCACATGCAACAAAAATATACCAGTGTAAATTAAGGGTCTGGTTTATATATCCATGATACGACCTGTAACAAAATATGGATCAGAAACCTGGAACGTTTCCCCTAAACGCGTTCATGCTGTACAGACAACCGAAATGAAAATGTGGATGGATGTGTGGGGAAACTAGGCTTTTACCCCGGGGGGTGTACAGAAACGACGACAATGGAGGCGTTAGATGCAGAAAGCAGACCGCACCACCATGAGGGACAATTGCTGAGGAAAAGATGATGATGAAGTAGGTATATGTCCTTTTTACAAGGTGAACGAAATCGCTCGAAGTAGGATTCGGACCCGCAATTTCTTAATTAGGTACTGATCCAGCGCACAAGTTGCTCGGTCAGAGGGGAAGGTTGGTCCAACCGGCGAAATCAAAACCCTCACGACTACCCATATCATGGATTTATTATACGGAGTTTTATAATATCTTAATATGTCATAGAACTCCAAATGATAATTATATCCATGATATGGGTAATCACTAGGGTTTTGATTTCACCGGTCGGTCCAGACCTGTTCCCCTAGTCCAGATCAGTATTACGAGTATGTTTATATTGTCAATATATTAGCACGGTATAAGAAGAGTAAACAACAAAGCAAAATTCATCTCCACATATCCCGTGATAAAAATAACAACTATAATATTTATGTATTTAAGTTCAGCCACTCTTCATATTTCCACAGAATGTCGCACATCTGCTTTCACTGAATTGGCAAAACACTACTAACCAACCGGATTTGTGGAATTAAACCACTCACCACATGTGTATTTATCAGGGCAATTAAAATTCTATTGCAAACGATACTATTCTTTTGCTACAGCAGTGTTTACGATAAAATACTCGTAAGTATATATTATGAAGGTAGGTACGCGTGGCATTGGAAAATTATTTATTTTTTGATTTATGAAATAAATTGCATTTAAATAAGACTGGTCTGATCTGGTGAGGATATATATGAAGACTAAGATTCGAACTCCACAAGTCTTTGTTTAAACAAACAATGTAAGTACCTAATACTTACAAATTAGTACCTTCTTATTACTTTCATACCTATAATTCCTTTTATTTATTTAAGGAAACATACAGTTGTGTAAACATATTGTAATAGAACGAAAAAATCAAGTAAACCATTCCTTTCCTTTATTCTTTAATTCCTTTATCCTTCATACCTTCGCATCCCATTCTCTTTCAATTGCACATTAACATTATTTATTTATTTGTTTGTTTATTTATTTCTTTAATAATTTATTTATTTATTTGCTCATTTATTTGTTTATTTATTTATTTATTCATTTATTTATTTATTTATGTATTTGTTTATTTATTTATTTATTTATTTATAGTTTATTCATTTGTTTATTTGTTTGTTTATTTATTAATTAATTAATTAATTAATTAATTAATTAATTAATTAATTAATTAATTTATTTATTTATTTATTTATTTATTTATTTATTTATTTATTTATTTATTTATTTATTTATTTATTTATTTATTCATTCATTCATTCATTTATTTATTTATTTATTTATTTATTTATTTATTTATTTATTTATTTATTTATTTATTAATTAATTAATTTATTTATTTATTTAATTATTTATTTATTTAAGATTTGGTACACGGTTAACATACAATATACATAAACATAATATCAATTAAGTATAGTAAATCAACAGTGCACACAAAAAAATTTATTACCTGCAAAAAGTGTTTTTTGTATTAAATATTTATTTATATTTGCTACAGATTTTTTTACAGTGGGTATATAGTGTGGTTGACTGGTAGAAATCACCTTTAAGTCCGCCAAATTATGTGAAAAATATAATAATAAACAAATATTTTTAATAATGCCTGATATTAAAATTTAAACAATAACAGTTATTTTAAAATTTAATAACCAACTGTGAAGCGCAAGTAAAAATAAAGATATAATTTGTACATATCAACGACTGAATCCAGAAGATCGGGATTTTTGTTTAGAATTTTAAATCATATGTAATGCTCATAAACAATTCATATACATATAGGTACATGCAAGGCTGTGCCTTGTGAGGTGGATGTAGGTATATAATATGTAAATGTAAACTTAAAAAAAATGTATAAATAAATAACAATACATTCCACATAAAATCTTACAAAAGAACTAAACTCAATACAAAAAATCACATCTTTTGTCTGAAAATCCTATAAATTTGAATGAAATAACATAACAAGACGCGCGTATTGTTTTAAATCCCTCCATAAGATGTTTTTTTCAGCCATGTTCGATCCACTGCTTAGTATTATAAAATGTTAACGCGAAATCCAAAAAGACGTTAAACAAAAGATACTGTGGTGGGTCCGATTCTGAAAACACACTAAAATTTTAATCAAATGTCAAATTAATCTTTTCATGACGGTATTTTTTTTGCCATTCTGAAGATTGAATAAAATAAAGCAAGTTTAATAAGATTGAAATGACAAGACAACATCACTACTAATGTATTATAAAATGGATATACTTACTTAATTTAAAGTGACAGTTCAGGGGGGCAAGTCTGGTCCAACCGGCGAAATCAAAACCCCCGTGATTACCCAAATCATGGATATAATTATCATACGGGGTTCTATGACATCTAAAGATATTATAGAACTCCATATAATAGTTATATCCATGATATGGGTAAAAGTGAGGAATGCTTTTAATTGCTTCTCGAGCAAATAACAAGTACCTCCTATGTCAAATATTAATTTAACACGCACCCAATAAAAAGTTGCCTCATTCTGGAGACTTACTCACACATCCAGGCTGAAAACACAATTAAAAACTGCGTCTCCTCCGGGAATCGAACCCGGGACCTTTGGCTCAATAGTCAGATATCAAACCAACTGAGCCACGAAGGCCGAAAATATTCACTTTTATCCGCCTTTATGTTCATTCAAATTTAAATTCGCCTTCGGAATTGAACCCAATATTTAGTTAAAATGACAAAAGTTTTGAATTATTGCATTATCTATGGGATACGTAATTTTATCTCAAGCGGACATCGGATATCAGCAGAAAAATAAAAAGGTATTTATTTAATAATTTATTATTGCGATAAAAGTTTTAAAGTTATAATTTAGGTATAGCAAAAAAAAGTGCGGCTAGGATTTATTCTCACTTACCTACACTTTTTTTGTCACTTACAAAATGATTTCTAATCATAATTAGTGATTCAAAAGCATGACGTTTTATCTTACGACGAATAACATTTGACAATGCAGCAATTACAACAAATTCCCAAAAATAGGATTGATGTTACAAAAGATAAAATAATATTTGTGAATTTATTTTTTAAAAAATAAAAAAAAAATAATAAAATTTTTGGGAATGTATTTTTTTAAATATTAATTTATAATGTTAAAATATTGTTGTATTATTTTTGCACTAAACTGTATTAACAGTTTGTCAGTGCAGTGCAGTCACTTGTGCAAGTGGTGCAAATTGCACGTGTGCATTGTGCATTGAGTGATGGCGTAAGTCAAAATATTATTTATTATTATTATGTGTCGAAAAAAAAATATGTAAGGCTAAGAATATCTATTAATCACGTAAGTAGAACTTACTAAGCGAAAGAATACAGATGGTGACACCTGATGACATCAATTTTCAGTATATACATAGATATACCTACTCTAATTTGTTTTAACCAATAAAATCAGTTGAAATCAATGATATATAAAAATAATAGATCCGTTACTACCTAGTCCGTGTATGATGAAAACATGTAAAAATTACACTAGAACTTTGAAGAAACGACCAGATATTATATATCATTTCATGCTGAATATATATTCGATAACTAATATATTTATATGGATTTTTCGATAGTTATTTGTATTTAAAATAAACGAGAGAGTAGTCAAGTCATATACGCTTGAAGGTAGTCAGAGGTATTCTGTTGTTTTCGGTTTTTCACACACTTCAGGCATTGGTATATCCTGGGTATACGAATGTACACAAAAATGCACACTAAATTACCTTCTAATGTATGATACACCAAAAATATTGTATATCACCTGATATGTGATATAAAACATTTTATCATGCAAAAAAGGTAAAATTGTAAAAGGTAAAAGGGTAGTTATTAAAATATTATCATAATAAAAAACTCAGCCGGTTGATTTCCATATTCTCTTTCGAATGAAGTAAAAATCTAATTCATAGACTTTGTAGTTTTTTAGTTGATTACAACAAAAAAATAAAAAAGGGTTTTACTAAAACTAATTTTACAAGAAAGGTGTTAATCAAATTCAAAATTCAAAAACTCATGCAATAGAATGAAGATGTACATACAAACTGTTCCTTATTTCAAAGACGTATCTTTTGAGGATATTAGAGAAATTATTTTCAAAATATACTATAGTTTCTTAAAATCAGTTCATCTCTTTCACAAGGAACGAAATGAACGGAAGGAACCTCCACGCGGTGCCCCCTGGTAACAGAAATTCTCTGGCCAATCCTTCCACCACAGCAACGCAACAATGCGTTGCTGACACGAAAGAAGAAGAAGAATCTCTTTCACAGTCATTACTTGGTGTGAGAGTGTGAAAAAAGAAACAAAAATGTCTGCAGTGTGTGTCTATTACTGTATGATCTCTTTCTCACATAATGTATTCTGTCGTGTATGCTCTTTCTTGGTGACATTGTAAAAATTCGTTAAACTGTGCCATTTTGTAGAGTGTTTTGTTCGCATATAACGTGTCTATATATAAAATGTCATTAGATGTTGTGTAGAGTATTGCGCATCACATTCCCCCTAACCTTTGCAACCATGCTTTATAAAACTGTCATCCCGTATCCTCCATCTCCCTTGTTTAACTCGACCACCGAAAATATATCCAAGACAAGAAATGGCCAAACAAAAAGGCGCCATGGTTTCGCAAATGTCTGAAACAATCCCAAAAAACACTGTTTATACATTACTTGCTTGTACGTATTCTGCCCCCCTAGACAACGTGTCATATAGCTCAAGAAAAGAAACAAGAAAAGATATCTCAATGTATGGAAGTGACAGTTGTCACGTGACTGGCAACTGTCACTTCCATACATTGAGTTATCTTTTATTGAGCTAAATGACAGATTCCAACGTCATTACGTTTTCCCTTTGTAGTAAGAAAAAGACGGATAATAAAAGTGAATGTATCTTTTTCTATATTTTTTCCTACGAAATGATTTAAAGGATAGGTACCTACCCGATAACATTTGATTTTATTGAAACAATTACAATAAGTAACACACAAGTTTGTATTGTTTCATTGCTAATTTCAAGTGCAGAAGAACGAAATGAATATATTATATGTATAAGATAAGAATTCACATTTAAACATTATTTATTGAGGTTGCACATAATGCTAAAAGTAGGACATTATTTAGCAGATAACCAAAAAAATATCTTTGACCATCCTTGAATGCGATTTCTTGAAGGTTATATCCATCAGTAGGGGAGAGCGGGGTCCAAAGTAACAATTTTGACATTTGAGTTTATTGTGAGAAAAAAAACAGTTTAATGATACATTTTTTTATGCAATGACTTAACTTACATATTTGCCTATAATTCCAGATACGCTATGTGTGTTTAATTATAAATATTTAAGACCTATGGAGGATTTTCAAAGATGCTTCAAGTGTTACTTCCGACCCCGCTAGCAGGGTCGGTTGTAACAACTATTGGGGTCGAAAGTAACAGTTGTATAAATGGATAGATTACAAGGGTGCTCAACCATTATTATTATAAAAACCATATCTATGAAAACCATTATTAATATACAAACCAATTACAGAACCAAAAAACACCAATGGCAGAACCAAGTGATGAATAGGTGAATATCTCGGTCTGAATGATATTCATATAGGTAAACGTGTTTTTTTAGAAAAGTTTGACAACAACCGAAAAAGGTGAAAAAAAAACAATGTAGATATCATTTTAAATCTTTATTTTAGAAAATACAAATAACGCAGCATAATAATAACCAATAAATCGGCCAACGCCATAAAAATATATATCAAATAAAAAAAATTTAATCTGAATCACAGTTGAAAAATATTAATCTGATTCACAGTTGTGACAGGTATATCAGACCTGGGGTACACTTCTCATGGGTCCAATTTTTACAGTCATGACATTGGACCCATTGCTCTTCTGATCGACTAGATGTGAATGACTCCATACACACTATGCACAAGCATTCATCTAATTCATCATCAGTAGAATCCTCTTGGACCTTGTTTTTTTTATATTTTCTTCTTTGTTCTGTTTTTTTTATTTGTCTGTGTCTTTTAAAACTCCAACAGTTGTCTTTTGGCTTTGCTGTTCATGCATTCTTCCTCAATTGCCTGTTACTCTGGACCCCATGATATTTGTTACTTTGGACCCCAAACACATTTTATAGATTTTATACCAGATTATTTATTGCTACATTTAAGTCAAATCTAAATATAGATATCGAAAATAACATCTAGATGATAAAAAATATATACCTAAGTAGACTAGTAACACGAATTTTGAGTATGTTTTCACAAAAATGGTGTAACCTTAAAAAAATACTTATGATGTCAAAATACACAAAATATAACAGCACACATGCAGTCACTGCACGACGGTTACCGTGATACTTGCATGGTGAGGGAACGTTGGTAGCGGTTCGGTAGAGATGGTTCATATGATGTTTACGTGTCCACGATAGAAAATATGGACGTTGTTACTTCCGACCCGCGTTACTTTGGACCCCGCTCTCCCCTACCTATAATTAATATAAACTTAATAATAACGTGAAAACTATCAAGAACACGAATACTTAAAATTTTGTCTACACAATTCAGGAAATTAATTAAATAGCTGTATTATTTGTACATATTCTACAATCATTGTAAGTATTGTTCCAGAATATTTAAAAAGTACAATCATTGCCTAATAATAATAATTAATAATTAATTTAATAATAATTCATTTAATATTGCCCTGAAAAAAGTTATTAGAGAGCCGGAGATAGAGACATCTGGGACTATATTCAGAAAGTCTAGTCAAATATTGGGATATGCAGACGATTTAGACCTAATATCAAGAACTCCTCCGAGGATGAAGGATGACTTCCGCAGGCTTGAAAACTCCGCGAATAATGTGGGTCTTAAAATTAACACAGCAAAAACCAAATATATGATAGCAAAAAAAAACCACATAATGAAAGGCATCGCAGTATACCTATACGTTCCATACATTGATTTACTCAGAATTCGGAGTAGAAATTTTAGTGTGTCTGTGTGTGTGTATATATAGATACATAGTTATAGGCCTACAAATAATTTATTCTCACAATTTTTAATATTTGTTTAAGTCAGGGGTTATCAACTTTTTCCATATATCTCAAAAACCATAGCAGTTAGAACGCTGAAAATTCGTATAAATATAGACACAGCGGTCCGTGAAAACGCAGATACTATAGGCGTAAGTCTCCGGGATAAATTAAAAATTGAAGAAGTCAGAAGCCGAATTAAAGATTTCCTATATCATGGAATATGTGGCTTAGCTGAATGGGAAATATGCTGGACATAATATAATAACCCAGAGTGGCGCTAGATGGACGCTCAAAATACACCAATGGAAGCCATGGATGCTCAGATCAATTGGAATGTTGGTAGACTCCCTAAAATGTGATCTGACGAGATTGGTGGAAGCAGATGGAAGATGACTATCCAGCAGTGTAGGGAAGAAGAAGAATTAAGACCCACACAATCTATCCATTAACATCCGCTTTTAATTGATTTCTTGCCATATTATTTCACAAACCTTGACAATGAGAACGATAATTGTTTATTTTATTAGGTTCTACCTATATAGGATGCACTTCAGAAAGAAACCATTGTGTGATGTTGATGGTGCGCGTATTATAATGGACGGAAGTTGATATAATTGCACATCAGTTATTAACATCTTTGCATTACTATTATTATACAATTCATGAATTACCCACAATCAATGTCGAACAAATTAACATAACAACGAATCCAACAATAGTATAGGCAATCAAAATTATATAACAGTTCAGCAAGTTCCTAATGATTAAAGCTATACAAATCGACTGGACTGCTCTGCTTACCAAGTTCTATAGAATTCGCTATAATATTAGAATATGCATAATATAATATAATCATATTATTCAATCGTCTCATATTAAATTTAGACTCCATGAAATGGACGCAAAGCAAATAACGTAGAGATCTTCATCAAATGTATCGCGTTAGTTTTTTTTTCAATCATCGTACATTATCGGTAAATAATAATATTTCTGCGACAAAATGACAAGACATGCAAAAATAAGATAAATTTTAGGTAATTTTTGCAGTCAATTAATGTGTCACAAATGCGGTACATTTTAATATTCACTATGATGATGAAAAGTACTTATACAGGGTGTCCCCAAAAGTCAACGATTAGCTGAGTACTGGATGTACATATGTAGGCTAGGTTATGATAGTTTATAAAAAAAATATCTGTCTATTTTTTTACAAAGTAAAGTTTTAAAGTTAGGTCTCGAAAATATGTAGACTTTTACTCAAACAAAAAAAGTCTTTTTAACTCTAAACTAAGCATGAATGGCTTTAGTTGCATCTGTGATTAAAAGCATGGTGATTTAGGATTACATAACAAAATTTGAAACTAAAAAAATGAAAATTTGTACCCACAGGACCTAAAAATGTGGTCTAGGGTGTCGCGGTTCGCGGTTTTTTTCTTTAAATATTCTGATACGAAAACTAAGGAGACTTAATTTTTTTCCATATTTTTTTATATCGTCATTTTAGTAATAGATGTTGTTGAAACACTTTTCAAAGTTTTCTTCGTACCTATATTAAATAGGTATGTTATCGATTTTTCTGCATTCATAAAATTAGTCAATTTATTTTCCTACATTTTAATTTATTCAGTTAACAGTTATGTATTATGTTTAGAAATGTATTGTACCTATTTATCATGATTTTAACTGTTTTTACATTAAAAACATATAAAAACCGACAAATATTACTGTTGCATCTAACTGAAAAAAAATTAAAATTTGTTGAAAGCACAACCGGAAACGCGTAGGTATGTTTGTTTACTTTGTTTGAAATACAAAATTGTTCATTGCAATATTATCAAAATATCATATCAATTAAGATGGAAATATTTTTAACATACACTGTAATCGGGAATATACAAATTCTGAAATTTTCAGGGCTGTATCTGTTCGGGGAGTAGTTAAAAATCGATTGTAAAATTCCAGCACAGACAAACACACGAAGTTAGAAAATGGGTGTTAAAAAACAAATTCAAGATTTGGAATGAAAATAATATTATGTCACAATCTACTTACCAAATTTAGTCTGGAAAAAATAAATAAGACAAACGTAAATTTACTTAATTTAAAAAGCAAGTAGCGTAAAAATGCAATAAAATGCGATTGCGGTGAAAGACAGATAGTCTGAAAACGGGTTTACTAATATTAGCATCCAGTTCGGTCAGAATTGCACTAACGAAATCCGGTTATTATTAAATTGCGACAATCCAATATATCACGGCACGAGGACATCTTCCAATTCCGAGTAATGTGAGAAAATATAAAAAATGAAATATTTACATAACATAAAAACGTGTCACTGACATATTTATAGATTGGGAATATAAACAAGCCGACACAGGAATTCCCTATGACCATAATATGTACCTATACATAGGTTTATAAATAATTATGAATATGGAGGTTACAGTAATGTAATAACTATCATGCTCTTGTATGAAAATCATGTGAATACAGTAAATAAATGAGTTTATTTGGGGAGTTTACTCGACCATTCAGTTATCAGTTTTGTCTATAAGCGATGGTTCCAAGATAAAGCCTTTGACAAACACTCCATCAGCGTTGTGACATATCCGCATATAGGACATTATTGTACCAGAGATAATTTTAAAAAGTAGGGATTATCGATAGCAGTCTCTACGAGTGCATGATGTGAGTGAGTGATGAGACACTAGATCATTTATTTCTTGAATGACAGATATCCATGACAGATATGACAGAACTTTTGCACATCTTCATTTCCACCTTTAACGAACCATGACGGATCCATTGCTAACTCTGCCACCGACAAAGCTAATCTTCTCGGTAAATTATTTGCAGATAACTCAACCCTTGACGACGGAGGAAAAACTCCTCAACCAGTTCCACATTGTGGTTTTAAAATGAAAGAAGTAAGGATTAACTTCTCTGAGGTTTTACTCGCCATCCGAGGGTTGGATGTTAACAAAGCTAATGGACCAGATGGAATTCCCGTTCTTGTGTTAAAAAAATGCTCCGCCGAACTAGCCCCAGTTCTCACTAAACTCTTCAAACTCTCGTTTAAAACTGGTATTGTCCCATGTGACTGGAAAAAAGCGGTCATCCACCCAATTCCCAAAAAAGGTGATCGCTCCAACCCATCTAACTACCGACCCATCGCTATTACTTCTGTACTCTCCAAAATAATGGAAAGGGTACTAAACACCAAGTTGATCACATACCTCGAAGCAAACAAAATTTTAAGCGACCGCCAATATGGATTTCGTGGAAATCGATCTTGTGGCGATCTACTCGCGTATGTGACATCCGTTTGGGGTCGAGTTATGGAACGCTTTGGAGAAGCTCAAACTGTCGCCCTTGACATCTCTAAAGCTTTCGACCGGGTTTGGCACCGAGGTTTCTTAATGAAACTCCCTTCTTATGGACTACCCCAGTCTCTGTGTACTTGGATTGCGAATTTTTTAAAAGATCGCGAAGTCATAACTGTAGTGGACGGTTGCTCTTCTTCTCCCCATTTCATTAATGCGGGAGTCCCTCAAGGGTCCATTCTATCTCCAACCCTATTCCTCCTACATATAAATGACTTGCTCTTACGCGCCCCCATCCACTGTTACGCTGATGACAGCACAGTCCATGACAATTTCTCTTTTGACAAACCTCCTAAACAGAGTGAAATATCAGAAGCCCGGAAAGACCTTCATCAAAAAATAAATAGCTACCTCCACTCAATCAATACCTGGGGTGAAAGTAATCTTGTTTCATTTAACGTCTCAAAAACCCAAGCCTGTCTAATTTCTGCGAAGAGAAACCCCAATGAATTGCAAGTGTCTTTCAACGGAAGCACCCTACCTAACAGCAGCTCTATCGACCTGCTTGGAGTATCTATAACGAACCAATTACACTACAAGGGCTCCATCGAAGCTAAGGTGAAACTCGCCTCCAAAAAATTGAGCGTACTATATAGAGCGCGCAGATATTTTACTAAGACCCAGATCTGTATACTCTACAAAGCGCAAATACGCCCAATTATTGAATATGGCAGTCACCTCTGGAGTGGCGCCCCCCAATACCTACTGAATACCCTCGACGCTGTCCAAAGGCGTGCTATACGTCTGATTGATGATCCATCACTGACTGATGGATTGCAATCACTAGAACACAGACGCAGAGTCGGTATTTTAAGTTTATTCTATAGATACTACCACGGGAATTGCTCAGAAGAACTTGCATCTTTGGTCCCTCCTCCACCCACTCGCAACAGAGTCACTCGCTTCACTCAATCGCAGCATCCATTCACAGTGGACCTTCAACATATACGAACAAGTCGCTTCTCGAACTCCTTTATTAACACAGCAGCCCGACTGTGGAACGATCTTCCGAATTCTGTGTTTCCATCTTCGTACAACCCGGGTCTTTTTAAAATCCGAATTAATAAACTCTTTTCTAGATTGCAAACCCCTCCCAACGCTACGTAGTGCGCTTCTTCGGAAGAGTAAAATGGACCCAAATCCTAATAGCTGGCGTCCCCTACGTAGACATGTTAAAAAAAAAAAAAAAAAATATCCGACCTTTTATACCGACCTCGCTGATGTTGGAGTAAGAATGCCAACAAAGGACCTAGTTGAGCTATAATTCCAAGGAGGTGAACATGTTGATCAAAAAAATAATCAAAATTAACGAAATTAAAATCTAAAACTGTGCACAAAATTGAAGTAAAATAAATAAATAAACAATAAAAGCTTTCTTCTTCTTCTTCAGCCTGGCCATTAATTCCCATTATGTGGGGTCGCCCCTCCTCGTCATCATTCATAATGCGTTTACTTCTCGCAACTTTCTTTTGATGGCGAAGTGCCACGTTGTCATCGGTCTGCCAGAGGTCTTCTGGCCTGCACATGGATGTTAATCTGCTCTCGAGCAATTTATTAGTGCTTGAGGCCACGCCAAGGCTCGGACATGGACATCTCGCACTCTGTCCATCATAGTCACGACCTCAGCCCATCTTAGTATTCTCTTTTCCGCTGTGTGGATGCTCTGGGGGTGGATCCTTTTCAAAGCCCAGCACTCGGCGGCATAAGTCATGGTCTGATGACAGTTTTATAATCCTGGCCTGTTATTTTGGTGAATTGTCGAACGTATATGCCCGGGATGGTTTCTAGATTAAAACTTTTTTCTTCTTCTTCATCGAGTATTAGGTCATTTTACCTATGAAGGTGGACTATCCTGGGAGAAGAAGGTCCAATTTTCCTTCCATCTTTTCGCAGGTTTCTTTATTTAAACTTTTTTTTAACCTACTGAAGGGACGGGAGGTAATGAAGGGAAAGGAGGGTCTGAAGGGACGGGAGGTTCTGAAGGGCCTGAAGGGACGGGAGGTACTGAAGGGTCTGAAAAGACGGGTAGTAATGAAGGATTATATTTAATTAAACAGGCAATACGAAGTTTGCCGGGGGTTCGCTAGTATTTGATATAATACAGGACAGGTGAGTTGCATGGTAGAATTAGAAGAACCGACCCCAAGTAAATGGGACAAAGGTGGAAGGGAAGATAAAGAATAATATAAAAGAGTAATATTGGGCCGTGATTGGTTCCGGCATAACAAGTTTAGTAAAACAATAAAAAAAATTGAGGACACCTGTTCTAAGTTCACATATTAAATTTGTAATCGATTTTTCACTAGCATACTCAATTACTCAATTAATAAATATTCCTTTATTATAATTTAGTTCACAGTTAAATCATGTTTTTACATGTATATTATTATGATTTACACTGTTTTTACATTTAAAACAGGAAAATATTATTGTTGCATCTAACCGAAAATAATCTAAATTTTAATAACGCTCAGCCGATAACGCACATAGCTTTGTTTACTTTAAATGAACAACAATTTTTTTTCAATTTAAAAAAAGGATATCAAATGAATCAAATGGGAAAAAATATCAAATGAATAAATATTTTTACTCAGATGAGCTAGAAAATCAGATATCTACAATCATTCATTGTTATACAACTTTCACCAACAGTCACCGAGTTCCTTTGTCAAGCGTTCTTTGGAAAGTTGTATTTATTAATATAGTCGTTTTTATTAAAAATATCTAAATATGATAATGTCATCTATTGAAGAATATTGCAAACTTTCAGTTAGAATGTTAATATTGTGAGTCACAGATATCAAGTGCTCAGCCAATTAAATCCTGTCAATTGTTTAGTGTTTAGCCTTTGCTTCTTTTAAAACCACGTCCGTTATAAGTGGCTCAGTTAGTAAGATATCTGACTCCCTCAAGGTCCAGAAAGGTCCCGCATTTTACTTCCGGTGGAGACATATTGAGAGGATTTTCGCAGTCTCTTACCCCACTCCATTTGGGGCTTTATAGGACATCAAGTCCTGCTTATTCCCGAAGTGGCTGCTCGTCGGATAACACAAGGACCACCACCAAGCATTATTCATTCCAGTAACTCTAAGAGGCATGCCTTAACCGTGTGGGTCCGACATATCGAACTTGGACCATGTACCGACGTCCGACAAGCTGTATCAAACTTGGATAAAATACGGACAAGCCCGCTGACGAGAGACTTCCCCCGTCCCTCAGTACTCGTGTCGGCGACTCAAAACGAGCCTTCACCACACTTGGTGGTTTACCCGTATCCCCCATCGTAGTTTTGCGTCGGATTCGAGGGGTTTCACACCAAGTGCTATGACTCGAGATGAACCTTCGCCGCGTTTGACGAGTGACCATCGAGCAAGGCATTAAGACTTCTGCGCCGTTCTTCGATAGGTAAGAATTGCAGAGGGCACCGACCATTTTTCTCAGAATCCTAGTATGGGGCTGCGGCCACCCCAGCTTTACTGGCTAGACCCCAATTAATTTATGTTTTAGGTCTGGATCTGTGGCGACACGATAAATATGACAAGTCTTCTGAATGTGGCAAATTGTTACTAGTTGACTAAGAAGCAATACAATACTATACCAATCATTGATGTTATATTATGATACACATACATAGCATATCAATGTTTCTGTATGTATTATGTAGGTACAAAACATCGTACAGACTATAATTAAACATAAATATAAAGAACGTATTGTGTTGTATTAAAATTTAGATATACTGATATACCTAGATATTATATTATAATTTATCAGATTTAACCAACCACAAGTATCTTTTTTTTACATCCTCATCATGGTTTTAATGGTTTTATAAATACTTAATAGATATTGCTATTGCATGTCAAACACCTCATAGCTGAAGACGGTGATCTCTGCAAACAGAAACTACTGTGCAAAGGTTTGGACTCATACATTTTCAGAATCATATACTATACATTTCTGGATATCCAAATTTCCATTTGGACCGATGCTGTACATGTAAAACCGTCTGCCGTTTAAGCAATGATGCACGAATTAATGGAGAAATATTATAAAATAAATTTCCCAACTCCTGGGAATGTAACTGAGGACGCTGGCACCATAATATAGTCAAACGACTATTCACTGGGCATGTACCTATCTAATGTAACTAATTTTTCTTCTTCTTCTTTATCAGCCTTCTTCCCTCCACTGCTGGAGATAGGCCTCTTCATTTATCCATTTTCTCCCCTACTTCTACTTATTCTAAAATCACGGATTGTTATGACTACAAAGTTATAACAACCATGATGTTAAAAAAATACAATTTCAATTCGATAAACTTCAGAGTGAAACTTCAATATTGGTCATTTTGATTTATTCATTACTGCGTATATAATATACTTAAATCATTGTTTTGAATGAGATTATTTACCCGTTTCCAAACTGTCCCTATCCCAAAAGCCATCTCCAACCCGCCCCTTTCTTCAATTCGCAGATGTTTCTTTCTCCCACATAGGTACTTCTTTTTTATATATACCTATACCTACTTTTATTTTTATCCTTTTTGTTTATGTTATGTTTCCGGCTTTTGACCATTAGCTTATTATTTATGTTTTGTCAACACGTGAAAACCTGTAACTGGTGTATGTTTTAATTATTGTTTTCTTTTGTATCTTATTTTTTGTATGTACTGTTGGTTTTCCATTGCAATAAAATAAATAAACAATCTAAAAAGGTATACCTGCAAAAATATATTGATTAAATTTTAAAACTACGCAATGAAAAATAATAAAACATACCTTGTGGCAGCACAACTTTGAATTTAGAATAGTTAATATTCAATCGCCGGGACACCGTCTTTATAACTTTTTCGCGTGAATTATTATGATTGTTGAAACTTTCACTGATTGTCTGTGGCGACACGCGTAATACTTATCCGTATAAATCCCGGCGTTGATTTAAAATTAATTAAATAGTGTAGTCGTTGACAGCTTAATCAAATTATAGCGTCGTAAATAACAATGGAACTACAATCCAGTTGTGGCAAAGTAAGTAAGTACATTATTATGTAGGTACTTTGTCAAATTTCACTGATTGCTTCGTTCCGTCTAGTTTGTCAAATGTTTTTATGTACTCGCGAGAGGGGATCAAATAATAATAATAATGTGGCGCGTTGAATCTGCACTCGCGAAACGCTCATTCGACGGACTTCAACCGACGAACTGAATCAACTTAAACATCTGACAACGAATCCAAATTTTAATCTCGCGACGAGGATACTATTATAATATATCCGAGAATACTAATGCCCGATTTCCCCAAGGCTCCTTAACTTAAAAAATCACATTTATGAACCACTTAGCGCAAAATTGCATTTCACCAAACAATCTTAGCCTCGCTTAGCGACGTCGGCGCATAAACTTTTAAGTGGCGGTCTCTATTGGATTAACCGTCATAAGCGTCACTTAACGCGTTTGACAGATAGATATTTGGGTTACGATTTCGTCGCAGTGTTGTTTTATTATTGAATTTATCTTTTTTTTGTAAAATTTAAGTTATATTTTGTTTATTATAATCTTGGAAGATGGCTGGATTCGTGAAATCGTTGAATTGGCAGAATTGGTCGATGAAATAGACATGCTCCATCCGTTTGTTTTGAAGTAATTGCCGTGTTTTTTGAAACTAATTCAATTAATTTAGTTTTTTCACTGGGGGTGAAATTTGTAGAACGTTTCCTTGGTTTATCCATAATTATACTCTGCTAAATATTATACTCTGATAAATATGCGCGTCCCGTGTCGAACAATCTCAACAATCAACAAGTGCGAAGCGAATAAACAGCCATGAAAGCGAGTATATCCTAAGATGTACACCGATTTTTTAAACCAAACCTACAAAAGTTTGGTAAAAATAGATTGGTTAGGTTTGTCTGTAGTTATAATTGCGGCTGGCATGATCCAGTTGCATTATAATATATTAAAAAAGCAACAAATATTAAAATAAAATAACTAAATTGGTGTGAATACTAAATAAACTGTCTGTACATGATGTGTCAAAAACAAAAACTGGTGTACAAACAAGGCTACCCTGACAGCGAGCGCCACTAGCGCCATCTGTTGGCGCCAGCGGCAATTACCTATACTCATGAGATCAAAGTAGTACTTTTTTATAATTAATTTATATATAGAGTAAAAATCGTGAAATTCACACGTTAGAATATTTTAATGATATTTTTATAGTTTATTATGTATTTCTTATTTGCATATTTTTTAAAGTAACGTTATCTTGAGTCCATATTCATGTTCACCGGAAACATAACAAAAAATAATCCTGACATCAGCATAGTGTGAGTGTTATTTGTTGGTGAAATGCAAATTTATTAAGTAAGCCACTTAAGGATTTAAGTTTCGAATGGGTACTTAGCTGATGTTCGGTTTTGAGGCACCTTGGAGAAATCGGCTGTAACTGTTCTTTTGATGTGTCAACCTTTAAAACAAGCAGCTCTTTCACTGTTATCAAATATGAAAAATCGTACATCGTATATCGAATATGTGATTTTACATAAATTGAATTACATTTATGACGCGACCTTTTCTGTCCGCTTTGATTTTTGAATTCGACGCCAAATCACAACCACAAACAACCAACAAAGAAAAAAGTATACGATACGTCAGAATTACTATTTTTATTTTATTTATTTTATAGATTTACAGAACCAAAAGTTTAAGTTTTAAATTGACAATGGGTATTTACATAAATTAAGCCTTTTATAGGTTATTTTCAATTATTTATAGAAAATAAATAATATACCGAGCATTGAATTGTTTTCTTCGCTTTTTTAAATACCTAGGTACTTACATGTTTTCACATGTATTTTTCCTTACACTATCTTTTTCATGTGTATTTTTTCATTATCTTTTTCATGTATATTGTTATTGTTTGTTTATTATTTCATTTTTTATATTCATTTGTTATTATTTTTTTATCTAATTTTGTTTTTTTTTTAATGTAGTCTGTTTGTGTACGTATAATTGTGTTTAAATTCTGTTTATTTATATGTGTAAAAGACTATTAAGCCGTAAATTGAAATAAAATAAATATTCAACAATCAGTAATAAGTATTATTCTTAAAATCTGACAGTTGACCTCGAAAATTTCGGCAGTCGAAAATAAACACGCGTCGTGTCGATTCGGGCTACGCTCATGGGCGCAAGCAGTGCTCATTCTAAAGCCGCAGCCACCAGTTTCACTCTTGTGCCCTGCCGCCATGAGGATCTGCCTAGCCACTGTCGTTCCCGATGCAGCCGCTCAGCCAGCATCTGCTGCTATCTAGGAAAGATGGGAGCATATCCCTGATATCCTGCCCTCATCAGCCAACGTCAACGTCCGTTAAGCATTGGACGTGGCTTTTAGATCGTGGCCTTGTGAAAGAAGAAATAGACAATATATATGCACATCGAGAACAAAAATATTACTTGTGACCTTAGATTATATATATTATGATACAGATACCTAGTCAGCGCAATGAATGTATGCCAACTAAAACTACTCTGAAACAGAAGAATTTCTAGTATACGTACACCTAAATAAAACGTAGACCAACCGATCTACCGCCTCACACACACATGTATGTAAAAAAAACTTGGCATACATTTGAATTAGAAATTTGTTCTACACATGGCTTCTGTACATTATAATTCTATGCTTGTGACAATTCTCAATAGCTTTTAATATTTTATTTGTAACTTTATCGTTTTTTTTTTCATTTATTTAAAGACATTTCATCCAATATTGAATATTACATGTCTCAAGAGTAAAAATAACAATAAAACATAACAAAAACAAGAGGAGAAAATACAATTGATACATAAAGTACTTATGAAAAACAATGTGCAAATTAATACAGACAGATCAAAATACAATTAAATAGAACACAAATGCAAATGATTGAAACATAGAATCAAACATAACAAAAACAAGAGGAGAAAATACAAGTAATACATAAAGTACTTAAGAAAAACAATTGGCAAAAATACAAACAGATCAAAACACAATTATATAGAACACAAATGCAAATGTTTGAAACATGGAATTCCTCCCCCACACGAAAAACTCGATATTTCAATTACTTGTTACAAATTTATCATAAAGTAAAAAATGTTGTAACATATAAATCATAAAGTAAAAAAATAATGTAACAAATAATTCATAAAATGAAAGTTATAATATATAAAAGTTATATATAAAGTTATATATAACTTTATCGTTCTGTCTGGCGTTTGACAATTGACATTATTGCGAACCGTTAGACAGGGATTCAATATTTTTGAAATTTTTAACAATTTAACATACATAACATACATAATTGACTGTAAAAAATTGAGCTCGTCTTCTTGTGTTTCCAGAGCGAGAGTATTGACGACACCTCTCTTATTCGCGTTTTATTTTGTTTGAATTCGGCGCCAAACCAGCACACCACAAACAACCAAAGAAGATTAAAAAAATGAACAGTGTGAAAACATCAGAAAAAAAATATTTTTGACAAAAGACATATAACCTCAAAAATGTGACACAGTGACTAAAAGAGACGCGCGTCGCGTTATGACAGGAAGTTGACCGAACGGCCGAGGGATGCGTAATCGTATTTCTCGTGCCCGGAGACAAATCGGTCGGGCTTACTTCACAGCGACAGGCGTGAAATAGGGAACACCGGGAGTGCCGAAATAGATCTTCGCAGCACCATTCGGCGAAATAACCTTCCTGGACCGTGGCGAATGCTGAGTTTGGAAAGTACTTTATAATTTACTCATTGATACACAAGGAGATGGTGGGAACTTCTGAATTACATTTTTGTGTGATATCTAGAGAAAGCGGAGAATATACTCGCCCCACGTTGGGACGCGAAATTGATATCTAGAGAAGGCGGAGAAAAATACTAGTCCCACGTTGGGACGCGAGATTGATATAAGGAGGCTGGGAAGAAATATATTGGTCCCATGTTGGGACGCGAAATTGATAACTAAAGAAGCTGAAAAGCATAATAAAAATAAACATTAAACTATGCCCCTGAAAATAAAAATCAAATAAAACATAATCGGCTGCGATGTGCCTGAAAAGACAAATACATACAAATACAGGCATGGTAAAAATAATATATACATAACTGGAAAGATCTTACCAAACTGCTGCTATCGTAACGGGACTGTAGAGGAAACACTTACGCTACATATCACTTTTTAGTATTTAAAAATAACTTAAAACTAGCTTAAATTCACCCCTCGTTGGTTATATGGACCTGAAACACACTTATTCACTATTATGCGATTATTTAAGTTATTTTTATTCTTAAAAGTTATTTTTAATAGTAACTTAAACTATCTTAAATTCACCCCCGATGGTAGGTAGAGAACCTGAAAAGAACTTAATCACTACTTTATACAATTTAAAAAAAAAATGCTAAGGCCGTCCGATAGCCTAGCAAACTCGCACCCTCGCACGCGGGTCTCTACAACTACCGACCAACCACTGACTCCTACCGAATGACAACTGATCGACTACAGCCGGGCGACCTAGCGCCCGTGAAAAATGGAGTAGGGGAGGGTTATACTGAGGAACCAACCCGTACCACCGGGTGAAAGCCAAGATTCCAGGAATCTGCTTAATGCATTTTACATTTTAAATTTATTTTCAATAGAAAAGACAAATGCTTAAATATATGAACAAGGCCTGGGAGGCCGCTATAATCCGTTCCTAGAATTAATAGAAGCAATACATTAGGCCGAAGTAAAATAATGGTTATTGGGTTTCTTTGATATCATAATGCATGGAAATATATCGATCACAATACCTATGGAAATATCAAGTGTAATGCATAGAATTATTCTAAGCAAAATTTGATACATTTTGCTAGTTTATAATTTTTTTTAAATTTTAATTTATTTGCCTTGCCGCCATTACTAGACTGCAGTCACGTGGCTTTTCCATACAAATCATATTACATTATTAAGTCTATGACTATACAACATTAAGTTTATTTTATCTATAGTTTACTTCTATATTATCTGTGACAACATTTCGTAACCTAAAAAATAGACGTCAAAGTCAAAAGTTCTTTTGGAAGTAAGATAAAACATTAATTTAAATTTTAAATGGGTTCGGTAATAACAAACCGAGATAGAGATTGTTTCTCTTGTAGAATAATAAGTGGTTCTGGTCTTTTAGGTATTGGGTTATATTTAGGATATCAGTCAAGGATCAACAAAACTGTTTTTGGAAGGCTCGCATTGCTCAATTTAGGAATTGGTAAGATATTTTATCAAATAAGGGCAATTTAAATGTAGTTTAAGAAAAAGCCCCTTTTTAGTTTTTGACATAGTTTAATTTTTTCGTGTAAAAATATTTTATTGGCGTCTAGATATACATTTCATTACAATAAAATTAGAGTATAATGTCTTCATTGATATTATTGTATTTTATTCCCACTATTAAAAATAATTCCAAAATTATTAAAACCTAGATATATATTTAAAATAAACTCACAACTTCATAAATATTTTAAGAAAGTTCCCTATTTTAATCCTCCTACATATTAATGGCTTGCTTTCATGTGCACCCATCCATTGTTATGCTGACGACAGTACAGTCTATGACAGTTTTTCCTTTGACGAAGCTCCTACACAAGTGTGATATATCAAAAGCTCGGAAAGACCAACATCTTAAAATAAATTGCTAACACTCCAATCCATTATTACTTGGGGTGAAAGAAATCTTGTCTCTTTTAACGTCTCTAAAACCAAAGTTATGCGAAGAGAAACCCCAACATCTTTCAATGGAAGCACCCTACCTAACACAGCAAATCTATCAACCTGCTTGGAGTATCTATAACGAACAAACTACACTTCAGGGGTTCCATTGAAGCTAAGGTGAAACTTGCCTTTTAAAAATTGAACACAGCAATGGAACGACCTTCCGAATCCTTTGTCCACTTTCTTACAACCTGGGTCTTTTTAAAACCCAAATTAATATTTTCCTGGGCAGATTGCAAACCCTCCCCAACGCTATGTAGTGCTCTTCATTGGAAGAGTATAATGGACCCAAATCGTAATAACAGGTGTCCCCTGCATAGCCATGTTAAAAAGAAGTTCAATGTTGTTAAGGGTAAAAAATACCACTCATTCATATCAAATAATTCCCGTGATTTGTTAAGTTTTGTATCGAAAATTTCCAACTAATTAGTTTGTGTTGTATTTTGCCTGCTTGGAAATTGTAATTTTTGCTTATGCCTTTGTTTTTGCAAATAAACATGTTAATGTATGTATTTTTTTATAATTTCCAGGTTTCTCAGCACTGGGAGTTGCGAGGATATTTGAATTTCCACCATTCAAAGACAAGTTTTCAGCACAACGTACATAATAATCAAAAGCAATGTGTCCATGATTACAAATCTATATATAATGTATCATATTTTATTTAAATTAAATATTAGAATGTAAAGAGTTTTTCAAATATCTTTCATACAATTTTATCTAAACTAATTGCATGTAACACATGAGATCCAACTGTCGATGGCGATAGTAAGTAAGTATAATTGAAGAATACGTACCAAAGTACTATCACAGAAACACAAATTAATAAATATTTAAAGATATTTTGTTTTCTACATAAAACATGTAGGTATGTATGTCAGGATAGGACAGTATGTTTTTCCTACCCAGAATATGAAACAGCATGATGGTATGTATGTATGTTTGGAGATTAAGTATCAAACTATTAAGTCTTCGTAGATATAATGTATAGGCCACTTCCATACAAATTGTATGAAGCAATGTCATCACTAAATTCACTTTTTATAAATGTATATTTTATAATACAAGCATTTATTTGCTTATTTTAGGGAACGTAGGAAGATGTATATGTACTTGTATAACAAGGACATATTCATTTTTTTTTAAAACAAAAATAAAATAAAATAAAAATAAATTCAAGTTTCATAAAAATTGTTAAAAAAAATTTGAGATATAATACTAGAACGCTGATATTTTTTATAGCAAATTATATTATCTAGTTGAGAAGTTTTGGCTTTTTCCAATATTTTTAAAAACTTTGGTAAAATAGGCAGTTAAACACATAAATTTTTCATAAAAAAATGTTTGAGAAACTATAGAATTTTTTTGAAGTTTTTAGCGTTCTAGCGTTTATTGTTTTTGAGATATATGGAAAAATAAAGTAAAAATTCAAAAGTTGATAACCCCTGACTGAACAATAATTTAAAATTCTGAGTATATAAGTTTTGTAGGCCTATAACTATATACTTAATCTGAAATTTTGAGCTCTGTAAATTGAGCGGATCAAAAGTTATAAGGGGGGTACACACACACACTAAATGTTCTACTCTGAATTCTGAGTAAATCCGTATATAGAACATATATGCTGTGAAGCCTCTAAGTTGATGTTTTTTGTCTTCAAAGTTGGAAAAATATAGACCCTGCATATAAATCTCGCATATCCTGACTTGAAACTTTGTCGATTTGTTAAAAAACAATGTTCTCTTGAACAAATCGACAGTTGGATTAAGAAACATGTATGAGTTATTTTTGATTAAAATATTTTAAATCAAATGTATTGTTTAATTTTAGTGAAAGAATGATACTCGCAATGAAACAGAATATTTAATTGCATATGCCTTCAGTGTTATATTTTGATATACATCACTTGTTTTTATGGGATCAGTGTATCAATTATTGTAACAAAGTTGAGAAGGTTCTTTGAGCCATTATTGTTGATGAACTTTAGTATTACAATTTATTCAAATTTTCTTTACCAAATAATGGGTTCAATTATGAAAATCCACTAATGTATAAACTGTCAAATTTATTCATTTTATGCTATTCTGATAGCCCGTTTAGATACTCGCCGAACACGAATATGTAAAAGGCTTATTCGTTATTCGCCACAAATATTCGTACGTTCTCCGTTCGGTGTCGGTTTTTTGACACGAATCAAAGGATTATTCGTATGTATTCGTGCGGGGTGTTTACATACTCGCCATTGTTCAGTTAAATCTTGAACTTGGACGTGAGCGGTCATTCAAATTGTTTATTTTTTTATGATGGACTGGACAAACGAAAAAACTAAATTTATATAAGTGTACCAGGGAGAACCCGTGAAATGGGATCCAAAACATTGTTTACATAAGGGTAAAAGAGCTGCTAAAAAATGCGGCGAAAAAAATATTATGTAACAATAAACAAATTGGTCATTGTTATGACACGAACATTTACAAAAATCAGTAGCTACATCTATTGGTTTTTTAATAATCTAAAGGATATCAAATAAATATCGACCACAACCCGGGCACTTGATAACGTTTTGTTGAATTTACATTTAATTGAGTTAGGGTCTTGATTTCCTGGATATGGTTTCATTAAATTATTGCTTAATGCAAAGGCTCCATCGTCGTATTTTCCTCTCTTTTTCTTTTGTGAGTCGATACACATTAAATAGACATAAAGCTGTAGCAGTGAATCGCACGTCATCCATGTTTGAAAGATTGATGTATTCTGAATATAGACGAGTATGTAAACGGGTATATTCGTGGTCATATTCGGGCGCGAATTGTTCTGCGAGTATCTAAACGAGGCATTAAGATTGAATAAAATAATGGAAGTTTAATATGATTAAAATGACAAATAAGCATTAATGTATTATAAAATGGTAATAGTTTAAAATGACAGTTCTGTGGGGCAAGTCCCGTCAAACGATGGAAACAAAACCCTCATGGATATAGGTTTTCATGAGGGTTATCTTATTGAGTTCTATAATATTTTAAGATATTATAGAACTCTATAATATTTTAAGATATTATAGAACTCCATAAGACAATTATATCCATGATATAGGTAGTCGTATTGATTTCACCATTTGACCGGACTTGCCCCTTTGGTGAACACATTTCAGTTTTTAATGTTCATTCAAATTCATATTAGGAATTAAATCCGATGTTTAATTACTATAGCTTGAAACAATTCACTATAATCTTTTATTTTACTGAAACAATAATCTTTTCAAAAAAGTAAAATTATATTTAGAGTCAAGCAAGTGTTTATAAATTTTGAGGAGGATAGATAGTTAAAAGATTATTATTTTATAAATCTTAAAATGATTTTATTTATTGATAGCTTCTTTCAATATAAATACAATAGGTTAAGATTATTAGTTTTATTTGAAGTCTTTTTAAACACAATATTCAATTTAAAAAATCTTCATACAAAATTACTTTTACAGTACAAACACATAGAATAATTAATAACAAACTAAGTTGCTTAGAAACCAACTTTTCCAAGGGAAGTGTCAGTGCGAGGATCGGCAGTTATCTTTTGAACAGCCACCAGCGCTTCATTGATGGATGTCTGCAAGGATCGAAGCTCAGATATAAAGAGCAGCTTCATCACGTCTGAAGGGGACTCAACGGATTCTGTATTGGCAGTCTTTGGATCTGGGTGTGGAGCTGTTTTGAGGACTGTTGACAAAGCGCTTAGGCGCACCCTGGGGTCGGGATGTGGGCCAACGAATCCGATCGACGCCAACTCGGCAACTCCAGTTTTGAATGCCTCACTACTGACTGAAATACACAATAATATTTTTTATAGAACAGTTTTAGATTCAAATTTTTCATATTATTTATTGAAAATTTAGTTGAAAAGTATGTAAAATATGTTCTGCATTGGAAATTCAATAGTTTGAAATTTAAAAGTTTGCTTCTTCTATTTATATACTGATTATTATTATTATGGTGACTTTCACCAATGTTACCTAAACTGTCACATAGCTGGGTATCACCTAAGCTTAGGTAGCCCCTAACGTATCGTTTGGTTTTCACCAGTCTATTTTATCTGTTCCCTAGCTAGGAATTCAAAACGATTATTTTTGTTTATACAGTGGCAACATTTGTATTTGGAATGCATCATATTGCATCATGTATTTTCTATGACTGTCACTTTCTGTCAAATTACATTGTGATTTCGTTCAACATTTCCAAATAATTCAGTTTTCGTTTAGTTGATTTTAGTTATTTTCTCGTTAATAAGTAACTATTACTTGTGCTATTACTAATAATATGTATATTCCATGCCTAAAAATGCAATAATGTTATACATAAATATTGAGGACATCATTTAGCAATTTTGTCTTGTATTTTAGGAAATGCCAATCGAAAGAAAACGGCAACCAAATTTTACCGTCGATGAGAGTTTGAAACATTACGGCATTTATAATCCTATTCATTTTTATTTTCAAAATGCGTGTAAATTGACGAAAAATTAAAATTATAAACACAATTGACAATATTATGCTACTAAATCGCTATATACTGACTGTAATTTTGACAGTTGTTTCTTAAGTATTCGTTTAGGTGGCGGAAATCGGCTCCCCAGAATTAGGGGGCTCTTAGCGTCTTAGGTAACTCTTATGTAGGTGGTGAAACGAAAATTCACGTTAGGTGCTACATAAGAATTCTTAGGTAGCACCTAAGAGTTAGGGGACGTTGGTGAAAGTGACCATTAATGTATTAAGGAATATGAAAATTGTTACTTTGCAGATGATTAAGTATGAAAGACAGCAAGACTGGAAATGTTTATGGTTAAAATCATTAAAATCGAATAAAAATCGACTTTGAATGAATGTAGCTCTAAATCTCAAAAATAATATAAGAATAAATAAAAGAAAGTAGTAATACATCAAAATTTAGCTATTAAATATGAATTTATGCGAAAACTTTATATTATTATGAAGATGAAACAATTTAATTATTAGAAAATTATAATTTTAAGTTGATACGATAAAACAATATTCACTGAAAGATCAATTCAATATAAGACAGATATACATCATAACATTAAAAAAATAATATACATTTGTAACATGGTTATTCCAAATTCTAGTAATATTATAAAATCATTTGATGAAAAAATTTGAAAATACACCGCTTTAGGTAACGAAGACTTTGGCATTTTCGTAAAATAATACCTAATATTACCCTTTATTATGTCAGCCATTGGCATTATTCCAAAATCATTAGGCGGTAATTTTTAAATTTTAGATTCGACAAAAAAAATTAGTAAAAATCAGTAATTAGGCTAGCGTCAATACAGGTGCTGTAGACGGAGCGCATCAGACGGATTTTAGAATTCTTTGTATAGGAATTTATACAAGTGCGTCCACTGATCGGCAGCGGTCGGAGTAGGAATTCATACAAGTGCGTCCACTGATCAGCAGTGGACGAGGCGCACGCAGCAGATCGTCGGAATGCGAATGTCGTTGCTAGGAAAAATAATAATCCGCTCGAATCTGTCATTTCTTTATTTGCATTTTCTATAGTGATATCATATCGCCTTTTTTAAGGAAAATTTTAAATAAATTTTTTTATTATTTAAATATACCACTATAATATAAATTGCAATCTTTGGATGCTTAGATGTTTTTTTGCAAAATAAGATCACTATTCTGAATATGGATAAAAAATGGAACGATTGATATAATTTAATAAATTTGATTTTGACAGTTTCTAATAATGTAAGACGCTATTTCTTTTACTCAAATTGTGTTAAAATAGCATGAAATGTTTGGATATTATAAATACAATAAATGAAATACAGCATTGGCAAATGAAATTTGTATATGCATGTATTTTTAGTCTGTTTTTATGATACAGTGAAAATGTTAAACAAACAGAAATGCGTTTTTGTATGATAGTATAAAATAAAAAATTTATAAATCTCTCGCTAACCTCAAAATGACTTTGAACACATTTTTACATTTTCAAACCTCCAAAAGACTTAATTTGACATTTTATTGAAATTCTAATGCATTTTCAGAATCAGATCCACTATATTGCAATATTCTGGAGACTTGCGATTTATATGGTCTCACAGATACAGACTGATAACACAATTACAAACTGTGTCTCCATTGGGAATTGAATCTACATCAACAATAGCTCTTGTGTAAATTCATAGAGCATGACATCATAAAAAAATACTTACAATCTAAGTTATCCAGAGGATTTGAAGAAACTACGTTTGGTATGGTTGTTTGTTTAGAAACTTTATCTTTGATGGCAGTATTATACTTGGCAGCTGAAAAAATAAAAACCATAATGCTAGTAAACATATGTAATATAGAATAAAATTTGAGCTGCAACCAGATATTAGAAATGTGTAGTGAATTGAATAAAAAATATCAATTTTTAATTATTTGTATAGGATCTTTCCATAGATTTCTTGTAATATCTAGATATCCACACCAATTTAAGGGAAAAGTAGAATTGTTTACCATAAAAACTTAATGAAAATATACTTTCAATGAATGAAGAATAATATCGCTAATGATGAATACTTTGACAATTTTTGTTTTAATGCATCCTTGTGGATAGAATGTGACAGTAAAAAATTATATAAAAATTCAATTTTGGATCAACTAGGTCACATTAGTCACAATAATAGGTAAACAGATCCAACTGATAAAAAGGATGTGATTTTTTTTCACATTGATGATTAATTTAGACTCATATATTATATTGTGTGGTAGTAGTTCTTAAATGTTTTTTGCAATTCCTTTAGAACTTAGTTTAAATAATGTACAAGATTATTCATACTGACCATTATCTGCGTATTCTAATCGAACAGCAAATGACGCTAACCACGTAAGTTGTTCACTAGGAGATTCACTTATTACTGGGCTTCCTAAATCATTCTGATATTTTTCGAACGCCTGAGTCCAAGTAGGTTCATTGATTTCTCTTAAGCCCTGGCGTTCATCTATTTTATAATGGCGAATTTTTTGGTCTTCCAGCCACAAAACTGTGCTTCGAAACTCGGTCTCATCTGTAAAAAAAATAACAGTTGAAGCTTTTGACCAGAAATAACAAAACACAACATTTGATAAGAATTTTTACCATTAACATCAAATTCATCAGGATTAGGATGCGCCAATGCAGCTAATTTTCTTTTAAGCATATTCAGAAAAATAAATACTCCTAAAACGTAAAGCGGCTTAAAATATGACAGATGTCGTACCGACAGCCAAAACCATAGAAAAGAGCCAAAACCACAGATGCACAAAACAATAGTCAAACAAAACGACGAGGGCCTATAGGGCATCCCGTGCCTTGTCACATTGCGCTTGCGCCAATGTTGTCTATTCAAATACTAACGTCTGGCGACAGATGAATCAAGGGAAAATTTTACGACTGCGAAATAATAGTATGATGTGTACGTAAATCCCATTTATTAATTTTTGGTTAGGTTCAGTTAGTCTTTAATAATAATAGAGTTGCTTTAAATATTGAATGTAAATTGATTGCAAGAAAATGTTATCAACACCTTTGTCATTTGTAAGTTTATTGCATGAAGCTTGATATCTGAAGAGAAGGAGGAGAATATACTCGTCCCACGTTGGGACGCGAAATTGATATCTAGAGAAGGCGGAGAAAAATACTAGTCCCACGTTGGGACGCGAGATTGATATAAGGAGGCTGGGAAGAAATATATTGGTCCCATGTTGGGACGCGAAATTGATAACTAAAGAAGCTGAAAAGCATAATAAAAATAAACATTAAACTCTGCCCCTGAAAATAAAAATCAAATAAAACATAATCGGCTGCGATGTGCCTGAAAAGACAAATACATACAAATACAGGCATGGTAAAAATAATATATACATAACTGGAAAGATCTTACCAAACTGCTGGTCTCGTAACGGGACTGTAGAGTAAACACTTACACTACATATCACTTTATATTAATTAAAAATAACTTAAAACTATCTTAAATTCACCCCTCGTTGGTTATATGGACCTGAAACACACTTATTCACTACTATGCGATTATTTAAGTTATTTTTATTCTTAAAAGTTATTTTTAATAGTAACTTAAACTATCTTAAATTCACCCCTCGTTGGTTATATGGACCTGAAACACACTTATTCACTATTATACGATTATTTAAGTTATGTTTATTCTTAAAAGTTATTTTTAATAGTAACTTAAACTATCTTAAATTCACCCCTCGTTGGTTATGTATGGACCTGAAACACACTTATGCACTACCATGCAAATATGAAATTTAATGCTGAGCATCAAGCAGACGCCTCGCAGAGATAAGACTTTTGTTTTTTAAATTTATTTTCAATAGAAAAGACAATACTTAAATATATGAACAAGGCCTGGGGGGCCGCTATAATCCGTTCTTAGAATTAATAAAAGAAATACATCAGGCCAAAGTAAAATAATGGTTATTGGGTTTCTTTGATATCATAATGCATGGAAATATATCGATCACAACACCCATGGAAATATCAATCGCCTCTCCTTTTATGATCGAGATAATCCATGCAAAGACAAAAGAAACCAAATATCGTATAATCAGACAAAAGTAAACGCATTACCAGGGCGAGAACGTACATGACTAAATACGATTCTTCTTTCCACCGCAATGTTCTACATAATAACATTTTCTTTTCCGATAAACGTATATGTAACGCTTAATATCGCTTCCAGAAAACCGTATCGCGAAGAAACTTCACCTTAATTATTATGGGGCCAATACCATACCGCAATCGCTTCCGATAACTCAACGTCATAACGCATTTACATAGTTTTATGCTCGTATCTATCTTCAATCGCAATACAACATCTTCCGCAAGTGCCTTTATCTAATACCTCTACTTCGTCGGCTGATTCATTCGTGTCCATCCGTTATCTCATTTTCCTCTATAATTTACTTAACGTTGTCCTCTCAATTAAATAATAAAAATACCGCACTTTTTCCCAAAGGCATATAACACACTAAAAATCCATCACGCCGTATTCTGTTATTTACCTATCAATTATCACGTCTTTGTCTCATCTTTTTAAATCATTATCTCATCCGATTACGTCATTATCTCATCCTTTTAAGTCATTAGTCATTATATCATCGTACTACGTCATTATGTCATCTTCTATCGTTAGCTTATCGTAATTAATCTCGACTTCATCTCATTGCATTATTACTCATTTTATTACATCTCGTTAACCGGCTACTACTAAACTTATTTCTTTCCTCTAATTCTTTGCTTTCGAGTAGTCTAATTCTGCTTTCGTTACAAATCGTTGTCTCTTTGGGTCACAGATTTCTCCAAATCTGCGCTTATTTAACCGCGAGTGGCTGTAGAGTCTATCAATGCTACATAAAGAGAATCATCAATCGTCTAGTTTATCTGCGGGGAGGCTAATCCTACCAATAACACATAGATCGTCTATTTGTATCCTTATTCGTAATTCCGTCATTCTACTCCTCTTCGTACCTATTACTCATTACTACTCAGCGCAACTACTGGCGTACCTAACTCATGATCCGGCACGACTACCGGTCTTCTCTCTTCGAATTTCTCAGGAGCTTATCATCATCCGACGTATCATCATCATCATTTTGCTACCTCTCGACGTTTCTACTTGCTTCCTTTCATCCGACGTATCTTCATCATCATCTTGCTACCTATCGACGTATCTGCTTGCTTCCTTTCATCCTACATATCTAATCAACTATCAGCTTCCTACTGCTCGACGTATCTGACGCGACTACCAGTTCTACTTTCGACGCGAATTCTAAACTACTTCTTATGATGCGTATCTTCTCGCTATTAGCCTCCACGGTCTTTACATCGTCATCATCCTCTCCATGCACATACAGCCTCCACAACCACTACAGCAAAATCTACAGAATTGGGATCATCATTATCCTACAAACAACTTCATAATTCATTCACAGAATTTTTATTACTCATCAAAACCATCTACAGATTTATAAATCACCTTCATCGTCAGAGTTATAAACCACTATAACTTCATCATCTACAGATTTATTATCCACCTTCATCGTCAGAGTTATAAACCACCGTGCTTCATTAACTACAGATTTATTATCATCATCCATCGTCAGAGCTATAAACCACCATAACATCATGATCTACAGATTTATAATTCACCTTCATCGTCAGAGTTATAAACCACAACAACTTCATCAGCTACCGATTTATTCTCCACTTCCATCGTCAGAGTTATTTTAAATTCTTCACCTACAGAATTATGCTTTGCCTACAGAATTATAATCCACGATACTTCGTCAGAGTTATAATAAATTCGTCACCTACAGAGTTATTATTCATCAATATTCATATACAGAGTTATTTTTCTAAAACTTCACCTACAAATTCAATAATAATTACAGCCTCCTGTGAGGTCACGATATCTTCAAACAATCGTTATATTATTATTATTAGGGCGCCAGTTCCACGTGTATAGACCTGGTGGAACACAGGTTCAATTTATTCAGATACTCGTTAGACCATTTGCAATAAAAAATCTCATTCGATAAAAAAACGCTATCATATCCTTTGCTATCCAACGTCGTAAAAATAGTACTAAATATTCTATTAATTTAACATATTTAAAAATAAAATAAATATCTAACTCCTGGGCTAAAAAATACCAGCAATTCTATATTACCGCGGCTCATATTATCATTTATATTATTCGCTACAAACCTAGTCTCATATTTTTATAAGTATACCACAAATTTCGTCATCACGTTCTACTATCCAATAATTGCATACATATATAACGACCGAAAATATATAAAGAAAATCCACCTCAAAAAAAACATAACTATCAAAACAGTAATAAATTTCTACAACTGAAAATCTCCACGTGGTCTGTGAAAACAACAGTTATTAAAACACGCTCAAGTATCCCGACAAATAAATATTTCAATGTCAGTAAAATAAATATACCTAAAAATCATTCATAAAAATTACACGCTTCCAAAAAAACACAGCTATCTACAAACAAAACTAAAATCTCAGGGCGGCTCGTTAAAAACTACTGTTTTTAAAATGTCCCACGTTTTGGGGGCCAATTGATATCTGAAGAGAAGGAGGAGAATATACTCGTCCCACGTTGGGACGCGAAATTGATATCTAGAGAAGGCGGAGAAAAATACTAGTCCCACGTTGGGACGCGAGATTGATATAAGGAGGCTGGGAAGAAATATATTGGTCCCATGTTGGGACGCGAAATTGATAACTAAAGAAGCTGAAAAGCATAATAAAAATAAACATTAAACTCTGCCCCTGAAAATAAAAATCAAATAAAACATAATCGGCTGCGATGTGCCTGAAAAGACAAATACATACAAATACAGGCATGGTAAAAATAATATATACATATGTAACTGGAAAGATCTTACCAAACTGCTGGTCTCGTAACGGGACTGTAGAGGAAACACTTACACTACATATCACTTTATATTAATTAAAAATAACTTAAAACTATCTTAAATTCACCCCTCGTTGGTTATATGGACCTGAAACACACTTATTCACTACTATGCGATTATTTAAGTTATTTTTATTCTTAAAAGTTATTTTTAATAGTAACTTAAACTATCTTAAATTCACCCCTCGTTGGTTATATGGACCTGAAACACACTTATTCACTATTATACGATTATTTAAGTTATGTTTATTCTTAAAAGTTATTTTTAATAGTAACTTAAACTATCTTAAATTCACCCCTCGTTGGTTATGTATGGACCTGAAACACACTTATGCACTACCATGCATATATGAAATTTAATGCTGAGCATCAAGCAGACGCCTCGCAGAGATAAGACTTTTGTTTTTTAAATTTATTTTCAATAGAAAAGACAATACTTAAATATATGAACAAGGCCTGGGGGGCCGCTATAATCCGTTCTTAGAATTAATAAAAGAAATACATCAGGCCAAAGTAAAATAATGGTTATTGGGTTTCTTTGATATCATAATGCATGGAAATATATCGATCACAACACCCATGGAAATATCAAGCTATAATACTAGTTTATTGTATATTCGCATTTGATCACATTTTTCAAATAAATTATATTTCTTAACATATTATTTACGTAATCGTATGATTTTTAATATTACTTACTTATTATTTTTTATGTTGAAGTGGATTTTCATTTACCAACATATCAATTTAATAAAACTGCGCCAAAAATTGTACCGTTAAAATCTCCGCGCATGCGCAATATGACAGGCACGGTGGGGCGTATAGGTCCGTACCAAAACGCCTAAAGTCAATATTGCCAGTTGTCAAAATTAAAAAGAAATCAGTTCTTCTTTCTCTTAAACTGTCTAAGACATTGTTATGCCCGAGAATAAATTTTGCCGAAAAACAATATTTTTAATTTTTTTTCCACGGCAACATTCCTGGAAAGATACTAGCGCTCGGGCGAGCAACAAAACTTACAGGTAGCAGCTAGCACGCGCTATAGTATGCGCTCTCTTGGCATTCGACGTTGGTGGAGGACGGACGGTTTGGTGTGACGCCGTCATCGGTCGACACGTGCTCCCGATGGCGGCCATATTTTCGACGGCGCAGGAGGTCTGCTTGACAGGACACGTCACACGCATGGACGCTGCCGGTGCTACGGAGCCAAGATGAGGGCATCAACAGGGCAGAGGCGTGGAGGCAGGGCGCAGTGTTGGGCCACCGCAGCAGGGAATGCGGGGGCTCGCAGATTGGACCACGAGAGGCATTCCGTGTCGTCTGGGGCGTCGGTTCGCCTCTGGTGAGGCTCTCAGCTGGCCTGCCACCTCTGACGAGATGCGCCTTCATAGTGTTGCCGTGTGGCACGGAGCCAGCCATGAGTGACTGCCTTGCAGAGAAGAAGAAACTATGCCGAGTACGAGAAGGACCTGCCAACCTGACGCAGAGGCTGGGCCCCGCCGGACTTTTAGACACCACGTGGAAGACAGTGACATGCCTGGAGAGAGGATGTCGCTGTACCCTGGGGCTGCACCTTCTCAACCCGCACACCAGCGAAAGGTGTGCGGGTTTGCATTGCCTTATAAAAGGGAGCACAACACATCAGTGTATACCCACACACCAGTCTCGTCTCACCTAAAAAGACACTACATTCAGAATGGGTGGTGAACCTCATTGCTGAACTATGTGAGATGTTATTGTTGCCTGTTGTATTTTCGATTACCCGGCTCTTACGGGACACTCGAAAACAATAATAGAAAAGAGTGGAAGCACTATTCTAAGCCGGTGCCTCACAGCTAAAGGAATTGCATCATGTCCTATATCTAATTGGTTAATTTTAAGTTAGGTAACTCGTTTAACTAAATGGCATTCGGCGATGAAAAAATAGCTTAAATCTTACACTTTAGTATCGTTATAAAATTTATCACGCGAAAATATGTATAATAGTAATTACATTAGATTATTTGGGATTTTTGGACTTTTAAATTCATATTTTTACGATGATTGTTTTTGTTTTTTCATTATATTAGGTATACATTTATTTGAACTGAATCATACCTGTATGTCTAATGCATTTTATCTACTTTTGTTCATATAAAATAATAAACGAAAACATAATAATATGTACATAATGTATTTGATATTCCATTACTGTTTACATAAGAGATAAATATAATCATACATCTATCTGTATGTTTTGAAACTACGTTCATATAATAACATTACTATTCCTTCAGTTTTAAGAAAATTTACGTTTGTGGTTTGAATCTTTGATAGATTCAAAATATGTCTCCGGGATATTATGCTTCATACATTATAAACGTTGTAACGAGTTTCAAGTATATATTACTAGATGGCAATAAATAGGAACTTTATCAATAAAATAATTATTATTTTATTTAGATTGATACTCAATATTTACATAACTTTAAGGCCCCACAGGCATTGATAATTTTTAGCGAGTTATAGTCCACTTCTCGTACTGAAATATAAGCGGTGAAGTTCGTCCCGCCATAAATTTGTTCGACTTAACTAGCGCGAAACAGGAACAGCGTAAGCGAAAATATGCATTATGCCTTTTTCAAAAAATCAAGCCACAAATTTAAAATCTAAGCAGCCAAAGTGTCAAAAATGACATCACATTTAACAATATTTTTGCTTATAGTTTTACATCTAACAAATTAAACGAATAACGACGGAATCCCGTAAATTTCTTATCGAGATTTAAATTATGATAATTTAAATTTAATTAAATTTCAACTTTAGTTTTTTTAAGACTTTCTGTCTTAAATTCGGTGCACTCTTATCTTCACTATCACTGAGCAGTGAGCCAGTTGTTTCCACATGATTAGCTCTTTTTGGCACTTTAAGTGCAGTGTCTGCAAGGTTTTATAGTTCTCCGGACTCTTCGTATATTCTTTATGACACATTGTGTTCTTTCAAAGTTTTGCAAGGGACCATTATTAGTCCCCATAAGCAGAACGGGTGGTGGTGGAGGAAGAACAATTGATTATTATTGGCTGATTTACATGAAAACATGTATTATGTTATATATATATAGCACATAAGTTTTTTTGTATAATCACTATACAAATGTACATAATATACAAACGTCAGAATGGACACTGACATTACCGGTGAGCGATACCGATGAATGGGAGTCGCGTTTGCGAAATAATTAAAAATAACTTAAAATTATAGGTATATATTTTTTCATGATTCTAGATGATATAGGTATGTTTTTTGTTTAAGAAATTTTATAAATCAGTTATTAACTTATGAATTTTTACTTTATTTTTCCATATATCTCAAAGACCATAAAAGCTAGAACGCTGAAAGTTGGTATACATATGTATAGTCAAATGCATAATCTCAAATGTGTTTTTTATTTTTTTTTAATAAATTCAAAAAACCGTGCAAAAACCATACTGCTGCATACAATCCTCTCACACGGGACTATAAAGGTTAATACTGTCGATTCATTAAGAGAAATAATTTCTCTTGAACGAATCGACAGTTGTAAAAGTACGCATACACTATATAGTAATACCCCCCCAAGCTTTCTTTAACAATTTTTGTAAAAATTGTATTTTGTGACGACATCGTTTCATACAATTTGTATGACAGTATACACTACACAATATTTTCGGGGAGTCTCAATAGTTTGATACTTAATCGATCCAAACCTACATACATACCATCAAGCTGTTTACATATGAAGAAAAAACTGACCTCCACTCTTTCCTAAATTGACATACATATTTTGTATAGTAAACAAAATATCTTTAAATATCCAATAATTTATATTTAAGGGTTTATAGTTTGGAATGTAGGTATATATTCTTTAACTATACATACTATCGCCATAGACAGTCGGTTCTCACGTGTTCCATGCAACTAATTATAGAAACACAGGAAATTATCAACAGTTTTTGGGAAATATTTATGTACATTTTTATGTAGAGGAGTTTATATGTAGGTATTAGTGTAGGTAGATGTGTTTTTGGAGAAATTCTTGTGCTTATTCATCGTATCTATCTGACATGAAGTTTGAGACGATCTGAAACAACAGACATATGTAAGTAGATTACGGTTTGTGCCTTAAAAGCAATAACTTTCGGTACATAATCTTTATTTTACTGACGATATATATAGTTTAAATCAAATTTTAAAATGAGTATTCCAACTGTCGATTCGTTCATGAGAATTCAATTCTCTGAATGAATCGACATTATCCAACAGTCGATTCGTTCATGAGAATTCAATTCTCTGAATGAATCAACATTATTAAGCCAAGATGCGTGTACGAAGGAACATTTTGTATGGCGTAGTGGACTATTTGCATGCTAATAACATCAACTAGAGGCATCGCAGCATATATGTTCCCGTACATGGATTTACTCAGAATTCGGAATAGAACATTTTATGTGAGTTTTGTGTGTCTGTCCCCCCCTTACAACTTTTGATCCGCTCAATTTACAGAGCCCAAATATTCAGAATATATAAACAGTTATAGGCTTACAAAATAGGCATAGATATATGCACATATTTCTTGAATTGACGTGCTCTATCTCTCTCTCCAATAGTATTTAATTTTTGTAGTGAAAACTCTGTGCAATCCATTACTTATATATATCATTCGATAGCAATTTTTCTGCTTTACAGTGTGATAAACTTTGTTTTGTAAAATTAATTGAATTAGAAAGGCTGTTGTGGAAAAAGTGAATAATCATCGGAAAACTGTGAGAAAATTGAAAACGCTGCTCTTCCCGCTTGTCAAAGTGATAAAATTTTGTTTGTAAAATATAGAGGGTATCAACCCGAAGAAAAAACGTCGCGGAAGCGCTACTCTAATTCCTAACGCTAAGGAAGGAAAATGATTTTTCCGTAGTGAAAATTTTCAAAGTTTTTCCAAAGAAATTTTTTTTTATCTTTTTGCAGTCCATTTGAAAAGTGCTATAAAACCACATTTTTAGTTTTCGAAATAAAATAAAATCAATAAAGTTATACCAGTTTATATCTGAAAAGTGACATTTTAGTGAAGTGCCGCTTTTGGTGATGGGTATGTGTTGTTTATTTATACACCATTAGAAAGCCCATCAAATTTGGCATAGAAAACCTCGCGGGATCAATGTTCTATCTTACAAGGTTTGAAAGTTATCTATGAAAATAAGCTTTTTCTCATACTAAATAGAGCTCTGTTGAGCCCCTACCCACATACCTATACTATATATGTACATAATATACAAAGAACATAGATTATATATACAATTATAATAGTGGCCATACAGTCATTTATACAAATTATTATCTAATAGTATCCTACTTATATTCACGGCAAACGATTTTTACCAAAATTATTTAAGATGAAATGTAAAATCTGTAACAGCGAAATAATTGCCGAAGACAAAATTACTTGCAAGGCTTGTGAACATAATTTTCATTTTGCCTGCTGTGGTATGAACGAGCAAAATTTCAGAAAGATGGGTCATAAGAAACATACTTGGAAATGTCAAAGGTGTAAATTTCCTCAAATGGCCGCAACAAACTCTGAGAGTATATCCATCATAACAAAGGGACAATCAACACCTGTCGGCCATACCGGCACACAGTCTATTGAATCAGCCCAGTTGCAACCAACAAATGCTGATTTAATGCTGATGCTAACGTCGCTGAGAGATGATTTTTCTATGATCTTTAATGAGTTTCAAACCTTTAAGGCTAACGTTGAATCAAGTAAATTAATGATGGACATGCTTATTGAAAAATCTAAGGTTGTGGATTCTAAGCTGAATCTGATTGATGAGATCGAGAAAAGAATTGAAGCGAATGAGGAAAGAATGAAATCTCTTGAAGCTACATTGGAGAACCTTAGTATAAAGAGCCACCGAGAGGAGGCTCTTGAAGAGGAGGTTGTTTCACTCAGGTCTGCGATTGAACAACTGACAAGGGATGGCAACGATAGATAGCAATATCAACGTTTAAGTAACTTGGAAATTTCCGGTGTACCAGTGGTGAAGGATGAATCCATAAAGGAAGTTATTAACAAAATTGCATCAAAGCTGGATGTTGCTTTAACTGATTCCGATGTCGTCTTCTGCCATAGAGTGTCTTCGTGGAGTGAGCACAAAAATACTCCCCATAGTGGTGAAATTTAAAAACAGAGATATAGTTGACAATTTTATCTCAAATGTTCGAAAAAACAAAGGTTTGACTACCAAGGATCTGAACTACAATGGAGCCGAATCCAGAATATTTTTAAACTACCATCTTACTCCCACTAATAAAATATTGTTCAAACAAGCCAGAAGCAGTACCAAGATCAAGAATTATCAGTACTGTTGGATAAAGCGATGCTGCATATATATAAGGAAGAACTCCCAGTCACCTGTTATAATTATAAAAAAGGCTTCTGACTTGAATAAAATACTGTGACTATACACAAACCAGCAAACGCTTCTAAATGAACTGCCATATAATATTTCTTTATTCTATACTTAATTACTATGTATTTTTTCTTAAATTGTATGTCTCCCTTCCCTCGATCGCACAATCGCTCTTTCCTAATACTATTTCTACTACTTTTCGCATTCACACTCTTTCCTTTCCTTCTTTCATCTCCTACCCCTTTACATTTTTTTCTCTTTCCACTCTCTCCTCATACACGTACGTCCCAAAATCGCGTAATGGTGATTTTTCCACTAAGCTTATATTATATTTTATGTTTTTGAAATGGAATTAAAGATTTATTATCAGAACGTCCGAGGTCTTAGAACAAAAACACATACTTTTCTGAATAATGTACTGAGCAATAATTACGATGTAATATGTCTTACAGAATCTTGGCTTAGTGAAAATATTTATGACAATGAACTTTTCGATACTAGATACAATGTTTTCAGAAGAGATCGAGATTATAAAGATACAGGTCAAAAGCTCGGCGGTGGTGTGCTTATTGCTGTGAAATCGAACCTGTCCGCTAAACTGAATAGTGAATGGTGTACTGGTGGTGAGGATATTTGGGTTGGAATTCAGTCAAATAGTGGGTCTAGTATAAACTTATGCTGTGTATATTTGCCTACACAGCATAAGTTTATACTAGACCCACACTTCTGATCTAATGTTAAATTATCCTGACGACACGTTCATATTGGTCGGAGATTTCAACTTACCTAATATCACCTGGATATGCTCCAATGCATGTAACTCTTTATCTCCCTGTAACTATTATGACGCTACTAGTTCTCACTTTGTTGATTTTTTATCTTACAGCACTCTAAAGCAATATAATGGCATTATTAATGCGAATGGTAGAATATTGGATCTGGTTTTGGCTACTAACATATGCAATACTATAGAATGCATAGATCCATTGATCAATGTGGATATCCATCACAAACCCCTTATCATAACATTTGTTGCGGATACTGTACTCTTTGTGAAGGACCTGCCGAGGATTGCAAAACTCTTTCATAAGGCAGACTACACATCTATTAAGGAACATCTACTGGGTGTAGACTGGGAAGCACAATTCGTCACTAACAACGTGGACCAGTCCACAGAAAATTTTTATACCATCTTAAACGACTGTGTTACAAGATTTGTTCCGATTAAGCATATAACGGGGTCAAATAAATTCCCAAAATGGTTTTCAAAACCCCTTATTAAAATGGTCAAAGAAAAACTGAGAGCTCACAAAAGATGGAAAAGGACAGGATTACCACTTGACTATGACGAGTTTGCACTACTGCGAACTAGACAGAAATCCTTGCAGATAGAATGCTATAATAATTATATCCAACAAACTGAAAGGTCTATCTCAAGTGACCCAAAGTTCCTGCATAGTTACATTAAATCTAAAAAACCCCAATCTTCGTATCCACTGAATATATTTTACGATAAAGTAACTTCAAGTGACACAAGAATTATTTCTGGACTCTGTAGTGACTTTTTTCATTCCACATTTGTACGGGGCGCAGCCGAATTGCCTGATGTTCTATGTAAGAGTGAATTAGATATTTATAGTATACATTTCGAATTATCGAATGTGAATAAGAAACTTAAAAGTCTAGACATAAATAAAGGGCCAGGCGCGGATGGTATTCCTTCGCTTTTCATTAGAAACTGTGCTGATGAGCTGGCAGACCCATTGTGTAGACTTTTTAAATTGTCATTCAGTTCGGGTGTTTTTCCCTCAATTTGGAAGATGTCATTTGTCACACCTATTTATGAGGCTGGTGATAAGCGTAACATAAAAAACTATCGACCGATCTCTAAGCTATGTGTGTTCAGTAAGGTGATGGAACAGATTGTGGTCGAACAGTTGATGCCTTCGATAAGGCCATTTCTTATGCCTAATCAACATGGATTCTTTCCGGGTAGATCAGTCGAATCAAACTTGCTAGAGTATACGGAATACATTTTAACGTCAATTGGAGGGGGGGGACAAGTTGATTCCATTTATACGGACTTCTCGAAGGCCTTTGACAAGATCAATCATAACATATTAATACATAAATTGCAGTGTTATGGTGTGCACGGGGACCTATTGAGATGGTTGTCGTCATATGTGAGAAATCGATTACAAGCCGTTGCAATTAATAATTGTAGGTCGGAATTCCGTGAATGTGTTTCGGGCGTGCCGCAAGGTTCTCACTTGGGACCAATTCTATTTAGTTTGTATATAAATGATGTATCTAGCTGTTTCCGCTCGTCTAACTTCCTCGTTTATGCGGACGACATGAAAATTTTCAAGAAAATATGCAACCGGAACGACATAATCGCATTACAAGCAGATTTAAATCGCCTTTCTGTATATTGCTCAAATAACCAATTATTTCTTAATATTGAAAAATGTAATAATATCACCTTTACGCGCTCCAAAACCCCAATTTCTCATGAGTATACAATTAACGGAAAGATTCTTATTAGAAAGCATGAAATTAGGGACCTTGGAGTTATTGTGGATACGAAGATGACATTTAAAAGCCATATTGACTATATTATAGACAAGGCTTTTAAACAATTGAATTTCATAATTAGGGTATCAAGGCCGTTCAAGTCCACGGGTACTCTAAAATCACTGTACTGTTGCTATGTCCGTAGTTGTATTGAATATGCGTCTATTGTATGGAACCCACATTACGTCACGCATATAAACAGATTGGAAAATATACAAAATAAATTCTTAAAACATTTAGATTATAGAAGCAGACGTTCTTTTGTTGATCCCGCACAATCAGCCCAATATCATAAATTAACTACCTTAGAAGCCCGGCGAACTGTAGCTGACATGTCTTACTTATACAAGTTGGTGAACTGGACAACGGATTCTAGTGAGTTATTATCTAAATTAAACTTTCATGCACCAAATAGGCTTACTAGAAAGACTCATACATTTAGGCCACCTAATTGTAGTACTAATTATGCTCAGAACTCCTACATATATAGAACGTGTTGTAACTATAACGTGTTCTTTAATGAAATAGACCTTTTCAATAACTCCTTAAACGTATTTAAATGTTCAATTTCTAGATTACTGCTTCGTGGATAGGTGGTGTACGTGTGTTCCCCTTTTCCTACTTTCCTACTGCCTTCCTCAAAACTACTACTTTTTGTAAATATAATAACGATAATACTTGTAAACTTAATTGGTTCACATGTCATATTATGTATGTTAGTAAAATAAGTAAATGTAACTGTCTGTTTACATAATAAATAATAAAAAAAAATAAAAAAAACTCAAACTTAAAAAAAAAAAAAAAACTTTTATACTCAGAATTGTGAATTTTTGTTTCAGTCAGGGGTTATCAACTTTTGAAATTTTGGTTTATTTTTTCATGTATCTCAGAAACCATAAAAGCTAGAACGCTGAAAATTGGTATAAACATAGACAAATACAAAATTTAAAAATGATTTTTAAAAAAAAATTTAGGGTTTCTCAAACATTCTTTATTAAGAAAAATATTTATTTTATGATAAATTTATGAGTATAAATATCAAAAAAGCCGAAATACCCAGACTAGATAATTAAATTTTCTATAAAAAATATTAACATTGTATTAGCACATCTCAATTTTTTTTAACAATTTTTATAAAAATTGAATTTAGTGGCAACATTGCTTCATACAATTTTTATGGCAGTAGCCTACACACAATATCTAAGAAGACTTAATAATTTGATATTAATCTCCAAACATACATACATACCATCATGCTGTTTTCATATTCTGGGTAGGATCAAAAGACTTCCCTCCATACTATCCTATCTTGACATGCATACATACCTAGGTACATGTGTTGTATAGAAAACCAAATATCTTAAAATATAAACTAATTTGTATTTATGGGGTTATAGTTTGTTACTTATTCTTCAACTATACGTACTATCGCTATCGACAGTTGGATCTCATGTGTTACATGCAACTACTTTATTATAGACTGCTCTTTATAATGTTTTATCTATACCAAAATTGAGTATAATAATATGTAGATACCTAATGAAGATTTAACACGTGAATAACATATTATGGATAGGCAGGTATTTAATGTAATTTGATCATGGATATTATAGTTTAAGCGTTGAGGTACCTAATCCGAATAATATGAGGGAAGTATGATGCTAAATAGATTTCCTTCAGCTATTCATGTAGAAGATAGAAGACATGGTTGCCGTAACGGGAAATGGGGCAGAACAAGCATGTTAGCAGCGCATTCTCTTGCAGTTAAATGTTCGCTTAGTCCTAGATATCCCACCCCATCTAGGTAGTCCATAGTCCATGCATTCCTGCTCTAGAATATTCTAGATGTACCTAGTTGTTTCATAACCTCACATACTAAACTAAGTGAGTAATTCTCAATTTGTCGTATGAGTAAGATAATAGATATGGAGAAGAAATTTTGCTTGAATTTTTTTTGAGATTAATCTTCAGATCCTAAACTATAGTGTTTCATTAGAATCAGACAAGTCAAAAGTAGATATTTTGATTTGAACCAAAGATGACAAACCCACATTCTATCCCTCTTGGTTTTTATAGTAGGAATGCAAACACATCTTTATAAGTATTTGGATTATCTAATGAAAAATAATTTCAACTTAAGAGATCCTGATGCGTTTTTTACTGAATTGTTAACACGAAATGACATATTAGGTAAAATAAGTTCGTAGAACAATATTGGTTGAATAAATATCAAAACATTGTTAACTCGTTTATTGTGCAGGGTTTAAGATTTCTATAATTGCTATGGTTGAATTTCATTGTTAAATTTCCTTAATATAATAGTGATGATGATATTCGACGACAACAACCAAGTGAAACGCCTCACTCCTGTCCACACTACAAGGACAAATAAGACCAGGAAGGAACAAACTATAATATATGGACATCTTCAGCGGTGATGAATCCATACTACAAATCAGTAACGGGAAAATAAAAGCAGCAGACAGAAAACAATGGAAGAGGCTTCTGGATTCAGCCAAGGCTCACCTGGGGCTGTTGAGCTTATGTAATGCAATATTTACGATTGTCACAATTGTTATAGTTCAAATTCATTGTCCAATAACATGATGCATCCATTTTGTGTGTATTATTATTGTGAACATAATATATGGGTTGTCTTGTCTTGTCAGTCTCTGTGTAACAATAGATACCGCAATCTGCTAATTAGACCTCTCTTCTATTGAAATCTCATCGTTCGTTGGTGAAACTGTGAACCTTTTGTGAACAACGTCTCATGTTCCCATTGTTTCAGATTCAGACCTAAACAATAGTTTTCGAATGCCTTCATCATTTTTGTTATTCGGCTGCGCTTTTTGGTAATTTAAAAAATATAATATAAATTTTATAGATGTGAAAAAGTCATAATTATTATTTTGATAGACAGAAGGGTATGACACGGTGTCTGAATTTAATGAGGTAAAAAATACAATACCTACATGTCAGAGTAGAATAGTGTGGCGTTCCTTTCTTTCTGCATATCCCAAATATCAGAAGGTTGCGTGTTCAAATCACGTGGGAGTCATAGTATTAATGGTGGATTTCTTGGTCTAGTTAGGCTAGAATAATGGTATTATGCAATATGTGTATATTTATTATTTAGATTTTATACTAATATGACAATAAATTCAACATTCTACATAATATTATAAGAGATTCAAGCGACTATGCTTCTCTCTAAAAAAAAAAAAATAAACGACGTGATGGTATGTATGTATTTTTAAAAGTTTAGTCAGTAAAAGTTTCATGAAATTTGCCTTACTTATTGCATAAGTGTATGTGTACATTTTGTACATCAAATTAAAGCAGGCAACTAAGCGAAAAATGTATTCAAAAAAAGTCACCAAAAGCCACGTTATACGAGACACTGTTATTGTTGCTTAAATAATTATGAAAGTTTCACGAAATTTTAATTCAGCACTCTTTCGTATTTATCTAAAGCTGAATTCATTTTCATAACAAACACAAAGTATACTCAAAAGTTTCATACTTATACAAATAATAATAAACACTTTGCGCCCTGCGCAAGTGGCGAGTTTATTGCCATATGGAAATTTCATCCAACTAATCAGTGTTTCCAGCCCAGAGAAGCAATATTAGCGCAAGAAATTAAATAAAATGAAGTTCTCCTCTGCTGTGGATCGAACCCAGGATGCCCGCACAAAAAACCAAACGGCTTTGCAACTGTGTCACGGCGGTCGCCTACGTACCTCATGGAATAAAAATGTAGGTATGTAAGTAAAATAAAATGGAAGAAACAGCGTTTTTTAAAATACTTTTATTTTTTGTTGTTAGGTACGTAACATTATCAGGTACCTACTACTCGCGATAGCGAGTTGACAAATGTAATTGAAAATTGTCTGTATTGTTCATTATTACAATAAGTACGTTTAATACCGCCATTTTTGATTGACTTTTATGTGTAAGTGCAATCGATTGTTTATAAGGTAATATTATTGTATACATTGCAATAATACAATAATATTAATAATATATTTTGAAAGAAATAAATAAATGTTTTTTTTTATTTACTAGTTGCATGTGATACATGAAATCCAACTATCGATTTTATTGAAAAAATAAATACACATAAGCAAATAAATACACATACGAAAAAATAAATACAATTACACATTAAATGTTATATTATGCCGATTTCTGAGTAAATCCATGCACATAATATATATGCAGCGAAGCCTCTAAATTGGTGTTTTTTGACTTCAAAGTTGGAAAACCGTATCTTGGCTTGATACTTTGTCGATAGGTTAAGAGAATAAAATTTTCTTGAACAAATCGACAGTTGGATTATTTTTTCCTTAGTTATAGTGTTATTTCATCATGAATGAATATTTCTTTTTTTTTTCGATATAGTTTTTTATATAAAAAATGATTTTTTTCTTTGTTAAACATGTACCTACATATACGTCTTCCTGCGTTCCCTAAAATAAGCATTAATGCTTGTGCTATAGGTGAACGAAATCGGTCGAGACAGGATTCGAACTCGCGACCACTGGATTACTAGCCCAGCGCGCTAACCGCTCTGCCATCGACCCATATATAATATAAGATATTGTTGTGTTACATTTTTTTAAATAAAAAAAATGAGTATGTCCTTGTTAGACAAGTACATATACATTTTCCAACGTTCCCTAGAATATCGTGCTATAGAGGCAGGATTCGAATTCGCGACCACTGGATTTCAAACCCGATGCGCTAACCGCTCTACCATCGACCCATCTACATGAAATGTATTGTGACTTGATTTGCTTCGATAAAAATTAAATAGAAAAAAACTTATGGTATCTGTCGAAATGTTCACAGAAATTAATTTTATTTAACAAACAAAGTATGACAACACACGTAGGTAATGGTTAGATAGTAAATTTTTGCTTTATTTATCATTTAGTTCTATTTTCCAACCTACATATTTCCCCTTTGGTTAACCCTGTTAAGCTTTGCGGTTTGGTGAATACTCTGCGGCGAAACAAGATTCATAGGAGAGAGGAGAGCGAGACAGAGAGAGAAAATAATTTTACAGTTTAATTCAACAAATATTGATATTAAAACGCGTTGGCAGAGTAAAAATTAATAAAGTTTTAGTGGCATCAAAAGGTGGCAGGGCCTCTGTACGGTCCAGGGGCGACCGCAGGAAAAGGGCAAAGGGATAACACAATATGGACTAAACCCAAAATAATGAAATGACTATCTAAATAAATAATAGAGTTGGACTCACTGTTTGTATGTAATCCAAAACAAGTTAACAAAGTGACGGCTAACCTGAGAATTTGTAAATCTGTATTTAATAACAGGCGAAAACAAACCTAGCGAACTTTAGTTTATTATAAGCACCTACCTGCAATTTGCCACCGTGACCATTACATTTGACAGGGAGTCCAAATACAAACTTTCTCTTTTCTAACCTCACCATACACATCTCTATAATAATATATACCTGCCTACCCACAGCTCATTGAGGACCTTCAAAAGAACAATCACGTAAATATAAATTATTCACATATTTGGTTTCCTCATAGCGAAACGCTGGGAATAGTTTGTAATCTCCAACTATTTCCAATATTTCCTAGCTTATGTAATTTTCGAATGTAGGTATGGTTCCGCAGGGCGACTGCTGCCAACGTGCCTATTTTTTCAATTTGAATTTGCATCATTACTACAAAACGAATCATTTTGAAAAAAAAATAATCTAAGTAGATAGTTTGGATATTAATAAAGAAAAATACTCCTTAACATGTTAATTATGTTCTGTATCTACTATATTGTAGAAAAATGATAAGTTTACCCCGATTTTTGACATTTATCTTAAATTTCTAAAAAACTGTTAGATATAGAGCAATATTTTTTTTTAAATTAAAGAAGAACGTTGCATTAATGCATCAGGTTAAGTAAATAAACAAAAAAAAACTTTTATTTCGCAATGGCGCTGAATGGAAAATAAATGTTTTTTAGGTTTATTTACTAAACCTGAAGCATTAATGCAATGTCACATCATATTTTTCTAAATATTTTTGTCTTCTTTAATTAAAAAAAATATTGAACTACGCCTTATAGTTTATCAAAAATATAAGATAAACGATGAAAATCGGGGTATGCCATTATTTTTCTACAATGATTTATACAGAACATTATCAAAAAGTTAAGATATATTTTTCTTTATTAATACTCAAACTACCTATGTAAATTATTTTTTTTCAAAACAATTTGATTTAAAATAATGATGGTATATCAAATTGAAAAATATGTACGTTGGCAGCAGTCCCTCCCCTTAAGATGATTATGTATTTCCATAGAAATAATTGTGTACATAGATACAAATTTTAGTCCATTTTTTCCCGTAGCATAGGCTGAACAAAAGCATGGACCATCTTTGATCAAATCTGTTCCAGAGTTCTAGCTAAAAATGGCACAGAAATTTTAGTCAACCCTTTTGTTAATTGAGTAATCGATGTATTCAGCCAACAATTAATGTCCGATCGGTGCCTTAGAAATTAAAGCATTCCACACAAGCTGTTGTCAAGTTGGTATGTATGAAATTTGTTTCCGAAAGATGCTTAAAAATATTATATTATAGATTTTTATGACAAATTTTTTAGATTATAGGAGAATCAAGAACTCAAGGAACAGGGCATACGACATGTCATCGGCCGGTTTACGTAAGGGGCTTGCGCTACGCTCACCAATTATGCCTTCTTATTGAGTTCCCTATCAATCCAATTTTGAAAGTTCTTTATATTTTAATCATGAAAATTTGTTCGTTTGAAAATAAGCTGAAACACCGTCGCCATCTTTGAATTGACGAAGAAACTTTTTGTAGCGCCATCTTTGAGAAATTGGTTTGTACAGAATGAAAGCAACAGTCCTTAAATAAAATTGAACACAGTATTTTTTCCATAAATTCGATTTTTTGCAACCGAACGTTTCCGTCAAAGTGTTTCGGCATAATCAAGGTCTAAATGAAACTAAATTTGACAAGACTAACACAAAACCACTTCAAATATTTACAATGTTGCCAAATGTGTGGGCTGAGCTACAATGATTTTGCAATGTTTCAAATTTTTATTTCAAAATTTCGAACAACGTCCGAACAGTGTCAATTTTTTCCAGATTCAAGATGGCATCACTGGCTTAATGAATATAAATCTATGGCTAAAAGTCATCCATAGACAATTAAAATGAGTAAAGCTGATGAAAATATACCTTTTTAAAATGTGTCATGAAAATGATATCAAGATATTTGGGCATTTTGATATTATTTTTCCCCAAATGATCTCAAACGACATCACTGGTACTTTACCGGTTAAATAAGAGCATATTTGCACATAATATTTATTATAATTTACTACTACTGCATATTTGCACAAAATAAATATTCTCACAATACATTACCTCCTTAAAAAAGTGAATTCATAATAAGGTTAACATTTTCAAAATTTTGTCTTTCTTATTTTGATATTTGCGAAATAACTTATAAGTTTATTTTACAATATTGTTGTCAAATATGAAAAATATTATATGAAAAATTGACAATTGTGCAGCAAAATTGCCTGTGTAGAGAGAAAAGTGTTAATTATTAGTTTGGTTTTCTCTGCATACTCTAAGAAACCGTTCTGATTATCTGAATTTAATTTGCCTGATGAATATCAATTTATGGAAAAGAAAACTGTGGTGTATTAGAATACGTGGTATTGTCCCCTTCCCCGATAAAGTATATAAAAGCATACATGTCCAACAACATTTGTTCTTTCCTATCCAAAATAGAAAGCCGATGCCTTTTTATAATTATAAATTAAAATTTCAAAAGAATCAATTCAGTATTATTAAATTTTGACATATATGCTAATTGAACAATAGAAATGAGCTTCGTTGTCACTAAGGTGTTATGTAATTAGACCTTGATTGTTGTTCTTCTGAATGTGCACAATACATATTATGTTTTACAAGTTTGTTTAGCGTTAGAGCATTACTAACGGTCCAGTTACTCCCTTAGCATTTCATGTTGCGTAACATGATAGTTTAACTACGACCTCCATCTAGCTGTAAAGGTATACTATACAAAAGTATTAATATACTAGTTGCATGTAACACATGAGATCCAACTGTCGATAGCGATAGTATGTATAGTTGAAGAATATGTACCAAACTATAAACCCATAAATACAAATTATTGAATATTTTCAGATATTTTGTTTTCTATGCAACATATGTAGGTATGTATGTCAAGATAGGATAGTATGGAGGAAGATCCTTTTTTCCTACCCAGAATATGAAAATAGCATGATGGTATGTATGTTTGTTTGGAGATGAAGTATCAAACTATTAAGTCTTCTTACATATTGTGTATAGGCGACTGCCATACAAAATGTATGAAGCGATGTCGTCACTAAATTCAATTTTTAAAAAAATTGTTAAAAATAAATTGAGATCTTCTACTACAATGTTAATATTTTTTATAGAAAATTAAATTATCTAGTTAAGGTGTTTCGGCTTTTTTCGACAATTGTAAAAGTTTTGGAAATATAGGCAGTTAAACTCATAAATTTATCATAAAAAAAATATTTTTCTTAATAAAAAATGTTTGAGAAACCCTGGAATTTTTTTGAAAAAACTAATTTGAGATTTTGTATTTGTCTATGTTTGTACCAATTTTCAGCGTTCTAGCTTTTATGGTTTCTGAGATATATGGAAAAATAAAATAAAAATTCAAAAGTTGATAACTCCTGACTGAAACAAAAATTCAAAATTCCGAGTATAAAAGTTTTGTAGGCCTGTAACTGTTTATAAATTCTGAAATTTTAGGCTCTGTAAATTGAGCGGATCAAAAGTTATAAGGGGGGGGGGGGGGACACACAGACACACACACACACAGACACACGAAATGTTCTACTCCGAATTCTGAGTAAATCCGTGTATGGAACATATATGCTGCGAAGCCTCTAAGTTGGTGTTTTTTGACTTCAAAGTTGGAAAAGCCGTGAAAAAAGTAGACCTCTCCATACAATTCTCGCGTATTCTAGCTTGATACATTGTCGATATGTTAAGAGAACAAAGTTCTCCTGAACAAATCGACAGTTGGAATATGTATGTACAGAACTCCGCTTCACCATAGGTACAGGGATTCGTAAAGTCCTCTTTTCACATAGAAATTTTACTCACAACTTGACAAATAATAAACGAAGTAGTGAGAATACCCAAAATATAATCATGGCCCACGATTCGTAGAGTTCCTATTTTGTTTGCCTATTTTCCAACACAGTGGAATTTCAGTTAATCGTAGATGTATTTAAATATTCTTTATCAAGTTATCCTAAATAACAAATCGATTAACTCAAGCCAAAATAGCCTGTGTTGTCATACATATGTTAATATGATGTGGTAAATGACATTTAAATTATTGATACTTTTCCCTCCCACATATTTTTTTAAGATCATCAAGCAAAGGCTGATTTTTATGAACAATGATTAAATTAAGAGTATAGTTAAAATACTTTGACTATATATAACTGTTAAAAAATTTGTAGTTTGATGGCATTAGATTTCAATGAAATTGAAGTTACTTGTATTTTAATCTTTGTTCAAAAAACTATGCCTTTAGTTGGCCTTAGTGCTGTAAATCATGTTATGATCAAACAGCAACAGTTGTAATACAAGGTGTCTCCAAAGAAAGTTTATATTTGTATTCAGAGCGTTATGTGGAGATGCTAGACGACTTCTTGGTGCCTGAACTGCAAAACTTTCCTGGCTATAACCAAAGAACATGGTTCCAGCAGGCCAGAGCAACGTCATACACGTCCAATTCATCTCTGCCACGAGTTTTTTTTTTAATTTTCCCAGGCAAATTCTTCTGATGACTTTTACAGTCCTATGGACTTTTTCCTATGGGGTTATCTTAAATCTAAAGTTTACGCCAATAAACCGACTTCCATGGCGCATTTGAAAGAAAATGTCGGCCTTCGTGGCTCAGCTGGTTAGATATCTGTTGCTGAGCCAAAGGTCCCGGGTTCGATTCCCGGTGGAGACACAATTTTTAATTGTGTTTTCAGTCTGGATCTGTGAGACGATTAATATCGTAAGTCTCCAGAATGTGGCAACTTATTATTGGGTGCGTGTTAAATTAATATTTGACATAGTACCTGTTAGTTGCCCGAGAAGCAATATTAAATAAATAAATAAATAAATAAATATCCGTCACGAAATGGTAGCCATCATTGAGTCCACCTGCCGAGCCGTCATACGTATTTTTACTGTTCGATTTAATGAGTGCTGCGAACGCGAGGGTCTACATTTGGACGATATTATTTTTAAAAAATAAATTCCCAAATTGTGTACTTTAATAATTAATAAACATATTTTCGATACACGGCTTACTTTTTTTTAATCGATCCACTAAATATAAACTAAATATAAGATGTGTCGATGGCAGAGCGGTTAGCGCGCTGGGCTAGTAATCCAGTGGTCGCTAGTTCGAATCCTGCCTCGACCGATTTCGTTCACCTATAGTACAAGGATTTTTTGCTTAATTTAGGGAATATAGGAAGATGTCTTTGTACTTGTTAAACAAGGACATATTCATTATCTATAAAAAAAAAACTTTATTTTGAAACACCCTGTACTTTTGTAAGAAGAAATCTCACAAAAACTTAGTAAGATAGGTACCTAATATTTAGCTGTATTGGCTCCAATAATATCCTTCATAATTAATTAAATGTCATTGAAATAATTTTTTGAACTATTTAATTGAGCATTTTTCAACACGAAAGTAAGTCTTCAATTAATTAATTACCTATCTATAAATAATTAAGCACCAGTTAATTGGATTAGGGGTATATAATATTAAAATTGTACGTTTAAAGCTCTTGAAGAAATTACCTAATTACTGTACGAAGTACATTTGAGACATTTTGCTATCACAATAACATCAGACAATGTTCGTCTTGTTTCAAAGTTCTTGATATTGGGCGAGAACTCGAATCCATGTCGTGAATCTGAAATGATAGTTGGATCTCCGGTTGTTCTCTAAACAAATATGTAGGTACCCCTAGAGATTATCTTCAATGAGTGGTTCAGTTATCCAATCTCCCTCTCTACCCCGGACCTTCAAGTTTAATTTGCCAGGAGCAATTTACAATTAATGAACTAAAAATTACCCGCTAGCGGAGCGAAGCCGGCAAAAGCCTTTTGCTAATGTAAGCTATTATTGCGGTGATTATAAGGCGCTTTTCGGATGAGGCGTAAATAACTTTAGAGGTCAAAATTAACAAAAAGCGGCACGCCATAATAATAATATTTTTATAATTCCGAATAAATGAATTGAACCTTTTTTCATCACCTACCCAAGTGTTTGGTAGAAATCGCTCGACGATAGGGCATTTCCTTCCAACAACGAGAGGAATGATGGAAATGAAAACTCTAGTAAATGTCGGATCTCAGTAATTACTGAAGTGTTCGCCAGTAAAACTTTATTAATTCAAAATACAAATTTCGACTGAAAAATATTTATAAACAATAATTTCTCCAAGTAAAAAAAACCCCAAAAACGAAAATTATTCAACTTTTTAATTTACATAATAATTGAAAGTCAATGAATGTTGAAATTCACGGGTTTTTAAATTAAAACGTAGGTATTTTAGAAAATCCGCAGAATGTACTTATTTTACGAATTCATTATACTGAACTAAAATATGAAGATTAATTTCAGTAGCTATTTACTAAACAGATATAATTAATTATTTTTTTATGAACCAAGGTAAAATATAAGTACATAATGGGTTCAATTCTGAATACGTACATTTTTTTTGAACTGTCCAATTTATTATTTTTTAATGAAATATCCTATTTATTTATTTTATGTATGTTTTATTATTCTGAAGATTGAATAAAGTATAGAAGGTTTAAAATGATGAATGAAGATCACTAGTGTATTATAAAATGGATATATGCAGTTTTAAGTGACGGTTCTGGTGAACACATCGTTTTTATTGACTATATTGTTCATTAAAATTTAAATTCTTCTTCGTAATTGAACCTATTATAAATATAGGTAGGTAGATATATGTACTTAAGTTTGTTCATTGCATCAAATTTAAGAGAACCTTTTGTAATGAAAACTAGTGGGTTGTGATTATATTATAATTCTTTACTTGATAGTCATGAGTAGGTACACTTTTTTCTTGAAAGGTTAACTAGTCCTGAATCAACTTTTAAGGAGTACAAGTACATTAAATAAATTCACTAAGCAATCATTATAAAATTTAATTTTACAGAACGTAGATGATTGAACTGATTTCCTTATTGTATACAAATACAAAAAGGAAACCCGTTGAAGCCATTTTGTAAGTTAAGAGGTGTTGCGGCTTGGTAATCCTTCAATTCATATCTTCCCGACATTTCCTATATTTTCTATAGTATCCAAAACCTACCTTATTACCTCGTTGCAACAACAAGACCACGAACAAATCACACAGATATTCAACTCAGCCAGTATGCAGCGACTAGCCGTGTGACGGAAACGTTAATGACAGCCTCAAGTAGTGAAAATCGTAGAAGCGCCGTACGGCCGTGACGTGTGTTTTTGAACATTAATTTTACAAAGTAATATACTTGTGGAATCAACGGAGAGTGCAGTAAAACGGAGTAAGTCCTTTGTATCTTTCCTTGATTTACCAATTGCCATAGTTGTGAATTTGCTTCCCCATGAAATCAGAGTGTCAGAGCTGCATTTAATCGCTTTGAAACCGGAGATCGTTGAATCCTCCATATTGCCGCGGAAGATCGCGCCAGGCATTAAAATCATCAATACTTTTCCGTGTGGGCTTTAAGCCTACACAAGAAGTATCTGGATTTTATGTACATCTCTCTTAAGTTGTCACTTAATGATGTGAAATAATTCAGCATAAATATTATATATTTTGCCATTGTGAACTGCACCTACATATAGACCTACTAATAGAAAGCTATTCTTTGTAATATATTCTATAATTCTCCTGTAGGTGTGTATGTAACTTAACTCCTAAACGTTTGGGCTGATTTTGATGAAATATTTCGTATATTTTTAAGTGGGCCCATGAATGGTTTAGATCAGAGATTATCAAACTTATTTCTTTTACCGCCCCCTTTGAAAATCAATCAATTTTCAGCGCCCACAATTTTTTATACACTCCTAAAACCTAAAAACCACAATTTCAATACTTTAATTAATTTAGTTATAGTGTTCTATATTAGTTAGTTCAGGGAGGCAAGTCTGGTTCGACCGGCGAATCCAAAACCTTAGTGATTACCCATATCATGGATAAAATTATCGTATGGAGTTCATATGACATCTGAAGATATTATTGAACTCCATATAATAATTATATCCATGATATGGGTAATCACTAGGGTTTTGATTTCGCCGATTGAACCAGACTTGCCTGGTGTTTAAACTTACATTCTAAACTAGAAATTTTTACCAGTGAGAGCAATTAAAACCCAACTTTATAATATTAAGAATATAATATTTAAATCTAATTAAAATAATCAATATAGGTAGGTTATTAATTTTAGTTTTAAAACTAATCTAATGAGATGGATGAAATTGATGATTTTTAACAAGTTTGTTGATATCAGGTTTGATTTTACTCAAAAACATCAGTATCATACAGGGTAGAAATATAAACTAATAATATAAAGTAAGTGAAATTACAAATCAACTATCGCCCCCCTACACCACGCCAACGCCCCCCATTTTTTTTCTGGGCCCCTTAACGCCCCCCTCTAGGTCTCCAACGCCCACTATGGGGCGTTATCGCCCACTTTGAGAAAGACTGGTTTAGATCCAGAATTTCAACTAAAAATTGGAACAGTGGAAATAAAAAACTTGCAAATAAATGTACGCCTGGTATTATGCAAGCACAATAACTAGACTAACAGAAGATTAATTAATAATATCTTTATATCCTTATTCTTTAGGTGTGTGCCACTGTACCTACTTCTAAACGATTGGAACAATTTATATGATGTGTGAATTTTGTGCACTTTTATTAGCGTTTTTACAATTAAAAAATATAGTCAATCAAATTGTCGTGTGATATTGTTATCATAAAACGGCGCTACAAAAATTTAAATAATAATTATTAAGACGTATGTATTGTTGTCATTATGAATTTGAATACTTATTATTAAGGCCCTAGTATACCCTGGGTATACGGATGCATACAAAAATGCACGCTAAATTACCTTCTAATATATGAAACACAAAGCAATATTGTATATCACCTAATATGTGATATGCAACATTTTTTCGTGAAGAAAAGGTAAAATTTAGATGTTTTTATTGAAATAGCTAGAATAGTAATTAAAAAATTATAATATTGAAAAACTCAGTCGGTAGATTTTCATATTCTCTTTTGATGGAAGTAAAAATCTACTTCATAGGCCTTGTGGTTTTTTAGTTACTTACAACAAAAAGGGGTTTCACATACTGCTAATTTTACAAAAAAAAGTATTAAACAAATTCAAATCTCAAAATAAAACTCATGCAATAGAATAAATATGTATAGGTATACAAACTGTTCTTTATTCCAAAGACGTATCTTTTGAGGTTACTGGGGAAATTATTTTCAAAATATACTATATAGCTTACTATAGCTTCTTAAGTCGTATAGACGGCTTCACTGCCCTGTTTCCAACATTGCTATTCTTCTACGATTTGTTGAGGTGTATCTGAAATCCATATATCTCAGTGCATCATATTATGAAAAATTGAGATGTTTCATATAATCAAAAATAATATACCTAAATTTGGATTTATACAAAAAAATATCTCAGATCATAATATATTAACTATGTGTGTAGGTATAGTATACACTTACATAATACACAATATTATTACGTATGAAATATGTATAATATATTAGGTATGAAGTATACATTTTAGAGGTACCCAAAATAAACCAGACCATAGAAGCCTTTTTGTTATTAATGGGACCCACATTACTGACATAACTTATGGCCACTCCATTTGCTGGGATCTTACTTACCATTAGGTCATAATATAGTGAAATCTGAAATTCGTCATAACTATGCAAAACAGCATCTTTCGTATTTTGGTAAGTATTTAATTTATAAAAAAATACGTATCACAGACACATTCATTCTATAAAAATATTTAGTAAGGAAAAAAATCTATTAAATAATATAGTTTAGTGAATTAGTTTACGTTTCCTGATAGTTTCTAATTATATACCCCAATAATCGGTTAAATAATAACGTATGTATTAAGTATTCAGTTAAAAATATATTATTTTAAATGTCTGTATACCTACATATAATAATTGTATAATATACAATTATTTATATTTGATTTAGTTATATGAAAATGCATGCATATAAAGAGAATTGAATTTTTCGAAAATTCAGTTACATTGGGGAATAATTTTTTCCCAAATTCTTTGAGGTGATGTTATCCTTAGATTGTTCCAAACAAAAACAATTCATTTCAGGACATAGTGATTTTACAAAATAGCACTCTCCATCGTTTCAACATGAACTCCTTTTCTCAGTGTCAGCTTTGTCAACTTCAGTCCAAAACTCTTAAAACATCCAATAAGTGTGCCACTGATGAAAGTTCCTCGGCTTCAAGTCCATTGGTGTTGTGAATTTATAAAAAAAATCTCAAATAATTAAGTAGTTGGAGCCGTTTGAAAATAAATTATCTTTAAAACGTCTTATTGTATGGAAATGTCAATTGGAAATACTTAGGAATCTATTTGTCACATTTATTTAGTCATTCAAGATTTACACAAGAGTTTGAATCTCAAACTCTACAAGTCACAAAGATTTTTCTACATTCTCTCAACTTGGTAAAAGCTAGTGTTCGAGGCAAGATTTGAGTTTGCGTCCACTGGATTAACGTGCATTAACTACTGGCGTTTATTCCTAGGTATGTGGAGAGTCATGATTTCATAGTTATTAAGCATATTTTAGTATATCAATTTCTCAATGGGCATCATGTAGAGAATGCATATTTTGAGTTTCGTCGTGATGTTTTTGTGTGTATGCCGTACACAAATATGAAAATTTGTGTCTGCTGTACAGACCAAACTTAAAGGCCGATGATCTTCATATTGATACCATATGTGTGAAGTACCTACATTAAGTTGCTGATTTGTTTTCATTTCTTCTCTATGATTTCATCTGTTAAAATTTTAAAATGCTCTCACGGTCTGGATAATCGAGATTTTATTATTTTATATGAATTTTTGATACAATAAAAACACACTCTTCAATAGTGCATTCAGGGACTGTCAACCTTAAAAAAAATATGTATGCATATTTATATGAAAAATGTATATAAAAGTAGTAAAATAGCATCTAGGTATTTTGTAAAATTGGGTTATTGACTTCATGTTGATATTGTATGTGTTTCTATAGAAAACTGTATTTTTTACTCTCCACTACTATGAATGTAATAGTATTCATCTACATACTAACATACCATCTTCCTCATGGGTTAGGTAGAGAGAAACAAACACCGCATTCTTTTATCTCGACATAATTCCATCATCTCATCAACATTAATGCATAGTCTATTGTTAAAGAGATTTTTACTCTCCACTACTATGAATGTAATAGTATTCATCTACATACTAACATACCATCTTCCTCATGGGTTAGGTAGAGAGAAACAAACACCGCATTCTTTTATCTCGACACATTTCCATCATCTCATCAACATTAATGCATAGTCTATTGTTAAAGAGATTTTTACTCTCCACTACTATGAATGTAATAGTATTCATCTACATACTAACATACCATCTTCCTCATGGGTTAGGTAGAGAGAAACAAACACCGCATTCTTTTATCTCGACATAATTCCATCATCTCATCAACATTAATGCATAGTCTATTGTTAAAGAGATTTTTACTCTCCACTACTATGAATGTAATAGTATTCATCTACATACTAACATACCATCTTCCTCATGGGTTAGGTAGAGAGAAACAAACACCGCATTCTTTTATCTCGACATAATTCCATCATCTCATCAACATTAATGTATAGTCTATTGTTAAAGAGATTTTTACTCTCCACTACTATGAATGTAATAGTATTCATCTACATACTAACATACCATCTTCCTCATGGGTTAGGTAGAGAGAAACAAACACCGCATTCTTTTATCTCGATACATTTCCATCATCTCATCAACATTAATGCATAGTCTATTGTTAAAGAGATTTTTACTCTCCACTACTATGAATGTAATAGTATTCATCTACATACTAACATACCATCTTCCTCATGGGTTAGGTAGAGAGAAACAAACACCGCATTCTTTTATCTCGACATAATTCCATCATCTCATCAACATTAATGTATAGTCTATTGTTAAAGAGATTTTTACTCTCCACTACTATGAATGTAATAGTATTCATCTACATACTAACATACCATCTTCCTCATGGGTTAGGTAGAGAGAAACAAACACCGCATTCTTTTATCTCGATACATTTCCATCATCTCATCAACATTAATGCATAGTCTATTGTTAAAGAGATTTTTACTCTCCACTACTATGAATGTAATAGTATTCATCTACATACTAACATACCATCTTCCTCATGGGTTAGGTAGAGAGAAACAAACACCGCATTCTTTTATCTCGACATAATTCCATCATCTCATCAACATTAATGCATAGTCTATTGTTAAAGAGATTTTTACTCTCCACTACTATGAATGTAATAGTATTCATCTACATACTAACATACCATCTTCCTCATGGGTTAGGTAGAGAGAAACAAACACCGCATTCTTTTATCTCGACATAATTCCATCATCTCATCAACATAAATGCATAGTCTATTGTTAAAGAGATTTTTTTACATCAATTTCTCAACAGGTATCATGTAGAGAGTGCCTACTATGAGTAAATGTGTATATGGTGTATTACGACAACTGTCCTCAGGGAAACTAATATTTGTTAAGGAATCTGATAGAAATGTACTTCATAAAAATGCATTTGGGGATTGTCATCCTTTCAAGAAGAAAAAAAAATACACTTACTATATAGTGGAGAGTTTAGTGTTGGTCACAACCCACTCGTTTTTTATGTTTTTGATAGCGTTCTGCGGAGGCGTCGATTTTACGCCGTCTCCATTTGTGGAACGGCTTGTTGTGGAGTACCGAAACATAAATGGTTGTTATTGTTATACACCACATGTTGATGGAACCATCAAATTAATCTTTCATATGATTGGTCGCGAGATTGTAAATTGTGTATGTGGATAGCCATCATGGCCACCTCACATAAACCGACATCCCGGACATAAAAACGCACATCAAATTTTGCCGAGAGATTAGGACGCAGTCACCGCCATTAACAATTTATTGCTATTTATTTTGAGACGACACATTCACTTTTATGTTTGTTAAATAAATATGTGACCTTTGGCCTGTAAAAATAGCACGTGCGCATGAGGTGTTTAATCAACTTAAGTGAAATAATTATGCGATTTTTGAAATAGTATCTAAGGTTCATTTACAATACAATGTGATTATTTCAATCGCGCATCGCCAGTCGCCAAGTTTTCAAAAATTAATTGCTTAAATCACCTAAATAAATTAAATGCTACTCAATTGTTTTCCGCTCCCGTGCCATTTTTGAATATAACTGAAATTTACCAATTTTTCACAATTTTTACTGTAGAGTTCTATTCTCGCTATGCAAAAACAAAACGAATCAGCCCCCCTAGACAACGTGTCATTTAGCTCAACAAAACAAGAAAAGATAAGCCAATGTATGGAAGTGACAGTTGCCAGTCACGTGACAACTGTTCCATACATTGAGTTATCTTTTCTTGTTTCTTTTCTTGAGCTATATGACACGTTGTATAGGGGGGCAGAACTCAATAGAAATAGATTTAATTTAAATAAATGCATTCTATGTGATTGAAAATTAAAAAAAAAATATAGGAGACATGGGTCGTTTTAGGGTTGACTTGAAATGCAACTCACATTTCATGGGATAAATTGAGATCTTAACATTCTAACCTCACATATGGACGAAAATATGATACATATGTATAATGTATACTGCTCATCGGAATATTGAATACCAAGTGGTTTCGCAGGAATGAAAAAAAAGTCAAACTATTTTCTTTTTTTGGAACCTAGATTGGACATTGGACATGTATCTTTTTGATTGAGTTCATTAAACGATTGAACTTTGGGCATAATTTCTCTTTAATCTAAACAAATGTTTTTAAAAGTAAAACTAGAAGTGATGGAAATGTAACCAACACTTGATGAAGAGCGGTGACTTACCTACTGAATAGAAAATCCTGTTTAGCCTGATTATTTTCTGCGATGAGGAATCCTAACGAATTGCTTGTGTTTTTCAACGGAAGCACCATACCTTACAGCAAATATATCGACAAGCTTGGAGTATCTTTATCAATCCAACTATGTACATTACAGGGACTCCATTGTGAAACTAAGGTGAATCTCGCCTCCAAAAAATTGACCGTCTTATATCGTACCAGGAAACATCTTGTACCGCATATTATTAACGCGTTGCCGATTAGAGTAAGGGATATTTTAAAGTCTGACGAAACGGAAATAGTAACTATAAAAAATACTCTTGAAATATCTGTATTTGAAGTCGAGCGTTCGTTAGACTCTCTTTTACTATTGTTGTGTGATGGTGATATGATTATATTACGTATATTTATAAGGTGCATTTTTTTTCGGTATTTTTAGGTTTGGTTTCTGTTCTTTAATTTTTGTGTTCACATTAGTTAAGTTATGCCCTGCCAAAAAACTGCTTTGCAGTTTGGCGGGAAAATGTAATTGTTATTATTTTAAATAAAAAAAAAAATAGAACGCGAAGGTGTTTTTCAAAAACTCAAGTAGACCCTTTTACGTCCCTCAATCTACGAAGTCTTACAGAGCTTGACTGTTGTGAACAACTGTCTGTCAGTATTAGCTCTACGCAAGGCTTAAACGTTGCTCATTATGTGGGTCCAGTTTAAACTTATTTAAAAAAATACAAAAAAAGGAAATTTTTAAAGTTGCACCCTACTGTACTTACATAATACTATTGTCAAATAACTTTATGAATCAGCCATTTTTTTACTATGTTGAAGTAGCGATTTATCTCTCATGTATTTCAGATTAATCTTTTTTTCTTGAATCTTTTTTATTTCACGTTCAAATTATGCCCATTATGAAGCGCTAGAAAATACATTGAACGAATATACACGTGTTGTGTTCTTCAATAACAAATAACAAGAAACGTAGCGAGATGCTGGAAATATTTTTAATCACAACTAAATCTGTAAAAAAAAAGTTATAGAAATATATGGTATTGTTGTAATATCTGGTGGATTCTCTACTATTGCAGGTACCTATTCGTTCAGTGGAATTTCATATAACTTACCAAACGTGGTATTTCAAACATTACTACACTTTTTATCCTCATTCTTTCTCCACATTACCGACCTACAACGTTGAGGGTTATTTTATATCTACCAACACGTGTGTTACAATGTTACATACACATATTTTCGTTCGTTTAGCTACGTGATGCCGCAATATCTCTTGGTTACCAGGTCTCGGGGGTAAGTTATTGCATTTTTCCATTACCGACAATATTCATCAGACGTAGAAGGTTCCTACAATTCTCCAATTTCCACCTTCCGCGGGCAGACTATCTATGTACCTACTTACTTACGACTTTCATTGAACCAAAGACAGACGAGGATAGCCGGACTATTAATCCATGTTCATCGCAGTAGTTCCTTCCCATTTATATAGTTCGCTTTTAGCATACAATATGAGGTACACACTGATGCACCCAAGCACAAGATTTGGAGACTTATCTATAAATATCTTTAAAATCCGAATTAAATTCAAATTTGTGACATCACCTAGTCACAAAAAATGGCTGAAGCTTGCGATATAAGAACATTGTATTTAATTATCCCTGTTAACTTTATCATTCTTACTAGCAGAATTTATTTCAAAAAAATAAATATAGAAACGTAAGTTGAGATTATTGTTATTTTACTTTTTGTAATACTTTTCGGGCAACAATTAGGTACTATGCCAAATATTAATTTAACACACACCCAATATCAAGTTGCAACATTCTGGAGACTTACAGTATTTATCGACTTGCAGGCCCAGACTGAAAACACAATTGAATACTATGATCATGCGAACGATATTTATTAAATTGGAAAATAATCATTAGTTTCGAGAGATTCCATATTGAAGTAAAAAAACTAGCGTCTGGTGACAGATGAATCGAGGGATAATTATACGGAATGCAATAAAATACGACAACGAAATAATAGAACGATGTGTACGTAAATCCCATTCTCCTTAATTTTTTTGCTAGGTTCAGTCAGTATTTAAAAATAATAGCGATTCGCGTGAGCGAGTTGCTTTATAAATTCATAGGAAATTGGTTGCGGGGAAAATGTTATCAACACCTTTGCCATTTGCGGTTAGGAATAAGTTTATTATGTATTCGAATTTTATCACATTTTTCAAATAAATTATATTTCTCAACATAAAATTATTTACGTAGTTGTTATAATACTAATTTAAGAGGTCATAATTTGAAGCTAGACAAACACAGTTTCAGGCAGAATCCCTGGAAGAATTTCTAGTCCAATAGAGTTGTGGATGCGTGGAACGGTTTGCCACAGGAACTTGTTGCACAAAGTGTTAATGTGTTTAAAAATATAATTGACAGCCTGACCAAGTGAATATACTGTTGTGAGATCAAACATATCTGCATATCTGCCTGTCTGATAGCATTTAATAATAATAATAATATACATAGGTACTATTTATTATTTTTAATTTATGCAATGAAATACCTATTTGTGCACTCAACTATTTCCGACTTCCGTGTCTCGATGCGTCTGTCGTCAGACGCTTGTGTGAATATTCTTATTATTTTAAAGGCTTTTTATCACCGTTTCTAGTATGTGAATAAAAAAACTATATTCTCATATCTTCGTTAAAGAAAGTATCAACTGATAATCGACAAAATTCAATTCTTTGGCGTGTTTCTAACAAAATGGTAAGTCAATACTTTATTCACCTGAATTTGACGTATTTCAGTAGCGAGATTACAGCAGCGAGATATGTCTATTCCTAGAGCAAATTTTGATAATACTATGCGATTTATTTGCTAACTGTAATAATGTTCACAAAGATAATATTCGCTTCACCACACTTCTCAGTAACTCTTCACACTAACTGTCACATTTACACTAATCCACCGACAAAACAACGCTTCGTTTCTATGGTTGCTAGCATCAGTATTGCCAGACCACACGCCCCCTTGATGTCTTCATCACCAATCATACTGCCCTAACCATGCCGGTGGTCTACGAGTTTGGGCAGGCTGTGGCGTTCTCTCTCCTGCTAACACTTGCGTATCAGTTTCTTCCATTTGTCCCTGCTCTTCTTCATCGGATTCAAGAGATATTCCTTGAAAACCAACTTCTTGGTTGCTTGGTCTATTTGTTTGACCGTCGTCCTCTTCAGTGTACCTCGATGGTAATTCTCGTAAGTCCAAGACATGCCTCGGAGTGCCGTCCACAACGATATTATCAGGGGAGATAACACCTGTCACCCGGCCTACACTCCAACGGGAGGTACATTTAGCATTCGGTGGTTTGACGAGGACACTTTCGCCAACTTGAAACCTCGAATTTCTTTCTATCTCCAGCTGTGGCTCCACGGCAGGATGTCTCCAGGAATACTTATGGAGTCTACTGGATGGGGCCGAATCTTTTTCTGTTTTAGCAGCCAAATTATACCAAAACACAGCATCCAACGGCGAGTTCCCACATCTGGCGGCTGTCTGTTTGATGGTCCTATGGTGTCTTTCAATGATTCCATTGCCCGCTGGTCGATAAGCTGCTCGAAACCTTCGATGCACATTCCATCTCTCGCACAATGTGCCAACCTGCCTTGATCTGAACGCCGTACTATTGTCCATAAGGATCTCGTTCGGCGGACCTCGTTCCCGGAAAATCTGCTCTAAGTTGCGAGTGACTTCAGCTCCACTTTCAGATATCGATTCACGCCATATAGCAAAACGGCTCGGTCCACAGTCAATTAGGGTAAAATAACATTTTGCACCGTGGTAAGTGAAGTCCAGGGCTAGTCGGACCCAATCATTGTCCACACTCAAGGAACCTCCTTCATGGGTCACAGGGGCAGGGTCGATTGACCGACATTGCAGGCATTCCTGCACGCACCTTCGAATGTCCTCCTTTTCCACACTTGGATCTACTAATCTCGCCAAGTACAGACTTCTTTCTACACCGAAATGATGCATCTCATGCAGCTCTACCAAGTTGGCGCTACATGCGACCTCTAGAGAATTGTCCTTCACCAACCAATTCTTCTTCACTCTGGTGAGCACATCAGCCTTGTTTTTGCACGACTCGACGTAAGTGACTTTAACAGTCAAGTCATATTCATCTGCCAGCTCTTTGAACAGACCTAACCGCCTCTTAACAAGCATCTCTGCCATGCCTGATACCCTTACTCGACAACTTCCTTCATATGTCGAGCGCACCCAACTCACAACAGTGGCTGAATCAGACATTATGTCTAAAGTTTTCAACCCCCATTTCAGAGCCAAGTTCACTCCTTTTAAAACAGCGTCTAGCTCTGCAACATTAATGTGCCCATTGTCAGAAGATTTTCGAAGCCAAGCCGCATCTTCTACTATTACTTCTCCAATCTCCAGAACAACGCCCAATGCTAGGGCACTCGCATCACACCAAACCCTTCCAGTTTTTTCTTCGGAAGGAACTAACCATCGGCCTCGAACTGGGTCTTCCAACTTAACTCTCTCTAGGAGTTCCTTGACCATAGACTCCACCTTGTTCCCAACATAGTCTTCCCAAGATCGGCCTTGGCTCACTCTTTTCACATAACTGCATGCTACTCTCAACCAATTGCACACAGGGTAATGTCCTATCAGTCTTCCACAAATGGCAAATAGTTGCCTCCGCGTTATCCTCGATCCCTCACTTATTTCTGGAATGTTATTCCCACGACAAAATACCAATCTGCCGCAATCATCTCTATTCAATACCAGACCTAGCACACGGCCACCTTCAAGTCTTTCTGGTGGTTTTGTCTCGAGACCATATTTCTTCAGGTGATTGAGAACTTCTTCAACAGAAATCACATTTTCATCGACCAATATGTCGTCCATGTAAGCACTGGTGCCTTGCTGCACCTTAGGATCCTGAGACAAGACGTAGCTGAGAATTCGGGTCATTATCTTTGGTGCACAGTTAAGCCCAAAACCCAACCTTGTTAGGCAATACATTTTCCCCTTATACTTCACTCTTTGGTAATGCCAGAGACTTTCGTCTACGTGGATCTGAAGATAGGCAGACTTGAGATCTATTAGCTTCGCCGGTTCTGGAACTCTTCTCCATCGCCTGATAGTTTCGTCACACACAGCCGCGTCTGACCCCGGATGGCATTGCACATACTCGTTCAGCTCACGAAAGTCTAAGACAGGGCGGACTTTGTTCTTATTCGACTGCTCAACTGCCATGAGAGGAAGGACACCTTGTCCTGCAGGAGTCGTTAGCTTTAGCCATCCCTTATCAATCCATTTCTCGACTTCACTGTCAAACTGCGCCTTCATGTTTGGCTCATCTACACTACTGTATGCCTCGATGACATTTTTTAGTATTGGCGGTTGATCTTTCCACGACCATTCTACACTCCAAAAATCTCCCTTGAAGTAGGCAGAAAAATCGCAGTCGCTAATTGTGGCTTCCGTTCTTGATGCAGCGGCCACGGAGTGACAATGACTTTTCGCATCACCTTCGACCTCCAACTGCTGACATACCTGCGCACCTTTCTTTCCCTTCTTCCCAAGGAATTCTACACGGTCTGAAGTTACAATGATCCCTCCCAGCATTCGTATGGCATCCATCCCCAGTATGACTTCCACACTACCAAAAAGTCTTTCTACCACAATACAATCTAATGACACCGTATGGTCCATCACAGACACAACTACTGACACTTCTCCTTTGCAGAGTATCTTGCTTCCATCTACCGTTACAACTGCGCACGTATTTCCAATACGAAAACCTTTACCCAATCCAGATGTAACGATAGATCGAGAACACCCTGTGTCGACGAGCGCTCGACCGCGACGCCCTTCCACCTCTACATCGATTATGGGAAGCGCCTTTACACCATATTGGGGGGAACTGCCGGCGCACCAGCTCTCCCGCTGCCGTTTCCCTGGTTATTTCCACAATTACTGGATACATGACCTTCCGCTCCGCATGTCCAACAGTTTATCTTCCTTGGGAGACGTTTGCAAAACTTTATCAAGTGAGGACCACCACATCGGAAGCAGCATTTTTGCCTCACTATGTCTCTGTCTTCTCGTGCGACAGCTGCCACTGGCTGGTCTACTAGCTCTGCCATCAGAGAGCGCGCGCGCTCTACCACTTGCGACAAGGGAAGAGATTCTACTTGAGACATCGCGCGCAACTCACGGGACACCGATGAAGGCAGCCCTACCACAAACGCTCTCTTCAAAAGCATGTCTGAGGTGACTCCCGCCAGGCGCGCCAATTTTCGGAGGTCTGTGAGAAATACATCTACTGGTTCATCGCACCACACTCGTCTCACAAAATTTTCGTATGCCTTAAATGGGTTTAAGGCAAATGTAGAGATGAGCACATCCTTGATGGCCTCCACGTCAGATTTTTGTTTATCGTTCATTTCATTATATACTGCGAAAGCTGCGCCCTCCAGAAACAACGGGATAATTTGCGCCATGTTCTCTAAGCCCTTCAATTTGGCCACCAACTCCAATTTCACCAACCATTGGATTACGTCACCTTCACCGTCAAACGACCTCACGATGTCGCCGAGTTTGAGATTGTTTGCCATCGTTTCGCCGAAATAGCTTGTAATAATGTTCACAAAGATAATATTCGCTTCACCACACTTCTCAGTAACTCTTCACACTAACTGTCACATTTACACTAATCCACCGACAAAACAACGCTTCGTTTCTATGGTTGCTAGCATCAGTATTGCCAGACCACACTAACATCAACAAAAAAAATCTATTTTAAATTTATTATAATATGATATTTCCTGTGGTTATTCTGTTTAATATTATGTTTACCTCGATTGCAGGATGAAACTTTATCTGTTTCAGAAACATTTATATCATGATGTTATATTTTTTATCTTGCAATCGACGTGACTGTATGGCCTATAAGTAGAGACTTCTAATTGGCTGTTAAATTATTATATTAAATGTAAAACTGATGTATAGCTGTTAGTCTTCCAAAAAATTTTAAAAAAATATTATAAAATGTAGCACAAATATGTGTTTGTCAGATCCCCTGACGTTGGTAATCACTTGGCAAATGTTTCTGTATTTCTGGCAGCATGGAGAAGCTCTCCAACGCCAAAGGTACGAATATCTGTCGAGGATTATATATTTTGGAGCCAAAACACAATATAAAATAAAACAACTCTAGTTAATATAAATAAATACATAAAGCATTATATTATCCAAAGTCATTTTGTTTCGATGTAGGTATTTTATAAAATTTGGAATAATGTCAGATCTTTGAGGGTTTTATGTACACAACCCCATGAACTCTGCGCATTAAAAATGATGATAAAAATATTTTAGTCCCTCTAAATAAGGAAGCGTTTTCTTTCTTCAAATATAATGGGTGAATTTTTATTACGGCATCTTCGTATTACGATCAAATAAACCGAAGATTAAATGTAATTTTATTTCGAGTGACTGGTTAAAAGGACATGCTCAAGTAAGAAATGTGTCACAAATAAGACTGACAAAATATAACAAACTTGTGTTTTTGTTTTACAGTTTGTGAGTTCCTTCATCATATACCTAAAATTTATGATGCTAATCGATTTGATATCTGACATAATTTTCGTGAAGAAGATTATATATTGGGAAACCGCGTATTGTTTATTTACATGTTGATCTTATTCAAATCAATAAGCATTATACAATATTATATTTTTTAAAAGAGTTTCTCACACTCGAAATGTAAAATTATAAGAAATTATAAAGACAAGAATGATGTTAGAATTGCGTAAGGGCTATAATACCACAACTATTTTAAAATTTGTAGATAACTACATGTTTGTATTTCATACACTTACAAAAAACTTTATTCTATAATAATAATAATAAGGACAATTTATAAAGCGCCGTTTAGTGACAACCGTGGTCACCTCAAGGGCGCTTTCAGTTTGCAAAAAAAAGAAGTTAAAATTAGTCCTATAGCTAGCACATTAAAAATGGTGAAACATAAAACTTTAAAAAATACCTAGAAATCACAAATTAATCTCGTTATATACATATTACATAATCCAGATGAAATTAATTATAAAAAATAGTCGATTCAAAGTAAACTGGCATAATATTTAGTACACATAATTTTATTGAACGGATGAAGGACAATCTGGATACGACTTGCGGAAAAGATGAGTTTTTAATTTCTTCTTGAATTCATTGATATTTTCGGCACATCTAATATCCATTGGAAGATTGTTCCATGACTTTGGTCCAGAAACGCCAAAAGATCGATATACGTATTTTGGCTTATTTGTGAGATTGGTTTCTACTAGTTTTTTATTGGATTGGGTCATTGATCTTAGTGTACTTTGTTTATTGTTAGGTGAAAATGGAACACAAAGTTCCGATATATATTCCGGGGCCATGCTATTGAGTGCTTTAAAGACAATGACATGTTTTAAATTCTATACGTTCTGGGCTCTTCAGCCAATGAAGTTTGTGAAGTGTTGGTGAGATATGCGAGAAACGATCAATCTGGTAAATATAACGGGCTGCTGCATTGAGGATGAGTTGTATTCTATGGATTTGGTATTGCGGTAGGTGTGCTAATATGGCGTTACAATAATCTACACGGGAAACTATTAAAGAATTTATAAGGACCCTAGCAGCATTTGTCGAGAGACACCTTCGAATAGGTCTAAGTTGTCTGAGAAAGTAACAACTTTGTCTGACTATGGAAGAAATGTGTTTATCCATAGAGAGTGCACTGTCGATATGTATACCAAGAAATTTTACGCAGTTAGAAGGAGTAATTTTGACATTTTGAATTACAATGGGGTCATTATTTATGTATTGTTGCCTGCGAGGCGAGGCAAGCCAAAGGAACTCAGTTTTTGTTGGGTTCAGTTTTAGCTTGTTCTTACACATCCAGGTGGATATCTAATTTATGCATGTGGATACCTCGTGTGTTAAATGATATTTAAATTCAGGTGAACAGGACTTGAACAGTATGCGGTCATATGAATAGGCATGTGTGTTGAAACCAAGATTTTGAACAAGATTTTCCAACTGATTGGTATATAAATTAAAGAGAATTGGTCCAAGTACAGATCCTTGTGGGACCCCGTATAAGGAGGTAATATTATTTGTGGTACTATCTTTAAATACAACTTTGTATTTACGGTCTACTAAGTAGGAAGACAGCCATGCAATGCAGTCATTACCCAAGCCAAATTCATGTCTAAGTTTAGAAAAGAGAATATTATGGTCTACAGTATCGAAAGCAGCGCTCATGTCTAAAAATGAAATTAGGGTAATCTTACCTGATTCAGCTTGAATGATTAAGTCAGACAAAATTCTTACTGTGGCCGTTGATTCCGTTGAGTGGAATTTTCTATAGGCAGATTGATTTCTGGCCAGAAACTTATCAGAATCCAAGAAGTTGGTCAGTTGAGAGGATATAACTTTTTCTAAAATTTTTGACAAAAACGGTATATTCGAGATCGGACGATAGTTTTCCGTGGAATTCGGATCCAGATTATTCTTTTTCAAAATCGGTGTGATTATCGATTGTTTTAACAAATTAGGAACTACTCTTAACTCTATTGATTGATTAATAATATATAAAATGTAGTTTAAAAGTTCATTTACACAACTTTTTAGTAACCAAGTTGGTAACGGATCTAAGAGACATTGTTTATTTGGTTGAGAGATTATGATTTTTATAAGAGACACAGCATCTACTTTTTGAATAATATTTAATATTCTAGTGTGTCGGGAAGTCTGAGAATTATTGGATGAGCCTTGATTGGAATCTAGGAGTTCTGCCTCAGATCTTATATTTTCCACTTTTGTTTTGAATTTATTGGCAAGTTCTTCAGCATTAAGTGATGAATCAGCTGATTTCTGTGCTTCTCCGCAAATGCGGTGCATATCCTGCCATAACAATTTCGGATCTATGTATCTTTAGACAAGAACAATCAACTCAATTGATGTGTTCGCAATATATAGGTTCACTAAAAATGGCAAGCAAATGAAATAAATTGGTTTTTGTTTTATCAAGACAGTAAGAAGTGAGAAAAATTTTCGGTCCCCTCTGCGATCAACGCACGTGGAGAATCAGGTTCAACCACGAACTACAGAGCCTATTCAAGAAACCAAATATCGTCCAAACGATAAAAATAGGGAGGCTCCGCTGGTTAGGACACGTGCATCTTATGGAAGATGACCAGAAACCAAAAAGAATCCTCACAACGCGTCCGGAAGGAAGAAGGGGTGTGGGAAGGCCGAAATTAGGATGGATGGATAGAGTCGAGAGGGACCTTCAGATAGTTGGTGTGCGAAATTGGAGAGAAAAGGCCATGGATATGGCAATGGAGACGATTCCTTGAGGAGGCCAAGGCCCATCCTGGGCTGTGGAGCCACTGATGATGATGATGAAGTGAGAAAGAAACTGTTTATTCTTTTAAGAGGGCATATAACGCTAAATCTATTGACTGAAACCATGATAAATTATAACCGACAAATGCACTATGAAGTTACGTTGCTTAGTAAAGTTTACTATCGCGTGCATTAAAATGGGTTCATACGTGATTTAAACCCAAAATTTGTTAATTTTTTGGCATTTTTAGAACAAACCTTACATGAAATGAAAAAACTTAATCGGTCATTCACATTCATTTTATGCACTCAAGCATATAAAATATTTATTTCTGTACGACACATAATTATGGAAAAATAAAAATAAAATGCTATAAAAAAGGATATATTTCATATTTTTTAGGGGAATTTATGCTGAATTGTATGAGGAACATTCTCTAGAGAAATGTTGATAATACCAATAGATTTTTTTAAAAACTCACTGTTTAACATATTTGAGAAATTTGATTTCTAATTGGGGTGTATCACTGAGAATTGATCACATAGTTATAAAATTACATTTCGCTGTTTCTATGAAAAAAATCCTGTACAAATGAACGTTGTTTAAGTATGTTGGAGAGGTTGCTTTGTGACAGTTTATCCGTCCTTGTACGTGTTTTTTGTACTGTGACAAAATTAAACCTGAATTCATAATTATTTCAATAATAGGATGGTTAAATAAGACTTACCTACTTTGGACAGTCAAGAAGTATGCAAAGCAGTTTGTGTCGAACAGTTACCAGTGACGGATGTGTTTTCGCTGCCAGTCCTGAGTTATTGTTGCAGAACAGATAAGATTCCAAATATTTCTTCTATATATTTTTTGTTTACCACTATAGGGACGGTTTTTTCAATTTCAATTTAATTTCATTTTCGTTATATATATTTATTATTTTATTTTTATTTACTTTTTACACATATCATAGATTGAGGAAAGAATGGAACCCCCTCCTTCTCCCGTTCCTCCAATTCCCCCAGATCCTGCTCCCCCTGACCTCCCCGATGCCAAGAAAAGGAAAATGAACCCTTCTCTTGACCAATCTAATGTAACTCCTGCCTCAGCACAGACTAGCTCTCATCAGGAATTTTCTTCACCAAGACGTGATCATTTCTACTCTTCTCAATCTCTCGGTCCTTTTACTGTAATAGTTCAGAATTGCGAACAAGGAAAAAGAATTTTTCCTATGGATTTTGGTAAATTTTTAACATCTAAAAAAATATCTCAAATCGTTGGCGGATCAGTAAAAACCGAAGGCAGATACAAAATTTCCATGGAGTTTTCAACCGCTAATGCAGCCAATACATTTATTAAAAATATATTTTTGATTTCTAATGGTAATTTTAAGGGCTTCATTCCTTCCTATAATATATCTCGCATGGGCCTCATCAAGGGAATTCCAACTGATGTATCAGAAGAGGAAATTATTGCAGAGATAAAAGCCTCTAATGAGAACATTAGTAACATTTTGAAAGTAAGGCGATTAAATTATAAAGATACAACCTCAGGAACAGCCGTATGGAAGCCATCAAGGTCTGTAGTTGTGACCTTTGAGGGACAGTCTTTACCATCCTATATATATTTTTACTACATCTCTTTCCCCGTTGAAACATATTTTTATCCGACTATACAGTGTTTCAATTGTTGTAAATTTGGACACTTAAGAGCTACATGTAGATCCGCAACTAAATGTTTCAATTGTGGAGATAGCCACAATTCCGACAATTGTCCAGCAAAAGAGACAAAATTTTTCAATTGTAATGGGGATCATAAAGCAATAAGTCTGTCTTGTCCGGAGTACTCCAGGCAAAAAGACATTAAACAGACAATGGCCTTAAAGAGCGTCTCGTTTATACAAGCAGCCAAACTTCATCCACCGAACCTACATACTATCATATGCTAAAGTCATATCAGATAGTCACACTGAAAACAGTTCAAATCCCAACCACAATTCACATAATCTCCGAAAAAAAATTGTTTATAAAACACCGAAACCCTCTCTCAGACACTCATTTAATCATTCAGAATATAACTCACTCCTCTTATTCCCTAATGGAAATACACCATCGTCGGCCCCCAATGGTTGTGCATTGAATAATGACCCTTTAATTTGTGATAAAAAAAATTCAGAACCAACAATTGACAATCTGCAAAATACTCTTTCAATAGATAACAACAATTTTCTTTTCTCAATCGTTAATATTCTAATCCAATTACTTTCATCTGTAAATCACTCACCGTCCAACGTTGCTCAACTAGTTTCAAGCCTCCAATCATTTATTAGTGAAAATGTCTACGCAAAAACTCAAAATTAACAATTTGTCTATCCTTCAATGGAACTGTCGCAGTGCAGTATCTAACAGACATGAGATAATCCAATTGATGAAAACACATGAAATCCATGTGGCTGCCATATCAGAAACATGGTTTCCTCCATTATCCGTTTTTGAAATACCTGGTTATACTTGTTTGAGAGACGATAGACTGGATGGCAAAGGAGGAGCGGCTCTTTTTGTCAAGTACGGTTTGCCATTTTTACAGATATCTTTACCCCAGAACATGTCATCGCAAATAGTTGCAGCTAAAATCTACGGCGTTGCCTTTGTCTCTTTGTATATTCCTCCTAAAACCTCATTTGATTTGACATTTTGGAATAATATTACCCCATTATTGACGGATTCATTTGTCATATTGGGTGATAGTAATGCTCACTCTACGTCTTGGGGTTGCTCTTATAACGACTCATCGGGTAAGAATATATTAGAATACATAGATGCGCACTCCTTATGTATTCTTAACAACGGAGAACCAACCAGAGTGGCATCTCCATATTATCGTCCGAGTGCGGTGGATATCTCCATATGTACTTCTGATCTGGCTTCTTTGTTGGAGTGGAATATTATGGACGATCCCCACTCGAGTGACCATTACCCAATCATTTTAAATATAACTAAAAAAAGAAAATATCAAACAAACATTCGATCATACCATGGGTACGCTTTTCGAAAAGCTAAATGGAATGAATTTAAAACTCTTCTAAGCTCTCAAATTGAAAATTTCTCTACCTCACTCGAAGATTCTTCTATTGATGAAACTGCAGAGTCGATTAGAAGAATTGTCATTTCGGCGGCTGACAACACAATTCCCAAGATCAAACCTATAGGTAGAAATAATTCTAGTCCCCCTTGGTGGGACGAAGAATGTTTATTGGCGGTCCAGAAAAGAAAAGTGGCTATGCGTAGCTTTAAAAAAGATATGAGTATTGATAATTTTATCAAAGCAAAAAATGCCCAAGCAGCTGCGAAAAGACTACTCAAAAGGAAAAAAAGGCAGGGATGGCGTAATTTTTGCTCTAACTTGTCTCCAAATACTCCTATATCAGAGGTTTGGAATTCAATTAAAAAGTTCAGGGGCTCATTTGTATCTCCTTCTACTGTTAACTTAGAGAGATGCATTGAGGAATTTTCTCAAAAACTTGCTCCTCCCTATGTCCCGTCTTTTTCGGAACTTCCGTCATTTTATTTTCAAGGTACAAATGGGGTTTCTGAATTATCTGTCCCATTCACACTTGATGAACTTAATTCAGCTATAAACACTACTTCTGACTCTGCCCCGGGCCATGATCTGATTCCATATTCATTTTTTCGTAATTTTCCAGATGATGCCTTATCTCATTTACTTCAACTGTATAATTCAATTTTGCTTTCGGGAATAATCCCAAGTAACTGGAAAAAACAAATTGTGATCCCAATTCCTAAGGTGGGTAAAAATTCTGAATTGGCTTCTTCATACAGACCTATTGCACTATCTTGTTGTTTTTTAAAGATACTGGAGCGTATACTAAAGGGACGGCTAGAGTGGTTTCTCGAAGGAAAATCTCTTTTGCCCCCTTGGCAGTTTGGGTTCAGAAAGGGCAAATCATGTATGGACAATTTGGCTATTATAACATCAGACATCCGTATTGCCTTTAGTAAAAAAAATAATGTTGTAGCTGCATTCCTCGATTTAAACAGTGCATATGACAATGTAATACTTCCCATACTCCAAACAAAACTTGTAAAAATTGGTATCCTTTCTTTCCTGGCTCAACTTATTTTTAATATAATGTCACAACGCCGCATTGTTATTGACTCTCCTCAAGGCAAAATTCAAAGAGATATCCATAAGGGACTACCACAAGGCTCGGTTTTGAGCCCGCTACTTTTTAATGTCTATACATCTGATGTTGATTCGTCCATTTCTCAATCCTGTAAGATCCTCCAGTTTGCGGATGATTTTGTGATTTATTGTCAAGACAAGGATATTAATGTTGCTGCATCTAAATTACAGTACACTTTGATTTCATTTAATAGATGGCTAAATGATAATGGTATGTCCTTATCTCCCACAAAAAGTAATGTAGTGATATTCAGTAGGAAACATAAAATTCCAAACATATCTATACAGCTGGAAGGATCAACGATTTCTGTAAGTGATTCTGTAAAGTTTTTGGGAATAATTCTACACAGAAAACTATCATGGAACCTGCACGTCGAATCAATAGTTACGAAATGTGAAAAGAGAATAAACATCCTGCGAGCCATTTCAAGAGTGTGGTGGGGATCACACCCTACAACAATGAAGTCACTTTATAATGCGTTGGTGCGCAGCCACTTAGATTACGGATGTCAACTAATAGACCCTCTCCCAGAATACCATAGCTTAAAGTTGCAAAAAATACAATCCAAATGCCTAAGACTAATCTTGGGAGCTATGAAGTCCTCTCCTATAAACGATTTACAAATTGAATGTTCAGAGATGCCTTTACATCTTCGAAGAGAATTGCTATCCCATAAGTTCTTTCTTAGGAGATATCCCAATGTTTCTCATCTACTGGTTGATAAACTCAATAGAATCTCTCAGTACGAATTTTTCAAAAAAAATATGTTTAATCTATTTAAGTCTAGTCTGTTACTGAAATCTATTGAATCTCCACAGGTCTCAAATACAACCCCTATATTCTCAATCCCATACAGGGCAATTGTTTTTCGCCCTAAAGTGCACATGTCTATTGGCATAGATCGCTCTGCAGCGTATTGGAACCTCTCGAGAATTTTCGGATTCTTTAATTCAGTGATTGATGACAGGTGGAAGGACCATATTTCAATATACACAGATGGCTCAAAATCTCCTAACGGAGATTGTGGTGCAGCTTTCTGTATTCCTAGTTTAAATATCGAGGAAAAGTTTAAACTTCCCAAAAACACTTCCATATATACAGCGGAATGCGTAGCTATGAGAGAGGCTTTATCAAGAATTCTGTCGATGTCCATTCAGAAAGCTGTAATCTTCACGGATTCTCTCAGTCTCGTACAAAAACTCGTTAAAAACAATATCAGTGACCCCCATGATGATTTATTTTGGACAATTAAGTGTTTACTCTTTGAATCCTCAGAATATGGATATCAGTTGGAAATAGGATGGATACCATCTCACGTGGGTATTCCAGGTAATGAGCGGGCAGATCAGCTGGCTAGAGAAGCGTGTTCATTAGGATTAACTCCCCAATGTTTTCTTCACACCCTACTTGAGAGGATGGTACACCTTGACAAAAAAGTGAGAGAAAAATGGCTGGAAGAATGGCAATCCTCTACTAAAGGAGCCCATTATAAAACCTTGCAAGATCATATTTCAAGAATTCCATGGTTTTATGGTCAAAAACTCCCTAAAATTGACATCTCCCTACTTTGTCGCTTAAGAATTGGCCATTGCTCCTTGGCATCTCATTTATTTAGGATTCAGGTTGTTCAATCCCCAATATGTGAATGTGGTGAACAGGAAGAGAATAGTGATCATATTTTCTTTGAATGTAAATTATTAAATAGAGAAGAATTTATGTCAGAGATAATAAAATCATGCACTTCATATCCTGTTAACTCTAAATTCCTTTTGTCATTGAATGATGTAAATATTAATAAAAGTATAACAAATTTTTTGAAAATAAACAATAAACTCCTTTGAAAAAACTCTCCCCAGGTCTTGGAATTTGTATATAGTTTGTGTGTATATAGTTTATGTGGGTATTCCGTATGTTTTCGAATTATGCCGACCGTTTTTATTATTTCGCCGTTTTTGACTAAGAAATTATTATTTGCACATTTTTACGTTAATTTTTGTTTGATTTCATAGATATGTAATATTACCAAGAGTGGGACGAGCATTGCGGTGGGTGTGTTTTCAATGTTTGTCACCTACTACAATGTTCGTCCTTCTAGGGATTAGTGGCTATATCACTCGATATCGGGTGGAACGCCAGAAATTAATTAAAAAAAAAAAAAAGTATGCAAACTACATAGATACACGTAGATTTACTATTTTAGAAGTGTTCAATAAAAAAATAATATCTTTGGTTAAATAAGCATTGAAAATATACGAGCATGGTGCCTAAATATAAAATGCTAACAATTTAGAATAATTTTAAAATTTTGGAAATAGAAGATTTAAGAAAATAACAAATTTGTGAGCCCTCTATGTGATCGTTGTCCCTCTAAAACTCTACATGATTCCATAATAAATCTAACAAGAAATGTCCTTTTTATGTCGGAATGTCGATTCACTACTTTATTATTCGGCTATCCACAGCCCAACAATGAACAGATCCCTTGATTTGGGTACAGAATGGCAAATGAAGGACATACTTAAGCAGGACAATGCTCGGGAGAGTCCAAGGACACTTTAGTGTCATGTTGAGAAATTCATTTTCTCCTTGTTAACTCCAACCCTTTCGTATTCAACGATGACATAATACCACTTATATTGTATCAAATATATTTTTTATAAAATCCTCTGATTTTAAGTTGACAGAATAAAGATTTGCAAGAGGAATAATGTTTTTATTTGACATAACATTCCTTTCGCCATTGTATAACAATAAGTCTTTGGTGTCTATGGAAATATTTAAGGTTCATTCCAGAGATTTATTTTATGTGTACCTACTTGTTGGTTTTCAGGCCATAAAACTTTTAGTTATTCAGTTATTTTATATTACTTCTCGGGCAACTAACAGGCACTATGTCAAATATTAATTTAACACGCACCCAATAACAAGTTGCCACATTCTGGAGACTTACGAAATTAATCGTCTCACAGATCCAGACTGAAAACACAATTTAAAACTGTGTCTCTTTCGTTGTTGATTTCACATTTTTCCAATGTGAATCATCTTCCATATATGTAGTAGATGGTTGTCTGGAAGAAATTGCAACCAGGCAATAAGTCCGCCATTTGTATTGGCAAAAAATATTACGTAGGTACAATAAAATGTTTAAATAAATAAATGAGCAAAGATGATGCGTTTACAGTAATTTAATGACTCAAACTAAAAGTTCAGTTAAATTACATTATGAGAGTTTATTAGCATTGTTACTATACTTGCGTTAGTGTTTTTGTGCAATTTAAGAATCGTTGTTGAGTCTTTATGTGAATGTGCTTATAGATGTGTCACATGTGTTTGTGTGTGTTATTTTTCGGCACATAAAACTCAGAAAATTACTTCTGATGGCTTTGACGTAGTTAAGTAGAAATCTCTAATGACAGCATAACACATTAGTTTTTTTCTTACGGAACGTATACGTCATATTATTAAGGCTGATTTTTTTCTGTGTAAGGATACCACAAAAAGTATCAACGATTGGTATTTTTGAACCCTGAGTAGTGGTAGATTTGGCCGATAACTGCCTTCTAAGTATGAAAAATTACTATTTTAACACGTCAGTTATAGTATAAAGCGTGATTTTTTTAAATATTTTCTATGGAAGAATATTAGAAATCATGTCTTCCATTTACTGACGTTTTAATTGGTGGAATTCCCCCGACAGACAGCTGTGAAGTTCAATTGAACGAGTCAAGTGACAGTCATGTACATTACGCCTGTCGTTTGCAGGAAACGCAACGTGTATGGCACACAACGTCATTAATAACAATTTATAAAACAGAGGCGGTCTGAGCTCTTGCTCTAGAAGTAGGTCTCCAAGTATTTCATGTGTTCATGTTTTCCAAAAAACTAATCATGTAACAAAAGAATACAAAAGTTAAATAAATAGAACACAACGACCAACAAAAGAATTTTCGATAGTTAAAGACTCGCCCGAGAGAGTAAGTAGGTAAGTATATAAACGAAAAACTCCGAACAATTTTAATTGAATGCTTATTTTTTGTGAACATTTCTCGAGGGTGATTCAAAAGCTATGTAAGTAAATATTGAGTTACGAGAATGTAAACATTATTATTTCTCATGTTTCCTTTTGTTTGCTATAGGTACATTCAATTTGTTATCAAGGAAAAGAAAAAGGTTAAATTAAAAATGTATGAAAACACAACAAAGAACCAAGGGGAAAAATTCAATCAACATATTATTGTGTAAGTATATCTTTGTACGAATTTAATATATTTATTTATTTATTTATTTTAGGGACAAACAGAGTCTGATTAAAAACACAAAAAAACACACTATGACATAAACAAAAAAAAAACAGACCACTTACATTTGTTCGCTGATGATGATCATAAAACAATCACATTACAACAAAAATAAATAAAAAACATAGGTAATAAAAACATAGTTTACAATCAAACTTATTTTGTTGAATAATGTTGAAAAACATAAAAACATTTAAATAATCCAAGTTTAGAATAACACAATTATAATTTATTATATCCACAATTACATTGTTTATACCACTTATAAAAAATGAGTGGGTTGTAGCCAACACAAAACTATCCACACCATAGTAAGTGTTGCATAGTAAATGCATTTTTTGAAGTACATTTCTATTAGATTCTTAAACAAAGTCGCCGACAGTCCGCAAGTGTGAATCTCAATTCGCACTTGTTGATTGTTTTTTTGCACCATGGTGCCGAGATTGCTAATCTAGAGGGCTCCATGAGCTACTCTTCGTGCCATGCATTGTTTTTTTTTTGTCGTTCATTCTAGCGTTCTGCGAAGGGGCCGTTGACAGTCCCCATATGCGGAGCGGGTGGTAGTGAGAGAAAAACAAATTTAAGATTCCCAGAGGACAAAAGTTTTCACAATACACCATACACACAAAAACATTGTAACGAAACTCATAGTATGCACTTTCTACATGATACCCCTTGAGAAATTTTAAGTGAAATTGCAATGTATATGTGTAAGGTAGAAGAATGCGGTGTTAGGTTCTCACTGCCTACCCCTTGAGGAAGATAGAAGTGGAGAGTAAAAAATACACTTGTCTATAGAGACACATACAATATCAAAATGAAGTTGATCACTCAATTTTCCCTTACAGAAGCAATGTTAATTCTGTTTTATACATTTTTTATACAAATATGACATTTATTTCACATTGATATGGCAGACCATAGATTTTTTCTTTAAATTTTGACAATCCTTGAATGTATTTTTGATGAGTGTATTTTTATTGTATCAACATTTCAAACAGTATAAAAACAACCCGATTTTCCAGACCGTGAGAGCATTTTGAAAATTTGGACAGATGATATCATAGAGAAGAGATTAACGGATATCTATGGAAAATTAATCAGCTCTAGGTCTATGCACTTTACACATATGATGTTAATATGAAGTCGATCGGACTTATAGTTTGGGCTGTAGAGAGGACACAATAAGGATAATCCGCACGCTGTACGCCATACATACTAACACATCACTACGAAATTCACAGTGTGCACTCTCTACATGATACCCGTAAAGAAATTGATGTAAAAAAATACGCTGAAAAATTGTGAAATCATTCCACGATTCTTTATCTGCTATACTGCAATGATGGAATGTGGTCACTGTGATCTAAAGTTAAGAAAAAAATTGGTAAGGTTGTAAAAATTATAATTTGAGGACAAGAAATGAAAATTTGTACCAAATCTTGTATTGTGCCACATCGAGATGCTTACATTTTAATTTTTATGGTCTAATAATGGTTTTTAACGGTATAAAATATATTTTTACAGTCTCTTTTTGATTTCAATGAAATATTTGTATTCAGGATAGTTTTTATAATTTATTTTAAGGTTTAAAAACACTAGTTTTCTATTTCTTGACGTTTCAAACACCAAGTACTCACATTTAGGTTAAAACAGCTGTAGTTCATTTGAAGGAGGAAAGTTAATATAATCCGGTAAAGCGAAAGAACTTAATGAGAATGTCATTCGGGAAACTAGTTAATCTTCCACGTGTCGATTCCTATATATGTACATATAAAACATATATTTTAAAATTGCTTTTGGTTATATGTACATAAGTGTTGAAGCAAACCTTTGCACTTTTACGAAGAAAAAATCAAATATACCTAAATACTGATCAAATATAAAAAACTGTTTTTTAAGCACTGTGTCTATTTTGGTATGGTAACTCGCAGAAGAGTTGCATCCCTCCTTCGTCCGGTAAAGGACATAGGCCTCCCCTTGAGAAATCCACATTTCTCTATCCTGGGCAGACCGCATCCATCCGCCTCCAGCCACTCATCTTATATCATCAGATCACCTTGTTTGTGGCCATCCAACATTTATTTTGCCCGTTCTAGGTCGCCATTCCAGCACTTTCTTAGTCCGTCTGGAGTCTGTGGTTCGGGCGATATGCCCTGCCCAGCTTCACCCACTGGTTGTAAACTTTTTGGGCAAGGTCGGTTATTTTGTTTTTCTTCCTTAAGGTATGCCACCTAAACACTCCAAATGGAAATCTAAGTTATCATATATATTAAACAGTCTTCTTCTTCTTCATCGTGTATTAGGTCATTTGATCTGTTTGTGAGGGTGGACTATCCTGGGAGGAGAAGGTACAACTGTCTGTCCATATCTTCGCAGGTCTCAAGTTTATTCTATAGATAATACCACGGGAGATGCTCAGAAGAACTTGCATCCTAGGTCCCTCTTCCACCCATTCACAATAGAGTCATTCGTTTTACTCAATCTCAACACCCGTTCAGAGTATACCTTCAACCATGCAGTCGCTTCTCGAACTCTATTATTAACATAGCATCCCGGCTGTGGAACGATCTTCCGAATTTCGTGTTTCCACATTCTTACAACCCAGGTCTTTTTAAAACCCGAATTAATATTTTCCTGAGCAGACTGCAAACCCTCCCCAACGCTACATAGTGCGCTTCTTCGGAAGATTATAATGGACCATATTCTAATAGCTGGTGTCCCCTACGTAGCCATGTTGAAAAAAACATTGTGATGAAATTTTTATAATATCTCAATAGAGACGAAGTTAGGATATTATAGAAGAACCAGGAACTCAAGGCACCTATACGGCTTACGACCTGTCATCGGCTGGTTTACGATCTGTCATCACTTTATGCGCTTGCGCAACGTTCACCAATTATGCCTTCTATTTTAGTTCCCTTATCAATGTAATTTTTAAAAGTTCTATATATTTGAATAATGTGTAACAATACACATGAAAATAAGACATTATTACCATTTCATCTATGAAGTACCTAAAGAAGAAACCCTTTTCGTAACGCCATCTATTGAGAAATTGGTTTATTTGTAAACAATGAAAGCAAAAGTCCTTATAAATGAGGTACCGGTGTCTCGCACAGATGTCACCCCTGAACTGCGTCAGAAATATTAATTCATTGTCAATAAAAATATCATTTGACTCAAAAAAAATCGTATGTTTACGTATATGCAATTAAATAAATATTCATAAAAAAAACATTAAAAATTGCGAATGCATAAATCCCCACTATTCCCTTGGGTTAGCGAGAAGTAAAAATCATGCAATTCCAAATTAATTGTGCTCATTGAATTAATTATGCTCTTATACATATAAAAATTATGCAATTAAAAACTAATAATACATGCTATTTGATTATTAATAGTAATTAACACTTTCTTGCACCACGCGTAAGTGGCGATTATAATGTTATTGTAGTCATAGTAAAATCAATTATAAAAAAATAGCCTTACTTTTTGCCTGCTATTAACCTTTTGTAGTGAAGGGATGATGAGTTTGATAGTTCCTTTGTTTAAAATATACCACATATTAGAAATGTATTAGGTATGTATTTACATACAAAGCAGAACATAGCACAGCACAACACGTACAGAAGCAAAACATAATATCATCGTTCCGGATTATTTACTTTAATACCGCTAAAATGGTGGCACTATCGTTAAATTAAATTTGAAAGGATCGATTTGTTCAAAATAAACGATCAAAGGGAAAATATAAAGTTCAAAATGGCGTGGAGGTAAATTGAAATGGTACCTTTTCACTGGCGATGCAACGGGAACGGCTGCTATTGAAGATAAATTATGGGACAATATTTTATAATGGCGCTGGTCGGTTTTTGTACCTACGGTGTTCGTTTGAATTCTGGTTGTTTGGTTGAAAAGAAGTTGTGATTTGAAATAATTTTAACAAGTCAACATGTTTCGACTCGAGTCCGTTTATTCATCATTATGCATTTTGAAAAGTAGTGTCAGAATTTTTTAATTTGTATTTTGCTTCCATCACCGTAGGTGTTAACTATTATATTGTGTACCTAATGTTAATGGTGACATTATCGAGTACGTTGCATCATTCCTAAAAATCATATATTATTCTCGATACCTGCATTAGATCTCAACGCACAATGTAAAAAGGTCTGCACAGGTTTATTTGTCTAGGGGGGATTGCAGATTCAATAATCATTGTAGTGTATGTATAAATAAATAAATTATTATCATTATTATTAGTGGGCGATAAGGTATGCCTGATGGTGTTTAAAGCTCTGAACGACTTGGCTCCACACTACATTCAGGAATTGTGCCAAAGGAATGTTCCATCGAGGAGGCATCTTACGCTGAGATCGTCTAAATCACAGAGTACCAACTCTTTAAAAGAATTGGACAGAGTCAATAAGGCGGCTTAATATGATCACGGTTTTAGTGTGAACGGGCCTTTAAAATGGAATAAATTGCCTCTTGACATACGTGGAGCTCAGAGCATTGACACCTTCGGTAAACTTCTTAAGACTGCCTTGTTTCGTAAAGCCAACAAATAAGCTACAGCGCCCTTGGAGTGATCTTGTATCACTAAACGGCGCTTTATAAATTTTTATTATTATTATTATTAAAAGTTGACATAGTTTCTAACACTATAAAAATGGTTACATTGAATCACCACATATTTGATTTCAGTTTTTTAAATTTTGATCACTGAAAATATTATGTATTCCAGATTCAAATTGCACCGTTTAAGTAGGACTGTTACTTCAGGGCATACATACAGGTCAGGACATACGTGGAACTCGGAGCATTGACACCTTAGACTTTTTAAGACTGTCTTGTTTCGTAGAGCCAACAAGTAATCTATAGCGCCCTTGGAAAGCCTGATGTTTTCTTAAAAAAATAAATATGTTCTTCAACAACGTTTGTTCCATAAAATTATAAAAAATCTTGGAAAAATAGCAGAGTAGATAATTTATTTTATTTTATTTATTTTATTTTATATAGCTTCTCGGGCAACTAACAGGTACTATGTCAAATAATTATTTAACACGCAGCCAATAACAAGTAGTCACATTCTGGAGACTTGCGATATTAATCGTCTCACAGATACAGACTGAAAACACAATTTTAAAAACTGTGTCTCCACCGGGAATCGAACCTGGGACCCTTGGATCAGCAGTCAGATATCCAACCAACTGAGCCACGAAGGCCGAATTAGTCTTCCTTTGAGTTTTCGAATGCAATGAAATATCCAATTCCATTAATAGGATCACTCTCTCTAGAGTTTTTACTTTGTGATCCAAAAAAGTAAAGCTTGAGGTGCTTTTTAAATGTTATTCAAAAATAATATGTACTAACGAATACAGATAAATCATGGAGACACAAATTTGATCCAGATACTTTAGAGAGCGCTTTATATTCAGAAGAAGTGTTATGTGATATTGTTTTTCTGCCCCATAAATCTGCTGCAACAGTGTCTGCATATTACGTTTTGACATTAACCAAATGCACATTGCTATCCAAGTTGTATTTTCTTTTTTCGTGTTAGAAAGGTAATGCAAATCGAGGTAGTTAGTTTCAGAGCATTTGGGAAGCATTTCACATATTGGAGCTATACGTGATCGAGAACCTTTATTGAATTCTGTTTGGTAATATTATTTATTCCAACGGCGATTGTTGTTCAGTAGATACACCCAACACCCACTAATAACTGTAATACCAACAGTTAATGTTTTGATAACGTTGATACAGATACCTACCTATAACCATAATACTAATTTTGCTCTTTGATGATAATATTTATGCTTATTGTATCTTATCTCATACTGATATTTGGGTTCTGTGATAACGCTTGGCAGTTTTTTTACAAAATAGTTGGCATTAGTAATTTTGATAAAATCGATCGCTAAAACAGTATCTACATTTTTATGAATTTGTTGCTTCTCGAATAACTAAACAGGTAGGTACTATGTATGTCAAATACTAATTTAACACACATTCAAAACAATTTGCAACATTCTGGAGACTCATAATATTTATTCATTCATACCATCACGGCATGTGGACATTCAGTGACAGGTGTGCGGGTGTGCATTAGCTTATCAAAGGAAGCACGACACATACACGAATTTCCATACACCAGTCTAGTCTCACCTAAAAAAAGCAACATTCAGAATTGATGGTGAACCTTTTCACATATCCAGTATCCAGGCTGAAAATACAGTCTCCAGTAAGTAAGATGTAGATCCAGAAAATATATTGAAAAAGTCTTCAACACTAGATATATGAAATGCTTGTAGCAGTCGGGGTCAACTGCTACAAGATGTCGCAGCACGGCCGCGCGGTGATCTGCGGTTCCAATACAAAATTCTTGTTCAATTCAATACACGGACCGCTTGAAGCAGTCGGTTCAACTGCAACACGACTGCTTCAAGCTGCCGTTACAACTCCATAATATTGCAACTGAATGAACACCAACAGTCTCCATGCAGTCGGATCAACTGTAACACGACTGCTTCAAGCTGTAGCTACAACACCATATTGCAACTAACTTCTCGCTGATTGCTTCAAGCGGTTGGGTCAACTGCTCTAGAGTCCGATATTAAACTAACCATCCGAGCCACAAAGGCAGTCTCGGCAAGAACAATAAAATACAGCAAATTTTGGACATACATCGTGAAAAAACTGTACCTAATTACTTGAATGCCAATAATTATACATATTTATTTTTCCATATATTTTTTTAAATACCACAATTGAGATTTCAATGTAAGTACTTCGAATTATTGAATCTAGCCTGTTGTCCCAAAAGTACATTTTTTTTAAAAATATCACAATTGTGATTTCAATGTAAGTATGATGAGGGACGTTAGTTCACTTCAAAGACCCGTGCGCTATTTAGGTACATTGAATTCTTGAATCTAGCCTGTTGTCCCAAAAGTACATTTTTTTAAAAATATCACAATTGTGATTTCAATGTAAGTATGATGAGGGACGTTAGTTCACTTCAAAGACCCGCGCGCTATTTAGGTTTGTCCACCCCTGCTTTATACTATAACTGACGTGTTAACATACCAACTTCAACACTTTAAAGGCTATTATCTCCACCACTACTCAGGGTTCATTTTATGTATCCAATTGTTATTACCTGCTATGGTATCCTTTTGAAAACAACCTTTATACTAATGACGTAAATTGGGCAATCGCTGGCTCTTGGTGTATAACACAATGATTTGTACATATACTGCTGTATTCGTCGAATAGGTCCATTATTCATATATCATGTCAAACCCATGAACAACACAAGTATAACTTTTTTTTTAAATCTGATATATTCTAAAACCACGCGACCTGATAGTAGACACTGACAATGTGAAAACGTTATCATAAATTAGTTGCGTGATCAAAATCACTACATAATATTAACATGATATTAATAATAATTAGCCTTGCCGTAGATACACCGAACACGTGTTTATGGTTAAACTTTCAAACATTTTAGTAAAACCAGTTGCGTTTTCAAAGCAAATAACGAAAGTCCTTTTTGACTGGTACACGTCATAAGGTTTATTACATGATGCTCGTTTAAATGTAATATCAAATGGAGAGAAAACAGTCAAAAAGTAAAACGCCTCTAACCAGTGAGTAAAAAAATCAGAGTAATGAAAATTTATCAAACTGTAGATTTGTTTAAGAGAACTAATTTCTCTCAAGATATCGACATAGTTTCAAGCCAAGATCCGCGAGATTTTGTATGACCAGGTCTAAATTTTTCATGGTTTTTCCAACTTAAAAAAAAAATGTCAAATTAGAGCTTTAGCAGCAAATGTTATCCAACTGTTGATTTTATAAAGAGAATTAATGTTATTGACAGTTTTAACATGACAGTTTTAATCCCGTAATGACAAAAAAAAGTAATGGGCACAAACGACTTTCAGATTAGGGTTGAAGGCAGCGAAATAGAAGATGTTCAAAATTATATATACCTGGGTCACAGCATTAGACTGGATAAAGAAAACCAGACGGCTGAAATCAAAAGAAGGATTGGACTAAGTTGGGCTGCCTTCGGAAAAATGGGATATACATTGAAAAATCGGAAAACACCCATAAACCTGAAAAGGAAAGTATATGAAGCGTGTTTGCTGCCGGTTGCTACATATGGCCTAGATACAGTAACTCTTTCTAAACTGAGTGCCGAGAAACTGCGAGTCACCCAAAGAGCTATGGAAAGATCCATGCCGGGTCTGTCACTAAGAGGCAAGGTAAGAAATGAAACGGTGAGAGAAAGAACAAAAGTAACAGATATAATCCACCGTGTGTCGACTCTGAAATGGAAATGGGCGGGACACGTAGCCAGAAGCTCGGACGAGAAGTGGACAAAGAGAGTGCTGACTTGGAGACCTCGTATGACAAAGAGAGGAGTGGGGCGGCCGCAGCTGCGGTGGAGGGACGATATAACAAGATATGCTGGCACATCCTGGATGCAAACTGCACAGGACAGGACGACGTGGAGTCAAATGGAGGAGGCCTTCGTTCAGAAGTGGACGAAAATAGGCTGAAGAAGAAGAAGAAGAGAGAAATGTATGCATAAGTAGACTTTTTGCTTGGTTTTTCTAACCTTGAAGTCAAAAAGTACCAAAATAGAAGCTTCGAAGCAACATGTTAGTGTGCATGTGTATTTGTGTGTGTGTGTGTCCCCTTTTAACTTTTGAACTGCTTAATTTACAGAGCTTAAAATTTCTAAAAGTATAGTAAATGTAAGGCCTACAAAAATTTTATACTCTGAATTTTAAATTTTTGTTTCAGTCAGGGGTTGTCAACATTTAAATTCTTATAATATTTTTCCATATATCTCAAAACCCATGAATGCCATAACGCTGAAAATTTAAATAAATATAGACAAATACAACACCTCAAACTCGGTATTATGAAAAAGTTACAGGATTTCTTAAACTTATATTATTAAAAAAAAAACATTTATTTTATGACATATTTTGTGTTTAAATGCTTGTATTTCCAGTATTTTTTAGACATATTGAAAAACGCATCACCTAAACTACATAATTTTATTTTCTATAAAAAAACAAACATTATAGTTGCATATCTTAAACTTTTAATGACATTTTTTTAATAAATTGTATTTAGTGACGATATCGTTCCATATCATTTTTTTATTTTTTATTATTGATACCAAAAATACAAAATTACAATTTAAGTACAAAAAAAAAATGTCAGAAAAATTAAAATTATTACAGATCAAATATATGGGTTGGTTTGTACCACCTCACTAGGCCAGGCCTGTTCCGAGGTGGTATTTGTATGGCAAAATACATAATATCTAAGGGGACTATCAATAGTTTGATACTTAATTTTCATGCATACACAGCATTAAGCTGTTTACCTCTTCGGGGTAAGAAAAAATGAGTCTCCTCCACACTATCCTGTCTTGACACTTATTTTTTATATAAAAACAAAATATCTATAAAAACATTTACCAATATGGATAAAAGGATTTAATAATTTGGTACGTATTCCTCAACTGTACCATCGCCATAGACTGTTCGATCTCATGTTTTATATGTAACTAGATATTGACTCAATTTTTATACAACATAGTGCGACAGCAGTTTTTTTTGCTTTGAGGCAATCTCTTCCAAAGCAACGTACCTCTATGTTTTCAAATTAATTTGATGCAACAGCATAAAATAATAGAAAACATAAGAACAAATAAACTGATTAAAACAACGAGGGAAGGAAGTAGGATAATGAAGGACAGGTAATAAGTAGGTAATGAAGGACACACAAGGAAATTTGTTGAACAATTTTTAATTTGATTAATAAAGTGAATAGTTTTTTATCGAAATATATTTGTAAGATATCACATGATATACCACTATCAGAAGTTAATATGACTATGTCTTATCAAAACGATTTTCATATAAAAGTTCTTACATTCAAACCATCACGGCATAAACCGAAATGGGAGCTAACCAGCGACAGGAGTGAGGGTGTTCATTACCTTTAAAAAGAAGCACGACACATGCGTACAAGCCCACATACTAGTCTCGTCTCACCTTAATAGAGAACATTCCGAATGGGTGGTGAACCACATTATTATTCAAATAAATATGGTAAGTTCAATTAAATACTGTATTAATATAATTCAACGATTTTTAATAAACGAGTAATTATTTTTTTAAACAAAACGTATAACGTACATGGAAGAAAAGCCACCACATTGGGTTTGATTTATTTTAAACCAAAAACCATTGACTTGTCTAGACTAAAATAAGCATGCAAAGTAATAATCAAAACGTATTTTACAACTCGTGTCAAAAATATGCATATTAAAAATTTACGTTGAAATTCTTCGACATGCAATTTTACTGCCAGGTCATATACGAGTAAAGTTACTTATTGTTTTAATGACTTTATCAAATAACACATAATACTGAAAATAATAACCAATACTAAAATGCGCAGGTCCGGGTCCACTGAAGGCTCAAATGGTGCAGTTGGGTAAAGTACAAAGAAATCTGGGGCCCCAAATATTAGGTAAGTTCATAAATACCAACAGGTGTCCAAATTTTCATATGATCGATGAAAATAAACAAGATTTAGGTAAATAGATATAGATGTACTAAAAACGCATTGAAAAATGAAAAAAAAGCCTAGGGTATAATTAAAATAAAATAATAAAGTCACGAAAAAAATAACTTTCCACTGAGGTAAAAGCTTTGATTTAAAAGAATTTAAATTCTTGATTTTTTAAACGTAACTCTAGTTTTTCGATCAATATTATTGCATTTTCCTCTCAGTATGCATAAGAATAAATCAAATTAAATTAAGGAAATTCTGAGTGCAAAAATAAATTGAATTTAAATACAAAGTGACTAAAAAACTATAAAATCTAACGAAATCTTGACGTGTTTTTTCCTATAAACATATTACATATTTTGATGACGCAGGTACTTAGCTATTACGATGAAGTAAAAATTTTAAAACTTATATTCGTATTATAATTTATGTCGAAAACCCTCGATTAAAATTCGTTAGCACGCATGGGGAGAAATATACGAGATGCATTATTTGGGGCTAATATTTGAAATATTACAACCTGTTAGTAAATTTCAAAAATAATATATTGATTTCTGCGAGTTATTATAATACATATAATATATAGGTATACATAGAATATCGGATTGAACAAGTACTTTTATAATACTTTACGTGTGGTTTTAAATAGTACTATTTTCTGTAGGAAGAGATGCAACGCTTTACTGTCAACCAATCCCCAAGATTGAACGAAAGAAGAAAAAGTTCCTGTTCTTCCCCCACCACCACCCGTTCTGCTTATGGGGACTAATAACGGCCCCTTGCAAAACTCTGAAAGAACACATAAAGAACATACGAAGAGTCCGGAGAACTCTAAAACCTTGCAGACACTGCACTTAATGTGCCAAAGAGAGCTAATCATGTTGAAACAACTGCCTCACTGCTCAGTGATAGTGAAGATAATAGTGCACCGAATTTAAGACAGAAAGTCTTGAAAGCCCTAAAGTTGCTCTTCGTGGCTACAAGGTCCGCATGTCCAATGGGTCCAAAGAAATTCCCTCGGACATCGTCGTAGAGTTCTCGTCGGAATGTTGACACGGAGAAGTTAGTGCATTCCCATAGGATATGCTCAGAAGTCTGTTCAGGGTTATCACAAAGCTGACATGAGGACGAATCGGATAAGTGAAAACGAAAGAGATAACTTTTGAAACTGCCGTGTCCAGTAAGGAATTGCGTGGTCCAATAATCGAGAACAATCCACGAGGAAAAAATTCGAGTCCTCACATCAGGAAGAAATAAAAATGTCAGTCTGCCCACGGAAGAAGAAGACCAGCGACGTTGCCAAGCATCTAAAAGAGAACTCCGGGCCAAGTTCTCAATCTCTCCACGAACTGTGGGTAAATTTACAGGTGGGAGAGAAACACCACCCAAAATTGAGCTTCGACCTCTATACAGGTTGTGAATTGAAGCTCGTCGCTGTGTTTCCAGATCAAGGGGAGCCATACCTGTGAGAATAGAAAGTGTGTCAGTAGCGCAGGTTCTGTAAGCCTTTGCTAAAGCTATTAGAGCGAAGCGCTGTCCAGAAAGCAGCAGACGTCTAATGTATTGGGTTTCACAACGATGAGCCCAACAAGGAGCGGCATAACACATAATACTCAGAAAGGTAGCGTTGTAAAACAGTCTTGCTACTGGAAATTTAAGGCCCCAACTAGCTCGAGCAAGACGTGAAATCTTTTGGAAGGCTATTTTTGCACTATCGGATACAGCACGAACATGGTATTGGAAAGTTAGGCCTCTATCTAGTGTAACACCCAAAACTTTGACCCTATCCTTAAATATTACACGCGTATTGATAAATTTGATGGAGGGAGGACTTTTCATTATGCCTTTTAACACTAACCCATACGTCTTCTTAGGTGCGAAATTGAGTCTATGACTTATACCCCAATCTGCAACAGAAGAAAGTAACTGAGTAGCTGCGCGCTCAATAAGTGCTCGGGTGTTACCTTGAATAAGGATTGTAGCATCATCGGCATATGCCAAAATACTGCAGCCCGTAGGCGTTGAAAGTGATAGAAGTTCGTCGAACAAGATGTTCCATAACAGTGGACCCAGAACAGAACCCTGAGGGCACCCGATGCTAATTGGTCGCCAGTGCAAATCTTGTCCCCCGGGCATGGCCACATGTCTATTAGTAAAATAGCTCTTCACTAATTTATATATGTTGCTAGGAACCTTACGGTCTCGAAGTTTTTTTAAAATTAGAGGCCACCAGGCATTGTCGAATGCTCCCGCAATATCAAGAGATATAGAGATAACATAATTTACTATCAGAGCTTCTAACAATATCAGATATAGCCAAGATAGCATCAACCGTTGATTTCCCAGCGCGAAAACCGAACTGACGATCGGACAGTGGGTGGGTACTGGAAAGATGATCTTCTAAGCGTCGACATATAAGCTTTTCTAAGACCTTACCCAAAATAGGTAGTAAAGTAATCGGTCTATATGATTTTGGGTCAGAAGGATCCAGGTCACTACGCTTGGGAATAACAGTCATTAAACCTGTTTTCCAACAATCCGGAAAGTAGCCTTCTCGCAAGCAATTGTTGTACAATAAGATAATCTCGTGGCGAGCTATGTGCCAGCACCTTTGTACGAGAGCTGCGTCAATGCGGTCAATGCCAGGAGATTTGTTTTGGTGAAGATTCTTGATTATAAAATCGAGCTCATCGAAATTGGCGAAGGTCGATATGGGAGTTTGCGGGATATCAGATTGGTTATTGCGTATTTGTGAATGAAGAGGAGTATCAGATGAAATGTCATCAGAAGAAATAAGTATGTCAAGTAGCGTGCTTGTCGTCGAGTCAGAGTCTATTGTGATAATTCCAGTTCGTGGATCACGGATACACGAGACTGACGCATTTGGATATTTTTTCATTGATGCATATCTAAACACAGCACCCCAAGGATCTGTGGTTGAAACCTCAGATACCAAACGGCGCCATGCATCAGACTTGGCACGAGAAATCTCGCGTTTGTAGATATTATTTGAGCGTCTATACTCACATTGAAGTACAGTTACAAAGTCATTTGAACTTCCTCGACGACGGGCCGCTCTCAATGCGCGGTGAGCTCGAGTCGAAGTTCGTTTAAGGATGTCTAAGCCGTTCCTGTGAAAAAGTTCCTGTGAAATATTCACAAAAGTATAAATAAATATTATCTAAATATAGGGGATTTTTGATACAAAATAAAAAAATATTTTTATGCCTATCTGTATATACGAAAACTTTTCTTTATAGTGCAAAAACTATATTAGATCCGTCTAATAATTCAATTGTTTTGAAATATTGATAATTCTATACAAGTTGCATGTAACACATGAGATCCAACTGTCGATAGCGATAGTACGTATAGTTGAAGAATAAGTACCAAACTATTTATTTATTTATTTATTAATTTAATATTGCTTCTCGGGCAACTAACAGGTACTATGTCAAATATTAATTTAACACGCACCCAATAACAAGTTGCCACATTCTGGAGACTTACGATATTAATCGTCTCACAGATCCAGACTGAAAACACAATTAAAAACTGTGTCTCCACCGGGAATCGAACCCGGGACCTTTGGCTCAGCAGTCAGATATCTAACCAACTGAGCCACGAAGGCCGACAAACCCATAAATACAAGTTATTTAATATTTTAAGATATTTGGTTTTCTATATAACACATGTACCTAGGCATGTATGTCAAGATAGGATATTATGGAGGTCAGTCCTTTTTTCCTACCCAGAATATGAAAACAGCATGATGGTATGTATGTATGTTTGGAGATTAGTATCAAACTATCAAGTCTTCTTAGATATTGTGTATAGGCTACTACCATACAAATTGTATGAAGCAATGTCGTCACTAAATTCAATTTTTATAAAAATTGTTAAAAAAAATTGAGAAGTGCTAATACAATGTTAATATTTTTTATAGAAAATTAAATTATCTAGTTGGGATGTTTCGGCTTTTTTCGATATTAAAAAAAATGGAAATATAGGCAGTTAAACTCACAAATTTATCATAAAAAAAATATTTTTCTTAATAAAAAATGTTTGAGAAACCCTGGAATTTAAAAAAAAACCGTTATGAGATTTTGTATTTGTATTTATTTATTTATTTATATAATTTATGTACATGTGTACAAAGGCAGGTTTATTGCCATAAGGCAATTTCTTCCAACCAACCCGAGCAACGTGAAGTCTCTTAGTTAAATTGGTAGATACACTACTAATTAAGTGAGAAATAAATTGATAAAAAATAACATAAAAGAGTAAGAAATATAAAAAAAAAAATTACAAAGAGAAAAAAAAAATGAAAAGAGAGTTTAAAAATAACACTGATCATAGCAATGAGGAAAAGGAGGTTACGGAAGGATATAGAAGGAATTTAGGAACTATTTGACAAATAAAGATTTTTTAGTTTACCTTTAAATATTTGAATGGATTGAGATGACGTTACTTCATCACTTATGCCATTCCATAATCTAGCTGATTGTACTTGAAAAGAGGAGCTGAAAACTTCTGTATTGTGAATGGGGATAGCTAGTGTACTACGTTCAGCAGATCGAAGGGATAGGCCGTGACTTGACAAGAAAACGACGTTATTTTTTAAATATTGTGGTGAATAGGGATCATAAATAGTCTTATAAAGTAATGACAGAATGTGAATGTTACGACGATCTCGTATCTTTGGCCAACGAAGTATATTTCTACAAGTCGAAACATGATCATATTTTTTAAGACTGTAAATGAACCGTATACAGACATTCTGTAATCGTTCCAGTTTATTTAATAATTCTTGATTGGCATCCAGATAACACACATCACCGTAATCAAGCAATAGAAGAAGTAAGGATTGAGCTAATGTAATTTTACAATATATTGGAAGAAAGTTCTTCAATCTATTGAGAGAATGGATATTATAAAACAGAGTTTTACTGACATTTGTCTATGTTTATATCAATTTTCAGCGTTCTAGCTTTTAGGGTTTCTGAGATATATGTAAAAATAAATCAAATTTCCAAAAGTTGATAACCCCTGATTGAAACAAAATTTCACCATTCTGAGTATAAAAGTTTTGTAGGCCTGTAACTGTCTATATATTCTGAAAATTTGGGCTCTGTAAATTGAGCGAATCAAAAGTTATAAGGGGACACACACACACACACCCTCACACACACAAACACACACACACACACACACACACACACACACACACACACACACACACACACACACACACACACACACACACACACACACACAGACACACACACACACACAAAACTCACATAAAATGTTCTACTCCGAATTCTGAGTAAATCCATTTATGGGAACATATATGCTGCGAGGCCTCTAGTTGGTGTTATTTGCATGGAAAAAGTCCACTACGCCATACAAAATTTTCCTTCGTACACGCATCTTGGCTTAATAATGTCGATTCATTCAGAGAATTGAATTCTCATGAACGAATCGACAGTTGGATTAATTAATTAATTTATTTATTAATAAATTGATTAATTAATTAATTAATTTAATTATTTATTTATTTGTTAACTTATTTATTTATATATTTAATTATTTATTTATTTATTTAATTATTATTTTTTTTATTTTATTTGTTTATTTAAATGTTTATTTATTTATTTATTTATTTGTTTATTCATTCATTCATTCATTCATTCATTCATTTATTTATTTATTCATTCATTTATTTATTGATTTATTTATTTATTTATTTATTTATTTATTTATTTATTTATTTAATATTGCTTCTTGGGTAACTAACAGGTACTATGTCAAATATTTATTCAACACGCACCCAATAACAAATATGCCACATTATGGGGACTTACGATATTAATCGTCTCACAGATCCAGACTGAAAACACAATTAAATATTGTGTCTCCACTGGGAATCGAACCCGGGACCTTTGGATCAGCAGTCAGATTCTCAAACAACTGAGCCACGAAGGCCGACATATTCATTCATTATACGGATTAAAAATATACGGATAAATATTTTTTTTATTAAATTGATTAGATACAACAGCTTACTACAAACTTAAAATTCCAAACGTATTCAGTTGCTGATAAAATAAAATTAAAAAAGTATCAATAATAGAGTAAAGATAAGAAGAGTTTGAAAATCCTTTAAATACCTGCGTAGATATTTCTAAGTTGTATCTGCTAATCAATCTATTTATTATATTTATACGTATAATTTAAAATCAATTACTACATCATTGGAGGAATTTAAATTTATATTGTACAAAATACTGATATGGCTAGTTCAGAGTGTACATGGTTGGAAATTCAGATAGGTATGTAAATAGGAATAGTGATCATATGAATGTTTCAGAATGGTTCTTACTTAAGGCAGTAACACTTGAGAAGTTCCTAAAGGAGTCGTTTAGAAAGAAATAAGAGACAGGTTTCTATCGCTTGGATTAAATTCATTTCATTTTTGGAGATAGGAAATCCTTGCACTCCAATATTCATTTCCTTGCAAATGCACACATATTTTATTTTAAATGTACTTTTTATCGCTATTCCCGAATGAAATGGCATATATAGAATGATACAATCTACGAATAGAGTGACAAGAATTGTTTATTTTGAGCTTTTATATTTTTTTCTCAAAAACTTTGCTGCATACATATGTATGTAATTGCGTAAAAAATTAAATTAAAACATTTATATTTTGCTTTAGATATAATTAAAATTTTGTATAAATATTCTGAGAAGTATTTTTTTTTTAATTTACTTTTTCATTTATTTTATTTAAATACTACAACACACGAAAAAAACAGTTTGCCCCTTAACAGAGGTGCAACCACTCGAGTGCAAAGGAGACATTTAAAAACAAACAAAAATTATATCTACAGAATTATTAACTTTACAAAATGAAGTAAATACAATTAACAAATCAGTCAAAATTATATACGTAAGTCTACTTTTTTTCTAAAATAATACAATTCAGTTGTCAGAATTATATATAAGATTTAACCAATGTGTGGCCCTACCTTAAGAGTAATAATTCGAATACCATATTTGAATTAAACAAAAAACTTTTCCCTCCAAAAAATCGTATAATGTTACCCTCTGTTTTTTAGGCTTTGAATAATCTTAACGTTTATTGGAAAATTTTAATTAAATCCAAGAATAGAAATTGTATAGAAAACAGCAGTTTTTATTCTTGCAGATACCTTTGAGGAGTTTTATAGGTGAATTTTTATTTACCTATAAAACATCTTTCCCCTTGTTGTTGTTGTTTCAAGATGATTGCTTACTTTTAATTAGTTAAATGGTATTAGGAATTACGTTTAATACAAAGGAACAGCTCAGAAATAACTGTCTCTGAATCTTTATTGTTCTAATAAACAGGACGTTACTTACATCCGATACTAAAAAGGGAACATTTTTATAATGCTTTCTTAAAATTGTCTTTAAAAATTAAATTTTTCACCTCCAAGTAAGATATAAAATGAGATGGGAGAACACACAAAATGTTTTGAACGGCATATAATATTTTCATTTATTGTGTACAGATTAGCCAATTTTACATAAATTTAAATGGATAATTTGTTTTGATTTAATTTTTTTTGTTGAAAAAAAATATAATAAAAGGCATGTGAGTCACGGTATTTTATCTATTTTCCAAGTTGATTTTGAATTTTTTGAGAAATTTTTTTTACATTAATTTTCCAATTGGTATGAAGTTAAGAGTTACAAATTTTGGTGGGATGGTTTTTTGTGTGCGGCGTACTGTTAAATTTTCTGTCCTCCAACAGTACGTTTAAACACGAGATGAATAGTTTTCGATAGACTAGAGTTTTATAAACCTATTTCGGACCATTTGTTCTTTAACATTGAGATTATGTAATATTTACATATATATATTTAATTAATTTAATATGCAAATTAAATTAATTATTTGTGGATTTGTGGATTGGCTCGGAGCCCTCGACGTGAATGTGTGATTGCCATATCGTGCTGTTTTGTATTTGATTGCTGTTATTGCTGTGTTTTGTTTATTTTGATTTTAAACATTTGATTCACTACCTACGAAACCTACGATAAATAAAATAAAAAAAAAATAATATGCCTACAAGGAATTTCAATTTTAGTCACTTATTATTTACTCTCCACACTATGAAATAGTGAAAAGTCATGAATTCATAATTTTATTTTTTTGCACCAATTTAAATTTTAAAGAGTGCACACTGAGTTTCGTCGTGATGTGTTTGTATGTATGGCGTACGTCGTACTCCGTACGGATTATCCTTTTTGTGTTTTCTCTACAGCCCAAACTATAAATCCGATCGACTTCATATTAACATCATAATATATGTAAAGTGCATAGACCTAGGACTGATTAGTTTTCCATAGATATCAGTTTCATCTGTTTTGATATTTTCAAAATGTTCTTACGGTTTGGAAAGTCGAGTTATGTTTTATACTGTTTAATATTTTGATACAGTAAAAATACAGTAATCAAAAATGCATTCAAGGATTGTCAAAATTTAAAGAAATAAATCTATGGTCTGCCATATCAATGTAAAATAAATTTCATATTTCATAATGTATTCATATCCTTCGTTTCCTTCATTTGTGAAACTATTGATGAACGAAGAAAATACACAACATACATAATAATCAAAGCGTATTTAAATATTTTTGCAATTTTTACTTTTAGTGGAGAGTCATGATTTCAAATCCTCAACTGATATCATGTACAAAGTACATATTATGAGTTTCGTGAAAATGTTTTTGTGTGTATGGTGTATTGTGAAAACTTTTGTCCTCTGAGAATCTTATATTTGTTTAAGAATATATAGAAATGTACTTCATAATAATGCATTTAGAGATTGTCAACCTATCAAGAAGAAAAAATGAACGCTTACTATGGTGTGAGAGTTTAGTGTTGGCTACAGTCAACTCGTTTTTTTAATACTGGTAACAATGTAAACGTCAAAATAGTAATTGATCAAAGCTTGTCCGTGTCTATACTATATGTGTCTCTTTTTTGTGTATAGCGCTGTCTCATTCGGTCTTTGAGACCGTGTTCAAGACAGCAGCGGGATAGCTGTCTCCAAGCAATCTCAACTTTTCTATACATCTTGAGACCGGTTTTGAGATCAAGCTCAGTGACTTTTGTTTCTTTAAAACCATTTTGGTAGAGAACGTGTGCCCAAGATCAGTCACAAGATGGAGAATGAATCGATAATTCGGGCCTAAGAGAAGTAATGAGAAGTACATAGAGGCTGGCCAAAAAACAACACAATAACACTACCACGTGAACAATATTACGAAAAATGGCGCATGGTTTTCTCTGCCTACCCCATAAATAGAATTATGGCGTGATGACAAAAAAAAAATAAAAGTGATTTCATATAAATCAAACGCTCCTGGGTCTTAAAGATTTTTGTTCCATAACCTTTATTAGACATTGTCATTATGTTACACTGTTACAGCCCATATTTGGTTGATATGCTGAAGAGTGGTGTGATTATAATCGTTTCATACATGTGGCAATTTGTTCTCAAAGTTTAATTTCGCCTGGTTTTAAGGCTTCGAGTTAGTAGGGAATGTGTTGTGTTCCAGACGAATCCAGATTCAGAATGTTGGTGCGGTTTTCAAATACATTTCTGCATGAGCAAAACTTGGTTCTGAGTAATGCCCCGCACAGCCACATTATACCGCCAGCAAGGGACACTTTTGCACGCTGTTTCCTGCTGGAGGATATATGAGCTATAGGAGCTATTCGTATAGATACACAATATTATTATCTCGAGACTTGTTTTCAAACATTCAAAGAAATCGATATTCTTACATATATTTGCATTCTAAAAACTTTTCTTATTATTGAAAAGGTAATAGAAAATTATATTCCTAAGAAAAAATGCAATTCAGGATAAAATATTAATATTTCTGGTGCTATTGGGGGTAACATCGATGTTGCGGTAGCAAAACTGCACCCACAGTAGGTACAGTTTCATTTCGCTTTCTGATATAAATGGTATTTATTTATTTATGTATTTATTCACGTATTTATTTATGTATTTATTTTTGTATTTATTTATGTATTAATTTATGAATTTATTTATTTATTTATTTATTTATTTATTTATTTATTTATTTATTTATTTATTTATTTATTTATTTATTTATTTATTTATTTATTTATTTATTTATTTATTTATTTATTTATTTATTTATTTATTTATTTATTTATTTATTTATTTATTTATTTATTTATTTATTTATTTATTTATTTATTTATTTATTTATTCGTTTATTTATTTATTTACTTATTTATTTATTTATTAAATTATTTATTTATGTATTAATCAATTAATTAAAAATTATTAATTAATTAATTCAAGTACTGTATCTACAGAGGACAAGATATTTTATAATTTGCTATATGACAGATATCTAGTAAACACATCGCAAGGAAACTGAAATATTCTACATCAGGCCTGGGCAATGGGCCAGATTCAGAAATTCAAAATGAACGTCGGGGGCCGCAGAAGTAAAATACTAAGTACCTACCCTTTTATTTGACAAATTTCAACATCTCAATCAATTATTACTGAAAACGGCCCCTTCGCAGAACGCTAGTTCCCATATGCGAAGCGGGTGGAGGTGGACGTAGCTATTAAAATATGATTGACAATTGCAAGATTACAATACATACTATTTCAAACGTTGAAATGTAGAGTAAAATAAACATTTTTCTCATTTCAAAAAAGAATGGAGTGATGTTTTTAGAAAAAATAGAAATTGAGTATTTATTGTATCAATGTATTTTTATTGTCATAACTGGGTGATCTAGGTACATTATTACAACATAATGTCACTTTATATAAATAAATTGTCGATTCCATTATTCGTTGCACTTCCATAAAATATTGCATTTTGCTCAGGTCATAAACTTGCAGCATTTTTCTTGTTATTGCCATAGCGTACCTACACCTATGTATGTATATGTACCACCATAGATGGAGCAGAGGACCAAAGACTATTCAGGATAAGCTATCCCATTTCTTGGTCAGGATAAATACTTAAAGTTGTATACGGACGTTAAGGCACATAGATTGTCTGAATGTTAGACGAGCTTTATGCTACCAATCTCTATCATAAGGATAAATAATGAATAACGAGAAAACGGAGTTTAATGTAAGCTTTGCAGTCGATAAATGAAAAGGAGTCTTATAAATTTCTTATTACTATTTTAATGATGGTATGCCAAAATATGAAAAATTGTTTGAAGCAAGTGTGAGTGTAACAAAAAAATATTTTTAATTTATTTAATATTTGAAAGGTCATATATTATTTATATCATCTTCCTAAATTACGGAAGGGAGATCTCCATGAAGAAGAGAAAGTTGTTTTCGAAACCGGTCGACGTGAGACCTCATAAGTGGTGTAAATGAAGTGATTTTGGATATTATAAATAATTATTTTTAATATTATTTTTTGTCGTTAAAACGTTTGGCTTCTGTGCTGGCGTTCCGAGTTCGACCCCCAGCAGATTAGAAATTTATTTTAATTCATTTCTCACGCAATTTTTGCTCCTCTGGGCTGGAAACACTTGTTAATTGTAAGAAATTGCCACATGGAAATAAACTAGGTACTTTGCGCAGGGTGGAAATAAAATGTTCAGAAAAAAAACTTATGCACAAATTAACATATTAATTTATTCTTTTGACAATTCTACTCGATATTTTAAATTTGTCGCTACGTTATATGTATATTTATAAATTAATTATGTGAGTGAAGTACGTAAAAGTATGACGTAAGAAATGAAAAGAAGTAGGTTTATTTGTGAGCGGTCCAATTAAGGGGAATGCATTGCCTCCAGATGTTCGCAGTGCTCAAAGCAAGAGCATTTTCACTAAATGACTGAAAACATTCAGTGAAAAATAATGTGCCTTGAGTTCCTGGTTCCCCTATAATATTCCAACTTCGTCTCTTTTAAGATGTATCTCTCAGAATCAAATTTCATTCATTTCAACTTGATTACAGTTTGTGTGAATTATTCAGAACAGATTTATTCTATGTTTTACTTGTAAAATGTATAGTGTCATGATTCAACAAATAAATTAGTTAACAACAATGCCTGCAGTGTCTTTAAGGTGGTAAGATTTTTAAACGGTACTTGAGAATTTGTACATTTATTTTGACGCTTTCGACAAAAGTCTATACTAGTCTTAATGGCGTGTCGGAATATAGCAAGTTAATAACGTCTATTTGACGACTTTATCGTTCAAATAATCTTCATTTTATGACTTGTCACAAACATCAGCTTTCAAACATATTATTTTGTTTGCAACGTTATTAATTTTGGCTACTTTTTGAACACATTTTCCAGGAAATAACAATTTTTTATTTTTGCAAAATAGAATTAATCTACTTGCAAGATAGCATTTCCAAGAACAAAATCCCATCTGCTCGCTGAAAATTTTACGAAAAAATAAAGTGGTTTTTATTATTTTCACAATGTCCCTTTTTTTTTCAAAATTCTTATGATTCTTCTATTACAAAAACGAGAATATTATTATAAAGAAATAATTTTATATATTTTTGAATGGTTATCAATTTTAACTATCAAAATACATTACTGACAACTTTTTAAGAAAATAAGTTGTGTTCCAATTTTTTTCGGAATAAATATTATTGTGTTGAAAATTTATCAACCGGCTGACACAACTTTTATTACTAAGTAAATTTTAAATATGGGTATACTATACACCATATTGTATATATTTTTTTATCAGCTGGATATTAATTTGTCACCGTAGTTTGAATAAAAAGAATTATGATCATAATAACAATAAAGAATCATACCTATCATATTTTTTATTATAATTTATTTTTCACGCCCTTTTCTTTAACTTCACTTGTCTGTCTGTTATAGAAATTTACAATATTTTTTTTTTACTATTTGTCTATTTCTGATGACAATGCATGTTAAAACTGTTTCTAGTTTGAAACATTTGATATTTTGATAAAATTAAAAAATTTTGTGTTTCATACAAAGTAGATAAAGCTATTATTATTATTTATTACTTCTCGGGCAACTGACAGATACTATGTCAAATATTAATTTAACACGCACCCAATAACAAGTTGCCACATTCTGGAGACATACGATATTAATCGTTTCACAGATCCAGACTGAAAACATGCGTTAATATGATTAATTGTTGATTATCAATTTTTATTAATTATGCGTTAATAAAAATTAAATTTTATTCTGTTAGCTCCAAAAATAATATTTTACAATTTTTACCAGTTTTTAATGTAAAAACAATCATGATGTTAGCGCGCTGGGCTAGTAATCCAGTGATCGCGAGTTCGAATCCTGCCTCGACCGATTTCGTTCACCTATAGCACAAGCATTTATTTGCTTATTTTAGGGATCGTAGGAAGATGTATATGTACTTGTTTAACAAGGAAATATTCATTTTTTTCATTTTACTTTTACTTTTTTACTTTATATAAATTTGTAAACATGATTAAACATGAAGCTGTGAGGCATCGGCTTAGAATAGTGCTTCCACTCTTTTCTATTATTGTTTTCGAGTGTCCCATAAGAGCCGGGTAATCGAAAATACAACAAGCAACAATTATATCATCTCACATAGTTCAGCAATGAGGTTCACCACCCATTTTGAATATAGTGTCTTTTGAGGTGAGACGAGACTGGTGTGTGGGTATACACAGATATGTTGTGCTACCTTTTATAAGGCAATGCACACCCGCACACCTTTCGCTGGTTACCCCACATTGTGGGATATGCCGTGATGGTATGAATGAATGAATGAACATGATTTTACTGTGAACTACATTTTTAATTGAGGAAAATGAATTAAATGAATTATTTAAAACGTATCCAGAAAAATCTTAAAACCAAAGAAAACTTCTAAAACGGTGTCCTGAATTATTTTTTGACAATCTTGATTTTACTTAAATGACGTGCATTGTCTCTGGGTAGTCCTTGAAAAGAGTGTCACGGCCATTCGAGCGACGTTCTGATGGAGGGAAATGTAAAAACAACAGACAATCGTGTGTGTAACGATGCATGAATGTTGATGAGGCATAGGTTATTAATTTGTCAAGATGTAATAATGTATCGTTTGATTCTCTCAACCCACCACGTGAGAAACATAGCATGATTTGCATGTGGGCGTATAGAAAAATACATTGACAAAAAACACGATTTTGCAAATTGTCCAAAAACCCACGCGTGTCTTTTGAAAAGAAAACTCGTGTTTCCCGGAAAAACAATTTGATAATATTTAGATAAAAAAAATCTATTACTTCCTTTACTCAAACACAGGAATGATTTTATAACAGAATGAAAAATTCAAGTGCAAGATCTGTGTGAGATACTGTATTCATAATCTATAAGGAAATACTGTGATGCGATACCCGCCATCCTGAAGGCTCTACTTTAACATTTTAAAATTGGAATATGCAAATCGTGCCCTTCCCTCTCCGAACGAAATCTCAATTTTACGTTGGCGTGAATTGATCCACCAGCCTCGAATTTGCAGGAATATAAAAAGTCAAAACTGAAATTGGATATCTTTTACTCGAGCTGAAAGCAAGCCGCGCTTACGTTTTCCAATTGACTGACATACACAATATGTTTTCAATATTTTTAACATGCCAAATTGTAATGAAAAACTTCTCACAATGTACATTTATTAATTTAAAAGTCTACGGAATGATCATAAGCATTATATAAAAAGAGTGATATAAATAAAATATACACTAAAAGAAAAAAAAGGCAGACTTTTTTGTTATTCTGGTTTTTCGCAATGTATAATTTGATTAATTTTTTTAAAACAGGCTAAATAGATTTCAACAAAATACAATTAAAGTCGCACTCAATAAAAACATATTTCAAAAAAAAAAATAAACAAAACAAATAAAATACAAAAAGAGATTCCCTATTACAAATGATAAAAAAAAACACTCAACGTTGCCTTGTACGTATCTACTGAACCAGGGTTAAAATCTTACTTCAATAATATGCATTTTTTTTTAATGAAAATGAATACGTCCTTGTCAATTAAACAGGTTCATATACATCTTTCTACATTCCCTAAAATAAGCATAAATGCTTGTGCTATAGGTGAACGAAATCGGTCAAGGCAGGATTCGAACTCGCGACCACTGGATTACTAACCCAGCGCGCTAACCGCTCTGCCATCGACCCATCTATATATTTTACTGTACAGATATATTCGATACGTAAGATGATTGTTTTATAAAATCGAAAATTTAATAAAGCAATTGGATTCGTAGATGCCAAATCAATTTTATACTTGCCTCAGGGATTTTTCCCGAGTTAACTTTTGTCTGTTGGTGATAATATATTCTTTATTATAATCACGTGGAATAATATTAATACAATACAATATTCAAAACAATATTGGATTGGGACATACATATTTCATATATCTATGTAATATTGAGTCTACAAACCGGATACCAATTATGGTATGAATTTCAATTCCTTGGCGATCTTATCTGAATAATTATTCGTCTTGTCAAAATACTATGTACGGAGAATATTCATCTTGATTAATATAGTAAACGACTAACTAACCAGTCACATGAATGGATTATAGGTATAATAGAAATGTTTGGGACTACAGTTAAATATAATTTGGTTTCTTTGGGGAAAAATTAACAAACATAACCATCAAATATAAAAGAATTGCATGAAACAGCAAAATCACAACAGCTAATCGATATTTGATCTTTAAAAGTTTTTGTTTTTTACAAACTTTTCTACAGAAAGAGGTTAATGAAAACAGCCTCATGTTATAAACGATTGGGTTGCGGCCAACGCTAAACTTTTCACTAACAAGTCATTCTATAAAGGATTCAAATTTTGTATGGAAAATATTTTAAATTATTTTTTATTTAAATATTTTATGAACTTGAAGGTTTTTTCGTTGACACAGTGGAAGTTCATAATTATAAATTGTACAAAAACACTTTTAGATTCCACAATGAGTATTTTTATTTGCCTAAGCGCATTCGCCAGTCACAGCTGGCATCCTCAGAGGCACACTTTATACTATCTATATATAGTATAAAGTGTGCCTCTGAGGATACCAGCTGTGACTGGCGAAAGCGCTTAGGCAAATAAAAATACTCATTGTGGAATCTAACTGTGTTTCTATTTATAAGTGTTTTTTTTACAATTTATAATTTTTTTATTATGAAAACTTGGTAACCCTTCAATGCCATTTTATGAAAGTGATGTGACTTTTTACCAATTTGAAAACAAAAATTTCAATTATATATATCCTGAGATTACGGTCACTTTGGAATATTTGACAGTTAAAAAAATTGAGAAGCACTATTCATATATCCTCTTAAATCTAATGAGGTCTGAGGGAGTATTAGATATAGGTACATATTTGTAAAAATTGAAAAGAATCGAATGAGTACTTTAGTCTATAATCGATAAAGTAAAATACATACGCCGTACATAGCAAATAGTACACAGAACACACACAGATACATTATGATGAAACTTTCAGAATACAATCTCAGCATGATACTATTTGATAATCTGCAATAAAAAACAGCCTTAAAAATTGCGAAATCATAACTCCCCACTATATCCCATTGGGTAAGTGAGGAGTAAAAAGGGGAAAATTTGGCAACTCTATGAAATAGGAAGGCTACGAATCAAATTAATAAAAAATTAATCAATAGGATTTTGTTGAAAAAATGAATCAAAAGGATTTTGTTGAAATAATGAATCAAAAGGATTTTGTTGAAAAAAATGAATCAATAGGATTTTGTTGAAAAAATGAATCGATAGGATTTTGTTGAAAAAATGAATCAATAGGATTTTGTTGAAAAAATGAATCAATAGGATTTTGTTAAAAAAATGAATCAATAGGATTTTGTTGAAAAAATGAATCAATAGGATTTTGTTGAAAAAAATGAATGAATAGGATTTTCTTGAAAAATGAATCGATAGTATTTTGTTGAAAAAATTAATCAGTAGGATTTTGCTGAAAAAATGAATCAATAGGATTTTGTTGAAAAAATGAATCAAAAGGAATTTGTTGAAAAAATGAATCAATAGGATTTTGCTTAAAAAATGAATCAATATGATTTTGTTGAAAAATATATCAAGGATTTTGTTGAAAAAATAAATCAATAGGATTTTGTTGAAAAAATAAATCAATAGGATTTTGTTTGTTGTTTTTGTTGAATTGATTATTATATTTCTTTCTTTATAATGATTGATTGATAAAAGTCACACAACTGGTAGTAGACTAATCTTATAGATGAATTAGAATTATTTATTCAATTTTGTTTATATTTTCAGCATAATTGTATAATATAATGTTTTATAACCGATATTTCCCTTTTTTACGGTGAATTGACGTTATTCGATCAAACGATAGCTTACTTTTTTAATTCCAGCATTTCCCGGCCCTAAAAATAAACACCAGAAAATTTTCGCATGACCTACCAATGTCAATATCCAAGTGAAATTGAAGTGGATACCAAGCGTACCAGTTATGGGTTTCATCCATACTTTTTATAGAGATTTTTTTCTCGTTCGCAGCGATTGATTAAAATATGAACTAAGAATTTTGTAAGATAGAAACATTCGAATTGCATGATGTGTAAAGCTTTTCCCAATCAATCCATTACGACAAAAAGTAAACAGAAACATTGTTAAAATTAATAGTACGAGTAGGCGTAAAAATATTATTAAATTTCTTAATATATTATTTAATGAATGTTGATAAGGGCCTAATAAGCTGAAACGGTCGTCCTGGATTCAGGAAAAATATATCTATATGTAGACCAAATCATTTGTTTGATTTAAAATACCCATTATTATGGAATTCTACATATTCAACACTGTCAGTATTGACAAAATTAAAAAATGTGTGAATAATAAAATTTTATTTAATGTTGCCAGAATGTGTGAAGGAAGCATTTGGTCTTACCGCTCTTCGTCGCCTAGGTACTGAATACATAAAGAGAAAATTCTTTTAAGATATTTTTTAAATTGTCAATACTGATGGTGTTTTATGTGTAGAACTCCATTATACTAGGTATTTTTTAATCAAACAAAAATGATGATGGTTCTACATGTATATTTTCCTTATTATTGGACGACCGTTTCAGCTGACTAGGCCCTTATCAATTCTTTTAAGATATTGTGTGCTTCTTTATTTTTATGTGTAAATCGGAATATTTAGTTTTTTATGGTTTTTATATGTATAATTCATACTGTGTAATTTTTTTTATTTCTTCAACTTGTTAATATTCTTCTTGTTTATACTAAATGTAGGAAAATGCATTAATTTTTTACATATAAAAAAAATATACGCTGTTCTTAAGATTGAGTATATTGAATTGAATTGGAAATTGTTAAGGTATCTATAAACTATGAAAATCTCGAATGAATTATTTTAAATTATCATTATATTTTACCGTCTATTTACTCATATTAAATTCAAAACTGTCAATACTCTTGTTTCAGTAAATATATATAATCTTGTTCATTTTTGTATTAAAATTTTCTCTTGTTATTGAACCAGTGACCTCATTTTCATATTACAACATTCATTGCTTTAATTCAGGTCAGGAAGAACACTAACTAAAGCAGGGTAAAAAAACAAAGGATATAACTGTAATATTTTTTTGTTTGTCATCATCATATTTTTAATGGCCTACCCTATTTCATTGAATACAAGTATACATAAAATCTTTCTATTCAAGTTTCAGCGACAATCCACAGAGAAATATAACCCATCGAGTTTATATTTTTTTTTATATTCATATTTACGAAGTCAATATTTTACGCTACGCTATATTTTCAATCTTAAAAAAATATTATCATGTTTCCACTTACCGAAATCTTCTTCGCTGGCCTAAGATACGTCAACGTCGTTACGTTCATTTTCTTTCACTACTGTACAATATTATTAGTAACACTAATTCACCACAATATATTATTAAAAATGTTATTTTATTGTCAAATCACGGTCTGACTCTACGATCTGTTAATCATTTTTTAGTTCCTCTTTTGAAGTATAATCAGCAAGGAACACTTTAGGTGATGATATCACGTCGTCTCAATAGATTCACTTTTTAACAAAAGACTTATTACATCCAATTTGTTATTTTTCTTTTATTTATTTTTTCTATGGTTTAGAAGTCGCACTTGCAATTTTTTATTCAACATCTCCTGTCATTTACCTTTTCCTCATCACCTGAGATCGGTGATCTTACAACGCTTTGTGAATGTACAACGGTCAGTGACAATAAAACGCTCTTAAGATTGTATCAATACTATATTTCGGCATGACATATGTAATATTTCGGACATTAAATTCGACGGCCCGTCACTCGGTTACATCTATCAAACATTGCAATGAAATAAGTGTTGTGTTAGTGATTATGTATTATGTGCCTATAAGAAAAACACATGACAATATTGGTAAGTCTCAGCTTCTTTCCATCATACAGTCCACAATAATTCCCGTGGTATATTAAAGCTTTTTTTATGACAAAAGGAAATACATCACACAACAACTCTTTAATGATAAACGTCAATCTCCCTTCTTTATTTGTTGCTTTGATTTTATATTTAATAATATTGCATGCATATCTTTTTGTATGTTTTTTGTAATAAGTATAATTTACCTATCACCACACTATTTATGGCCTTACGTTGCTTTACTTGGTTGGAAAAAATGGATGGCTTTACAAAAAAGATCTCTTCGTTACTTCATAGATGGCAATAGTAAGTATGATTTCTTATTTTCAGGTGTTACACATATTATATAGAACTTTCAAAAATTACATTGATAAAGGATCTCAACAAGAAGACATAATTGGCGAACGTTGCGCAAGCGCATAAAGTGATCACGTCAACCAGCCGATGACAGGTCGTAAGCCCTGTAGGTACCTTCCTGGTTCTATAATATCCCAACTTAAAAAATAAAATTAAAAAATAGACTTTTACCACCTTATTTACAAAAAAATATTATGTACAATTTTGAAGTTCACGCATACCCGACGAGAAGTAGGCGGGACTTTAGGCTGCCGCAGACAAACCTGGCAGGTACACAAAATAGTGTGTACTACAAAGGCTTACAACTTTATAATGATTTGCCTGAATGTGTAAAGGAGGCGTCTAGTCTTGACACTTCGTCGCTTAGGTGCTGAATACATAAAACAAAAGTTTTTTTAAAAATCGTGTACTATATTATTGTTTTTTTTTCCATGTTCTTTGATGTCTTCTATTGTGTTAGTGTGTTTTCCTTTTTTTACTTTGTGTTTTATTGTTATTGATAGATACGTGTCTTTTTTGTGTGTTCATTTAGTCATCCGATGTTGATTTGTTTATTTTTATTGTTTGTTTTTATTTTTGTTTATACTAGATGTAAGAAATTGTATTTTTTTTACATCTAAATAAAATATATACAATACAACTTCGTTTCTATTGAGATGTTAAAAAGTCGTCAGTAAAATATTATTTATATTGTATCAAAACGAGGTGTTTATTTTTATAGGGATGGGAAACGTAATTAAATAAATATCAATCTATTAATTCCTTATTCAAAAAAATAAATATTATATCAACGAACGGTATTCCTCGATGTTCTCTGGGTAATAACGTTTTTCTAAAAAAATGTTATCAATTATACGGTTACGTAATCTCTCACCAACAGATTGGAGGAATTAATAATAATATTATTATTATTATTATCATCATTCGGCGGGTGAACGCGGTAGGGAATATTATGGGCGAATAAAGAAAAGTTTTTAAACTACACAGACACGGTTGGAAAATTATTTTCATAAATAATTTATAATAATAATTTAACTTTATAAAACCCATCCCCATCCTCCTATGCATACGGATAAAGTTGACAAAATTTAAAAGCTGTTATCAAAAGTACGTTAATAATTTTAACCCAAAAACGGTTATTCAAATGTGGTAAAACATATTCCTACCTATTTATGAAAGAATAATACTAATCTATTTTTTAACGCTGTTTTGTGGTAAAAGACCATTGCAATGGCGCTTTTTGTTCTCTGCTATCCACGCACTTCAGAAGGCAATTTATTCCGAATATTTTTGACACTTATCATTAAGATCGTCAGAATCATAGAATACCAATTTTTTTAACGAATTGGATAGATCCAATGAAGCGGCTAACTGTGATTGAGGTTTCAGTGTAAACGCACCTATTGAATGGAATAATTGCTAATTTTTAACATCTCAATAACGAAGAAAACGAGTGGGTTGTGGCCAACGCTAAACTCCTCACTAACAAGTCACTATAGAGTATTCAAAGTTTCTATAGAAAGTTTTCGGCAATTTTATGAAATTAGTGAGTTTAATTCTTTTATTATTTAAATATATTATTATGAAAAATTGATATTTATTAATGACATTTTATTTAAGTGATGTGCCCTTTTAGCAATTTGAAAATAAAAATAACAAATTTCGAGTTTCCTGAGCATGGGAGTCACTTTGAAATATTTGACAGTTAAAAAAAATGAGAACCACTATTCAGATATCCTTCAAAATCTAATGAGGTCTATGCGAGTTTTTGATATACAAATTTGCAAAATTTGAAAATAAACGAATGAGCACTTTAGTCTATAATCGATAATCTAGAGTAAACACGCCGTACGTAGCATATTATAGTACACAGCACACACACACACAGATACATTGTGATGAAACTTTCAGAATGCAATCCCAGCATGATACTAGTTGATAATCTGCAATAAAAAATTACTTTAAAAATTGCGAATTCATAAATCCCCTTGGGGTAGTGAGGAGTAAAAACAATGTTAAGTTCAACCCCTTCTTCATAAGGATTCATATTTTTTTCGTGCAACTCTCCAATAATATCTAAAAATTTAAGTCCTGGCAGCACCGTCCACCGTGGTTGACATTTGTCATTTGACAGATATTATACGCGTTCGTTCTGTCATTTGATAAAACATTTAAATAAATAATCAGCATAATATTATATTATAACTTTTTATTTTATGTAGCTTCACGGGCAACTAACAGGTACAATGTCAAATAATTATTTAACATGCACCAATAACAAGCTGCCACATTCTGGAGACTTACGATCTGCTTATGGTATTAATCGTCTCACAGAGCCAGACTTAAAACACAATTAAAAACTGTATCTCCACCGGGAATCGAATCTGGGACCCTTGGATCAGTAGTCAGATACCTAACCAACTGAGCCACGAAGGCCGAAGATAGAAATGATGCGACTATTTTAATTTTATGTTTCCCCCAGAGACAATCCAACTAGCAAACAAGTCGTATAAATAAGAGTTATACCTATGACTTTTAGTCGTATAGGAGTTTTATAGTGGTTATTAACTAACTCTGTTAGTCGTATAGACGTTGTACATCTGACGGTTAAGTCGTCTAACTAAATAGTCTAATTGCAACGTCCAATAAACGTTTTTGCAACGTAATTATACAAGGATCACATAATGGTCTTAATCGAAACGTTAACTTAACAAATCTGTAAGTCGTAAAAACATTTCAGTTGTATAAAGATTTTTAAAAAGACAATATCGTCATAAAAAGGGTATTATTATCACATCTAAACAACTTATTGGCCTATAAACGTTTTAGAAAAAACTTTAATAGACGATTGTATAGTGGTATTATGGATGACTTCAATACGACATAAAATTATTAGTGTGACGTTTATATACCTATTATTCAACAGTTGGTTTTATAAATGAAAAACAAAAACTTTTATAAAACATAATATGTAGTTGTCGATGAACCTGTTATATTCCTTTTATATGACAATATGTTTTATAGATGTTAAGTACAGACTTTTATAAAACAAAATTAAACATTTTGTTTTACATTTGGGAGAAATTAAGAGAACATAAAACGCTGAATCTAGTAATTGAATATAATATGATTTATTAAAACACCCTAATACATGATGAAGTTACATGTTAGTTAAGATAAATATCACGTGCGTTAAAAAAGTTTTATACGTGAATTAAATCAACGGAAACCTAATGTTTATTGATATTTTTCTGCATTTTGAACAAACTTGACTTGAAAAAACTATCTCCAACATTGATAAACTGCAGCGTAATAAATATAATATTAAAATAAAATTATACACTTCGCTGTTTGTGAGTCAATAAAAATGATTACAAACACTATTCTTTTTGGCATCAAATTAAAAACATATATTTATGTATATTTTTTATAATAATTTGTGTGTTTTTTACTGACTTTATTTCCCATTTTTCTTAAATATTGAAAAACGCAGAAAAACCAACTAGATAATTTAATTTTCTATAAAAACATATACACTATCGCAGTGCATCTTGAACTTTTCTTACGGGGAATCTCAGTAGTTTGATACTTAATCTCCATACATACATACCATCAAGCTGTTTACATATTCGAGAGAGGAAAAAGTACCTACTGACCTTCACACAAGTCTTGCCTGACATACATTTTTTATATAAAAAACAAAATATCTTAAAAATATTCAATAATTTAGATGCTAGGGTTCATAGTTTGGTACGTTTATTTATTTTTATTTATAAAATACATGGATTTTTACGTATTCTTTTACTATACACATACTATCAACAGTTGGATGTAATGTGTTACATGTAGGGAATGCAATCCCAAACGGGATCCCGAAATACCGAGATCCCGCAGACATTTTGCGGGACTAATCTCGGTCGAAAATTTTGCGGGATCCCGCTGGACTGGCGGGATTACAGAGAAGCGTAATTCATACGTGTTACTCTTTGTTGATTTGTTGAGGAAACGGATTTCAGAGCGGCGAACTAACTTGACAGCGGTTTTATTATATACTTACATGATCCATATAAGTACGAAGAAGACAGTAGTCAATTTATTAATGTTGATGACACATTTAGTCTACCTTCAAAAAGTTTAATATGCAAGACAATCAAAACTATAGTCGAAAGGCTAGAGTACACGGACATGGGTAACAACGCAGAAGCCACTGCTCCTGCTGACGCTGATGAACCTTAGGATGACGACACTCCTCTCGCAAATCAGGAGACATACGCAGCAGCAGCAGCACCAATGTCACTTTAAGACGAACTCAAACTTACTTTGATTAGTATGAAGAGTTCGAGATCAACAGCCCAACAACCTAGATCTGGCAATATGAGCAACATTGAGGTTTTGATAAAGAAGGAAATGAATTATTTCGAGTCCGGTGGAAAGGCACATACCTTCCATTCACTTACAATGCGCAAATGACTATTGTGCCAACCAGCGTGGAATCTGAACGAGCTTTTTCAGCCACTGGCTACCTTGTGTCCAATATCAGAAGCCGTTTATCAGACGACACAATACTTTAACTTTTTTACGAAGCTATTTCCAAAATAATGTTTAAACTTATGATGCTTATTGTACAAAAATATTGTTTATCGTGTGAACATTATTATTTAAATTTAATTTGTAATATAAATTTATGTCTCATTTTATTCTTTGCCAATTTATGACAAACTTTACCGATGTCTAACTAAAGGTAAGTATGTTAATAAACCATTTAAAATGTCCCAAAGAACGTGTTTGATTAGGTATAAATTTAAAACTCTAAAAACAAGGTTGGTAGATCGAGGTATTAATTAGGTCTTTATTATACGATTGATAAGATATCTAAGTCCACCCTGCTGGATCCCGCAAATACCTGGATCCAGCGGTACTAAGATTGTTCAGTCCCGCAAATACCTGGATTGACATCGTCCTGCGGGATTGCATTCCCTAGTTACATGCAACTAATTATACTATGAATTTCAACCCTGCCAAAACAATCAACAATGGCGCTCGATCGCAGTTGTTTAAAAAACCTTTACTTGACTAACAGTGGTTCAATGACTTGTACTATAAATTATTATATTGTACTATTTTTCAAAAATAATGTTTATCTATTAAATCAGTTTTTTGTTCACAGACTATTTAAAAGCATTCTATAAAAGTTGGATATAATTTCATATTTTATTCTAAATTCAATACTTAAACCATAACTTAAACTTTAGATTTATTGGCAGGTACTTATTATTTGAAAATCAGTAATTTATCATTCTTCAACACTTAGGTGGGCTATTTCAATTATTTCTAAATAAATATTTGGTTTGTTAAATATGTTAGTTCAATTAATTCAAAATTTGGTTTATATTTTTTTTGTTTGACCATATAGAATGAACTTAAGATGAACGGTTAACAAATAAAAATTTGTACCTATATAATACAGTAGTGGCCAAAAAAATGGAAACTATTTTTTACTCGACTAAATTATATAGAAAATCTTCCTTCTTAGATTTCTAAATGAATATTTCTAAAAAAATATTATTGCCTTGTCTTTATAATAGTGTGGGTTATGCATGAATTATCATTTATACATAAAATATTCAGATATAATACACATTTTATTAAAATTATTGTACTTTGAATAAAATATAAAAAATATTGTGCTCAGCTATGGAAAATTGTTAATGACAATAAAATTTAAAATTCACGTGTTTAAGATAAATCACTTTAGTATTAGTATTTAGTTGGGTAGCCTTTATTTTTTATCACAGCCTTCATTCTTCGAGGCATTGAGTCCACCAACTTCTCCAAATCTGCATTATTGATGACCTTGAATCATGATTTTATTACAGCTTCAATCAGGGCCCTCTTATTCGATAAGAGATTTTATTTAATTATATTAGTTAAAATGTGCCACAAAGCAATAGCAGCAAAGTATAAAGATACAAAGATTTTCAACCTGGCCCACAAGTTTTCTATCTAATTAAGATCTGGGCTGTTACCAGGCCACTTAAGTACCATAATATTATTTTCTTCGAACCAGCTTGAGACACTTTTAGCAGTATGACAGGGTGCGTTGTCTTGCTGGAATATGCATGTCTCTCTATTTTCTCCAAACAGATCCGCTATAAAAGGCTTTAACTTTGGATCCAAGATAGTCTCCTTGTATTTTTTTCATGTAACGTCCCATCAATGATATGTAGACGACCCACGCCACTTCTTGACATGCACCCCCATATCATTATGCTGAGAGGGTGCTTCATGGTGACGGTGGTACACACTGGTAACAAGTCTTCTCCAGTTCTCCTCCTAACATACTTTATTCCATCCGATACAAATATAGAAATTTTTGTTTCATCGCTCCAGATTACATTCTTCCAGTCTTCTTTGGTCCAATTCTTGGGTTCTTTTGCCCAATTGAGTCTTTTTTCCCTTTGTTTACTATTCAAGTAAGCTTTTTTTCTTGGGCTTCTGGCCCTTAATCCATTGTTGACTAGGCGTCGTCGAATCGTCCTAGCGCTTACAATTATACCACTCTCAGCAAGGATGTGTTGGATATCACTCGAAGTGGATCTACGGTCTTGAAGAGCTAATTTCGTTATCCTTCTGTCGTCTATCAATAACGTCTTCCGGTTTCTGCCAGATTTTACAGCATTGTGTAAACTTTTGGAGACTTTGAACCTCTCGCAGACCTTTGAACTCCAGACTTGGACGCTCTGTGTCCCAACTTTTCAGCAATTTGTTTATATGTATATCCCTCTTCTCGTAGGGTAACTGCTCTACTACATTTTGTAGGTGACCAGTAGCCTCCAAGCATGTTTCAGAAGAAGTTTCAGAATAAAATAATCTCAGAATTTGAAAAACAGTCCAACCACTTACAAATGACACAGTACAGGACGAACGACAAACTAATAGCTCTTGCTTAGATAGGATTTCAAATATCCTCAATAATTACTTTCTAATGATCACAGACATCAAAAAAACAAATTTCCAGAAAAAAATGTGAGTAATAATGATGATTCATATCATCAAATAGTAAGGTATATGTTCCTTACAACTCATTATGAGACAAATTAGAAAGGATTAACTAATTTTGTAAAAAAAAGTTAAAACAATTAAAAAAATATTTATTGTTTCTTGCGAAATAAACAAAAGAAAATATTTGTCATTAAAAACAATAAGAATGCAATAAAATTTCAATGAAAAAGTAAAATGAATCACCTAGTAAGTTGAAAAATGTAGTCAAAATAAAAAGTTTCCATTCTTTTGGCCACTACTGAATATCACGTGTTTGTGTCACCGACACAGTAACAACATAGTTCTCTATAAATAATGGGGTGCATGCTATCTCCATGGCTCTTCAATCTATACGTTGAATGTTGCATCAGAACTTTTATGGAGGATAGCAAGGGTCTGAAATTTATTTATTTATATTCACATACACAGCCTCTTAGCCATTATAAAAATATGGTAAAAATAAAACATAAAACTCGTATTAAACAACACAACAATTAAAAAGAAAAACAACACAATAATTCATTAAAATACAAAATCTATCACACAAATCGAAATATTCATAATATGTCCCATTCCGATTCGTTTAAATTTATCTGTCTGAATTTTAGTAGGTATATGAGAAATGTCAAAACGTTGACAATTCAGTAAGTATAGTATATGAAGGATGTAAAGAGAACGTACTGAGAATGGATGCCAGCAAATCGAAGTTCAAATGGTGTTTCAAAAGAGTGAAAGCAGAACAGCGTACCAAATAAAATTAGAGAACAAATGGTTCAAGCAAGTAGACGAATATGTCTATTTGGGAAGCAACGGAATACCGGAATGGACGGATTGATAAGGAGATCGAAAGAAGAGTTATGGCAAGAAACAGAGGGAATGGAGCACTTAGACCAGTTATGAATGACCGCAACATATCAAAGGATGCTAAAGTTGCCATTGATAACGCTATCTTAATAGTGCCAACCTTGATGTATGCAAGTGAAACCTGGACATGGCAGAAGTCACATGAAAGCAGAATAAATGCAGTTTAAATGAGATCACTAAAATGAATTTAAAATGAAGATAGATGTCATTAATAGAATGAAAATGATGAATTCATTTCATTCATTAATTGGCCACATGGGGAGAATGAATGAGGAATGCCTGACGAAGAAAATATACAATGCGCATAGGAATGAAATGAGAAATCAATGCCGCCCAAGAAAGGGATGGCATGACCATGTGAATGGTATTTTGAAAGACGAAAAGGTTAGAAGCGTGAAGAACAGATAAACATGTATAAGAAGATGTATGAATGTTGACGAGGCGATGATTGTGTGTCAAGATATATGGCATTCAGTTTTCTCTGTCTACCATGTGAGGATCATGGCATTATGGTATGTATAAGAATCACATACATTAGGTATTAGAAATTTTATAAATATAATAATTAAATTAGACAAACGATTTACTACAAACAAGACAAATATTGAAAATAATATTTCTATATTGCCCTCATTCAGTATAACAAAAGCTGTTTTTCATTCAAATTTTGCTTATGAGTAAAAGCATTTCTTTATAAACATTATTCTATTTCTATTTTACAAATATATATATTTAAAGTCACTAAAATTTAACGATTTATTATACACAGACTAATCTCCTGAGCTCGTAGTGCACAGTGACATAGATCTGTAAATGTGTGGGTGCGAGAGAGACTGCTCAATAAGAGTCTGGTCAATCAAAGAACACTTTTAATATATAATACTAAACATAATATAGGAAAAAAAAATCACTTGATCTCTGAAGTGCTGCTTTAACTAATACCATGAAATATTTCTTTAGCTTTTGTGCATAATTTTAAGACAATGAACCAAAAATTCTAAAAGAAATTTTTCAAAAGCATACTTTGTGAAATATAAATTATATTATATAGTAATATGAAAGTTTTCTATGCATGACATGTTATGGCTGGTCTGGAAAAATATAGTTGTTTGTTACTCATGATGAACATACACAATATTATGATTTCAAAAATCAATATTAAGTCTATACAAGTTGTTCTAAATTCAAACTTTACATGGGAAATTAGAGTAGCGTCTAGCCCCAGCTCTTCTTTTCTGCATTATTAGGTTAGGTTTAAGTTTGTGTATAATAATAATAGCGACTCGCGTGAGCGAGTTGCTTTATAAATTGAATTATAAATTATTATAAGTAAAATTTACATTTTTTACTTAATTTATTGCATTTAATATAAAATTTCACAGCTCATTTGACTCCATACTACGAGACCTCAACCAATCAGAGAGCCAACCGGAAACATAATGCGGAATGGTAAATGCGGATTTTAGACGCTAGTGGAAATTAGTAATTGATGAATATTATTTGTTTTGTTATTTTTTTATAAACTTAATTTCTTTATGTTACATTGAGAATACATGAATGTAATTCAATGTAAATAATGTCCTTTTTATATATTTTTCAAAACAACATAGTAAAACATCAAGTTTCCCAAGTAGAATAACTGCCGTTGAAATGAGGTCTCTCAGACAAATGTGTAATAAGACGATGTGTGATTGAATAAAAAAAGTAAGCACAAGATCAGAATGTATGTTGGAAAAGGACGCCACATGCAAGATAAAAATATAATATATGTCCTTAAGTGGATCGGCCACATAGAAAGAACAGATGAAGAACAGTTAACAAAAAAATTATACATAGCTAAAAGATGCGGAATAAGAGATAGAGGTCGGTCGAGAAAGACTCATTTAAATCACATGAATGGAATCTGAAGTGTAGATAGTAGGAGAGTGTGCATGAGGCAATGTTTGGATTAAGTGAAGCGAGAAAAGTATATCAGAATAGGAAAGTATGGCGCTCGGTTCTCTCTGCCTACCTCAATATGAACAAGGCATGATAGTATGTATGTAAAAAAACACAAAATATTTATTAGTAACTAGTATATTTCTAGAAAATAAACTCTTATGACGTCCGGTTTCTAAAAAAAACTGATAAAATAAACATTTTCCTAATATTCATATAAGATATTATGAAAAATGATGTAAAAGAGTAAAATTAAATAATAATTTAACATAAACAGAGCAAATTTCACAATAATAATGTTAATATATTACCTTTAGTCAGTATATATTATTATAAGGTCTTTGGTATATACCTAGTCAAAGATGTTCCGTACTCAAATTTTGTATGGAAAATTTTCAGCGATTTTATGAAATGAGTTTGTTTAATTATTTGTTTATTTTAATATGAAAAGTTGATATTTCTTTAATGCCATTTTATGAAAGTGAGGAGCCTTTTTACCTATTTGAAAATAAAAATTTCAAATTTTAAGTTTCCTGAGCTTGGGGTCACTTTGAAATATTTGACAGTTAAAAAAATTGAGAAGCACTATTCATATATCGTTCAAAATCTAATGGGATCTAAGTGAGCATTAGATATACAAATTTGCAAAATTAGAATAGAATCGAATGAGTACTTTAGTCTATAATCGATAAAGTAAAATGAACACGCCGTACATAGCACATAGCACACACACACAGATACATTGTGATGAAACTTTCAGAATACAATCTCAGCATGATACTAGTTGATAATCTGCAAAAAAAAAAATACCCTTAAAAATTGCGAAATCATAACTCCCCACTATATCACCTTGTGTTAGTGAGGAGTAAAAAACGAAGTTTCTAACGAAGTTGGAATATTATAGGAGCACCGAGAAATCAAGACACCTATAGGAAAATTGTATTGATATGGAACTTCTGATGGGACATTACTCTGATACAGAGCTTTGAAAACCGTCTGGTATATTCGCTCTGTGTACCTCGACCCGTGCAGCTCTTTTAGGAGAGGCGTTATGTGACATACTTTATCCACCCCAAAGATAAGCCTCGTAGCTTGCAACCTATGTAGTTGACATTTGGGCAGATCAGCATTAACTCAACCTAGACACTAGACATAACAAATGCTTTTTTGAGTAAGTGTCTATGCCTCGAAGAAACGTCGGTAGGCCAAAGCTGAGATGGTTTGATGGAGCAGAGAGAGACTTGCGAACGATGGGCGTTGTGAATTGGCGGCAGGAAGCGATGGTCAGGGTAGGGTGGAGGGAGCTTCTGGAGGAGGCCAAGACCCACGATGGGTTGTAGCGCCACTGATTGATTGATTGATTGTATTTGCCTCATTTTTGGGCAAACTTTGGCGGACCTGTAACCTGTTTCAGATGTAAAAAACATGAGTTTTTGAGATCTGCAGGTCCAGCGATAGTTTTTTGTCCAAGTGAACGCCTAGGAATTTAACATTCTTTGATGGTACAAGTGCCATTGATGTTGATAGGAGCATTCTCAATTGGGTGTTGTTGCCGCAATGAAGCTACCCACATCATATTCTAATTTGGTTGGGTTCGGTTTTAAGTTATATAGCGACATCTATTTAGCGACTTTTTCAGTGCATCTAATAGTGTCTTTCTTAAGATTTTTCCTGTTTTCAGCAGTGCAATGATATGCTTAATTATAGTTCCTTGTGTCGTTCGACGAACAGTCTCTCCGGGGTCGAACAGAAGAGCTTGAATATAATATTCGCAATGGAGTGGGGTAGGAAACTGCAAAATTCCTCTCAGTGCTAAAAAAAGAGTCGGAAAATGGTTATTGAAGCAGAATAAAATAAATTGATCCGTATGTATGTATTAGTTAAATTTAAATTTCAGAAATTCATGCCGTTGAAACGTTAGGTTTGAAATAAAAAGATATTTCACAATAAAAAGATTAATATCATTCTGATAATACCTGATTCATCTTCTTCACCTCTTCCTCTCCTCATTCTTCTTCCTCTACTTCCTCCTTTTATTTTCTCACGATAAGCATGAACTGTTAATATATTTAATCTTTTTTTTTTGCTTTTCTTCTGTTATATTTATATTTTTTATTTTTTTTAACCTTATTGCCATAGTTAACAATGTATTGTATTATATTAACATAAACTCTGATTGGTCAAAAGAAATTTCGTTTTGACAATAAACCAACAAGTGTACAAATTATGTGTACATTACTGAACACAATTCGTAGTCTCCTACCCCACTCCATAGGGAACGTTTTGGAACTTGTAGCTCTTTTCATACCCGGAGCGGCTGTTCGTCGGACAAAACAAGTAACTACCATCAAGCATATATTCATATGTCTACAAGAAGAATTGTTAATAAATCAATATTTAAAAGCAGATGGGTTGGTGAAAGAGCGTCTAGTGCACTAAATTAGTAACCTGTGGACGCGGGTTCGAATTCAGCGTCTACCGATTCTATTTACTCATAGCACAAGCATTTATCTTGTTTAGGAAATAAATCAGCCTTCATGACTCAGTTGGTTGGGTATCTGACTACTGATCCAAGGGTCCAGGGTTTGATTCCCGATGGAGACACAGTTTTTAATTGTGTTTTCAGTCTGGATCTGTAAAACAATAAATATCGTAAGTCTCCAGAATGTGGCAACTCGTCATTGGGTGCGTGTTAAATAAATATTTGACATTGTACCTGTTAGTTCCCCGAGAAGCAATGTTAAATAAATAAATAAATCAGTATATAAATCTTTTTGTTTCAAACATGGTCATATTCATTCCGTTTTATAAAAAAAGTGAAATAAGTCAACAGTGCTCACCGCCGTGTCACAGTTGGTAAGCCGTTTGGCTTCTGTACGGGCATCCTGGGTTCGATCCCTAGCAGAGGAGAAATTTATTTAAATTCATTTATCACACAAATTTTGCTTCTCTGGGCTGGAATCACTGGTTTGTTGGAAGAAATTGCCATATGGCGATAAACTCTCAACTCGCGCAAGGTGCACGGAAGTGTGAATTATTATTTAAAATCACAGAAGTAATAATTGAGAATTTTTTGATAGAAAAGAAACTTAATCAACAAATGCATTGAATCGTGTTTGGGTAACTAGTGTTTAAAATATTTTATTGATACTAGTGTGTTGACATACTCCTTAATTCCTTAAATAAGATACTGCACACTCGCACACCAGTCGCTGGATACCCTTAATTATGTCCTATTCTGATTCGTCTAAATTTATTCGTCTGAATTTTAGTACATGAGAAATGTAAAAAAGTTGCTTGCATTTATACGGGACTCATTACGTCACTGCGCGTATAAAATCCTTTTATCCACGGTCGACCGTTGGTTACAGACGTTTTCGTACTCTGAAACGAATCAGAATAGGACATATTGTGGGATATGCCGTGATGTATGTATTTGTATTTTTTGTGTTTAGATCACTAAATGAATGTATTATAAAAAAAACACTGAAATATTAACACGATGAAGATTTATTTTCTATTTTTACGCTGTGTTTACAAAAAAATGAATTACTGAATCCGGCGCTGAAATAATCTTAAAATTAACGAAGTGTCTCCGGGTTGGGGTGGTTTAAACACAAAATATGCACCAGTCACAAACCAAAGAAAATATGGAATTAAATATGTTCAACAATATTATTTTGCGCTATGGAAAGAGACATTGTTTTTTGGCGGTAATTTACGGTAATTGTTTTTAAATGTTGTCGGTTCCTCTCATATTGTATATATTTATGTAATATTTTTCATTTTCCCTCTCTAAACCACATCGGGTCGCGCGTTTTGTATATTTTTCATCGGCCATCGTAATTAAAGTGTCCGGCCAAATTATAAACGCACAAAGTTTATACAAATAATTTGATATTTTAATAAATCTACATTTGTGTACCAACAAAAAGATAATAACATATTGGTAAAATCAAACTAAATTTACCAACTTCAATTGTTTATAGGACGATCGTTTAGTTTGGTAGGTAAAGGTCTTTAATTTATTTAAACTTTCTAAACACTCAGGTGTTAATTTTTATTGTAAGTACGATTTCTTCTAATTAACCAGTATTCAACTAATGAAATTAATAAAATGAATTTTCGTAAAATCAATAGAATATAATAAGGCTGCATATATGTGCTTCGTCGACCTCACCAAGGCGTTTGACAGAGTCAGACTGGAGGACATAATAGAAATACTCAATGCAAAGAATACTCCCTCCAACATAGTAAAAATAATCCAAGGATTGAATACCGACAGCTTTACTAGAATAAAAACACAGGGCGACCTCACCAATCCAGTCCCAACTCCAATCGGAATAAGACAAGGCGATAGTCTAAGTCCATTCCTATTCAACTTAATAATGGACAAACTGATCGAAGAAGTTGTAGACCTAAACCTTGGGTACCGAATGAGAGGTAAAAGAGTCAGTATAGTATGCTACGCCGACGATGCGGTACTTATCGCAGAATCAGAAGATGACCTTCAAAGGATGCTATACAAACTAAATCATACATCACTTAAATATAATATGATGATATCTACAGACAAAACAAAGAGTCTCACGATAAGCAAGAACCCGTTGAGATGCAAATTAGTCGTAGAAAATAACATAATAGAGCAAGTGATGGACTTTAAATACCTGGGAATAGACATCACTAGCAGCGGTAGTCTATACGACGAAACATTAAGACAAGTAAATAAAGCAGCTGCAATATCAGGATGTCTAAAGGAAAGTATATGGAGGAATAAACACATGAATATCGAAAGCAAAGTCCGAATATATAAAACATGTGTAAGACCCATTGCCACCTACGGAGTAGAGACCAGAGCAGACACAACGAGAACAAAATCTCTTCTGAGAACATCAGAGATGAGGACATTGCGATGTATAACCGGAAACACTCTAAGAGACCGAATTCGAAATACCGAAATAAGAAAAAAGTGTAGTACGGAGGACATCGTCAGATGGGGAAGACAGCGGAGGCGATATTGGAGCTCACATGTAAACAGAATGGCTGAAAATAGACTCCCACGTATCGCTCTCCAGGAGAACCCAGCTGGAAGAAGACCACCAGGAAGACCTCCAAAGAGATGGCGAGACAGTTGGCAGTCCACATCGCAGGAGACAGAATAGCGGTACAAACAGATCTTCGGATCTATGAAAAGGAAGAAGAAGAAGAAGAAGAATTTTCGTTAACCTACCTACTAAATACCTAAGTATATATAAGGTATTAAAATATTATACAAAATAAATCGTCTCATCTCATATCATTGCATCTCGTTTCATCTAATTTCATTTCATATCATTTTTTTTATTTGTATAACTTCTCGGGCAACTACCAGGTAGGTATTATGTCAAATATTAAGTTAACACCCATCCAATAACAAGTTGACACATTATGTGGACTTATGCTGTTTATCATCTCACAGATCAAAACAAACAACACAATTAAAAATTGTGTCTTCACCGGGAATTGAACCCACTCACTCACTACGATGGCTGTAAAGCCCATATCGAGCCTTGGCTTCCTGTAACTTTTGCATTCAACTCATTCTGTCCTCGGCTGCCATCCTCCAGTCTGTCATCTGAAGAAGCTGCTCTGCATCCCTCCTGACCTCGTCCTCCCACCTCAGCCTGGGTCTTCCCACTTGTCTTCTTCCACCTGGGTGTCCGTTCTGTATTCTACGTGTCCAGCCCATCTCAACCTAAGCAGTTTTAAACGCGTTGAGATACTTGGGCCTTGATATATTTCGTACAGCTCGTCATTTGTGCAAATACGCCATTGGTCTCCCTCTTTTTTCAGGTTCACAGATTCGTCGGAGAATCTTTCTTTTAAAAATATCCATCATCTCGGCCATCCTAACTGTCAGTGTAAGCGCCTCACAACCATATGCTAGTACAGTACGTATTACTGTTTTATAGATGGTGATTTTGATTTTCCTGTGGACGCTACGTGACTTAAACACTGGCAGTAAGGAAAAATATGTTTTATTGACTGCTGTCATTCGTATCCTGGGGAATTAAACCCAGGAGTCGGATATCCAGCTAACTGAGCCACGAAGGCAGTCTGTATTTAAGTTTATATAAAGACGGCCTTATATATTTCTTTAGTACACTATAAGGTATTTTCTATTTCTACTTATTTTCTATTTTCTACGAAACGATTATATTAAAAAATAATGAAATATCGAATTTAGTTGGATTTTATCTACTTCTTTTAATTTTTGTGAACGTCCAAGGCAGCAGCACTGTGGGTCTCCAGGTGGTGTATGGCTGAGCAATAATTGTTCAAATTTAGTAATATTTAATTATTTACCGTTTGTTAATTATTATTTATTTATTTATTTCAAAACCCTGTGTCAATTGTCTAAAACAAAGCAGCTCTGTAGTTTGGTGTATTATATTGGCATATGAATCAATTTTCAAAACTATTGAAATTCCCGTACACGGAACGGGTGTAAATTATCAGTAGGTACATGGATACATGAGTTATAATACATTTAAATGTTTTTCATTCCTTTATTACTTTAGAATTTACGTTTCGTACAAAATTAAATGGACCAAAAACAAAAGGTTAGATACATAGTACCTACCGGATTAATATTTATTTATGTTTGCATTTATTGAAAAGGGCGCATACTGTTTATACCTATTATTTTATTTTAAAACTATTTTCTTATATCAAACAGCAAATCAGAGCCGGTGAATAATTTAAAAAGGTTGAGTACTTTAGTGTCAACAGTTCTCTAAGTGTTGATGATATTTAAAAATAAATATATACATTGTAAATTGACTGAAGTAATACAAATTTTAATTTGTTCAGTTTTCCGACCGACAACAACTCATAGTGATTCTTTAATTTATCATATAAATTACAACACTCCTTGTAGAAGCATATTTCCTTTAAATCCCTTCCATGCCATTGTCCCCTCACCGATGTATGAGAATTGTCACTTGTCAAAATAAATTTGGGTGACAATAAGTGTCAAGTGAAATTAACCAGTACAAGTTTGAAGACCACTGCGTGTGGATGTGTGCACAGAACAAATAATCAGTGAACCAGGAATATAGAAGCATCGGTGAGATCGTTTAAAAATACAGTCCACTACCTTCCATTTTTTATACCCATCACCTGATGTTTTCTACATAATATTTTGGCCCTTCTAACCGAATTTGAAGTGTTTTTTTGTGTTATTTGTTGCGAATTCTGCATGTTGCGGTGGTTTCAAATAGTAATTTGTAGGTACTCAATTTTGTTACAATATTGTGGTGATTAATTATCACATAATATTATTTTGTGATTATTGTGAGGTATAATAAGGTACCATATTAATGTTAATAACATTATTGTGAATGCAGTCGGGTAGAATAAAATACCACATTATTATTGATACAGTGAATTTGTGTTTGCATGCAATTATAGTTTATAAGTATAAGTTTAAAGTTTTAAAATGGCTGATAACATTAAAGCAAGGATGTTAAATGCTATTTCTAGAATTAGGAATACATATGAATTAAGAGATCTGTGTGAAAAAGGCAATATCGAACGAGATGAAATATTTTTAGCTAGGTGTCAGAGAGTTGATGAATGGTATAAATTGGTCAATGAATTAAGTGACAGCTTGATTGGAATATATACTGATACAAAATGTGATACAGAATTGAAAGAGTTGAGTGAAATAATTCAGAAAGGTGACATTATGTATTTTGAAATAATGAGAATTAAAAATCGTTTATCTAATGGTGTGAAAATAAATGCAACTGATGTATGTAATAAAATTCAGAGAGCTCCTATAATAAATTTACCTGTTTTTGATTCCAACGTCGAAAATTGGAATTCGTTTCATGACATGTTTGTGTCATTGATTCATGATAATATTGGATATACAGACATAGAAAAATTTCATTATTTGCGAACGTCCATAAAGGGATTTGCATCAACATTTGTTAATTTACCACTGATTAGTGATAATTATAATATTGCTTGGAGTACATTGTGTGGACATTATACTAATACAAGATTACAATTTGAATATTACATGAATAAAATGTTTCAATGCAAATCTTTAGTTGGTGAAAATGTAGGGCAATTAAGCGAATTATATCATACATTTAATGAAAATATATTAGCTCTGTCAAATATGAAATGTGAAAAAATGTTAGATCAGGTATGGGGATTTATATTTATTAATAAATTAGATGAATCTACACGTCGAATAGTGGAAAGTAGATTAGATATTCAGGAAATTCCTTCAATAAATAGAATATTTGAAATAATTCGAAGTCAATTGCAAGTATTAAAATTTTCACGTCAGAGTAATTCACAAGTAAAGCGTAATAATTATAATCATAAATCAGACAAAGGGTTTGTAGGTAATATTCGCCAACTTGAATGCTATATGTGTAAGGGTAGTCATACGATACACAATTGTGACACATTTATTAATAAAACTGTATCAGAGAGAAAGGATATTGTCTCTAAATTGAAATTATGTTTTTGTTGTTTTGGAAAACATCTGATAAAGGATTGTAAGTCTAACAAAAAGTGTCAAACTTGTGATAGGAAACATAATGTTTTATTGCATACTGATAATTCATCGGTAGTAGGTATCTGCCATAAAGGGATTCGGGGTAATGAATCTATTGGTCAAGTGATATTAGGAACAATTATAGGATATGTCCAGGGAAAAGATGGGCAATTTTATAAGGCCAAGTGTTTAGTTGATTCTGGAAGTCAGGTTACTTTGATGTCTGGGAAGTTTTGTAAGAATATAGGATTCTATACAAAAGGGCATTCTGTATCATTGACAACGCTGTCTTCTACTAATATTAATGTAAAGGGTTCTATGCAATTTTGTTTATTTAATAATAAATATAACAAGTCGCTATTTGTAAAGAGTGTAGTGGTGGATGCGCTTCCATCAAACTTGCCTAGGAGAGATTTATCTCATCAGTGTAGAGTTTTGACTCAAGATTTAGAATTGGCAGATAATGAATTTTGGAAAAGCATTAATATTGATATATTATTAGGTGCTGACATGTACGGAAAATTGTTTACAGGAAATTGTAAAAAAATATCAGAAGATTTATATGCATTTGAGACCATATTTGGGTTTGTAATTTTAGGTCAAGATTTTGTACATGATAACAATGAGTTGTTAACATGTTTTGTATCATCTGATGTGTTAGATGAAAAATTAAAAGGGTTTTGGGAAATAGAAGAGGTAAACACAGTATCAAGTAGTAGGAAAATGTCACATTCGGATGAGGAATGTGTTCAGTTATACAATGATTTACATTATCGTAATGACGATGGTAGATTTGTAGTACCGCTCTTATTAAAAAAAGATATTCACGTACCATGTGTTGGTACTTTTGGTTTTGCTCTTAAAAGATTAACTAATATGGAAAGAAAATTTTGTAATAATTTGGAAATTAAACTTGAATATACAAAGTTCATGAAGGAATATGAGATGTTAGGACACATGAAAGAAGTTCCTTTACAAGGCGATCCAAATGTATATTATATTCCTCATCACTGTGTTCTGAAACCTGATAGTTTATCTACTAAATTGAGAGTTGTTTTTGATGGCAGTTCTAATACGAACGCAACTGGTGCATTAAACAAATATTTACATGTAGGTCCAAAGTTGCAAAAGGATATAATCGAATTATTGTTAAAGTTTAGAATCTATAAAATCGGGTTTTCTGCTGACATAACTAAAATGTATAGACAAATATCTATCAGGCAAGAAGATAGAAGATATCAGCATGTATTGTGGCGAGAAGATCCGTCACAACCTGTCAAAGAATATGAGTTATGCACTGTGACATATGGTTTAGGAAGCTCACCCTATAATGCAATTCAAACAATAAATCAGTTAGCTTTGGATGAAAGTGATAAATACCCATTAGGTGCTAAAGCTCTTCATAATAGTACATATGTAGATGATATTATATGCGGTGATCATAATATTGAAGATGCTATTATTTTACGAGATCAGTTGATTTCTATTTTACGAAGTGGTTGTTTTGAATTGTCAAAATGGGCAACTAACTGTCCTGAATTTATTCAAGATTTTAATAAATCTGATAGCAGTGTGATCTGTTTTGCTGAAGACAGTAATCATATTAAATTATTAGGAATTAAATGGGATTTTGTGAATGATGTTTTTAGTTATCAGGTTAAGAAAATTGATATTAAATATACAAAGCGTATGATTCTATCGGTCGTTTCATCTATATATGACCCTGTAGGATGGATCACTCCGTTTACATTTTTATTGAAAAGTTTCATTCAAAATTTGTGGAAAATGAAATTGCGATGGGATGATATTATTCCAGAATCCACGAAAGTCCAGTGGAATAAAATAGTTGATCAAATGTCTTTATTAGAGGAATTTAAATTGAATAGGTTTTTTGGAACTAGCGTTGATAGTCAGTGTTATTTAGTTGGCTTTTCTGACGCCTCTAATGACGGATATAGCGCTGTTTGTTATTTGGTTACTGAGGATAGTAAACAAATATCTCTGGTGACTGCCAAGTCTAAGGTTGCTCCAATTAAGATGCAAACGATACCACGCTTGGAGCTCTGTGGTGCATTATTATTATCAAAATTAATTAAATATACTTTATCTGTATTTCAAGATGCAATTATTATAAAGGATGTATATATGTACACAGATTCTAGTATTGTTTTGTCGTGGCTTAAAACACCATCATATCTATTAAAATTATTTGTTGCAAATCGAATAGAACGTATTTGGGAAAACGTGCCTCATGGAAAATGGTTTCATGTGAGATCTCAATGTAATCCAGCAGATTGTGCATCTAGAGGATTATATCCAGAAGAATTAGTTGGTCACACGTTGTGGATAAACGGTCCAGAGTGGCTGTTAGAACCTGTTGACAGATGGCCACGGTGTGATGATTATATTGTACCTGCACAATTGCCAGAATATAAAGGGTTAGTTAATCAATCTAATGCTTTAATTTTAGAAGATAAAGATAGATTAGGATTTTATAACATAACTAATAAATATACAAAGTTAACACGTGTAGTAGCTTGGATTTTAAGGTTTAAAAATAATTGTCTGTTGAATAATAATAATAATAATGGGATGATTTGTATAGCGCCGTTTTTGTGATAACCTCACCTCAAGGGCGCTAATAAGAATGTTAATAATCGCACTAAAGGAGATTTGTGTAATAGGGAAATGGAAATTAGTTTACAAGCAATTATAAAATATGATCAGAGTTTACATTTTATGAAGGATATTAATATGTTAAAATACAAAAATCAATGCGATAATCCTCAACTGCAGAAGTTGAATTGTTTTATAGATAAACAGGGACTTGTCAGAGTGGGCGGAAGAATTAGATATTCTGCACTACCCGATAAAATGAAATTTCCAATATTGTTGCATAAGCATAGTGAGTTTGGAAAATTATTGATAAATTATTTTCATATATCATATTTGCATGTGGGTCCCAGATCACTGCAACATTTAATACAACGGAAATATTGGATTGTTTCAGCGAGAAATAGAATTAAGTCTGTTTTGTCAAAGTGTCTTGTGTGTAAGCGATTTAGTGCTTCACCAGTGCAGCCAATAATGGCTGACTTGCCAGCTATTCGGGTTACTCGTCATCGACCATTCATAAACGTATCAATTGACTTAGGCGGGCCGTTTATTTTGAAGGAAAATAAACGTCGCAATTCGAAAACGTATAAGGCATACTTTTGTGTTTTCGTATGTATGACTACAAAGGCCATACATATTGAAATTGTCAATGAATTATCTACTAGTGCATTTATTGCTTGCTTAGAGAGATTTGTATCTCGACGTGGTTTATGTACTACAGTATATAGCGATTGCGGAACAAATTTGGTTGGCACACGTAAATATTTGACTGGAGTTTTTAAATTTTATAGTGACTGTATCCAGGATACAGATTTTCGAAATTTCTGTCTCGAAAAATGCATCGATTGGCATTTGAATCCTCCTAAAGGTCCACATTTTGGTGGCCTACATGAGATCAACGTAAGATCTATAAAGTATCACTTAAAGCGAGTTGTTGGCAACCAAGTGATGACTTATGAGGAGTTTAATACAGTATTGATTAAGATCGAGGCGGTAGTGAATTCTAGACCACTTGTTCCTATGTGTAATGATATTGACAGCGTAGATGCCTTAACGCCAGCTCACTTTATTATAAGTGAGGTATTGGTTGGTATTCCAGAGTATGACGTCACAGATATTAAATTGAATAGGTTAGATAGATGGCAGATGATCACAAGAATGTATCAGGATTTTTGGAAACGTTGGAGTGTGGAATACCTCACTTCACTTCAACAGCGTAAAAAGTGGTTCACTTCAGTGCCTAATATACAGGTGGGAGATTTAGTGTTAGTGAAAGAAGAAAGGTTACATCCTTTAAAATGGAAATTGGGAAGAATTGTGGCTACCATGCCAGGAAAGGATAATATTGTACGGGTGGTAAAAGTTAAGACAAAAGAGGGAATATTTGTTCGACCTGTTATGAAAATATGTCCCTTAGATGTTTAATAGAAATAGTTAAGAATAATGTTAGTCTTATAGTTTTAGTTGGTTATTATAACAATTAAGTTAAATGTGTTTTCGTTATGACAGAAAGGTCTGTCTATTGTTTTCATTGATATAGTCTGTGAACTATCTTTTTGAATTTTTTTTTAATGTGAATTTGTTGTGGATAGTATGTTATTGAATTTTTTTTGTGTGTTTGTAATTTCATGAATTGGACAATGTGGAGTTTTATTTTGTGATGGCTGCATTAGTGATATGAGTTTGTTAAAGGTTAATTTTGTTTGTGGCCACCGTGATATGTACAATTCGTCAAATTTTGTTTAAAATTTGAGTGGGCGGTTATGTAGAAGCATATTTCCTTTAAATCCCTTCCATGCCATTGTCCCCTCACCGATGTATGAGAATTGTCACTTGTCAAAATAAATTTGGGTGACAATAAGTGTCAAGTGAAATTAACCAGTACAAGTTTGAAGACCACTGCGTGTGGATGTGTGCACAGAACAAATAATCAGTGAACCAGGAATATAGAAGCATCGGTGAGATCGTTTAAAAATACAGTCCACTACCTTCCATCTTTTATACCCATCACCTGATGTTTTCTACACTCCTTTTCATTTCAACAAGTACAGCCTTCGTGGTTCAGTTGGTTAGGTATCTGACTTCTGATCCAAAGGTCCCGGGTTCGACTCCCGGTGGAGACACAGTTTTTAATTGTGTTTTCAGTCTGGATCTGTGAGACGATTAATATAGCAAGTCTCCAGAATATGGCAACTTATTATTGGGTGCGTGTTAAATTAATATTTGACATAGTACCTGTTAGTTGCTCGAGATGTTATATAAAAAAATACAAAAATTACAAATTACATATACACGAACCAGTCGCCTATTAAACTCTTTTATTAACACAGCAATCCAGCTGTGGAACGATCTTTCGATTTCTGTGTTTCCACCTTCTTACAACCCGGGTCTTTTTAAAATCCGAATTTATAGTACCAGTATAAAAACTGTACTTGGTGACAATACTACAGTACAAAGATGATTGTCTTGTTACATAGATTTTCCATCAAATTGAAGTTTCAAGGCCACACCATTCGTTGTTATTAAAAGTAATAAATATATTTTTATTGTTCAGAAGAAGCGAACGCCATTCATTTCGAGGATTTTCTTGTCTCTGGTATATACAGGAAAAAAAAAAACATCAACTTTACGAACCAACTAAACGTTTCAAAATTTACGGTCAAAAGTTATACCATACATGAAACTGCCAAGAAAAATATTGTATGTATTCAATGTAAAATTATATTTTTTTTACAGTGCTATTTATAGATAATGAAAATACAAAGGTATTTCGTAAAAACATGCAAACGCATAAAATAAAAACGTAAATAAAATAGAGGAGCATAATTTACTAGGTATATCTAATTTATTAAGGTTACATCGTTGCTACGAGATTAATTTTTGCCAAGAATGAATATGCAGTTTTCATTTCTCTTTGCTTATCCAATAAGAAACCTGACGCGATGGTAACTACTATAGATAACATTACATTGTGAAAAAAAAAATCATTGTATTTTGTACAAGTTTATTGTCAAATGGCAATATACTTGTACATATTTTTAACTAACCAATGTTTCCAGCTTAGAAAAGCGAAATTTTGGTTTAAAACTTTGGATGCCGACACAAATAATTTCAAACGACTAAAGTATATTATAAGAACTGTGAAATCTAAGATAGTTTATTCTAATAAATTACAACGCAATCAGCAATCAGTTTTTTTTTGCATTTTTTGTTTATTGATTAGATGCAATGTTATGGGAAGTTTTTAAAAGTTTTCGGCTTAAATGCATAGCATATGATTCATTTTAGTGAATTTAATAAAAAATAAATAAAATGACTTACAGTTATTTATAAGTGAGTTGGATACAGTCAGTAGTTGAGTGTGCAATTAAAAGGTCGCCTCCTGGCGTCTGGTGACACAAATCAAAATGTCAAACTTTATTTCAGAGTTATGGCGGTAAATTAACCCTTTTTTTTACTCTAGATCCTTTTTATTTTTAGTTTCACGACATTTTATATATTAGGCGGAATCATGTTTGTAAAAAAAAAACTGAAATTTAATTGGTGCCAAACGAAAGTTGGGTAACTACTCACAATTATGGGGAAAATATGAATATGAACTTTTACGACATATTTTAAAATAATTAAAGGTCCACTATGCGGTTAAAATTAATTATAAGTTATTAATTATTAATTATTTTTTGTACTGTCCGTTATTTCAAAATTCCTTTCATTGAATGACAAAAAAATATAAAAAAATTAACTTTTCTCCTCTGACATGAAATAATTGGCACATAGCACTCTTTACAGGGTTAATTGCCTTAAACTAAAAAAAGTAAAAAATGCTGTTATTTCTGAGTGATCTTCATTTGACGAATATATCAGATATATTCTTTGTAAAGTAGAAAAGCTGTTATTTCTGATTGATCTTCATTTGACGAATATATCAGATATATTCTTTGTAAAATAGAAATGCTGTTATTTCTGAGTGATTTGACGAATATATGAGATATCATTATCTATAAAGAAGAAATGCTGTTATATCTGAGTGATCTTCATTTGAAGAATATATGAATATCTGTAAAAAAGAAATGTTGTTATTTCTGAGTGATTCTTGCTTTAATTTTATCATTTGGGTACACCACAATCTGATTTATTGAAAATAATCGTCCAAACTCAGGTAAAATAAAAAGAAAACATTTGACTTTTACAACACATATAAAATTTTTTAGTATACGTAAACCACTATAATAAAATATATTCGTTTGAAAAATTAGCATTTTAAATATATTTATTATGATACAACGTATTTTATGTGATAAATCTCAACATAAATTGAATTATTATATGTGATAAATCTCAATTAAATATATATCTATATATATTATATATGAAATTCGTAAAATCGCGCTTGAGGTGAGATATCCATGAAAACGGCGCTATATAAATCATCCAACTTATTATCAGTTGGTCGCGTAATCAATTTATGTAATTGTGCAACTATTATCAATCATGTTCATTATTTGGGCTTAGATATAATCGTCGTTACATATTAAAATCATGAGTCATGTGATGAAAGCTATATTAGAAAAAAATAAAAAAAAATATCTTTCTAATATAGCGAATATAGCGTAATATAGCGAATATAGTATGAATATAGCGTAAGGTTTTTTGATTTTAATAAATAATACTCTTTAATACTTGCCATAAAATAAAATACATTGATAATATTAACCAATTGGTGTTTTTACAATTTAGTCTCATGATTCTTTTTTGAAATTCAATAGGCGTGATGACAGTAAGAAAAAATCATTGAAATTATGATTTTATAAAATAAAATATGTTATAAAGATTTGAAAAAATATATTTATTTTCATTTTAAAAGAGCGAATAATATTAATATTATTAAAATAAAAATACAAAATATGTTTGTCCGCCATTTTATGTGAAACAACAATCAGAGCGCATGACGTCACCATATTGTTACTGTCAATTGTGTTTGTTACTGTCAACTGTAGTGTTGTTCGAAATGGCTATTTTTTTCATAACAAGCTATATGGAATATGCTGCTTATTTTTAACATGCTATTTTTATTTATTGATTTATTTGGTTTATTTGGGACGATAAACCAAATAATATCGCTATCCGCTCTATTGAATCGTTGACGCATCTGTTATAACACGCACCGAGTATTGTAACGTGGTGGAGAATATTTAACGTTTCAGAAATAAATAACTTGGTGGCTTTCATTGCTTGATTATAAAATAAAATGATGTTATTATATTGTTTGTGGGAGTTGTACAGTGTTACATGAGGTTGAAATGGAAATACACAATGTATTATGATGAATCTAATATACATATGGGATAATTGTTATGATTCATATACATATTATGATTAATATATTAAAAAAAAAAATAGAATGTTATGTAATAGGTGTGATGACTGTAAGAAAAAATCATTGAAATTATGATTTTAAAAAATAAAATAGGTTATAAAGATTTAAAAAATGTACTTATTTTCATTTTAAAGGAGTGAATAATAATATTATAAATATAAAAATACAAAATGTGTTAGTCCGCCATTTTATGAGAAAAAACAATCAGAGCGCACGACGTCATAGTATGGTCGCGTCAATTCTTCTGATAGTCTTCAATACAATATACGCATTAATTGTCGGTCTGGACAATGTTTATTTTGGTGTTTTTGATATATTAATATTTTAATTAGGTACTTAAAACTAAAACAAAACAATAAAATAGCAATGGAACAAGGATTTGTGGCGAGGATGTACCTCCCCATCATCGATGCCATCTCGCTCGGACGATCTCGCATCTCACGAAGATTGCCGAAGACGACCGAGAGACAGCGCATCGTATTTCGATCGATCGACGAGGCGAATCGCATTCGCTCGTCAGCCCAGCGTTCAAGCACAGTGTTCAATAATTATAATATTTTATCCCGACCGACCCTAGTATCGCGAAGCAATCTAATTAAATTTGTTAACTGTTTTAATCTGAAAATATAATTAATCTGAGTAAGTTTTCTTTTATTATGAAACCTATCATCATTCTATTATTTCAATTATAAATAAATAACTGATTAAAACAATTACAATATCTAAAAATAGTTGTATGTATGTGTTTTGGGAGATGAATTTAGCACACGCAATAAACTCGCAACCTTTTCTGATTTCTTATTAATAATCTTATTAAATATATAACTTCCTCCCAACGCACATACCGCTAAAGATTCATCAAAGCAAATAGTTTCAATTTACCTAGATACTCGCCTACCTATCGGGGGATACTATGGGCCGGTATTACAGTGTCAGTTTAAGAGCTAAACTCAAGTTTCACAAAAATATAGCGTATTACAGTGTCCGTTTAGGCCTAATCTTCCCTCAAATATGTCACTAAAACGACAAATATTTAACTCAACGTTTCTGGCAGATTAAGTACTTAACTGTGAGTCAACTGTCATTTGCTAGGCAACTCGTGTAGTTTCAGTTTCTATCACTAGAGGCGTTAGGCAACGTGTGTAGTTTCAGTGTTGTATTACTAAAGGCGTTAGTTGTATCGACGGTGGCGCCACACAACAAAACAAACTGACAGCCGTATTGAACATGGGCATTTAAAAGCATTATTTTGGTGAAAAAAATTAAATTTACCATGTTGGATAATAAAACAATGGTATTTAAAGTCGTAGCGTCCCGTTTTGTATTTCGTATTATTTGAGGTTATTTAAATTTGACAGATAATAACCACAGAAAAAGTGAAATATGTCTATAATTGAAGATTTAGTAACTGACATGTTATATTGCACTGTAATACGGAAATGGATTCAATCTCCCCTTAACATTAATCTTGAGTTTAACAAACTCAATGAGTTGAGGGCCGACTGTAATATCGGGCCTAAGTTTATTGTATTTTGTATGTAACTTAGTTCTTATTGAATAAATAAATAAATAATGAACGCTCGCAACGTATGGTAAACTAATTTAGTTTTAGTATTCTACAATTTTGTCACGCGATGGTGAGCTGACGAACGTTCGACATGTTATGATGCTGGTCACTGCCAAACTAAACTAGCAAGCTATATTTTTTTCATGCAATGAAGCGATTCGCGAAACGACGGCGATTACGCGAAGCATGCGTTTTAAAACATCGTTACAATTTTAGCAGCATACGAATTATTACATAGCGCTCGTTATTTGTATTGTGTTAATAACAAGCTATATTTATCTGCTATCGTTATTTTTAGCAATAGCAGCCATAGTAGTTATTTTTCTGCCTGTCTTAACTACTCTTAACTAGAATGGAACTTTTGATGGTCGGATATTTCTTTGCGTCGAACAAAGACATCAGAATTTCGAAACGTAAAAACTTAATAATAAGTACATATAAGTACTTTATTTATCTGTAATTTAAATACAACTTACATCTCGAAAATCGATAAAATATGCTCCTTCTTCTCTCTACATTATGTGTTCATAAGCTAAAAACATACGCGGGAAACGTATGATGGCCTATTTTGACGTTTGGACATTAATGAAGTTCTTTATATGCTTATTGCCTAAATAATGGTAAATATTATATTATTGAGAGCTAAAAGTGGGGGAACAAATACTGTACTTCATTGTAAACGCGTACTTAATAAAATACACTTATGTCTCGCCGTGCGAAATTTAATCACTTATTTCTCTTTTTTTTCGCGTGGGACGAAAACATATACATCAGTAGGTGTTTTTTTCGTCGTGTTTGTACATTTAGGGACCGCACAACACTTATGCACTTTTGAATTGATTATAAATACACAAATCGTCCTAGAATACATATATTACATATAGTAGTGATATGCAGTTTACAATATCGTGACGTCACCGTCAGGGTCGGCAGCCGCCATGATACTACAAGCGTTTTTTGGCGTAAATGTCAAATTTGATTTTAAAATGGCGATTTTTGCTACTAAACCTTTATTTTATGTAGAAATGTATATATATTTGAAAACAGTGAATGCGTAAAAACATCGTGAGATAGTTTTTCAAAATTAGTCATCATGCCTATTATGGCAATAATATTATGATTGCATGAACTTAACAATGACAGGTTGTAAGTCGTGATAGGACCTAATTTTCTTGCTTCAAGAATATATTCCTGTTTCTCACGAATTTCATAGACAAATTATTACTTTCTAATAAACAGTTTACATTTCAAAATCATTTATTCGATACGGCAATTAACTTTGATCATAATTTGTAAACGTTTGGTAAGCGTAATTAATTTTGAATATTAATTAAGTATTTGCTGGTTGTGTTCTTGATTTATGTTTAACTTATGGAACCTGACATCTCTGGAAAGTTGCCGATAGCAAATTAATATTTACACAAGATTGAAACCCAATAATCGGGGAGGCTTCACTGTTTTAACAAAACAATCGATAATTAATTTCTTGACGAAAGTAAGGGAGAATTTCTTAATGAATAAACCTAAACAAATAGTTGTCAATTGCACGCAAACAAATAAAGGATCCTCAATCTTTTTAAACAAAAAGGTGAATATTAATTCTTTAAGCAAGAGTTTCTTCATTTCTTGTACGTACATAATATGTATAAGAACACTTTGGTGAATTTAGCAGCGCACATAATAGATAAGTATAGCAGTCACCAGCAAAAGATTTTTTTTTTTGAAAAAACGTTTTTGTAAAGTGCAATGTTTAAAACTTCTTTAAAAAAGTCGTGGTACGATTTATTAGACATTGCATGAGAATGCTCAGACAATCTCTGTTATGCAGTTCACGCAGGTTATAAAAACAGAATAACGAATCATATTCAAAAACGTTTTTTGGGTGTGATTTATATAAAAGATGTTTTCTTTTGTTGGTTTTAGGCAAAATGTCATCATTACATTTAACTAAAAAATATTTAACATTAAATAGGTATTCAAATATTGTATATGATTATTCAATATTTTTGACATATTTTCCAAATGTAAATAGTTATTTATTTATTTATTTATTTGTATCTACGGCCAGAAGCCTTTAACAATTATACATAAAATATAAAGTAGTTACACAATTTTACCACCATACCATACCATCACGCCATTTCCCTCTTTGGGGTAGGCAGAGAGAACCGATCGCCAGACTCCTCTCTCTTGACATACATTCCTCGCTTCATTCACGTCCATACATCGTCTCATACACGCTTACAAAAACAATAATATTAAAAAAAAAACAATTATTTTATATAAATTTCAGAAATAAGAGTTGACAACAAAAATGGTATTAAAGGTAATCATCACAAATAAAATAAATATTAAAAAAAACTAAATAAAGTTTTATTATGAAAAATTGATTATATAAATATGGAATGATACGTTATGTATCCATGACGGCGAATAGTTATTCAAAGCTTATTATTAGAAAAGAGTATTAATTATGAAGTGAAACATTAAACTCTATTCCAATACTGCTTGTTTATATTCCGTTATTATTATTTTTTTACTTTTTTGATTTGTTGGTTAATATTCAATATCAATAGTAATATGATAGTTGTGTTTTTTTGTTTTTTTATTTAAATTAGATTTTAGATTTCAATTACCACAAGATTTTTTCATCTTATTTTATAAAGAAACATTGCGAAAAAAATCATCTCTGCGAGTAATGAAGTTTTCCGTGTAAATGAATTAAACCTCAGCAATGGATCGTGCAAACAAAGGTATTTTAATTAAACATCGAAAGTTACACTTAAAGGTTTTCTCCAAATGTTTGTATTCGTATTTACGGTTTCGTATTGAATTTCAAATTACACTTTTAATAATCGCATATTGCGCGTTTATTTGTATTAAGTACATTGTTTGTACCTAAGAAGAAAATATATATCATGGGCCCACGTTAGTAAGGGCCCGTGACGCCCAACCACCTTTCACCTGTACTCAAATACATATACTAAAATTCCCATGCAAAATTTGTACTGATAATTTTACCTATATTTAAATACCGTCCCTACGAAAAACTTGCGGAACATATATACACGAACTTTTTCACTTTTTTCCCTTTTGTCCTACGATCTTCAACTTTTGCAGAGATATTAAGTGACTCATTAGAAAATACACCTCATTTATTTAATCAAAATTAGACGTCTAGAAATCCAGATATTTAAGTTTGAAAATTCAAATTTTTATACAAATTATATTATTTCTCAAAAACACGAAATTGGTAGATCATTAATTTAAAGGTATTCATTAGTTTACGCGTGTAAAAAATCACTAATTCTAACACTTTCTTTCTTTCTTCAAAATAATATTCACATGGTTATGCCATTCCTTACAAGGTCGATAGGTACCTGCTATTCACTCCATTTCTTACACCCTTGAGTATCTTTTGGATTTTCTTTCAATATGCTTAAACCATCTCAGGGCATTCACTTTCATTTTACTTATAATATCTTTCTTTATTTTGCAGCTCTCCTTATGTATGTACCTATATACTTATTATTCTATCATACATTGTTCTGTTATATACATACCAACTTTTCTTTAATTTAAGAATATTTTAAAATTAACCTTTGTATATAGGTATACATTTATTATTCTATCATACATTGTTCTGTTACATACATAGGTACCTATCTTTAAATTAAGAACAGTTTAAGATAAACCTACTTATGTAGGTACACATTTATTATTCAATCATGCAATGTTTTGTTTCATACATTTCTATCTTTAACTTAATAATAGTTTAAGATAAACCTATGTACCTATGTATGTAGGTACACATTTATTATTCAATCATGCAATGTTTTGTTTCATACATTTCTATCTTTAACTTAATAATAGTTTAAGATAAACCTATGTACCTATGTATGTAGGTACACATTTATTATTCAATCATGCAATGTTTTGTTTCATACATTTCTATCTTTAACTTAATAATAGTTTAAGATAAACCTATGTACCTATGTATGTAGGTACACATTTATTATTCAATCATGCAATGTTTTGTTTCATACATTTCTATCTTTAACTTAATAATAGTTTAAGATAAACCTATGTACCTATGTATGTAGGTACACATTTATTATTCAATCATGCAATGTTTTGTTTCATACATTTCTATCTTTAACTTAATAATAGTTTAAGATAAACCTATGTACCTATGTATGTAGGTACACATTTATTATTCAATCATGCAATGTTTTGTTTCATACATTTCTATCTTTAACTTAATAATAGTTTAAGATAAACCTATGTACCTATGTATGTAGGTACACATTTATTATTCAATCATGCAATGTTTTGTTTCATACATTTCTATCTTTAACTTAATAATAGTTTAAGATAAACCTATGTATGTAGGTACACATTTATTATTCAATCATGCAATGTTTTGTTTCATACATTTCTATCTTTAACTTAATAATAGTTTAAGATAAACCTATGTACCTATGTATGTAGGTACACATTTATTATTCAATCATGCAATGTTTTGTTTCATACATTTCTATCTTTAACTTAATAATAGTTTAAGATAAACCTATGTACCTATGTATGTAGGTACACATTTATTATTCAATCATGCAATGTTTTGTTTCATACATTTCTATCTTTAACTTAATAATAGTTTAAGATAAACCTATGTACCTATGTATGTAGGTACACATTTATTATTCAATCATGCAATGTTTTGTTTCATACATTTCTATCTTTAACTTAATAATAGTTTAAGATAAACCTATGTACCTATGTATGTAGGTACACATTTATTATTCAATCATGCAATGTTTTGTTTCATACATTTCTATCTTTAACTTAATAATAGTTTAAGATAAACCTATGTATGTAGGTACACATTTATTATTCAATCATGCAATGTTTTGTTTCATACATTTCTATCTTTAACTTAATAATAGTTTAAGATAAACCTATGTACCTATGTATGTAGGTACACATTTATTATTCAATCATGCAATGTTTTGTTTCATACATTTCTATCTTTAACTTAATAATAGTTTAAGATAAACCTATGTACCTATGTATGTAGGTACACATTTATTATTCAATCATGCAATGTTTTGTTTCATACATTTCTATCTTTAACTTAATAATAGTTTAAGATAAACCTATGTACCTATGTATGTAGGTACACATTTATTATTCAATCATGCAATGTTTTGTTTCATACATTTCTATCTTTAACTTAATAATAGTTTAAGATAAACCTATGTATGTAGGTACACATTTATTATTCAATCATGCAATGTTTTGTTTCATACATTTCTATCTTTAACTTAATAATAGTTTAAGATAAACCTATGTACCTATGTATGTAGGTACACATTTATTATTCAATCATGCAATGTTTTGTTTCATACATTTCTATCTTTAACTTAATAATAGTTTAAGATAAACCTATGTATGTAGGTACACATTTATTATTCAATCATGCAATGTTTTGTTTCATACATTTCTATCTTTAACTTAATAATAGTTTAAGATAAACCTATGTACCTATGTATGTAGGTACACATTTATTATTCAATCATGCAATGTTTTGTTTCATACATTTCTATCTTTAACTTAATAATAGTTTAAGATAAACCTATGTATGTAGGTACACATTTATTATTCAATCATGCAATGTTTTGTTTCATACATTTCTATCTTTAACTTAATAATAGTTTAAGATAAACCTATGTACCTATGTATGTAGGTACACATTTATTATTCAATCATGCAATGTTTTGTTTCATACATTTCTATCTTTAACTTAATAATAGTTTAAGATAAACCTATGTACCTATGTATGTAGGTACACATTTATTATTCAATCATGCAATGTTTTGTTTCATACATTTCTATCTTTAACTTAATAATAGTTTAAGATAAACCTATGTACCTATGTATGTAGGTACACATTTATTATTCAATCATGCAATGTTTTGTTTCATACATTTCTATCTTTAACTTAATAATAGTTTAAGATAAACCTATGTACCTATGTATGTAGGTACACATTTATTATTCAATCATGCAATGTTTTGTTTCATACATTTCTATCTTTAACTTAATAATAGTTTAAGATAAACCTATGTACCTATGTATGTAGGTACACATTTATTATTCAATCATGCAATGTTTTGTTTCATACATTTCTATCTTTAACTTAATAATAGTTTAAGATAAACCTATGTATGTAGGTACACATTTATTATTCAATCATGCAATGTTTTGTTTCATACATTTCTATCTTTAACTTAATAATAGTTTAAGATAAACCTATGTACCTATGTATGTAGGTACACATTTATTATTCAATCATGCAATGTTTTGTTTCATACATTTCTATCTTTAACTTAATAATAGTTTAAGATAAACCTATGTACCTATGTATGTAGGTACACATTTATTATTCAATCATGCAATGTTTTGTTTCATACATTTCTATCTTTAACTTAATAATAGTTTAAGATAAACCTATGTACCTATGTATGTAGGTACACATTTATTATTCAATCATGCAATGTTTTGTTTCATACATTTCTATCTTTAACTTAATAATAGTTTAAGATAAACCTATGTACCTATGTATGTAGGTACACATTTATTATTCAATCATGCAATGTTTTGTTTCATACATTTCTATCTTTAACTTAATAATAGTTTAAGATAAACCTATGTACCTATGTATGTAGGTACACATTTATTATTCAATCATGCAATGTTTTGTTTCATACATTTCTATCTTTAACTTAATAATAGTTTAAGATAAACCTATGTACCTATGTATGTAGGTACACATTTATTATTCAATCATGCAATGTTTTGTTTCATACATTTCTATCTTTAACTTAATAATAGTTTAAGATAAACCTATGTATGTAGGTACACATTTATTATTCAATCATGCAATGTTTTGTTTCATACATTTCTATCTTTAACTTAATAATAGTTTAAGATAAACCTATGTACCTATGTATGTAGGTACACATTTATTATTCAATCATGCAATGTTTTGTTTCATACATTTCTATCTTTAACTTAATAATAGTTTAAGATAAACCTATGTATGTAGGTACACATTTATTATTCAATCATGCAATGTTTTGTTTCATACATTTCTATCTTTAACTTAATAATAGTTTAAGATAAACCTATGTATGTAGGTACACATTTATTATTCAATCATGCAATGTTTTGTTTCATACATTTCTATCTTTAACTTAATAATAGTTTAAGATAAACCTATGTACCTATGTATGTAGGTACACATTTATTATTCAATCATGCAATGTTTTGTTTCATACATTTCTATCTTTAACTTAATAATAGTTTAAGATAAACCTATGTATGTAGGTACACATTTATTATTCAATCATGCAATGTTTTGTTTCATACATTTCTATCTTTAACTTAATAATAGTTTAAGATAAACCTATGTACCTATGTATGTAGGTACACATTTATTATTCAATCATGCAATGTTTTGTTTCATACATTTCTATCTTTAACTTAATAATAGTTTAAGATAAACCTATGTACCTATGTATGTAGGTACACATTTATTATTCAATCATGCAATGTTTTGTTTCATACATTTCTATCTTTAACTTAATAATAGTTTAAGATAAACCTATGTACCTATGTATGTAGGTACACATTTATTATTCAATCATGCAATGTTTTGTTTCATACATTTCTATCTTTAACTTAATAATAGTTTAAGATAAACCTATGTACCTATGTATGTAGGTACACATTTATTATTCAATCATGCAATGTTTTGTTTCATACATTTCTATCTTTAACTTAATAATAGTTTAAGATAAACCTATGTACCTATGTATGTAGGTACACATTTATTATTCAATCATGCAATGTTTTGTTTCATACATTTCTATCTTTAACTTAATAATAGTTTAAGATAAACCTATGTACCTATGTATGTAGGTACACATTTATTATTCAATCATGCAATGTTTTGTTTCATACATTTCTATCTTTAACTTAATAATAGTTTAAGATAAACCTATGTACCTATGTATGTAGGTACACATTTATTATTCAATCATGCAATGTTTTGTTTCATACATTTCTATCTTTAACTTAATAATAGTTTAAGATAAACCTATGTACCTATGTATGTAGGTACACATTTATTATTCAATCATGCAATGTTTTGTTTCATACATTTCTATCTTTAACTTAATAATAGTTTAAGATAAACCTATGTATGTAGGTACACATTTATTATTCAATCATGCAATGTTTTGTTTCATACATTTCTATCTTTAACTTAATAATAGTTTAAGATAAACCTATGTACCTATGTATGTAGGTACACATTTATTATTCAATCATGCAATGTTTTGTTTCATACATTTCTATCTTTAACTTAATAATAGTTTAAGATAAACCTATGTACCTATGTATGTAGGTACACATTTATTATTCAATCATGCAATGTTTTGTTTCATACATTTCTATCTTTAACTTAATAATAGTTTAAGATAAACCTATGTACCTATGTATGTAGGTACACATTTATTATTCAATCATGCAATGTTTTGTTTCATACATTTCTATCTTTAACTTAATAATAGTTTAAGATAAACCTATGTACCTATGTATGTAGGTACACATTTATTATTCAATCATGCAATGTTTTGTTTCATACATTTCTATCTTTAACTTAATAATAGTTTAAGATAAACCTATGTACCTATGTATGTAGGTACACATTTATTATTCAATCATGCAATGTTTTGTTTCATACATTTCTATCTTTAACTTAATAATAGTTTAAGATAAACCTATGTATGTAGGTACACATTTATTATTCAATCATGCAATGTTTTGTTTCATACATTTCTATCTTTAACTTAATAATAGTTTAAGATAAACCTATGTACCTATGTATGTAGGTACACATTTATTATTCAATCATGCAATGTTTTGTTTCATACATTTCTATCTTTAACTTAATAATAGTTTAAGATAAACCTATGTACCTATGTATGTAGGTACACATTTATTATTCAATCATGCAATGTTTTGTTTCATACATTTCTATCTTTAACTTAATAATAGTTTAAGATAAACCTATGTACCTATGTATGTAGGTACACATTTATTATTCAATCATGCAATGTTTTGTTTCATACATTTCTATCTTTAACTTAATAATAGTTTAAGATAAACCTATGTATGTAGGTACACATTTATTATTCAATCATGCAATGTTTTGTTTCATACATTTCTATCTTTAACTTAATAATAGTTTAAGATAAACCTATGTATGTAGGTACACATTTATTATTCAATCATGCAATGTTTTGTTTCATACATTTCTATCTTTAACTTAATAATAGTTTAAGATAAACCTATGTATGTAGGTACACATTTATTATTCAATCATGCAATGTTTTGTTTCATACATTTCTATCTTTAACTTAATAATAGTTTAAGATAAACCTATGTACCTATGTATGTAGGTACACATTTATTATTCAATCATGCAATGTTTTGTTTCATACATTTCTATCTTTAACTTAATAATAGTTTAAGATAAACCTATGTATGTAGGTACACATTTATTATTCAATCATGCAATGTTTTGTTTCATACATTTCTATCTTTAACTTAATAATAGTTTAAGATAAACCTATGTACCTATGTATGTAGGTACACATTTATTATTCAATCATGCAATGTTTTGTTTCATACATTTCTATCTTTAACTTAATAATAGTTTAAGATAAACCTATGTACCTATGTATGTAGGTACACATTTATTATTCAATCATGCAATGTTTTGTTTCATACATTTCTATCTTTAACTTAATAATAGTTTAAGATAAACCTATGTACCTATGTATGTAGGTACACATTTACTATTCATCATTCATTATTCTGTTACATACATATATAACTTTAACTTAAGAATAGTTAAAGATAAATCTACTTTTGTTCGAACAAATTTATTATTCTACCATACATTGGTCTGTTACATACATATTATCTATCTTTAACTTAAGAATAGTTCAAGATTAACCTACGAAGAAGACTAAAGAAATGTTTAATTTGGATTGTTAAAATTAAGCATCATGGTGACATCTCTCTTTATGAGTCAATTAACTCGGCTCAGAACTTAGAAATGGAGACAAATCATTTACCAAGTTAAGACTTGTCTGCGGAATGAGATTCTCAACAGCGAGAAGATAACTAAAATGATGGAAAAGAAAGGATTATAAAGTGTGATGTGATGTCGTTTATCATGTGGATTTACCGTAGAATGCTAAGGATATCTTGGACAGATATGCTGAGAAACGTTAATATTAACAGGCAGTTGTTCACAACAGTCAATCGTCTTAAGACTTTGTAATTTGGTGACATAATGAGAGGAGTGAAATACTCGATCCTTAAGTTGATCATAATGCGGAAGATTGAGGGCCGTAGAGGGGTCGGCAGGAAGCAGCTATCCAGGCTCCGAAACATTCGGAAAGAGCCGTGTGGAGGAGCTGTTCCGAACCGGACAAGACAGGGAGGGTTTCTCCCAAGTGATTGTCAACGTCGGAGACACTCGACAGAACACTCGAAGAAGAGGATGTCTAGGTCTGGGCATGGGATTCATCACACGTTAACAATAAGTGTGCAGGTTTACCAGGTGCAGATTAAAATGAATCCAACAATACGAAACAAGGAAACAGTTTCAAATTTCACAGAATAAAAGTTCCTATGTTGGTACTGAAAAGAAATGTTTAGATAATTTAATGGTCTGTATAAAAAAATGTGTAAAAAATGCCAGACCAAATAATAATATTTTTACTCCTCACCAACCCAAGGGGATATAGTGGGGGGTTATGAATTCGCAATTTTTCATGGTATTTTTTATTGCAGATTATCAACTAGTATCGTGCTGAGATTGTATTCTGAAAGTTTCATCACATTGTTGTGTGTGCTATGTGTTGTGTGCTGCGTACTGCGTACTATGTACCCACGGCGTGTTTATTTTACTTTATCGACTTAAGTAGGTACTCGCCTATGTACTTAAGCGCCCTTGAGGTGACCACGGTTGTCACTAAACGGCGCTTTATAAATTGTCCTTATTATTATTATTATTATTACTCATTAGATTCTTTTCAAATTTTACAAATATATATATACCCAATACTCGCTTAGACCCCATTAGATTTTGAAGGATATCTGAATAGTGCTTCTCAATTTTTATAACTCTAATATTTCAAAGTGACCCCAAGCTCAGGAAACCAAAAATTTAAAATTTTTATTTTCAAGTTGGTAAAAAGGCACATCACTTTCATAAAATGGCATTGAAGAGTTATCAAGTTTTCATAATAAAATATCGAAATAAAAATAATTTAACAAACTCATTTCATGAAAATTCTGAATATTTTCCATACAAAATTTGAATACTTGTAGCGTTGGCTACAACCCACTCGTTTTTATTATAATTTTGACTAGCTGATTTTCAAATTACTCTCATGTTTGAAAATCAGTTAGTCAAAATTATAAAGAATAAATAGTACCGATGTCAATTTAAAAAAAAATATGTTTTATCCGTTATGATTTGAATTTTTTGAAATAATTTATTTATACCATCACGAAATATGCCAAAATGTGGGGTAACCAGCGACAGGTGTGCGGGTATGCATGACCTTGTAAAAGGTGCACAACTCATGCGTGTATACCCACATACCAGCCTGGTCTCAATTAAAAAGCACTACATCCGAAATGGGTGGTGAACCTCCTTGCTGAATCATGTGAGATGTTATCGTTCACTCGAAACAATAATAGAAAAGAGTGGAAGCACCATTCTAAGCCGGTGACGCAGATTAAATATAAAATCACAACTTTCTTTTATAGAAATTTAGAGTAAAAATTATTTTTTATGTGATTGGACATTACCCCAAAAATATCAGATTTATAATTCTTTATGTACAAAAAGTAATTTTTATGTTCTGCAATAATGAGCGATGATCCATAAACTCTATTTTTGAATATTTATTTCATTTGAGTATTTGAACGAGATGGTATTAACAAATTTGAGAAATCTGTGTTTTGTCGAAGGTACTGAATAGGTCACGTACATATATGGTTTACGTAAGCAAAACCAATTCATGCTAAGTCTCCCTTATGCATGCCAAGAAGGGTTGCATACAGTCGACCGTCTGCATGGACTGCATGATATGTACCAACATATCGGTACATGCCATCTGTTTGCATATTATTTGTCGAAGTAAACTATTCAATAAGCGTATCAAAAAAGACAACTCTAGCAATCGAGGCAATTTAAATGTTTCCCAAGAGAACTGTCCCAGATTTTAATCGTTCTGGTACTAGAACAAGTTTTATATTAAGTACTCAAACCTTTAATAATATATCATAAACCTTGCGCTAATAGGTTGTCTTCTCTGTGCCAAGACGAAAAGTGAAGTAGTATTTCATTGAAAAAAACACCAGTTGAAGAATTTACAATAAATTTTTAAATTAATTAATTATTTTATAAAAGTTATCATAAATATAATAATACAAACACAGTTATTTTATTTTCTATTTTTGGATATCCAACAGTGGTACATTAGAATATAATAACATACCTAGTATGATATTAAAAACAATGGAAAAACAGTAAATGATAGACTACGGTACATAATAACAGGACATTATTTCAAGTCATTTTTAATGTTTTACATACATACAATTTTTAACAAATGAGAAAAACAAAATTAAAGGATCATACCTGAAACATACAGGGAACAGTACAAAGAGGATTATATTCTAGAATCATAACATGGAATTCTAACGTACTTAAGGATTATCGAGAAAGGTGTTGCAACCATTATGGTGACACATACATATATGTATATACTAGAGAGTGGAATTTTTAGTTATGTTATCAGTGCAAAGTTGGCGCTTTATCGCAATTTTGAACGAGAGTAGAGATTGGGTATGAAATAAGACAATGTTATTGAGCAGGTTGTTAAAATTGGAGGTGGCCCGGTTAGTGAAAATATATAATCCACGTTATTTACTGTGAACTTCCACTCTGTGAAATAAACAGCTTTAAACTAAATTATTGTTTTATTTCATTGCTATGTATCTATGCATGTTCAACGGGAACTCAAATAGTTTGAACTTCATACATATCATGAAACTGTTTACATATTCGGGGTAAGAAAAAGACTAAACTCCACACTTTCCTATCCTGACATACGTGTTTTGTTATAATATAGAAAAACGCAATATCTTAAAATATTTAATAATTTGGATTTAATGGTGTATATGTAGTTTGGTACGTATTCTTTGATTAAAGCGTGTTCAAACTATTGCATGTTGTGTAAAAAAATTAATTTAATATTTTTATTTCATTTGAGACTCAAACACATGATTCTGTCACATAAGTCAAACAGCAGAGTACTATACTACAACAGCGGGCAACATTATCTATAGTTCTTTTAAAACTTTTGTAAACTAAGTTAATTTCCATTTGAATAATTCGTACAGATGTTGCCGTTTGTAATTCAAATGCACGTCTTGTCTTGTCTAGAAACAATGTAGGTACCTATTTATAAGAAATAGTTTGTAATTTAAGGTATTCCCAGGAAAGCACAAATGCTACCAACTGCATACAATGTGAGATCTTGGAATGTAACACTTCAGAACAATATGTATTCGGAAATTCCTTAAACTTCCATAATATGAAACCAGGTAACGTTAATATCAAGCAAATTTAGTTTGTTCCATAAGTAATAACAATTTGAATCAAGAGAGTGTGATCGCGAATGTTGAATGTAATTGTTAAATTAATGTTTTATATTAATATTATAAGTATACCTGTTAGCGCCGAATTGCCAATTGCAACTCGGGCTAAGAGAATAGTGGACTGTATAAAGTAAATAATTGCACTTTGTCACGACGCGTTATTCACTGCGATAAGGTAAATAACGGGATAAGAAGAAGTGGATCGAGAAAGGAAATCACCTACCAGTACAGAAGAAAACCCGTCTCGATCGCTCACCCAGTCCGACGAAAGATGCATAGTCGATGCAGAGGCACAGCATAACACATGATGACATGTTTCCTGTATCAATTACTCACGGCGGTATTGAGCACTCAGCGCGACATAACATAGTCCGAATATTGTGCGTTCGAGGTCGGCGGCAAGCAAGTACAGAACAGAACAGAGCAGTAAAATGGAAGGGAAGGGGAAGGATCAAGACATGAGATTTGTATTCACATTACCGAACAATAATACCGAATAATACCTATTTCCAGAATGTGGCAATTTGTGCGTGTTAAATTATTATTTGACACTCCTAGTACCTATTTGTTGCCTGAGCAGAATCATCTTTTTCTTCTACTCCACTTCTGGATATAGGCCTCTTCTAGTACTCTCCGCTTATCTCTTCTTCGAGTTTTTCATTCTTATTCACTACCAGCGATTGGGACAATATTTTAAGTTTAGTAATTCAATCGATCACACTGACAATCTTTATCTGGAGTCTGATTTCTTATTGTTTCTTAAACGATATTGTCCGTGTTGTTCAAAAATTGTATTCAAATATCAACAATTATTCCATTTGAGGTTACAAGAGCCATTTAAATAAAAAAAAATATTGGAATTCATTCATATTTCATTACGTTCTAATTGATAAATTGTCGTCAAAAATAAAGTAAATGATTGTTACCGAAGTAAGTAACTTTATTTTTCGAGTTGAGAGAATTTTTTAGCCTGACGTCATCGTATTTATATCGAGCTTATTGAACAAGAAACTATGTTTAAAGGATCTCCTAAGAAGAGAGAGTCGTAAGATTTTTATCAGATTTTATGTCGATCAAAAGGAATAAACAGTATTCAGCAGAAATACTAAACGAAGAAAATAAACTCACAAAGTACATCATTTTGTCTATTCCCTTTACGAAAAGTTTTGTCTGAGGATTGATCGTGAGTGAAATTGTACCTAGTCCTTTCAAATTATTTCGTGATTTGATAAGTTTTATAGATTTTTGATTGTTTCACAAAAAAAATCAGTATATAGTTTATAAATCTCGCAATTAGAGCATATTACTTATCAGTAAAGAATATTATCATTGAACAAAATAAGAAAAACTTAATATTTTATTTATTTATTTTATTTATTTATATACATTGATTAACAATTACACATAACACATTAACATTATAGTGTCCCCCGTTAGGTAGGCGAGTACCTACCCGTGTTGGGGGTCTATATTACATTATAATTTACAATATTTTATATATTATATTACATTATATTATATTACATTACTTCATACACATATATATCTCTATTTCTTTTCTCTTTTCAACATTATATATTGCTGTAGGACTCCTATAAACATCATCAATGCAAAATCAAAATCACAAAATCAAAATCAAAGAGACAGATATGAATAATAATAAATAAATTCAACAATATAAAAGCAAAAAAACTACATACAAAAATAAATCGATGTACTAAGTATTGTGTGCTTATCGTACCATTCAGTGATGTTCCTGTATGTATGTACAAATCCATATATTTTTCTCTTGCATGTACCTATAACTAAAACAAAATTACATTTGAATTGTCAGTAACTGTTCAGATTGCTCCCGTCCCAGATTCAGAAGCCACTGGTGAATTTTTTTTTTTAAAGTAGCATTTATATTGGTGTTTTGTCTGATGTCATTTGGTAGTTTATTATAAATCTTAGGACCCACAAAGGTAAAATGTGTTTGACCATACCGAGTATTTACTCTATTCCCCAATAAGTATCCCTGATTTACATTTCGTGTCATTATTCTATGTTCCAAGTATTCAAAATTATTCATATTATTTTTCATGAACAGTATTATTTTTTTAATAAATAATTGTCTTATATCTAGAATTTTCGAGTTACCATATAAATCATTTGTAGGATGGCCATAATTTTTATTTAAGATTACCCTTAAAATTGCACGCTGAGCGACCTCCAGGGGTTTTATATTGTTCTTATATGTTCCTCCATAGGCAACTATACCATATGATATAATTGAATTTACAAATGCATAATAAAATTGCATCATCATCGGTTTCGGAAATACTTTTCGACATGTCTTGAATATATAGATCAATTTCATTAATTTATTTACTATCTTATTTATGTGGGGATTCCACTTTAAGAATTGATCTATTTCCATACCGAGATAAGTAATAGAAGTAACCGCACTTATTTCACTTGCAGTAGCAGGATTATTTTCGTTTGAATAAAGTTTGATTTTATAATTTGTATTAGGTTGGCCAGTTTGTGTTATGCTAAAGCGAATGTATTTTGTTTTGTCAATATTGATTGTTAAGAGGTTTCTATCAAACCATGATTTCAATATATTTATGTCGGATTCTGCTCGTTTATGCGTTTCTTCCCAATCTTTTCCATCTACTACTAATGCAGTATCATCTGCAAATGTAACCAATTTCCCGTTCAATTGAAGTTTGAACACATCGTTGATGTAAATAATGAACAGTAAAGGACCTAATGTACTTCCTTGAGGGACACCAAATGTCACATCTCTGGGTTCACTTACGACCGTATCTAATTTAACTCTTTGTTTTCTATCCTCTATGTAGCTTTTAACCCAACACAGAAGATTGCCATCAATACCAATATTTTTCATCCTTTTTATGAGTATACGATGCGATATGGTATCAAATGCTTTCGCAAGATCAACGAAGATTCCTATGCACTTTCTACCTCTATCGATTTGACCATTTATTATTTTTGTAAATTCTGCTAAAGCCGTTTCGGTGCTTAGACCAGGTCTGAATCCGAATTGATTGTTTGCTAGAGTGTGATTATTAGATATAAATGTTTGAATTCGGTTTTTTACAATTTTTTCTATGATTTTTGCAAGGTTATTTAATATTGATATTGGACGATAATTTTGTATGTCATTTTTACTTCCTTTTTTATGTATAGGTATAATTAAAGCCTCTTTTAACTGGTACGGGAACACTCCTGTCTGAAAACTAAGGTTAAATATATAAGTTAGTGGTTCTGAAATTTGATTTTTTATATATTTTAGTACATTTGTCTGTATTGTATCAGTCCCCACCGAGAGTGTGTTTTTTAGTGATGAGATAGTGTTTTCCACTTCTTCCTTGGTCGTGATTATAGAATTCAATTTATTTAATGGAAAATCACATTCAATATTTTCTGCAAGGTTTTCTTCCATTTGAATATTATTTTTTTGTAAAAGTTCTTGTGCTAATGTGTATCCAATTGAACTGAAATAGTTATTTGCTATATTAGAAATAGCTTTTTGATTACATATGGTTTGACCTTCATGGATTATTGACTGAATTTCATTTTTCGCTTTGGTTTTTGTGTATGTTATTTCCTTTAACGTATTGAATGCTAATTTGTTGTTTCCCGGATTATCCCTAATTTTGTCACGATAGTATTTTTCCCTTGTTAAATTTATCACTTTCTTGCAGAGATTTCTAAACTGTTTGTATTTTAATTGGATAACATTATTATAGGGATTGTTATTTGCTATTTTTTGAAGTTTATTTCTTTTTCTAATTGAAGTTATTATCCCTTGTGTAATCCATGGAGTTAATTTGGTGTTTTTTGATTTTATCTTTATAGTTTCTGTATTATTCATTATATAGGTCTTTAGAGTACTTATAAAATTACCTAAAGCCTCGTTTACATCTGATATATTATAAATATTTTGCCATGTTTCATTGGATACATTATCACGCAATCTGTCAAAATCGATTTTGTTAAATGTTTTAGAATCTTTTTTGACTTTTTGAGGTTGACTTCCTATACAAATTGCAGTTGAACTATGATCAGTTATATCTAGCTGTAATATGTATGAATTATATTCTCTGATTCTTTTGATAAATATATGATCGACACAGGTGTCAGTTGTTTTTCTAGTAGTATCATTGATTACAGAATCGAATCCGTTTTCAGCCATTAGACAAAGGTAATCGTTTGCTTGGATGTGCTTTTCTTTAATTATATTAACATTAATGTCTCCAATTACTATTTGTTTTTGAGCTTTTTCACTTTTTAAAATGTTTTCCATGTTTTCTAGAAATAGTTGTATGTTTTGTATAGATGGAGATCTATATATTGCTAGTATGCAGATATCGGGGTGTATTATAATTTTAATGCAATTTGTATTGTGTAAAACTACCTCTTCTACCTTTGCTTGTATATCATTCTTTATGAAAATAACTATGCCACTATTTTGGTTAAAGTTGTTTGCTGTATGGTATTCCGTGTAATGGGGTAACGATCTCGATATGTAATTATTTCCCAACCAACATTCTGTCAATATTAATATATCATAAGTTATCATAAAAGAACTACACGTTGCTAAGAATTCATTAAGATTATGTGCAATACTCCTTATATTTTGGTGTAATATTTTAAGACTGTATTTAGGATGGTTCCATCTTTCCTTAAATTCATTATTAAAGTCATCAATTACTTGCGTATCGTTGTTGCACGTATCTATTATATTAAATAAATCGCCCATTTTTTTCCCACGTATATAACACTTTTTTACTTAAGCGTAGATGAGAAACCATATTTAAACAAAATAAGCATGCAATTATGTATATAAAATTAATTTCGTGTATATCAATAACATATTCTTTTATGTATAAAATTATATCCTCTTTTAAATGTGTATTAATCTTTTCAAATGTCCTTATGTATACCTGATTTATAATTACAGACGGAATATAGTTATATAAGCAAAAATGTATATAATATGAAGTGCAAGTATTTATTTTTTTTTGTTTTTTGTTGTAGACCCATAAATATGTGGAAACTATTTCGTTATAAATTATTTTCAATAGTCACAGAGAATTGAGTTGTATATCATTATAAACAATGAATGCGCGATCACCGTCACTTTTTCTCATAAAAACTTTCCCGCCTTTGATCCAAATATATTTAAATTGTTTAGCTGAGCCGATCGCCTTCGCCTGTGCGTAGAGTTTTCTAGTCTGCGGTGTGATGTGTTCACTCACATATATTGGCATTGCTTCTCCTGCGATGCCAATTTGAAGGGTATTTAGTTTTTCATCGGTGCTTGGTCTGTTTCTGTTATATTTCTTTACACTAGTTAGTAATTCATCCCTAGTCCAAATGTTTTTAAATTTAACAATGATTGGCTTTGGATACTTACTAGGTACTTTAGGTGTCATCCTGTATACAGCATCTATATCAGTTTTATTTAGGTTAAAATTTACTGTTTTTCCGATGTTAATAACTATGTCCGAAGGGTTTTTCTGAAGTAATTCAGGTACTCCACGAATTTCTAGATTATATTTACGACTTTGATTTTCCAATGAGTCTATTCTTTCTTCTAGGAGGGATACCTTATTTTCCAATAAAGTTATTTGGTTAGTGTTGGTGGTGCATTCCGAAATTTTTTTTTCGAAAGAGTCCATTCTTTCGTCAATATTCGAAAATGCTGATTTAAAATCAGAGAATTCTTTGTGAAGCGTGTCTATAGTTGTTTTTATAGTGTGAAGGCCGGCTAATTGATTCTTTATAAACTGTATATCCTCAAATATGGTTGGATCGCATGATACTCCAGAGGTATTTGTTGAAGGAGAGTGAAGCGATGCGCCATTATTATCATTGGCACGCGATTCGGACGGGCTAGCGAAAGCTGACGATCTAAGGGACCTCGGATCCTCCAACATACATGTCGAACAGTGCCATTGTCCTCTCTTAATATTTGACATCTTTTTAAGGTTTGCAACGGAAGTTCCTAGGCAAGTGCAATGATATGCGCTTTGGCACCTGCAGCACTTCAAGGTCTTCGTTGGACTAAGAGGGTTACTACATTGCTTGCACTTCATCGTTGTAGAAATCAAATAAACAATTAAACACGAGTTGAAATCACAAAAGCAGCTCCCACAATGTTAATAATAAATAAAAAATAATAATAATAATAATAAATAACAAAATGAATAAAATACACAATGTTAATACACAATGGAATAAATAATTATAAATTTATAAAATTAATAATAAATCACTCTCAAATTTCGAGATAATAACAAGTAATGGATTAAAATTTACGAAATTAATGATAAAGTTTGTGAAAATACTGTAAGTAAAACTATGAGATGATGACGAGTAGTAAATATAAATATATATGTATATGCATTTCTTGGAGAGAATGAAAGTAGGTAATAAGAAACTGTAAGTAAAACCATAAAATGATGACATGCAACAAGCAAAGTTTATAAAATAACATAAGTAATAATAGAATACAGTTAGTCAAATTATTTGACGATGACAAGTATTAAATACATTTATGAAATGATTTTATTTTTATTTTGATTTTATGAAGTAAATAATGCAATAAACCAACCAACAATGAGAGAAAAAAAAAAAAAAAAAAAAAAAATGAATAGTCAAGATTATAAAACAACAACAGAAAAAAAAATATTGTAAGTAATGAGATGCTGTGAGTAGAGTGAGTTTTCAGAATTACTTGTAACTCAATCATAAAAAAAATGATAATATAAAATTATTTAGTCAAAATTATAAAATAACAACACAAAAAATGATTATAAGTAATGAGATGCTATGATGAAAGTGAGTAAAGTGAGTATTCAGAATTACTTGTAACTTAATCACAAAAAATGATAATATATTAAAACACAATATTGTAATTTAAATTTATATTTGAAACATCAATTAGCTTGTCAAGATTCGAAATAATTGAAAATTATGCTATAGGTATAAAAAATGAGATCCTGAACATAAATTTATACAGCGATAATACATTAAACATTAATTCAATTATGACAATAATAATTCATTCAAAGAAATTAATAATATAGGTAAAATACGAAACGTTGTCCATTGATAAATTTATGAAATAATGCAAACAACGAATCACCGAGTTAGAATCACAAAGATGTCAGTATCGTAACCGTTGGTGTCAGACAGTAGAGAGCAGTAGGACAGTAGGATTACCAGGACTTGACAGGACTGACAACAAGGAGCGACCTCTGTGGGAGGGGTATCACACCAGAGTCATCAATCACCTCCCACAGTATCCAGTTTTTAGTATCCTCAAAAGCAGCACACCACACAGCAGTTCTGAGGTAAACGCCTAGTCAATAATTCATTCCAGGGCATTAATAATAATTATCCTTCAATCAACCACATCTGCATACGTTTAGGTGAGAAACATATTAAAATGTCATAACATAACAGACTAGAGAAGAGCACGAACAATAATCAGATACGACGTTCGTCCCACACAGTGGTAGCGTTTACTCGCTGAAGTAGTAGGTATATCCGTATATCACTACATTCGTCCTAGTTGGTCGCGCTCCTCCACCGAACTTGAAATTGTATAATAATAATATGATCCAACGCCGCAATTCTTCAGTTCGTTCTTGTTAGTCTCTTACTCTCACGAAAAAAAGTGATTGAGTATACCATGCAATCCATTGATGTTTCTGAACACAAAATAATTACATAAAAGTCCCTTTTAAACTTCAGAAACGAGAATAATAATAATAATGGATTATTATAAATCTTCACATAAATAAACACGAATAAAAAAAAAAAAAAAAAAAACAAATAAAAAAAAAAAAAAAAAAAAAAAAAAACAATCGCCGTCTCGAGATCCGAACTCACTTCGTTGCACACTGCATTATATGCGGAGGTTGCAGTTTAACCAACCGTGCTAGGATGAACTTGCCGATGATCGCCAAAATTGGTATACTTGATATAAGTTATACCATCCTTTTTGACGTGTTACTTGTTTGAAACAAGCCACGCCTCGCCGCTGCAATGTCAAGTGAACCAATCAGATCATGCACTGATTATATTTTTCGAATTTCGACCTTATCAACAACTGTCACCTGGCCGTTAGTCACTATTTTTCTATTTTAATCCTTCGTTTAATTTATGTAAAACGATAGCCGCACAGCATTTATATATTCAAAGGTCAATCACACGTTACTAGATCATAAATTAAGCTAAATTAAACTCATCATGATCACTTTAAACTTTCAATTTTTAATTTTTAAGCGGAGCAAAACGATTGTACACTTACACATCAAAGAATTATTATACATTCAAGATAACATGAACATTATCTCTAAATCATCTTAAGTTTGTGTAAGATATGTAAATAAAATAGGTCTAGGTTTGTATAAGTAATTTAGAGAGTCTGAAAATAATAAAAAAAATCTATTAAAGAAGACGTTTTTTAATTGTCAATACTGACGCTATTTGTACTATTTTTTCTAAATTAAACAAAAATGATTATAGTTTAACATGTATATATTTTCCTTGTATCAGGACAAATAATTCAAAATGAAATTTAATAAATAAATTACTTCAACTTCTTTGTGCCATATCAGCTCCCCCCGACGTTGATCTCTATCTGCCGCCGTACGAAAAGCCATCAGAGACGGCGGCGGATAAAGATGCCTCCTCAGCAGTGATTGCCAACATCGAGCGGAACTGATATGACACGAATAAGAAGATATATACAAAACATTGAGCGAGTCTCACTATTAAATCAAACTGAGAGTCCATAATTTAGCAGGCGGGGTTTGTTGGGGGGAGCCCATCCAGCAAACTCCGAGCCCGCCTGCATAGAAAATATTTGCAAGTAAGTGTGGGTAAAGAGGTGTTAACGCGCCTGAGATACCCGGGTAAGCGGTGGGTGGCTTTCAGTATTAAATCGAAACTAAAAAAAAGTTCATACTAAATATTTTTAATTCAAACAAAATTGATTTGGGTTCTACATATATATCCTTGTATCAGGACAACCGTTTCGGCTGACTAGGCCCTTGTGGTGGACCATCCCTAGGATGTCCCCACATCACTACTGGCTTTTCATGGCTACCAGCTCAAGCTGAACGTATACATAAACAATGATCCCCTCCTACTTTCATCATTCGGAATTTCTTCAGTCGCCCGGCCTAGACGTATCGCGTTCTTTCCTTTACATTCTAATTACGTGTTAATTAAATGTAATAATTTAACAAATTCTATGTAATACATCGATTTTAATAAATGTATATATGAGTGAGTACAATCTTTTATTGCATGAATTATCAGTTGCACCCAATTGTTTGTAGTGTATCTATTATAGAGAGATGAGTTTTAATTTTACTTTTTGAACACGCAATAATCATTCTTATAAATATTCTACAAATCGATTAATCATAAACAATATAATAATCAAATAACGATCTCCCCATACCCTTATCAACTGGTAAAACATAAAAAAACCGGCCTTCGTGGCTCAGTTGGTTAGGTATCTGACTGCTGATCCAAAGGTTCCGGTTTCGATTCCCGGTGGAGACAGTTATTAATTGTGTTTTCAGTCTGAATCTATGAGACGATTAATATCGCAAGTCTCCAGAATGTGCCAACTTGTTATTGGGTGCGTGTCAAATTAATATTTGGCACAATAGCTTTTAGTTCGCCCGATAAGCAATATAAAATAAAATAAAAATAGATCAAATTTACAATTTTCAGTAAAATTTTTTTTGATTTATTAGATAATTTATGTGTATATAAATTAAAATAATTGGATTGAAAGACTCTCAAAAGCTGGGGTTAAACATAAAAAAACTAACGAGCAAGTACAGTAAAAATATTTGCTCATCGTAAAAATGTAAAGTGGATGTATAAGCAATCCCATAAATTTATCTCGAAGGGAGCGCTTTAATACACTTTGTGTTTTATTTTTTATCTTTTCAAGTAGAGTAAACAACCCATGCAAAAGTTGAAGATGTAAAGGAAGATTCCACTAAATTCTTTTGTACCCAATAATATTAAAACTTCCGTCTTTTTCCGTATTAGGACGAGGAGTCTTTTCAGTTAATAAGATATATTCCTGGAATCCCTACACAAAGTCATAATATTGCCATTCGACTGAATCGGTCCGAGTTCTCCTGCAAAGTAAAGTTTATAATTCACTTTATTTATAGAACTTTCATTCATTTAGGGCATAATCTGGTTCTGTGGTGATTTTTCAAGACTCATATTTACACTAGTAGGGTTTACATAAATTAGTAACATTTGTGACACACTTTTTCATAGATCAATTTTTCTTTTTCTTTGGTATTGTTCTCTTCGCTGCCAGATATATGCCTCTTATAGACGTTTTCACTCCCTCCTGTTTATCGATTTTTTCATCTCTGTTCAACTTGCTGTTAAGGGAATCTCGTCGGTCCATCATTTTTGTGGCCATCTACAATATACCTCGAGGTACTGAAGGGTCTCAAGGTACTGAAGCGTCTGAAAGTAATGAAGGGTCTGGAGGTACTGAATGGTCTCAAGGGATGGAAGAGACGCGAGAAACTGAAGGAAGGTAGGAGGTACCCAAGGGACGGGAGGTATTGAAGCGACGGGAGGTACTGAAAAGCCTGATCGGATGAATGAGACGAAAAGAACTAAAGGGACGGGAGGAACTGAAGGGCCTGAAGGAACGGGAGGTACTGAGAGGCCTGAAGGGACAGGAGGTACTGAAAGACCTGATCGGACGCAAGAAACGGAAGGCACTCAATGTATGCGATGTGCTGAAGGGACGGGAGGTCATTTCTAATTAGACAGGTAATTGGACGAGGATTGCTGGGTTTCGCTAGTATACATATATTAAAAGAAATTGCATTAAAATAAAAATATTGAGAAACATCTACAGAAATGTAATAGAAACTTGTTATCAGTACAGAATTTTATAGTATTAAATACAACAGGGTTGGTAGATTAAACTTGTAGAGTTTTCTCATAGATGTCTCAGTCATTGGATTTAGAACCTGAATTGTAAACATCTCTATTGATGGGAAACTGATTGTGTTGTGTACTTTTCTACATTTCAATATAATAAAAGGTTACTTAATTGTAACCAAGTGTTACTCAGTGGACACGATTTTTCACCATAAAAAGAAGTACATTGAATTCAAGAAGAGAATACTTCCGCGATTCTATAACTTTTTAAGAACGTTCCGGCGGGCGGCTAAAATTTGTGTGTTTCAATTCCACTTAGTCCAAGTTGATATTCTATAACGCTTAACATTCTTAATCCAATTAAGTCACGAATTAGTCCAACTCTCGATAGCGATTGTATATATAGTTGAAGAATACGTACCAAACTATTAACCCATAAATCCAAATTATTGAATATTTTAGTTTGGAAATGAAGTATCAAATTATTGAGAGTCCCGTAGATATTGTGTAGTGTATACTACCATTCAAATTTTATGAAATGACGTCGTCACTAAATTCAATTTTTATGCAAATTGTAAAAAAAAGTTCGAGTAGTATTACTATAATGTGCATATTTTTTTATAGAAAATTAAATTATCTAGTTGGGGTATTTCAGTGGTTTTCGATATTTCCAAAAAAAAAATGAAAATATAGGCAGTTAAACACAAATTTTCAGTAAAAAATACTTTTTTTAATAGAAAATGATTGAGAAACTATGGAACTTTTTTAAAAAATGGATTTGAGATTTTGTATTTTTCTATATTTGTACAATATTTCAGAATCGTAGTTTTTATAGTTTTTGAAACATATGGAAAATAAAGTAAAAATTCAAAAGTTGATAACCCCTGACTGAAACCGAAATTTGGAATCCTGAGTCAAATTATTGTAGTTAAATTTTTGTAGGCCTATAACTGTCTATATATTCTGAAATTTTGGGCTCTGTGTGTTGAGCGAATCAAAAGTTATAAGGAACCCACATACAGACAGACATACAGACACACTAATGTTCTAATCTGAATTTTGAGTAAATCCATGTATGAAACATATATGCTGCAATGCCTCTTTATTGGTGTTTTTTGTCTTCAAAGTTGGAAAAACAGTGCAAAAACTCTACTACTGCATACAATTCTCTCACACGGGACTTAGATTAATACTGTCGATTCATTAAGAGAAATAAATTCTCTTGAACGAATCGACAGTTGGATAATATTGTTCCTTCGTAAACCAAATTGTATAGATAAATTATTCTTCTACTTTAATAAATAGTCCCGATATGCGAGTGATTTTCACAGTGACAAATGAAACTTTGTTAATTATTATAAGTAAATATGATGTGTTGTACCTAGGTCAGATATTTACACCCAAATTTGAAACATTATTTATTTAATATATACAACAATTTTATAATTTGACATTAACAAATGAGGTCAAATAAAACAATATAGCTCATCAAAAGTTCCAATATATAACAATTTCTGGTACATTATAAATCTCTCGCTTTGTAATTTTTTTGGAGAGGATTAATTTAATAAATTTTCTTAATCAGGCCATTTCCAGTTTTTGAGAGTTTTTTCCATTGATTGTAATCCAAGGCCACTGACTAAGGTAGGTACAAGGTCCTTTATACTCTTCCGAAGAAACGCACTATATAGCGTTGGGGAGGAAGGGTCTTTAGAAGGGTTGTAGGAGAGGCTTTGCAATCTGCTCATAAATATTATTATTCGGACCTTAGAAAGACCTGGTTTGTAAGAAGAATATGTTGAATTATAAACGTTAATTAAGCAAAGCATCGATTACGCAAAATTGGCTTTTCAGTAAATATACAATGTTTGGAATAAATTGTTTAATTTTCAATATTAACATTAAAACACAACTGACAAGTGGTTCGCCACCAGCTTTATGTAAGATTATTTATTTATTTATAAGGAAGAAAATCATATCCTTCTAATATTGATAACATATCTGTAGGACCGATGTTCTTTTGATCTAATTGATATCGATTAAATCAAACGGGCATCTAATTAAATTAAATCAAACGGGGGTTGAAATCCAACCCAAGAATAACATAACTCCACACACTTATCACTTACATTGGCCCTGAGTCAAATTGAAAACGCTGTTCGTTATCGCCAAGCGCTATTTTTTTTTGTATGTGATTTGACGTTTGTTGTAGAAATTTTTTCTACAATAACAAACAACAAACGTCAAATCCCATACAAAAAAAAATTAGCGCTTGGCGATAACGAACAGCGTTTTCAATTTGACTTGGGGGCATTGTATGCTGATGTGATCTGAAAAGACAAGGCTGTAATCATTCACTAAATAAATACAACTTCGCCATATACCTACTTACAGAGTTAAAAAAATCTTTTTCTGATATTGACGTAATATTTATTTACAAATGTGTTTTCATTATATGTTGAAGACTAGTGTTGAACAACTCACCGAAAATACAAGAAAAATTGAATTAAGTTTCTAAATAGATAACTATGTTGAGCGTAGAAATTTTTTTTTTTAATATTTGGAACAAACCTCAAATGAAGTTAATTCGAGACAATGATTTTTGATAAATTTCTCAACCATTGAAAATCGAAACCAGGATGTCTGCATACAAATTAAAATATTTTCCATTTTGCCTCTGAGGTTTGACGTGGTCTCAGTGAACAACATACGACAGAGATTTCAAAGAGAATCTAAGATGAATTTCGATTAATTATATAATAAACGTTATGTTGAGTGTGGGACTAAATCGGTGAATGTGATATAACGACATAATGTTAAGGCTAACATACACTGGTTGGTTATCTCTCACCCACCACTTGGAAGAATATTTCTTATGTATATACATATATTATTAATAATTTGTCTTAACGATAACACAACATAGAAGACGATACTTCTTCAACCGTCACGATCCTAATACGAGGATGATAGTCCCAAAAGCTGGTGGCGTGTGGAGATAAGGATAAGGAGTGAGGGTTATGGTTCAATTTCACCAATAGCGGTCAGCCACGTCCTGGTCAGGGTTGCTACAGAAAACATAATATGCTATGAAAGTATGGATAAATATGGTATGGATGACCTACACCCGGAAAAGTTATAAATTGATTTTTATTACATATTTTCGTATAATTTTGTCGGGTGGACGATATCGATTTAACTAAGTTTTGTTTACCCATCGACTATAATTCTTGATTGAACTCCATGGCATGAAGATATATTATAAATTATAAAAAAAACTTAGTTTTCATTCTTTTAAATTTAATTGATTATCGACGCGTTTCGTGCGAGGCACATAGACAGAATAATGTTTTGTTTCGTGAAATTTTTTAATAAAATTGAAAAAAAAACGGAAAATTCTATTTGTAAATATGTCCGTTTTGTAAAAGCTTTTTACTTTAAAAATCGCCGGATTCCACATAAAAACTAAGTGATAACACAAAATTGTACGCACTAAAACGCTGTATTGTTTTATAGTTATCACGTCAAATAATGTGTATATTACCGACAGTTTTGAGTCCCTGGACGTATAAAGCTTCGGTTGGTGTAGTTTTCTTGTACCGAATTTCTGCGGTGTGCATATATATCAACCGGCCCGAATTCCTCATATACCTACGTCATCAAAGAGATTCTTTGATTAAACTCATTACTAGGAATAATGAACTTGGGAGGTGAATGATCCATGACAAGTTTGAAGCGTTGTTGAAGTTCTATATTATTCTAGTAAGTGAGTTATAGGGATTCTTTCCCGGGTTCTCGAATCCGGTATACCCGACAAAATTATCGTTTCCGATCCCGGGAAATTTTAGTTGGGAACTCCCGACCTTCGGGGAAAAAACAAATTAAAAATTTGAAATTTGATGCGACTACGTTTATGAAAATCAAACATGGATTTTTGATTATTTCAGAACTTCGGAAAACGAACTCCTAATTTGGATTTGCTCTACAAAATTAAAAAAGTGGAAGTGTATTCTCAGTGGCAGACAATTTTACTACTAAAACTAGGTTTCGAAATTTTGATAAGCCGTTAAATGCTAAACATGTTTAAGAGGGCAAATAACGCTAAATCTAGTGAATGAAAACATGATATTTTAAAACCGTCAAATACACTATGAAATTCCGTGTTAGTAAGTGTAAATATCGCGTGCGTTAAAAATGGTCTACCTTCTACTTCTTCTCAGCTTTATCCCGCCCACTCCTGGACGAAGACCTCTCCCATCTCCTTCCAAGGCACTCTATCTTGTGTTCTAAGCATCCAATTGGCACCAGTATGACGGCGGATGTCATCTTTCCATCTCCTTGGCAGTCTTCATCCATCTTATCGATAAAACCCAAAGTGAACCCAAAATTTCTTGATTTTTTTAAGAATAAACAAGCAGGCCAAGTCCAGATCCATGGTGACCCATACCGTAGTAGTAACCAACGTTCTTAACCTATGTATATGTATTCCTAAACCTATAGGCATGTAGCAAGAGTATTCTATTTAGAAAATTTAAAAAAATCGAATATCCAAACCGAGGGTTTTCATTCTGCCGTTTGACTAGATCGGTCAGTATTCGTTTTGCTTTTATGTACCTACTTTTTAAAGACACAAAATATTTATTTTTCTTCAACATACTGTTATGGAGTAATTAAAAGAAATATTTTAAAAAAGAATACTATTAATATTTTTAAGGGAATATTTTAACGCTTTGTAAATTGTGTAACGCTTTTATTCACTACAGAAATGTTGAAAATATTTTTGGATTTTTTTTTATAAATACACTGTTTTAACATATTTGAGATATTTGATTTCAAAATTCGATGTTAAAGTTTATATAACATCTTAAAGACCTATTTTTCTAAAAAATAGTTAAACGATTTCTTATAGTTTATTGTAGTTTTTGTACGTTTTAAGTGATTAAGTACTTAACGGTGAGTCAACTGTCATTTCTCGACTCGTTGCTAGGCAGCGCGTGTAGTTTCAGTGTTCTATCACTAGAGGCGTTAGTTGTATCGACGGTGGCGCCACACAACAAAACAAACTGACAGCCATATTGAAACGAATATGGGCATTTAAAAGCATTATTTTGGTGAAAAAAAATAAATTTACCATGTCGGATAATAAAACAATAGTAGGTATTTCAAGTCGTAGCGTCCCGTTTTGTAGTTCGTATTATTTGACGTTATTTAAAATTTGACAGATAATAACCACAGAAAAAGTGAAATATGTCTATAATTAAAAATTAAGTAACTGACATGTCATATTGCACTGCAACACGGAAATGGATTCAATCTCCCCTTAACATTAATTTTGAGTTTAACAATCTCAATGAGTTGAGGGCCAACTGTAATACCAGGCCTATGAATACGTTTTTTTTATTTTGTTTTTCCATTCTGTTTTAAAAATGTAATTATGATTAATTTGTAGATTCCTGATTCCCGGGAAAACCCGCGATTTTTAAAAACCGGGAACTGTAAAACCCTAGTGTGTAACGATAACGGGAGCAAGACTGCACTATCGAGTAACAATGGTACTTGAATAAGGTACTACCTGGGATCAAAGCGATATCGATGTCTTCAAAAATTTACAAGAGAGAGAAGGATCTCCAATGGAATCGACCTTTCTGATTCCCTCGAGACAATCTAGGACAGTGAAGTTAAGTAGCATTTTTGGGAATGAATTGATAACTTGACAGATTCTTTGTATAGATTTTTTAAGTACATGTTCATTCATACCATCACTGCAGATCCTACAATGTGGGGTAACCAGTGACAGTTGTGCGTGTGTGTATTACCCTTTAAACGGAATCACGACACAACAGTTTCGTCTATCTAAAAAGGCACTAGATTCAGAATGGGTCAAAATTAAGTTCAATATTTAGATTTTTTTCCTCCAACATTTTTGATTATTCCAACATTTTTGATTATTCTTATGGGACATCCGAAAGATGATAATAATAGAAAAAACAATTCTAAGCCGGTGCCTCACAGGTAGAAATAAACGTAGGTAGTGATGGAGTACCTACATCTAAACCTGGGGGGCAAGTCTGGTTCAATCGGCGAAATCAAAACCACCGTGATTACCCATATCAACATATCATAGATATACCTAATTATAATATGGAGTTCTACAATATCTATAGATGCCATAGAACTCCATACTATAATTATATCCATGATATGGGTAATCACTGGGGTTTTGATTTCGCCGGTCGAACCAGACTTGCCCCCCTGATTTGAATTGTCTATATTATAAATCTTGATGTTTGTATCCTGGTATTGTTGTATGGTTGAATGTACGTTATGCGATCCTAAACCATTGATCCGAATGCAATAAAACTTGACGTTAATAAATTGTCGAAGGTTTGCCCGGAACCGTTGCTGGATTTAAACATTTTTCATCATCTTCATCGAATTAATATTCATTAATAGGTCATTTGACCTACTAAGGTGAACTATTTTACATTAAAATTGTGTTTTGAATCGAAATTTGAATGTTGAACTTCGGGGTAGGTACCTACCCAATAGGTACATATTATTGATAGTTTTTGCAATGATTTATGAAAATAATTTGAAAATAGAATCATAATAAGACGAAAAATTGTGGCACAGTTGGTAAGCCGTTTGGTTTCTGTGCGTGCGACATGGGTTCGATTCCCAGCACAGGAAAAATTTATTTAAATTTAATTCTGACATTCTTTTTAGGGTTTTGGTTTTTCTTCTTCATTGTGTATTAAGTCATTTGTCCTATGAAGCGAGCACTGAACTTAACATTTTTTATTTATTTAATATCTCACATAGAAATGCGAATATAAATGTCATGTGACTTTTTCTCTAGAACGATGGAGGAGACGGGATGAGGAATTGAAGGGGGGTAGGAGGCGCTGAAGGGACGGAAGGTACTGAAGGGTCTGAATGTTATGAAGGGTCTGAAGATTCTAAAGGGTCTGAAGGGATGGAGGAACCGAAGGAAGGTTAGAGGTACTGAAGGAATGGGAGGAACTGAAGGGCCTGAAAAGACGGGAGGAGGTACTGCAGGTCCTGAATGGATTGAAAAGACGGGAGGCACTGAATGGACGGGAGGGACTGAAGGGACGGAAGAGACTGAAGGGATGCAAGGGACCATTTTCAATTATACAGGCAATTCAAAGATAAGCTAGTTTTTTAAATAACAGTCCTACAATAACAATGGTTTTCATAAAACCTAATACTTTGTTAGTTCCTTTTTTGCTATGGTTGTACCTACATCATTTAGCGATGAATACTGAGAGAGGTGAGGTCGCGTCAGCGAACAGTAGCAAGCTCCCGCTTATTAATTATTAATACAGTCGAAAAGTGTGCAATATCTTAGAGCTAATTAGTTTTCCATTGACAACTGAAAATTCATTTTGCACGATTTCGTCTGAACCCCCTAAGGGACATGCCCGAGCATACTCGGGTAACATAAGTATAGCGTCCAAAAACCACAAACGTTTAAAATTTTAACTCAAAAATGTGGGCAATTTTTTTTGTGTAATACAATTAATTATGTGTAGCAATATTTATGTTAAATATTTTTTATTCTTATGTTATTATGATTATAAATATGTCTCCTTTAGACACGCGTGCTTGCATTCTGGCAAAGGGCAAAATGTGTTTTTATTCTGTATCTCTATTGTTTAATATAAATACATTAAAAAAAATAAAAATAGTGTAGGTACACAGTGAATTTGAACTTAATAAATCAGCAGACAATTTCGAGCAATAGCGAATAAAGTACGTATGGCCAAGTGTGGTAGCCAACATAAAGCAGCAGATAATATAAGAAACATGATAGAAAAGAAGGAAATAGAAATATCGAGCAATGTCAAAAAATGCAGTAGCGAATTAAGAGCAAAGTATGATCACAATCACAAGTAAAGAATTTCGAGCAAAAATGAATAAATTGTGAATCGCTACAATGATAGCCAAAACAAAGTAATAGAAATTTCAAGCAGTACCTATTGAATATAGTACGAAATGCAAACATGATTGCTGAAAGATACGGTACGGTAAAAAACATGATATCATTATTTTTGTTTAATGAATGTGTTTTATAAAATGTAATTAAAGACTTATTGTTGGTCACAATAGGGTCACAATCCATTCGTTTTTTACACGTTTTGTTCTTGCAGTCTTGATTGTAGAAGTAAACACAGTTTAAATTAGTAAATCAAGTACCTAGCACTTATTATGTAGCAAAGTGAAGTCGAGTGGTTTTTCTTAATAATTGCAGTTGGGAGCTGCAAAACGGAAGAAGAAAGTTTCTTCCTGAAGTTTTCCCTCCAAATGCCAATCCAAGTCTTTCCTTCCGCTTACCTTCATTTTACTCAATGAGCGACTTCTTGACATACTTTTAAGATCTCATCTCTCAAGAATATTCCACGGATAACGACTAAATCTTAATAGGGGATGATATTTTAAATTGAATTTTTTTCATCTTCAAAGTCTTTATTTATTTATCTTTGAAATATTACTTATCTGGAGAAATGTACAGACGACTATTTTTTCTTTCACTTATTTCAATTAATTCACTTAAATATTATCAACATAAATTTCACCGCTTTCGTTTACTATTATAAAATATGCATTGCACGAAACACGAACCGATCATAGATATCAAATCAAATGAAAAGGAATTTTAAATTTGTCGGCCTTCGTGGCTTAGTTGGTTGGGTATCTGGCTGCTGAGGCAAAGGTCCCAGATTCGATTTCCGGTGGAGACACAGTTTTTAATTGTGTTTTCAGTGTGGATCTGTGAGACGATTAAAATCGTAAGTCTCCAGAACGTGGAATCTTGTTATTGGGTGCGTGTTAAATTAATATATAGTATCTGTTAGTTGGTCGAGAAGCAATATTATATAAATAAATAAAGATGCTGATCGATGTGACTTAGTGGAAATCCGCTTGGCTTCTGTCCTGGGTTCGTATCCCAGCAGAAGAGAGACTTAAAATTATTTCTCACGAAAATAACGACTGGAAACAAGTCAGTTGGAAGAAATAGGCATTAGGCAATAAACTCGACTCTTGCATGGGGTCTAAGGAAAAATATATATCAAATATGTATTTATGGTTTCGTTGTCTGAATGGAAAATTATATGATTTTCAGTTACCTTTTTTTATTCCGTTAGTTTGCTCGCTATACCGTGAATTGTGTCTATTTTAATCCTTATATAGTAAAGATGATAAGAATTCATATGAACCGCAAAACAACGTGAGTTGGTATCTATATAAATAATTAAGTTGGTATGTAAGGTATTATAATGATTTAGAATATATGTATATTTACATGAATATTAATAGGTCGGTTCCGTTGTATAGCTGAAGGTCGAAAGTATTCAGTGTGAGAGACCACCGATTATAATACTTATTTGATAATATATTAAGGAAACAAAGAGAACGGTTTGCTTTGTTCATCACGCTGGAATTTCCAAGATATCTCCTGAATAATTTCGTTTGAATATCTTAGTCCCTTATCCCGGAGCCAGCTGTTCCCACATCCTTTTGTAATTGGCCAACACTGAACGTTCCCGTAACATTTGTAATTGGCTAACACTGAACGTTCCCGTAACCTTTGGTCCAGAACAGAGACACGAACCAGAATAAGTACATATTTCGGATAATCTCGATACACCGATGCCCATCATAACATAGTCTGATACAGAGATTGACAACATTTAAGGGTTTAAAAAAAATCTGATTTGTTCCACAAAAAAATTATTTCCTTTGACAATAAGATTGTTAATCATAATTTGATTTAATAAAACCTTATGTGGCTATAAGTAGGCTATAGGTATATTTTATTTTGAAAATCTTTACCCTAACTAGGCACGTCTTTGAAATAAAGAAAAATATGTTTTTACATCTTTATTATTTGCATTAGTTTTTTTGAATTTTGAATTGGTTTAATACTTTTCTTATAACAATAGTTTTTATAAAACCCTTGTTTAATTTTTTATTATAAGTAAATAAAAAACTACATGGCCTATGAAGTAATAATAATAATTATAATAATGAACACTTTCTTGCACCCTGTGCAAATGGCGAGTTTATTGCCGTATGTCAATTCTTTCCAACTAACCTGTGTTTTCAGCCCAGAGAAGCAATATTTTAAATAAATATAAATTTAAATAAATTTCTCCTCTGCTGGAAATCGAATCCGCACATAAAACGAACGGCTTATCAACTGTGCCACTGCGGTCGGCTGAAGTAGATTTTACTTTATTCGAAAGAGAATATACACTTTTAAGCAATGTTCTTATCCAACTGTCGATTTGTTCAGGAGAACTTTGTTCTCTTAACATATCGACAATGTTTCAAGCCAGGATACGCGAGAATTGTATGCAGAGGTCTACTTTTTTCACGGCTTTTCCAACTTTGAAGTCAAAAAAAGCCAACTTAGAGGCTTCGCAGCATATATGTTCCATACACGGATTTACTCAGAATTTGGAGTAGATCATTTCGTGTGTCTGTGTGTGTGTCTGTGTGTGTGTCTGTGTGTCCCCCCCCCTTATAACTTTTGATCCGCTCAATTTACAGAGCCTAAAATTTCAGAATATATAAACAGTTACAGGCCTACAAAAATTTTATACTCGGAATTTTGAATTTTTGTTTCAGTCAGGGGTTATCAACTTTTGAATTTTTATTTTATTTTTCCATATATCTCAGAAACCATAAAAGCTAGAACGCTGAAAATTGGTACAAACATAGACAAATACAAAATCTCAAATTAGTTTAAAATTCCAGGGTTTCTCAAACATTTTTTATTAAGAAAAATATTTTTTTTATGATAAATTTATGAGTTTAACTGCCTATATTTCCGAAACTTATACAATAATCGAAAAAAGCCGAAACACCCCAACTAGATAATTTAATTTTCTATAAAAAATATTAGCATTGTAGTAGAAGATCTCAATTTTTTTTTAACAATTTTTTTAAAAATTGAATTTAGTGACGAAATCGCTTCATACATTTTGTATGGCAGTCGCCTATACACAATATGTAAGAAGACTTAATAGTTTGATACTTCATCTCCAAACATACATACCATTATGCTATTTTCATATTCTGGGTAAGAAAAAAGGAACTTCCTCCATACTATCCTATCTTGACATACATACCTACATATGTTGTATAGAAAACAAAATATCTGTAAAAATTCAATAATTTGTATTTATGGGTTTATAGTTTGGTACATATTCTTCAACTATACATACTATCGCTATCGACAGTTGGATCTCATGTGTTACATGCAACTAGTTTTAATCAAATATACCATATTATTTAACGTAACTCTTGATTCAAATACACTTACTCAGGTGCACATGATTGTTATCATAAAGGCCGTACCGACATTCTCATATATTAGATTCAAACTTTGCTATTGGCCCGCCAAAAACTATGAACCATTGTTACATACAATTGAATGAAATTAATGAACCATTTAAGTTTTTTTTTTAGTTAGGCTATCATTTTTATCCGTTATTAAGTGTTAACTTTACATGACTGTTTATAAATAACCTCTCTGTAATTTGTTCCTTCCCACCGTACCAAAAGATCCCAACTACATACATGATACAACGATTTTTTACATTTTTTATTTTATTTGTATAAAAAAAGAAATAAAAAGAATATTATATACATCCTCATAATATGAGGATGTATATGTTCTATAATATATTAAAATATAGTATATTATAATCCCTAAATTAAGCGTAATTCCTTTTTTTATAGGCGAGGTAACAACTACGAGGTCTATAAGTCAATGCGATGACTACTCTGCCCCTAACCAATCTACCTGTACGTTTTATAAAATAAGCAAAGGGAAGATTGGAACCAATTTCTACTTTACTACTAGATAAGTGTATAACCACTTTGACACCGGCAGACTTTTAATTACCCTGTGTTTGTATATGGCTCTAAACCAAGAGTTTCCGATACATGGTGCAATGCAGGAAACTTATAGCGAATTTAGTCAGATTCTCGTGCAGATGTTTCTGCAGGTTGTATATTATTTTAGCTCTAGCGCCGAAGAGCAATTAAAGCAAAATATTGTAATACAAACACACACGATGAGCAGTTTCCATATATATTAGATAAATTTTGATGTTCGTGTTTGCATAAGAGCAAAATATTGATTTACAGTACCTACCTATTATGAGAATACTCAGAAATTATGCAGACACTAAAAACAAACATACGTGGATGAAATAGGATATGTAAATTGTGTCATAAATACATACAAGGATACATATCTCTCCATATTTAAGATAATTCGTGTTAAAAAGGCGTCTATTCTTTGTTCTTTTTCAGCCCTCCATTGTCTAGTAATGGACATAGGCCTCGCTTGGAGACCTCCACAGTCCACAGCTCCCTATCTTGGGCTGGGTCGTTTCAATATGCCCAAACCATCTCAAGCCATTCACTTATAATATTCTTCTATTTCTTGCATTCTAGGTTAAGATAAAGGTCATATTGATAATGGATCTTTCTTCTTGTGCCACTCCTAGTGAAGGTTGGCGACCATCACGCCAAACTCATCCCGATCCTTCGCCAACCTTATTTGTGACGCCCCATCCGGAATCCAAAACCAATGCCTGAGATTTTTATGCCACGAAATTCTTTAACGACCCATACTCCATCTTCCCTCTATCTTTCCCCTCGCTATAAGTTGTAGAAGGGCATATCTTTCACCGCGGATGATGTGGCCAAAATATGCAGTATTGCGTATCTTGACATTGGCCAGCAACTCTCTCTTTCTCCATCATATTTAGAACTCTTTCATTGGAGACTATATCGATCCATGATATGCGCATCAATCTTCTGTATAGTCACATCTTGTTTGAAGCATTCTCGGCTGTAGATCTCGGTTACACAGCAGTTTTTTGCATTTTGTAGAAGTGGATCTCACCATCTCGGTCCTGAAGGGCCAAAGATATTATAGAACTCCATATAATAATTATATCCATGATATGGATAATTGTGAGGGTTTTGATTTCGCCGGTTGGATCAGACTTGCCCCCCTGGTATTTAATTCGGAATTTAGAATTATAATTAGTTTATTTATTAATATATTATTACTATAATATTATGTTTCATTACTTTTCCTTTACAAAAAAAAAAAACATACCTACTCAATAAAAATAATAAAAGCAAAAGAATAAGTACCAACATATATGTAACACTTTTTATTTACTTCCGTTTTGTAGGGTGCTGCAAATAACATCATTCACAATTGATTAATTTCAAAAATTGAATTCGGATTTTTTGTATCGCAATAGGTAATATGAAGTTGGCAAAAGCCCCCTCGCACTTTATCTAAACGATTCTAATTAAAAATGAACTTAGGGTGGCGCCCTCGTCCTCAGCGGCTTTTCAGAAAGTCTTATCTAACCGTGAGCGAATGATGGATGGGTAAAGAAGTCACTGACAAAAATAATTTCATTATAAAAATTACACATTACTTTTAATGAGGTAATAAATTTAAGTTAACATCTCGGGAGAATTCTTGTTGCTCAAGAAAATATGGTTGTTAAATGTATGTAGGTACCTACCTAATTTCTACTAAAATTATTAATATTGAAAGGAAAATTTCATCAAATTGATCTCGGGGGAAATAAGAAATGTTTCTTTTTTATTGCACGTTTTAAGAGAGCTTATTTATTGGGAATTGGGTCAGTCGTTATATTTAATACTTTCCAATGTTTGGTGTTATAGAAGGAAGAACTTGGCATTCGGCGGTCATTACTTTGAGCCTTTCATAAGGAAAGACATTTCATATTTTATTAAAGTTTTGGGTGTAAGCATTTTCGGAATTGACTGTTATCTTATCCAAAGGATTGCGATACACAACGTAATATAAACAGTGTTTTAAAAAAAAACTAGTAGGTATTTCAAACCGACTTGCTGTCTGTATTACTATTAACAAAAGAAACTCGAAGAACTCTAGAACAATTTTATGGCCAAATCAAATAGTTTATAAAGAAATCTTCTGATATTTGGATGAATACGTATTTTATTTAATAAGACTCCATATATATAATGTAACATATTTTCCATTCAATAGATCATCGGATCAACAAGATACATTTGCGATTAATTTTTGAAATGAACTTCGTAAGAATGTATTTAGACATTGATATAAATATCACAATTATGTTTGGTAAATGTGGGAATATAAACATAACATGTGAAGACGCGAATAATAAAGTAGAAAAAGTGAAAGTGGACTGTATTTTGCAGGTGTGATAAGTTGCAATCACTTGGTAGGCAAAGGAAGGATATCTAAGGAACACTCACTTACTTGATCCTCTCCCTTGAAGGATGGCCACAACTTGTCACTTAGATCTCACACACGCGAGCGGTGATAAACAATTATGATACAGTGATTTTTGAGGAGCGGTAAAAAGGGTAAGATGTGGGTGGTGTCGACAGGACGCGGTATGAAAGGAGACTAATTTTGGGTGTAAGGCGGGCAGCAGTTGCAACAATATTATATGTCATTTATATAAAAAATACGACAATTATAATTACAAAATGGCGCCAACAACATGTTAAAATACACTAAACATACGTCATTGGAATAAAAATTCTGTAGAATGATATAAAAATGTTTTTAAATCATTCGTTTGAAGATTAATTTGAAAATAATTTCTTAGCTCCATATAAATTATTGACAATTGAGAGAAGGCGAGTCAGTTGGGTGCGAGGCCAGTTGTTGTTGATTTATTCAGACCCTGGCTGCCGAGGGAATCACGAATGTGTTTCTATTTAAGTATTTACAGAAACATCTCCTCCTCGCAGAGGAACTCCACCAAATCCGGAATTCGACCAGCACACCCCGTTGGGTTGTTAGAATGTAATAAAGGTGGTCGTTTACAAAGAAACATGCCCGAATATTATTAAAATATTCACCAGAAAGTTATCCACTTGAATTAAGATGGGAATTATATTGATAGGCTTATTGGGAATTGAAACTTCAGCCGATTTCGGCCCATCCCATCCGTTGTAAAATTATGGTTCCACTCAGGAAAATTTCTTTTTGCTTTTGAAAGATAAAAGTTTATAAAGTCCATTCCGGTTTTTAAACAAAGATCTCTCAATCCCAGCGAATGGATTTTATCAGTGCAAATTACAAAACTGATAAATTATTTTATTTCATGGAAAGATTTCATAAAATTCTTATGATTATATTTTTATATCTAGGTGGGAAAAACTCTCAGTTCTAAACTAATCATTTATATTTATGGAAATTACTGCTGCGTTTAAAATTATTTACCTCAAATGAAACAATCTTCAACCAATTATTCATTTGACACCATTTTTATGTTATATTTTTAATATCAACCCTTTCCAGAAATGAATATCTTTTTACAAAAATAAAAACTATGCATAACTTATATGTGGAACCTGCTATGTGGGTAAAATCAAATTATTTTAATCAAGTGGTAAATTGCATACTTGAAGGGTGCCTGACTGAGAGGCAAAAGGCGTTGTAATGGTCGTTTTCTTTCATGTAATGCCTTCTTTCACCACAAGTATGTATGGGGGAAAAGTTAATAAAGAAATTCAGGGTGCGAATATTGTAGAAGATCATTGCCAGCAAATACTACAGGTGTATGGGGTTCTACTACAGTCTTGGTAACTGGAAAGGTTTAACATACGCCTTGTAATAATTTAACAGCACCTGGTAATTAATTAAGACCTGTCGTAATATATTTTTCTCTGTTGCCTCCCTTCATTCTTACGTCTTGTGTTGTATTAAACAATAATGCTACGTCCTCCCCGGAGAGCACTGAATATATTTGTTTATAGATATATTTATATGTACAATAAAAATATACTCTCTCGGAGTCATATTCTTAAGTGAGCAAAGTTTGGAGATAAATATGAAAATTCGTTTATTGTAATTTTCTTTACTCCGGTCGTTCTAAATTATATCGAAGATTTTGACAAAGTATCAGGTGAATCTTTCGCATGTTAACATTGAAAATACCTAACTTATTATATCAATAAAGTTCATAGGTGATTAAAAAAATATCATTTCATATTTTTCAAAGTGACTGATATGTAGTTATATTTTCCTATTCAAAGCAAGTTGGACGTAACAATAATTGTTATATGTTTTATTTTATTTATCTTATTGATAAAGTCGAACTATTACTAATTGATTATCATCTGTTATACAATTTGCAATTGAATTTTCTAACGTTAATTGTAATCTTTCTATAGCAGAACTGACAACATTAAAAAAATACAAATTGAAAGATGCCAAAGAATTTAACACTCGAACAATTCTCCTACTTTCAAAGGAACTCATTTTCCACAACAATGGAAATCTGACAAATTTATTCCTCCCTTTGACCATTTCATCGTTGTATTTTACGATTCATCAAGATGGGATGTTTTTTTTTGCGTTCTCGCTTAATTTCAAAACAAATCCCCGATCGTTTACGCAAACAACAATGTACGTGTCTCTATAGACGACACACCATCTCGTGGCAACTGAAAAAATAAATCACCGAAGTCAGCGAAAATATGTAGGTTAATATGAATTCGCAATAATTACCACTAAAATGAGTAGTTTCCTGTAAAGATATAAAACGTGGTGTTCTAAATGCTCTTGATGTATGTACATTATCTTAACCATCCGAGAAATATTCATATTTTACGGAAAAAAGTATCAGCATCTTACTGGAAAATCTTTATGATAGGTAATGGCAGAGCGGATAGTGCGCTGGGTTTATTTAATATTTATTTATTTAATATTGCTACTCGGGCAACTAACAGGTACTATGTCAAATATTAATTTAACACGCACCCAATAACAAGTTACCACATTCTGAAGACTCACAGATCCAGACTGAAAACACAATTAAAAACTGTGTCTCCACTGGGAATCGAACCCGGGACCTTTGGATCAGCAGTCAGATACTTTACCAACTGAGCCACTAAGGCCGACAAAGGGTTAGTTTATTTATTTGTTTATATATTTATTTAATTAATGTAAAGAGACACCAACAGAACACTGAATAACACAAACAAAGAAATCATGAAACAAAAACATAGAATCTCCAGTGCTCCAATAACAGGTACCTATCTCCCGCATGGCTATTGTGCATAGTTAGGTAAGTATAATCAACGTCTCCTGAGCATTCAAATTATATAAAAAAATACATTACACTGGACAATTAAAACGAATGTGTAAAATACACATATACATATGTATACATAATATGTACATGTGTATTTATTTAATTCTCTCTCTCTTTCTCTCTGCCTACCCCGCAAGGGACATGGCGTGATGGTATGTATGTATGTATTTATTTAATCCAGTGATAAATAGTTCGAATCCTGCCACGACCGAATTCGTTCATCTATATGATGAGGGTATATCATTCTTTAAAAAATTGCTCTGATACAATACTATTAGATAATTGTAAATCTCGAACAGTGTTTATTTAGTACTTGTTGCATGTAACACATGAGATCCAACTGTCGATACACGGGATTTACATAAATACTGTCGATTAACTAAAGTGAAATAAATTCTCTTGAATGAATCGACACTTGGAATACGAAATAACAAACACTCTCAGAACCCAATGCTTCGAAAATGTTAATTATCTAGACAGACGATTTATTTTAAACTTGCTTGATTGTTGTTTTAAAACAATATCGATAATAACAAACTTATCGATCGGCTAATTCTATTTGTACGCATTGATCTAATTTGAAATTAAGTATATTGGTCAAATAGATATAACCTATTTTGCATATCGTAGGTGACATATTTATAGAAGCAAGAATTGATTTTTTTTGGAAATGTTGATAAATCAGAAAACCAAAAACATTATATTGGTTGAAGTAGGCAAAAAAAAAATCATAATGATATAGGCAAATAATCGAAAAAATACAATTAGTAGGTAGGTACCTACAAGCTTTATATTCAAGTGGGAATATTAACCTAAACATGCCATATTGAAATTTAATTGTGCAAATGCGTTTCAAAAGAAACAGCAAGTAGTGAATGCTCGTCATATAATTTTAAGTTCAGCACCAAGTCCACTAAATTATACATATATGTCGTAGAGAAATAAATCTTTAATGTGCTTAAAGAGTGCCTAAAATCTAAGTGAACGACCGATTTTTTTTTAATTTCAAGTCAGCAGGGCTACTTTTTAAAATGATTAAACGAAGATTAATATCAGCTTCAGACTTGAGCAATCTTTGAGGTAAAATTAATGGATTAATAATTCTAATTTATGCAACAATTTATGTCAATTTCATACTAAATGATATTAACATTTTTTTATGATTAAACGAAGAGAAAGATTAAAATTAGATTATGATCAAGCACTGATTTAATCATTTTTAAGATTCAGGCAAGATTAGAACGTTTTGAAAACGTGTCATGAGTAACCCCAAAGTTTGTTCTTAAAATGCAAAAAAATCAACAATTTTTCGCATAAACCTTTCTTTACCGAGCGATAGTTACATTTACTAACACGTAACTTCATATTGTATTAAGCGGTTTTAATATAATAATATATTATATTATCATATTTCAGTCACCAGATATAGCGTTATATGCCATCTTAATGTGTTTATAAAATATTTATAAAAAATAGAATCGATTCTCAAGACACAATACTATGCTCGTCTTCGATTCACGTGAACTAGACGATATTTTTTTTTTTTTTATTTATTAACAAAAACAATACAAGGTTCACATATAAATCATAATTTAAAAAGGTATACAATTTCCATCATATAATTCATAATAACCCTCTTTAATTGAGATAAAATCTCGTGTTAAAAGAGGGGAGTATCTATTTAATATTGTTACATTTACCAAAACATTGTACATCTACTAAAAAATATGAAGCTACACAAAACAAGAATGAAATAACAAAAAATAAATAAATAAATCAGTACAATTTTTTAATTTTATTTTTAAATATACTATAATTTTTTTCGAGTCTAAGACTCAAAGGGAGTTCATTAAACCACTTAGTACCTTTATACTTATAGAAATGTTATGAGGCAGTTTTACGTAAAAGAGGAATGGTAATACATCCTTGTGAATTTATTCTGCTGCTTAAAGAAAATGACAATTGGTTTGAATTTGTAAGAATATCTTTATGAATTTGGAACAATGAAATTTTTTTGTAGATATTTTCAACAGTTGAAACTTTAAATTCTTGAAATAAATTAGTAGTTGGATAGTCAAATCTCTTTTTTAATATAATTTTAATAATGATTCTTTGAAAAACTTCTAAAGGCACTAAAGTGGTTTTAAAAGCTCCCCCCCAACATATAATGCCATATTGTAAGATGGATTGAAATAATGAAAAATATATTGTTTTAAGCAAGTTTGTTTGAAGTATATTTCTTAGTCTCAGAAAAATAAAAATTAGCTTTTTAAGGCGTTCAATAGTAGTTAAGAGGTAAAAAAATGCACAACATAGAAACCAGTATAAGCAATCGGTTGCAAGACACACAATCTTTGTTCAATAAATTGCAATCAGCCGCCGCAGCGTACATTATACGTGCATAATAAAATATAGGCATCCTACAATTGCTTGTTTAATCGTGACTTGCGATTTAAATTATTTCAAGGAGGAATTCACCAATTCGAATTTAAATAAACCCCAACGAATTTAATTTTGTAAATTTAGTTTGATTCGAGTTTGAAATTATAATTTTCAGCAGCCAGTCTTACACAGAACTTAAAATAGTATTTTTTAAACAAGAAACATATCAATAAGGCAATATAAAATAGCGATGGTAAAAATGCAAAACAAATACATAAAATTTACGAATAAAAATTAGTTTACCAAAAGGTTAAGTTAAAAACCATCAACAAATAAAAAAATGACAGTCGCATATTTGATTCATAAAAAATATGAAGACTCAATTTCAAAAAATATTGTGAGGGTAATATTAATTTTAATCGTGATTTCAATAATATCGGATAATGAGATGGTTTATATATTTTTTTATTTATTTATTAAAAAAAATAAAATTCAAACACTGTAAAGTAAAACTTCCTTAAAAAAGAGGTGAACTCGTGTTTTGAAGGGAGTTGCAACTATTTACCTACAAAATAGAAAAATAACAAATGACAATATCACAGCATAACAATATTCAACAAAATAATAACAGATAATCAAATATCCATATATAACAAACAACAATAATGGATAATTTAAAAAGCGTAGGTATATAGTAAAAACAAACAATTAACCATTTTTTATAAACAAATTCCTTCATATCATCTTAAAATTTCTTTTGATTAATAAATGATATGTCTCTTCTCAGACAACAGTTCTTTTGAACCACTTTACGCCCAGATGCGTACCTATAGTGATTTTGCGCATAAGCTGTTTTTTTTATACATTGAGCATCATATTGAATCGACTAGTAGCTCTTACACAATCCGCGAGATATATTCCAACGACGACATATTTTCTGTAGACCTGCTTCAATACATTTCTCTTATAAAATTGCATGTATTGATGGGACATTACATAATTTTCAAAATACTCCTCTGGATGTTATAAAGAAGTTCTAGGTTGGTTTTATAAGCACCACCTCACGCTAAAATCCCACTCTACATAACAGATTGAGCAAGCGCAAAATATGTCTTTTTTAATGTAGCAATGTCCAAGAATCTCCTCAATCTATAGAATATATAAAATAATTTCCTTATTTTACCAATCACGTTACTCATTTCCTCTTTCCACTTATTTTCTCTGTCAACATTGAAACCTAAATATTTTATGTTTTTTTTATTAGTCAGAGCAATACATTCATCATCATTACATTTATCAGATCCGGGACAGTCATTTGAATTTTTAATTAATATTAATTAAGGGATGAATTTACCAGTTATTATAAATCAAACAACGTTAGTCTTCATTGCATGGAGAATAAGGAGAGACAACATATAACGGTCGAACCATTGCTATACATAATATGAATTTATGTAATGTTATTGCTTTTTAAAAAAATGTTGTGCGAGCCAGAGTAAAATTTGATTGAATAAAAAGTTCGACAGTGATTTCTTAAAGATATCCAAAGATTGCTTAAATACTTATTTGATGTATTCTTCGATTTTATTTCTTAAATACAGTTGATTTCATTTAAGGGAGTTCAGTAGGAAAATATTTTCCATTTTACTTGTAGAAGAAGATGTCTTCAGGTTTTACGACACTCGTTCAGCTTTTTCATTACATTCCCTTAATGAACTTACGACAGACTTCAACTGTGATAATGGAATACATAACTTTCAAACTACATATAAGGAAGTACCCAGCCAGGCCTTGAAAGTATTGTAACTCATTTACTTCCGAGGCATTATTATATGAGAAGGAAAAATTAAGACTAAACCAGGTTTAGTAGATCTCGGAAACAGAGACATTAAAACGGTTTTCTTCGTACGTCTGCGGACATAAATTTTGTACAATTTTGATGAAGGTATTTTATATCGTCAATATTACTGGTAAGACACTAACATCACATTCATAGATAAAAACAAATAACAGAATACACGCATTATAAACAATTATATCAACTAATATACCTATAACCAAATTAAAAAATAATCACGTGGGTCTCGCTGGGTTAGCAACCAAGAAAACACTTAAGTAAATACAATTATGTTTCTAAGATATTTGACTCACCTGAAGAAGACGTATGATAGTTCTTAAAACCATTTTATTTGTAAAATGACAACAAGGTGGGAATAAACAAAGTTTATTTATTATTGTGTCGTATCGTATCGTATTGTATTAAGTAGGTACTTCTCGGGCAACTAATAGGTACTATGTCAAAAATTTATTCAACACGCACCCAATAACAAGTTGCCACATTCTGGAGAATTCTCTGGAGACTATCTAACTAACCAACAGATAGAGTGTAACAGATCCAGACTAAAAACACAATTGAAGCATTTAATTTAAGTATTTTTTTGTTGTTTTTTTTAATGAATATGTCCTTGTCATGGGCGTCCGCAGGGGGGGGAGTAAGGGAGGGCACTTGCCTCCCCCTGGATTAATTGAAAATAGTCAAATAATGTTACGTTCGGCCCCCGCTCCTCATTGCTCGGGCCGATCAGTCTTGTCCTGCCGCCTGTTTTAAAAAAATACAAAAAATATGTTGCCCCCCCCTAGAAAATTTTCTGTGGGCGCCCATGGTCCTTGTTAAACAAGTAGGTACATATACATCTTCCTACGTTCCCTAAAATAAGCATAAATTACTAGCCCATTTCGACATTTTAATAGTACCTAATACAAAATATAATATTTAATTTTTCTTTTACAAATTTTCATGCTTTTATATAAACTAGTTGCACGTAACACATGAGATCCACCTGTTTACAGCGATATTATGTATAGTTGAAGAATAAGTACCAAGCAATAAACCCATAAATCCAAGTTATTGAATATTTTAAGATATTTTGTTTTCTATACAACACATGTAGGTATTTATGTTAAATGTCAAGATAGGATAGTATCGATGTCAGTAGCGGAACCTCTTATAGAAGCCGAAAATCTTGGCTTGCCTAAGAAATTCAAGACCTAATATTTTGAAACCATACTACAAGATTAAAATTTGAACCGTACGATGATATCACAAGATGCTTTATAGGGCCACAAATGTAAATATTATTTTGGATGTGATTTTAAAATATTTTCATGGCCACTTAAATGAATAACGATGCTTAAAAAATATTAGATTTTCGACATTTCCCAATTTTCTTTCAGGGTTTGCCTAGTCCGAAGGTTCTAGGTACGTCTCTGATCGAGGTCAGTCCTTTTTTCCTACCCAGAATATAAAAACAGCATGGTATATAAACAATAAGATGAAGCAGACAAAATGAATATAAACGTTATATTATTAGAGTATTTTTTTCTCATTTGCGTAGGCAGTGTATTTGTTAAAGGATAAAGTATATCCTTGTACCTGTCAAAAGTACACATTATTCATAAAGTTTTTTTTTATTTTCAGGTTGTATATTACATAGTAAAAGGAGCTTTGTTTTTCGGTTCAACAACAGTATCAATAACTTTTTTATCAATTTAACACTGAACTTGGAAATTTACGGTTACGACGGCGTTGAAATTGCTACGATAATAACGGTGAAATTCTCACATGTCATGATCATTAATAATACTTTCAATATTAGTTGCTCGAGTAAATTTTGTTTTAAAATGTGAAGTTTTTCGTTCAAGGATACAATGTTTAAAAATTGACCATTCATCTTCAAAATGCTATGATTTCTATACAATTCTTATATACATATCTGCATTAATCTCAAGAAGAGCTGAGAACAGCGAAGCATGTGTTCGTGTCAACGACACAGTAACATCGTGGTTCTCGATAAATAATGGTGTTAGACAGGGATGCGTGCTGTCTCCATGGCTCTTCAACCTGTACATTGACTTCTGTATAAGAGCCCTTAAGGATGAAAGCAAGGGTCTGAAACTGAGCACTGTAACAGTGCGTGATTTGATGTATGCAGATGACAAAGTACTGTTAGCTGAAAGTGTGGAAGAGTTACAGTATCTTGTAAGCATGGTATATGAAGGATGCATAGAGAACGGTCTGAGAATGAATGCCAGCAAATCAAAGGTAATGGTCTTTGAAAAGAGTGAAAGCAGAACAGCATGTAAAATAAGAGTAGAGAATGAATGGCTCGAGCAAGTCGACGAGTATGTATATCTGGGAAGCATGTTTCAACGGAATGGACGACCTGATAAGGATATCGAAAGAAGAGTTATGGCAGGAAACAGAATGAATGGAGCACTGAGACCAGTTATGAATGATGGCAACATATCAAAGGTTGCCAAAGTTGCCATTCATAACGCTATCTTAGTGCCAACGTTGACGTATGCAAGTGAAACCTGGACATGGCAAAAGTCGCACGAAAGCAGAATAAATGCTGTTGAAATGAGATCGCTAAGAAGAATCTGCAATAGAACGATGTATGACAGGGTAAGAAATGAGAACATAAGGAAAGAATGTAAGATGAAGAAAGATATCATTAATAGAATGAAAGTGAACACACTGAGATGGTTTGGCCACCTTTCAGCTGATGTTTAAATAAAATCGAACCATGTATAAAATTTATCACCGAATTGTAAGTTTCACAAAAAGTGTTTTACATGAAATTCCTTCACTTAGAACACAGTCAGAAAAAAACTATAAAGTGACAAAATGTGTTAGACTTTTTTGCAATCTTGAAAGCTAAATTGGAAGATTTCGCTTTATCGTGGAATTATGTTAAAGATATCGGAATGCGATATTTCTCGAAATTCCTGTAGGTGACTTGAATTGTATTATATATATTTTAGGAACAAGCGAATTTTTTGAACCTATTTACCATGTATGATCAAAAAATATTATTCTGTTTCCACAAGTCCATGTCCATATAATTATTATTAATCGAATATTATTATTACCTACCTTAATAATATAAGGTTACATAGTATTCAAGTTTAAAATAATTTATCACATTATGAATGATTACACAATATTCCACCTTGTCATTACGTTGTTTTGAGAATTAGTAAATAATGTGTCTACGAAATATTTCGATACCTATACAAAATATTAAAGTTGACAGATTTTTCGGTTTCGTAAGAAAATATTTATTTTGTAAAATGTATTCTTTTATTTATTTTAAACCTAATTCTATGTTTTAAACAAAGTTTTTCTGATATTTTTTCGTATATTTTCGCAAGATACATCCTATCTTTGATATTTCTTTGTTAAAATCTGACAAGGCACAGTATGAAAGCAATGAATGAACATAAAGTGTTCATTTTTCTTCAACTGTGATATAAATTAGTCATTCTTGAAAACTATTTTAAATTTATATAAATATAACAAATAGTAAGAATGTAGATATAGATTTTTTTTATTTTTCACTACTAAGTAACTAATATAATATTATAAGTTAAAAAGTCAATAGATGGGTAGTGGATATGGTATACATATTCTGAGATCACCCGTGAGAATTGCTTTAGAATAAATAGTTTATTGACATTGTGAAATATTGGTAAAGAGGAGTTTGTCATCTGCAAATTTAATAATATTGGGTTGTTTTTATGAATATTTTGATGCTTGAAGTTTAAGTTGAATTTAGAGACAAAATGTAACGTTTTGAGATGTATTCAAAGTTTCACTGCTTGTAGATATTCAGAACACCGACTATATGAATTACTTATATTATTATTTTATTCATTTATATCGCCACAAGGGCACGATATCTGCAAAGGTATTTTAATGAAAACAAAACAAAAACTTCCATCTGTGTGAAAAATACCCAAAGGAATCGAAATGATTTCAAAGATAAAATTTGCATTTAACATAAAAATAAGAACCAATACTCTTTTCTCATCTTTGTTCGATTTCGATTTCGCGTTCAGCAACTTATATTTAATTCTTCATCCCCTTTCGAAAACACATCTCTCACTTCATTTCAATAGCATTTCTTCAATGGACATAGCAAAATATCAAGAAAACAGCAAAATCATTATCATTGAAATGATACCTACATATTTTCATATACCTATGTTTGTTATTATATATATTATTTTAATAATGAATAATATGTTCTTGTAACAAGTATAAATAATAACATGTACATAATAAATAATATATACTTGTTGTGAGGAAATATTCATTACGATACTTTCTTTCTTTATGGTCACAATCCTATAATTAGTTTGCACCAAACACTCCATCTCTCCACATAATATCTGTGTTGTCCGCCAGCCTCTTAATTTCTTGATAGCTGCTACAGCACATAAAACTAATAACCTGGTCTATACAACCGTCTCTAGGGCGACCTATATAGTTTCTGCCCTCCGTTATTCCTTCGGAGATAGAAACAAGTAGACTCGGATGCCTGATGTTATTACCTATCCATATGGATCGTCGTTGGGCAACCCTCTTTAGGAGTGGTTTTGTATCTCCGACTCTGCTCCGTACCGCTCAGCTCAGTCGTTTGAAAAATGGTCTAACCAATGGATCCTAACCATGCGCCTGTGGCAACACATTTCAAAAGCATCCAGATTTTCCAAGATATTTACGAGAACCAAATATATTTAATAAATTATTTGTTTAGCTTGCCAAAGCGAAGACTTCCAAAACTTTTTATTTCGAATAGGTCGATGTCTTTGCAATGGGTTATAAAGCATTGTAATTAGAATTAAACATGAATGCACGTATATTTAAACATGATTGCACATACATTTTTCGTATTTTGAAATGGATTTATTCTCCCAAGTAAAGGTGGTTCAACATTAAATTTATTCTGTTCAGTTTGTAAAAATTCCTTCGAATGAGGCAAAAGTTTTTATTTCCATGGAATTACATATGTAAATCCGAAATCAATAGAAGAAATAATCGACATTAATTCAGATCACAATTCCAGTTGAGAACTGCATGAAGTTGCCATGACTAGGTAACTATTCATGCTCATTCGATTTTAGTCGAAAAAGAAAAAAACCGTAAAGAAAAACTTTGCTCGATCGGAATTAATTCTTAAGTATATTCAGTAGGTGTATTATACTTACTCTCTTATTTTCAAAATTAAAATATATTTTTCTTAGCAGTTAGTTTAACTTCGAAACTAAAACATATTCTTTCTTATTATTTATATTCATTTAATAATCTAATTTATACAAATATCAATTTTTCAACTTGCATTCAGTAGCATCTTATACAAAGAGCGGCTTTTTCAAAGTATACAAAAATATTATGTCCTCGGCATTTTCCCTGATTGACCAAATTATGATGTTTTTACGTAACTTCGTATGAAAAAAATTACTAATCTCTAATCTCTATGGCCCGGTATTACAGTCGGCCCTCAACTCATTGAGTTTGCTAAACTCAAGATTAATGTAAAGGGAAGATTGAATCTATTTCCGTATTACAGTGCAATATGACATGCCAGTTAATAAATCTTCAATTATAGACATATTTTACTTTTTCTGTGGTTATTATCTGTCAAATTTTAAATAACCTCAAATAATACCAACTACAAAACGGGACGCTATGACTTGAAATACTATTGTTTTATTATCCAACATGGTAAATTTAATTTTTTTCACCAAAATAATACTTTTAAATGCCCATGTTCATTTTAATATGGCTGTCAGTTTGTTTTGTCGTGTGGCGCCACCGTCGATACAACTAACGCCTCTAGTGATAGAACACTGAAACTACACTCGTTGCCTAACGCCTCTAGTGATAGAAACTGAAACTACACGCGTTGCCTAGCAAATGACAGTTGACTCACCGTTAAGTACTTAATCCGCCAGAAACGTTGAGTTAAATATTTGTCATTTTAGTGACGTATTTGAGGGAAGATTAGGCCTAAACGGACACTGTAATACGCTATATTTTTGTAAAACTTGAGTTTAGCTCTGAAACTGAGACTGTAATACCGGCCCTATGACAGTTTGGTTCGGTATTTAGTGTGAATACAAATCACCCATCTTGTTCCACCCAACTTCAAAAATTAATAAAAATAAGAAAAATCAATTTGTTCAAAATAATTTATTTCTTTTAACATATCGACATAGTTTCAAGTCAAGATCCGAATATTTTGTATGACCAGGTCTACATTTTTGTGGTGTTTTTCAACTTTGAAGTCAAAAAACACCAACCTACCCCGCCCCCATTATAATTTTCGATCCGCTTTATTTTTTAAATTTTATATTGCATTTACTGACACATTTCATACAATTTGTATGGCAGTAAACACAATATCTACGGGCACTCTAATAGTTGCATAGGTACTTAATTTTCATACATACATACAAACATATCATCAAGCTGTTCAGGGTAAGAAAAAAATATTAAACTCCACACTATCCTGCCGACCGCCGTGGCACAGTTGTTAAGCCGTTCGGTTTCTGTGCGGGCGTCCTGGGTTCGATTCCCAGCAGAGGAGAAATTTATTTAAATTTATTTCTCACGCAAATATTGCTTCTCTGGGCTGGAAACACTGGTTAGTTGGATGAAATTGCCTTACGGCAATAAACTCGCCACTTGCGTGGGGTGCAAGGAAGTGTTAATTTTTATTATTATTATTATCCTATCCTGACAAACATGTTTTGTATAGGAAAACAACATGTCCTAAATATTCATTTATTTGGATTTAAGGTTTTATTGTTTGGTACGTATTCTTCAATGACACATACTATCTCCATAAACAGTTGGATCTCACACAACCAGCCAATATTATTAGTAGGTAGGTACTGCAGATATGTGAAGTACCTAACCAATATAGTAAGTTACAAAAATGATGAATGTTATGTTCTGTCTCATTCATTCTTTTATATTGCCAACGTCAGAAGAAGCTACAAAAATAATAAAATACGTATTGAATAATTTTTTTTTTATTTAAATAGTAAATGAACCTCTGCCATCATTTTCTGAACTGAAATTACTGAATTCAGTTCCCACTATTTAAAAATCATTTCAGTCTGGGGCATAGCCAAAGAACCTCTTAAATATAGCAACATATTTTGACAAATTAATACTTACAAGACGGATGTCAAATAAGTATTAATTTGTCAAAACGCTTTAGTCAGCTGTAATTAAATGCTGCGAAAAAAAACGTTTCATTTTCTTTTATAATCTCTTTTTTCGGGTTGTGACCATTTACCATTATTCGTGAACGTGAATGTATTTTTAACCTACGACCGACTGAGTTACCGAAAGGGCAAGTATTTTTAACCCATGACAGTTACCTACATCAATATAATATGTAAGTAGGTACTGTTTTTATACTTCTATGCAAAGATAGCTTAATGGGTTATAAATCAATTCATTGTTAGACTTTTACTATAATTCAATTCAATTTTATTTATACTTACTACCCCACGGGGATAAAGAGGTGAGTTAATAATTCGAAATTTTTAAGGTTATTTTTCTTATTGCATATTATCAATTTTTTTAACTGTCAAATATTTCAAAGTGACCCCAAGCTCAGGAAACTTAAAAATTGACATTTTTATTTTCAAGTTATCAAGTATTCATACTTAAATAATTTAACGAACTCATTCCACGAAAATATTCCATGCAAAATTTGAATACTTTGTGTAGTGACTTGCTAGTGAGGAGTATATCGTTGGCCACAATCCACTTGTTTTAATTACAATAAATGGCCGAGTCACGTAGATGACGGTTGTCATAATTAATTTTTAAAAATAGTTTTTTTCTTATCGTTTGGTTCCAGCACTCTATCTAACATTATTGTAGAATCATATTTCCCTGTATCCCTTCCTTGCGATTTTCCCCGATGTTTGTCACTTAAGTTAGTTACAATAATTATGGGTAACAATAAGTGAAAAGTGAAAAAGTATAGTGCATGTTTGAAGATCACCTTGTGTGGATGTTTCGACCAGTGCACAGAAAGGAATGAATCATACTGAAGCAGAAATAAAGGAAGTATCGTTTATTATACAGTCCACTATCCAACAACATTAATACCCATCACCTGGAGGGCAAGTCTGGGCCAACCGGCGAAATCAAAACCCTCACGATTACCCATATCATGGATATAATTATTATATGGAGTTCTATAATATCTTTACATGTCATAGAACTCCATATGATAATTATATCCATGATATGGGTAATCACGAGGATTTCGCCGGTTAGACCAGACTTGCCCCCCTGATGTTTTCTACAGATGTGCGGTGGCGGAGCGGTTTGCGTGCTGGGTTTGTAATCCAGAGTTCGAATCTGGTCTCGACTGATTTCGTTTTCCTGCAGCACAAACATTTAAACTTCACTTTTGTATTTTTGTAAAAGTGAATTTTAAAAGTATTTTTCTTTTGCCAAAATATGCGCAAGTAATTATTAAAATATATCGAATATTTGTTTTTTATAAATTACAAAAGAGCTTTACATTTTCCCGTTTTCCGCCTATATTTGTATTTGAGCTCTGTAATAAAATATTCACTGAAATATTATTTTATTTTTATTATATTTCATATTTCTTCTCGGGCAACAAACATTTACGATGTAAAATTTTATATTAATTTTACACACATCCAATAATAAGTCGCCACATTATGGAGACTTTCGATATTAATCGTCTCACAGATACAGACTGAATACAAAATTAAAAACTGTGTCTCCACCGGGAATCGAACCCGGGACCTTTGGATCAGCAGTCAGACACCCAACCAGCTGATCCACGAAGGCCGACAAACAAGATATTTATTTATTTATTTATTTATTTATTTATTTATTTATATATATATATATATATATATATATATATATATATATATATATATATATATATATATATATATATATATATATATATATATATATATATATATATATATATATATATATATATATATATATATATATATATATATATATATATATATATATATATATATATATATATATATATATATATATATATATATATATATATATATATATATATATATATATATATATATATATATATATATATATATATATATATATATATATATATATATATATATATATATATATATATATATATATATATATATATATATATATATATATATATATATATATATATATATATATATATATATATATATATATATATATATATATATATATATATATATATATACATATATATATATATATATATATATATATATATATATATATATATATATATATATATATATATATATATATATATATATATATATATATATATATATATATATATATATATATATATATATATATATATATATATTTATTTATTTATTTATTTATTTATTTAGGTAAAAAACCTGTGCCGGGTCTAAAGCATTTTGAAATAATGATACTTTTAACAGTGAATGCCAACTAACAAAACATTCACAAAAATAAGCATTCAAATAGAAATAGCATACAATAACAAAATGAGAAATACTATTAAAAATAAATACATAAAAAGTGCATTACAATTTAGAAAAAGAAAACAACAATCAACGAATGCCTATTCATAATTAAAACAGAACATGAATACAAAATGTATAAAATATATTGAATAAACATGAATACAAAATGATTTTTGCCAATTTCAAAAAGAATTTCTTATCATTTTAAGTAGGTACTTATTTAAGTTACCAACTTTAAGTTTTCTTTGTGAATTGTTGTTATTTGGTGTGTATCAGAGGGGATATTGTATATGTACATTTCACAGTACATTGGTTCATTTTCATTAAGGTGCTTGTATTTTCGTTTCAAAGTAATTTCATACGTTTTGTTGTTACGGCAACATACGTATGTCTAATGAAAGTAATTAAACGAAAGCCATACAGGGATTAGCGAGCATTTTGCGGTGCTAATTTCTTATTTTAACAACCCAGGCTTGGAAATTCGAAACTATTCGTTATAATAATATCGTGTTATGTATTATTTAATATTTAATATTTATTGAGGCTTTGTCTTAAACATTATTAATTTTATTTTAAACGTCGTCGGCGTAATTAATTTGTTGAAAATTGGAGTTTGTCGGTTGGTAATCCCTACAAAATACAAACGATATAATGCGAGTTTCTAATTTTGTGTTCAAAATAGTAACAATAGTTATTAAACTAGGTATAAACGAAAACACTAATTTGTTTATGTTTCACTATTTAATTTAAAACTGGCACTGACCGGTATCGATCTGTTGAAGATCATCGTCAGAGTGCGCGAAAATGAATGTGAACAGAGTATAAATATAATTGACATATTGGTACACAACCTTTTTTTTTACACAACCTCTGGATTCTCAATTATATGTATATTTCTTATCATTCGTTTCTATATTGTATAATGCGTAATATCAGTTTTTCTCTCTACTTCAACATTGCTAAACTTTATATTCATCACACATATTTACCATACTGTTTTGTTTGCCAGTTTTCTTCATCAGTTCTTTCTGGCAATACTAATCGAACTGATAGAACTTTACATAAAAAAGGTTGTGTACCAATATTTCAATTATATTTACGCACTCTGACGATGATCTTCAACAGATCGATACCGGTCAGTGCCAGTTTTAAATTAAATAGTGAAACTTAAACAAATTAGTGTTTTCATTTATACCTAGTATAATGGAGTTTCACCACTAATTATCCGTCGACAAAATTAACAAGTCAAATATAAGTTTTATCAAGTATGAAAGGTATTAACATATTAGATGATATTTGTTTTTCTGTTATTTTAGTAAACTTGAGTTTTCTGATGTGATTTAATTTCTTTAGTTATGAGTTGTCATTGAATCAAATATATATTAAAACTTGGTTCTTCTTTTGAAGGTTTTGGCATTCTCATGAAAAAAACTACCATATCTCAATATTCAATATAAAAGCAACTTGCGTTGTTCCCAAATCGTATAGGTATTTGTGAAAAAGAAACTCTAGACCTAAAATATTTGTAAATAAAGAATAAAAACTTTAAAGTTAAAATAAATAAATATCTTAGCGTCAACCACGTTTGAGCATTTCTATGTATTATTTTTTTATTTTTACAATAATAAAATATTTTTTTGATGTTTTGATAATGTCATTGATGACGATATTTACATTATGTGTGTTGTGATACTCCATTTTATAAGTTGATTAAATTGATTGTACATAGGTACCTATATATTGTCCCTTTGAAAAATATATACATACCTTATACATTTTTCACTTTGATTTATTTGAAATAACTAAGATAAATAATGTCTAATAAATACTCAGAAATATATTGAATAAGCCATCTTAGACACTTACGAATAATATAATATTTTTTTTGTTTCTTGGCTATTCACCCTCTCAACGAATAATATTACTAAGCTCGTATTTGGATTGATGCTTTGTTCCCAATTCCGTGCATATGCTGCATTTTTATTATGTTATTTCAAATCATTTACAATTTACGCACTGGCCTGTGAATTCTTCAAGAAAGTGAATTTATCTTTGAGTGGCGAAAAATAATTAATTCCCTTACCAGTCGTCGTCCTCAATGCTGAGGGTCGTGACCATCATGTACCCTGTCTCCAGGTCATCCTATCAGCTACCAGATGGACGGGTATATGGAGTGTCGTAGCAGGAGTATTTTATCTTATTTGGTCGGACCAACGCATCGGCGATCTGCCTCAGTCTTGTACCATGCGCTTTTCCGACAACTAAAATAGTTTGAAAATAAACATTTATATATTAATAAATATCAATTTAGTTTTAACAAACTAAGTAAAAATAATTTTCAACAAGATAATGGTACCTACATAATATTATATAGCACAAAAGAACAATTCTCTGTGGCTTTGCACACGTCATGAATTAACTGTTAACAACTAAGACAATAACAACAATTAATTAGTCTTTAATAAACCGAGCAAGTACTTAAGCAACAATAATAATATAGGTAATGCAAGAAATGGCTCCTTCAAACAATTCACATGCCTTTGTTGGCAACCCTTTGTTATCTTTAAGTTCAAAAGTAAATTGAAAAACAAAATGAAGAGCTCAAATTATTCTTGAGTTTTAGGTTGCATTATTTATCTATTGATACACAGGTAGGTACTTCCTTACAAATAAAATTAATTTTTTTTCATTTGTTCGTTTAATTACCTTTTTTGGTAAATATTAAAATATTACCTATACACTTTGTATAGACCGCCTCTTCCTCAGGAAGAATGACAACTATGTTTCAAATAATTTTGACATAATTAATATTTACCGTAAAGAAAAAGTCGCTTTAAGCCGATCATATGAAATAATCGGAAAGTGACACTTGGCTACGGCCACTTGGGTGCGGACACTTGGGTGCAGGACACTTGGATGCGGGACACTTGGGTGCGGGACACGTGGATGCGAAGGACACTTGGGTGCGGGACTTTTGAGTGGGATGGACATTTAGGTACGGGAGGAACACTTGGGTGCGGGAGGTACACTTGGGTACGGGAGGTACACTTGGGTACGGGGGGAGCACTTAATTGCGGATCTTTTGGGTGTGGGGGAGATACATGATTGCGGGAGGGACATTTGGGTGCGGAAAGGACACTTAGGTGCGGGAGGGACACTTGGGTGCGGGAGGGACACTTGGGTGCGAGAGGGACACTGTCCTGCCCTTTCAACCCCTTCTCGGACAACGTATCCAGTTATTCCTCTTCCTGTGATGTATATATTTATGTTTTTTAACTGCTGAAACGTATGCTTCAACAGCTCTTCACTTTGAACATAGCTTTAGATTTCGATTACACAGCAGTCAGAGATATATCTCATTTTTACACCACCTCCAAAACTTATTTTATTTCAATTGTTTCATACGACATACATTATTATTTAATTTATGACAAATCACATACCTAAACTTATTTAAGATGGGTGGTGGCAGAGTGGTTAGCGCGCTGAGTTAATAATCCAGTGGTAGCGAGTTCGAATCCTGCCACGACCAATTTCGTTCACAAGCATTTATGCTTAATTTAGGGAAAGTATGAGGATGTATATGTACTTGTTTCAAGGACATATTAATACTTTAAAATGAAAAAAATAATAATTAAAGTATATGGCGAACGCTTGACTTATATTTTAGAATGAAACGTACATTAGTATATCCTCAATCAAAATTAATTTCAAATCCAAACTTTAAAAATAACAAACATATACTTATTAGGTATTGAATTAGTTTAAGTCTAGCAACATTATACTATAATTTAATCTTAACAAATTCATCCAAATTTTAATATTTCAATCAACGCATGAAGGACTCTATCTGGGTTGAATTGCCACTACACAAAAAGTATATAGTACCTTTTATACAAAAGATGAATACTCACCAAAAAATACTCACCAGATGTATGTAAGTACTATGAAAGTGTATATAAGATATTTTTGCTGTAAATATATTCATAGTTTCATTCTTTTGAATGTGTAACATTCTAAAGTGTCAAGATTTACTTGTACGTAAAGGAAATTCAAACGTTGAACTTCAGCCAAGAACAATTTAACCACTGCATAAAATTATGAAATAGTTTTCTCAATAGAGACGAAGTTGGAATATTTACTGTAGGAGAACCGGGAAACGTGATCACTTTATGCGCTTGCGCAACGTTCACCAATTATGCCTTTTTAATGAGATCCCTATCAATTCAATTTTGAAAGTTCTATATATTGTAGGTAATACTGAAATTCTTTTCGCTTGAAAATAAGGAATTTTTACTATAGCCATCTATCTATGTGTGAAATTATGAACAACATTCAATTATTTTTTATTTATTTTTGTTGTAACGCCATCTATTGAGAGAATTGGTTTTTTGTAAATAAATTTGTAATTTTTTGTAAATAAATTTGTAAATGTCCCGGTTCTCCTAAAGTAAATATTCCAACTTCGTCTCTATTGAGATAATTAAAAAATACCTTTGACTCCGACAAGGAAAAAAATCCAATGTTTGCGCATATGCAATAATAAAAATATTCGATTATGAAATAGTTTTGATTTAATAAAATATCTATTGCATGTTTTGTGGTATCCACATGTTTTTGTAGAGATAGTAATGTTTTCGATGAATCATTTATGTTTTTTTTTTTTTAAATGAATATGTCCTTGTTAAACAAGTACATATACATCTTCCTACGTTCCCTAAATTAAGCAAATAAATGCTTGTGCAATAGGTGAACGAAATCGGTCCAGGCAGGATTCGAACTCGCGATCATTGGATTAGTAGCCCAGCGCGCTGACCGCTCTGCCATCGACCCATCTAAATCATCCCATCCCATCATGTATGGCTGGATTTTTGATATTTTCTATCTTATGGAATATAGGTATGTAAAAGGAATTCTGGCACCTGGGAGCGATGGCTTAAATATTAGTTAAACTTAAAATTTCATTTTTACTCGTTGTATTATTTTGATTTTAAATTGAAGTATTTTTACACAACCATAAAAAAATTGCAACAGGAAAAATAAATATTGTAAATTGTATTATTTAAATAAAACAAAAACGAGTGGGTTGTGGCCAACGCTAAACTCTCCAATATATAACTCTCCAATGATATCAAAGAACGGTTTTTTTTCTTTTAACGGACCAACTTTGAATACAGTTTTTTGAAGATTATTGGTATTGTATAAATAGTTTAAACAAAATTAAAATATCTCAAATTTCCAGGTCGTGAGAGCATTTTTTCAGTTTTAACAGATGAAATCATAAAGAAACATTGAGAAAAAATGAACCGTTGTCTATGGAAAACTAGTTCTAAGTTTACGTACTTCCCATATATGGTATCAATATGAAGTTCATCGGCCTTTTAGTTTGATCTATACAGAGGACACGATTTTTCATATTTGTGTACGTCATACGGCATACAGGATACAGCATACACCCAAAAACATCACAACGAAACTCAAAGTATGCCCTCTTTACATGATACCCATTGAGAAATTGGTGTGAAAAAAATACGCTTAAAATTTTTGAAATCAAGACTCTCCACTATTCCATAGTAGTGGAGAGTAAAATGCTTAAATTTGTAAAATTATGACTTACCTACATATCTATAATTAATAGTAGTGGAGAGTAAAATGCTTAAATTTGTAAAATTATGACTTACATATCTATAATTAATAGAAGTGGAGAGTAAAATGCTTAAATTTGTCAAATCATGACTTACATATCTATAATTAATAGTAGTGGAGAGTAAAATGCTTAAATTTATAAAATTATGACTTACACATCTATAATTAATAGTAGTGGAGAGTAAAATGCTTAAATTTGTAAAATTATGACTTACATATCTATAATTCTTGATTCTTGATTACCTATAGTTATATAAATCATGTTATATAGAATGCATACTGTCACAAAACTGAATGAAATACGAAAATATTGTATAAATATGTATTAATGTGATTGTGAAATATTCCACCTCGGTACAGGCTAAGCCTAGTGAGGTGGATATATATATATATATATATATATATATATATATATATATATATATATATATATATATATATATATATATATATATATATATATATATATATATATATATATATATATATATATATATATATATATATATATATATATATATATATATATATATATATATATATATATATATATATATATATATATATATATATATATATATATATATATATATATATATATATATATATATATATATATATATATATATATATATATATATATATATATATATATAATATGTAAAATAGATTTTGTAAATTATAATAAATAAATAAATAAATTAATAGTAGTGGAGAGTAAAATGCTTAAATTTGTAAAATCATGACTTACATATCTATAATTAATAGAAGTGGAGAGTAAAATGCTTAAATTTGTCAAATCATGACTTACACATCTATAATTAATAGTAGTGGAGAGTAAAATGCTTAAATTTGTAAAATCATGACTTACATATCTATAAATAATCAAATGTGGAGGCTTCAACTTTGTGGAAATTCATATTTAATCAATTATTTATGAACTAGAATGCGGAGATTGTATCTGTATATACATAGGACGAACTGGCAGAACAATTGAAACTAGACTAAACGAACATAAACGATGTCTCAACAATAACAATTTTTCTGAATACGCCAACCACATAATAGAAAATAATCACAACTTCAACAATACAAAGGTTAATATTTTACATAAACAGACTTACGGACTAAAACAAAATAATTTAGAAACTCTTGAAATAAAAAAAGCCCAAAATACTCAGAAAAACATCATCAATAATCTGGTACAACCTTCCTCCTCACCCCTTCTCCAAATGTTCCCCCTAGCCCACTGTACCACCCCCACCTCTACACCCGCCTCTACAACACCACTTTCCATACACCGCACTCACACACATATTCAGTTTACATCCACCTGAGGAAGGGAACGGACGTTCCCGAAACATGTAGTGAACAAGTAAATAAATAAGTGGAAACATACAAAGTATAGTTTGTGTTTAATTTAAATTTAAATAATTGATTACATATCTATAATTAATAGTAGTGGAGAGTAAAATGCTTAAATTTGTAAAATTATGACTTACATATCTATAATTAATAGAAGTGGAGAGTAAAATGCTTAAATTTGTCAAATCATGACTTACATATCTATAATTAATAGTAGTGGAGAGTAAAATGCTTAAATTTGTAAAATCATGACTTACATATCTATAATTAATAGTAGTGGAGAGTAAAATGCTTAAATTTGTAAAATTATGACTTACATATCTATAATTAATAGTAGTGGAGAGTAAAAACATGGTTGGCAACATAATTTTTTTTTATATATTAACACCAGTTTCCAAATCAATTCTGTATTTCTGAGTATTAATAGAATTATTCGAAAATTGTGCGTGAATGTATCATTTCATTATTTTAATGGCTCCATATATTATATTTACCGTCAAAACAAAGTAATAATTTGAGTCGTCCCCCTTTGAGAGGCTTTCGTAATATGCACTTGCAGCACAATATCACTTAACCGGACCATTAAACAACCCTTACATCAAAATACTTATATATTATGTTGAAACTAAAATGCGCAAGAAAATTCATCGGGGGATGTAAACAAATGGAAATATTCATTTAACTTATGTAATTGAATATCCCACCCCCAACGACTGCACACAATTTGCCAGTGACGGCTATGCGCAGTATTTCCCAACAATGTCCCGGACGTGAATGCAACATTCTTAGTGACGCGAATATTCGCACAACATAATCCGATCTAAACTAGGATCGTTTAATATAAACAAACTAACTGGATGTTGGTAATTTTCTTTAGCTTAATACCAATGTCGAATACAATTATACTTCAACAAATTTCAATTAAAAATTCTACTACTTAAATCGAATAATAGATAATTCAACTTTCATACACATTGGACCAAGTAGGTAAACTAGCCAAAAATGAAATAATATTTCTAGCGCAGTTCAGGGGTGAAATCTGTGCGAGAATACCGTCACCTCATTTATTAGGACTGTTGCTTTCATTGTTTTCAAGTAAATCAATTTCTCAATTACAAAAAAGGTTTCTTTTTTACTTCAAAGATGGCAATAGTAATAATGTCCTATTTTCAGGTGATCTTTTACTCATTATTCAAATATATAGAACCTTCAAAAATTTCATTGATCAAGGAACTCAACAAGAAGGTATAATTGGTGAACGTTGCGCAAGTGCATAAAGTGATCACGTAAATTGAGGTGACACAAATTGGCCTCCACGCAGTCCTGATTTAACCCCTATGGACTTTTTCCTATAGGTAAGTTTACGCCAATAAACCGACTTCCCTGGCGCATTTGAAAGAAAATATCTATCACGAAATGGTAGCCATCACTGAGTCCGTCCACCTGCCGAGCCGTCATAAGTAATTTTACTGTTCGATTAAATGAGTGCTGCGAGGGTCTACATTTGGACGATATTATTTTTAAGAAATAAATTACCAATTGTGTACTTTAATAATTAAAAAACTTTTTCGATACACAGCTTATTTTTTTTAATCGATCCACTAAATGTAAACTTTATTTTGAGACAACCTGTAGAATAGTGGTGACCCCGACTTGGTTTTTATTAATAATAATAATCAGTTTTAATTTAAATCCGTGAGCAGGGGGGTGCAATGCTATTTTCATGTACAAAAAAAAATTAAAAGAAAAATAAATCAATATACAAAGAGAAAAAAAAAACAAATAGTACGAACCGTAAATATCTCTTAAAATGGCTAAGATCACTGCACAATTAATGCCCATCTTTTGAGAATTGGATTGAATCCATTTATTTGAACAATGGAATTGCTAGACCCCCACATCTTTATTCTCGCATAAGCTTTCTTCTGTCTTTGGAGAGCGGCAAAGCCATGAAACCTGCGCTCTGCAAACATCTGAGATGCTCTGCTAAACCTGCGCTCTGCAAACATCTGAGATGCTCTGCTAAACCTGCGCTCTGCAAACATCTGAGATGCTCTGCTAAACCTGCGCTCTGCTAACATCTGAGATGCTCTGCTAAACCTGCGCTCTGCAAACATCTGAGATGCTCTGCTAAACCTGCGCTCTGCAAACATCTGAGATGCTCTGCTAAACCTGCGCTCTGCAAACATCTGAGATGCTCTGCTAAACCTGCGCTCTGCAAACATCTGAGATGCTCTGCTAAACCTGCGCTCTGCAAACATCTGAGATGCTCTGCTAAACCTGCGCTCTGCAAACATCTGAGATGCTCTGCTAAACCTGCGCTCTGCAAACATCTGAGATGCTCTGCTAAACCTGCGCTCTGCAAACATCTGAGATGCTCTGCTAAACCTGGATAACCCACGCAACCTAGTAAAAAATTACATTAATTACATTTTGAAAATCTTCATTGCCGTGGCACAGTTGGTAAGCCGTTCGGTTTGTGTGCGGGCGTCCTGGGGGGCAAGCAGGGCCGGATCTACCCAACTTGGCGCCTGGTGCACTAGAAGATCCAAAGCGCCCCCCCCCCCCCCATCTGCACCCACCATATTTCCATTTTTTTCTTCAAGGAAAATAGCACACCATATTAATTTTTTTTGTAAATATAATATAAATACACTCGAGAGTGTGGCAACTTGTGATTGGGTGCGGGGTAAATTAATATTTGATATAGTATCTGTTAGTTGCCCGAGAAGCAGTATTAAATTAATAAATACTATACACATAGGAAACAGGAAGTCACTGCATTATTTTTTTTAATTTAATGCATTGGAAAAAATACTCACCTTTGAATAAGTATCTAATAATCGATTTAATAATTGATTGCTTTGAAGTCAGCCTAATCGTGACCGTGGGAGTGTAAGTCCGATATTTAATTTATCAATGTATTTAGTTTTCTCTTTGTGGTACCTACATTATTAAAAAAATTATATTAACATTGTTCTATAATTTTTAGTTTTCTACTCCCCGATTTTTATTATTAAGTAAACAATAGTCTAAATCGATTATATTATGTAAGCAAGTAAATGATATGTATGTAAATAATTTGCTAAAACAAACGTGAATTACGCAACAGATTGAATGTACCTACATAAGTGTAAACTGAATATAACTAACTCGACTAACTTACATTTTTAATGCGAAGTGTAAAATAGGTCTATTAACAAATATTGTTGTCTTAATTATTCGATACATATGTATAGTATGATTTTTTTAAATACAAGTTTTGTGTTACAATTATTCACCGCCGCGAAGGCGCGAAATGGTAATAGTCTACACGAACCAAGATCTCGTGATAGGATGTACGAAGAACAAAAAAGTGTCCACTAGTAGTGAACTCTGATTAGTACATTAGTATATTATCACGAAATTTTTTTTTAAATTGGCGTTGGGGTATGTTGTGCCGTACTTTCTAAATGCAGACGCAACAAATAAATAAATTTTGTAGAATAAGAAAAAAAATCTGTCTTTTCTTTAAATTAGTATGCACCTCTTAAATAAGTGTCCGGCAGAAACGGCGGTGCAATATTATTCCGGCAATTCCACTACACGTAATTTCTCGTGTGTAATGCACGATAGGTATGTATGTGTACGCACGGTACTGGCGGATTATAATATACATTATCCAACTGTCGATTTGTTCAGGAGAACTTTGTTCTCTTAACATATCGACAATGTATCAAGCCAGAATACGCGAGAATTGTATGGAGAGGTCTACTTTTTTCATGGATTTTCCAACTTTGAAGTCAAAAAACACCAACTTAGAGGCTTCGCAGCATATATGTTCCATACACGGATTTACTCAGAATTCGGAGTAGAACATTTCGTGTGTCTGTGTGTGTGTGTGTCTGTGTGTCTGTGTGTGTGTCTGTGTGTCTGTGTGTGTGTGTGTCTGTGTGTCCGTCCCCCCCTTATAACTTTTGATCCGCTCAATTTACAGAGCCTAAAATTTCAGAATATATAAACAGTTACAGGCCTACAAAACTTTTATACTCGGAATTTTGAATTTTTGTTTCAGTCAGGGGTTATCAACTTTTGAATTTTTATTTTATTTTTCCATATATCTCAGAAACCATAAACGGTAGAACGCTGAAAATTGGTACAAACATAGACAAATACAAAATCTCAAATTAGTTTTTTCAAAAAAATTCCAGGGTTTCTCAAACATTTTTTATTAAGAAAAATATTTTTTTTATGATAAATTTATGAGTTTAACTGCCTATATTTCCAAAACTTTTACAATTATCGAAAAAAGCCGAAACACCCCAACTAGATAATTTAATTTTCTATAAAAAATATTAACATTGTAGTAGAAGATCTCAATTTTTTTTTAACAATTTTTTTAAAAATTGAATTTAGTGACGACATCGCTTCATACATTTTGTATGGCAGTCGCCTATACACAATATGTAAGAAGACTTAATAGTTTGTTACTTCATCTCCAAACATACATACATACCATCATGCAATTTGCATATTCTGGGTAGGAAAAAGGATCTTCTTCCATACTATCCTATCTTGACATACATACCTACATATGTTGTATAGAAAACAAAATATCTGAAAATATTCAATAATTTGTATCTATGGGTTTATAGTTTGGTACATATTCTTCAACTATACATACTATCGCTATCGACAGTTGGATCTCATGTGTTACATGCAACTAGTAATATATATATATTGTAAGGCGTAAAGTACCTACCTACTGTTACTTTCGGCGCGAGATTCAAATTAGATTATTATTGATATTATTGATATTCGTATATATTATATTTTAAGCATTATTATTATTATGCAAATGCGGTTTTCGTTGTGTACCACTTCGAATAATAATATTAAGTATAAATTTAATATAATCATTCGTATTTAGTATTTATTTAAAATAACTCATCATCGACAACTCTGGATTGTTAATAGATAATTATAATAGTAGTAGTAATTGAATTCAAATTCATCCGTTATATTTTTTCTGTTTCGGTATTTAAGGTAGGTATATATTTTTGGTCTTTTTTATATATTTGTTGAATCTTTTTTGTTATATTTGGAGCCCCAGATTTATTTGCGCCAGGCGCAACTGCACCGTTTGAACCTATGGTGGATCCGACCCTGGGGGCAAGTCTGGTCCGACCGGCGAAATCAAAACCTTAGTGATTTCCCATATCATGGATATAATTAATATATGGAGTTCTATAATATCTTTAAATGTCATAGAACTCCATATGATAATATTGAACATGGCAAACCGGCGGAAACTTCACCTTTCTTGTCAGATATATAAAGTCGTCCAAAATAAGAAACCTGAATACTTGTTCGAACGATTGAAATGGTCTGAAAGTGTTCACAATTATTGTACGAGAGCCAGAAGCTTCTTATTGCTCATTCCTAGACATGGAGCGGCAGCGTTTGAAGGTTGCTTCAAATACGCTGCAACTAAATGCTGGAATGACTTGCCTCCACCACTAAAATCAGTGGAAAATATCCACATTTTTAAGAAGAAATGTCGAGCGATGCTTCTGGCCTCGCAATCATAGTGTGAAGTATGTAAGATGTTTTTGTGAATGTGTGTGTGTGTGTGTGTGTGTGTGTGTGTGTGTGTGTGTGTGTGTGTGTGTGTGTGTGTGTGAATGTGTGTGTGTGTGTGTGTGTGTGTGTGTGTGTGTGTGGGTTTATATGTATCAATGTGTGTATGCATTATGTATTATATGAGTGCGTTTTTGATTTATGTAAGTATTTTGTTTTGTTATAGTTTTGGGGCATTTTTGAAATTTTAATTAAAATATGTAAGCATTAGGATCATGCTGAAAATCAGCTGCAGGGGGCTTGTCCTCCTACAACAAAGCTGAGCATGGTCCTTTTGAGTTGGAGAGGTTGTTTTAATTTATTTTAATTTTATTGTTTATATCTTGTATTTGTATGTAACTTCTTCTGCTCAATAAATGTATTATTATTATTATTATAATTACATCCATGATATGGGTAATCACTAGGGTTTTGATTTCGCCGATCGGACCAGACTTGCCCCCCTGGAATCGATTCCCAGCAGAGGAGAAATTTATTTAAATTCATTTCTCACGCAATTATTGCTTCTCTGGGCTGAAAACACGTGTAGGTCGAAGAAATTGCCATACAGCAATAAACTCGCCACTTTCGCAGGGTGCAAGGAAGTGTTTAGTATTTATTTATTATTTATATTTTTTACGTAATATTTGTACCTACACAATATGAGATGAATATACATCATGAGATGAAAATTTATGTTTTTATGTATTAATAGTGTGGTGTTGCGAAAAATGAATATCTTTTATTTTGTTTAATGAAAAACTTAAATCAATAGACCACAATTTACTTAATCCAAACACTGTTGATGGGGAGCCTGTAATTCAATATTTTTTTCAAAAGTATTATTTGGTACATCGGCCAATGTTAATTTTTCAATTATACATTATGATATTGTGGTTTCTCTTTCATGACATAGTTGTAATATTATAGAAGCTGTTGGTTTTTTCCGTTATAAATACGGGTAAAAATGTTGAATGTCTGATGTAGCGAATTTTTCTCGTAAAATGATATCAAAATTCGATCGAAGTTTCAAGGAGAAAACAAAACAGTAATTCACACCGGTGACTCGCAAAGATCGACGTTCAAGAGAGGGATGGGTGGGTTCATTTCCCCCGGCAATAACGCCGCGGCGCCGACGACGCCGACTTGGACGACGCTAATGGACCAAATATTTGCATACGTATACCCTAAAATCTCTCATCGTGTGGTAATGATGGTGACATCCTTAAATATCTGGACCCAAATGTCCTTTTTAATGGTCAATAAATGCTCCCTTCCTACCTACCTATTTCCTCAACATTCGCCATATTATGTCAAAAAGTAAATTTACGACTCTTCGAACAAAGCATAAAATTCTTTAGAAAATATCACTTTATAATATAACATCTACCTCTCTCGTATGAAAGGCAGAGAGAATTATCTTAAAACAGGAATAATTCACAGTTAGACAGACAAAAATAATTTAGTGTTTATTTTGTATTCTAACCGTCGATTTGTTCAGGAGAACTTTGTTCTCTTAACATATCGACAATGTTTCAAGCCAGGATACGCGAGAATTGTATGCAGAGGTCTACTTTTTTCGCGGCTTTTCCAACTTTGAAGTCAAAAAACACCAACTTAGAGGCTTCGCAGCATATATGTTCCATACACGGATTTACTCAGAATTCAGAGTAGAACATTTTATGTGAGTTTTGTGTGTCTGTGTGTGGTGTGTGTGTCTGTCCTTTCACCCCCCCTTATAACTTTTGATCCGCTAGATTCACAAAGTCTAAAATTTCAGAATATATAAATAGTTATAGGTCTACAAAACTTTTTTACTCAGAATTGTGAATTTTTCTTTCAGTCAGGGGTTATCAACTTTTGAATTTTTGGTTTATTTTTCCATATATCTCAGAAACTATAAAAGTTAGAAAGCTGAAAATTGGCATAAACATAGACAAATACAAAATCTCAAGTTGGTTTTCAAAGAAATTCCAGGGTCTCTCAAACATTTTTATTAAGAAAAATATTTTTTTTATTATAAATTTATGAGTTTAACTGCCTGTATTTCCATTTTTTTAAAGAAATATCGAAAAAAGCCGAAACATTCCAAATAGATAATTTAATTTTCTATAAAAAATACTAATATTGTAGAAGTGTGTGTGTGTGTGTGTGTGTGTGTGTGTGTGTGTGTGTGTGTGTGTGTGTGTGTGTGTGTGTGTGTGTACATAATGTTGTATAGAAAACAAAATATCTTAAAATATTCAATAATTTGGATTTAAGTGTTAATAGTTTGGTACTTATTCTTCAACTATACATTATACATACTATCGCTATCGACAGTTGGATCTCATGTGTTACATGCAACTAGTTTTAAATTGTAATATGATTTCAGTATGATTAGCGTTAAGTGTGTTATACTATGATGTTGTTTGCGAAGAAAATAAATCGATTGTTTTTGTTCTATAAAATATTGCAAATAACTTTTACTACTTTTTTAAATCATATGACACAAAGTCCTGTTCAAAGTCTTGTTACATTTAAAAGTGTATAAGATCAAATTCATTATAAACTTTCATAATTAAACACGAAATATATATGACTACAAAATTAATATCTATTGTGTATCCATTAATTGATTCATTTAATTTGAATTATGTCTATGTTATAAAGTAAGAGCCCGTGACCCCCAGACTTACATCATAGTGTAAAAGCTGATTATTCTGCGTAAGTATACCACAGCAAGTAACAACGATTGGCTACTATGAACCCTAAGTGTGGGTGGCTTTGGCAGATATCAGCTACTGGTGGTCAGGAAAATTACTATCTTTACCCGTTAATTATTGTACAAATAATCGTTTTGATTAGTTAAAAAAAAATTAGCCTTTAAAATATAACGTAAGTCAGGTGCTCACGTTCTCTTGGACTATTTGTTTATATTTTTTAAAACATTAAATTTACTGGGGACACGAATTATTTTGTCTTTCAGATTTCACTTTATAGATTTTAAGTTTAGCATAATTAAAGGTCGACTTGACCGTTACCAAAATAAAATGAGCTCTTTATTTAGAACCCAAAGAAATCTAAGGTTTATTTTGGGTCAAGTGTAATATCAACATTATAAGTTTTATCGTTTATGTTTAATCACCGACTATGTAATTTAATTGGTGTGAAATTGTGTAAGAGGATATTTCTATCCATAATGTAAACCTGTACATTTCAGGCGTGTAACTTTAAAATCAACATTTAATAAAAACAAAATATAAACGATAAAACACGAATAGTGTTGAAAATAATCTTAGATAAACTTCGAAGAATTGTTAGTTTTGATTGAAAATAGGTTTACTGTAGAAAAATCCTTGTAATAAAAACTTTTTTTCATAAGTTTTATCCTTCATGATCAAAATCAATCGGTTTACTGTTGTTTTTGAAAAATGTATAATTTTATCGTTCAAACCTTTTTATATTATATGATTGTATCAAGATTTTCGTACTTTACAATTTTTAAGAGGACAAGAAAATTAATCTTCATATTTCTTATTTTTTTATTACCATATTCAAAAATATCATACAATATAATTTAAAAATTATATATTAGAGACTGTAACTACTAAAAATAATTATGAATTTTTTTTTGCAAGATAAATTTTTAGAAATTTTAAGGTTTTATGGTATTTCTGAGGGTAATGGTGTAAGAGGGCATGTGTAAAAATAATGTATGAGGTAGTAAGAAAAAATCTCTTTCTTATTGTAAATGCCATCTCACAACAACTGTCATGTCTCTCTCTGACTCTTATGGCCAGTTTCATAAAAATTAAAGGAGACTTAATGTCGACTTTAAAATAAATTGCGTTTCATAACAACAAAATGTCACTTAAAGTTCACTTTAATTTAAAGTCCAGTGTCATCGTACTTTAGTCACTAAAGTCTTCTTTAAGAGCAGTTCATTTTTTTTGCCAGCAGAGTGTGCTGCAATATGACATAATGTTCAAGTCAGTTCTTGTTGATGTTAATATTGTCATTGACAGGGTTTTTCCCTCCCCCCCCCCTGCTTACCTGTTCATACCCATTTGACCATTACTTGTATAAATTTTAAGTTAGTATATAGTGTGCCTCTGAGGATGCCAGCTGTGACTGGCGAAAGCGCTTAGGCAAATTAAACATACTCAATGTGGAATCAAACTGTGTTTTCTTTTTATAAGTTTTTTTTTACAATTTATTTATATTTATCAATATTGTCAATTGAATGTTGACGATCATGTGCATATTACTTACTAATATTCAATAGTTTTGATATTATTATTTAAACATTTTTTTTATTAATAATATAACAAAATGATGATTTCAAAATGAGATAATTAGAAAATGCGTACTGTGATACGGCGGTGAAAAGTTTATATAGGAAAAGAATCGATCACATGGAAAGGTAGAATTAAGGAGAATTTTTTGATAGGTTTTGTTCCATAAACATGTCCTATACATCAATGATCTATTCAATGACAGAAATAACACATTATATGGTAGTAAACAAAAAGATTTACCTATGCTATGAGCTATGTTTCCATAGATTTTGATAGCAATATTGCCAACTTTCAGGTATTTTTGTGACTTTTCTGCCTTTTACTAAAGTACGCGGCATTATTATTTATGAAACGCAACGACTTAAAGGCGACTTTAAATTTATAAAGAACCTTTAACTAAATGGTCCTTTTGCTGCTTTTTATGAAACTGGCTGTTAAACATTTATTAATAAATGTATGTATGTAGTTCTTTTTAATTGAGAGCTCATTAAATAATTATTTTACATAATATCTGAGAGTTACTCGAAAATCAATTTAAAATAAAAAATACAATTAAATAACAATCATATATATATAATGATGATTTGACTCTTTATCTATTCTTTGAGAATTATCTATTGTTGAATGTCATTAGCTGATAGATTTTTAAATTTTGTTTCAATTAAACATTTGGTTCAATTTCGAAGACACGTTAAAATATTAATGAACATTAAAATGATGAAAAATAAACATGCGTTCACAAGAACTGTCACTTTAGACAATATCATTTTTTTAATACACAAGTGATGTTCTTTTGTCTTCTTTTAATCTTTTTATTTGCTATTCTGAACGTAGATAAAAAATAACGTTTAAAAAATGCTTAAATTTTAACAAACCCGAAAAAGGTGTGAATTTAAATTCATCAACGATTTTGGCAGCTTCTAATTGTAATGAAAGGCGCAATTTATTTTACACGTGTTTAAATCACATTAGGTAAAATATTTGTATATTATATAAGTACGAGAAACAAAGAAAACCGCAGCAAAAGTAATTTGTTCGATAAAAATATGAAATTTCGTATTTTTGACTCGAACCTACATACCTAGTTTGAAGTTAATATTTTGAACAAATGTCTTTGACATAAAACACAATTCGACCTTGAATTATAGCATAAAATAATGAAAAATAATCACAATAAATTTTTCGCTTATGTGGAATTTTTATGTTTTCAAATCTACAAACGACAACAAACTGGTGAAAATTGAAAGTGAATTTCATAGAAATTGAATGAAATATGAAAACCAAAGATAATTTCAGTTAAAAAAACTGAACCATGTGACCGTATTAAATAAAACTTCCTTGAATTTATCCAACCTTCAGAATAGGATAAAAAAAAAAAAATTTAGTGTTTTCAGAATCAGACCCATTACCTACCTTCACCAAAAAAAATGTGTTTCCGTTTAATAAAACATGTTCGACGATTTTGACGATATGTATGTTATACCTACATATGTACAATTTATTTAAACAATAAAAAGCCAAAGAGTTAAGAAACCAATATCAATTTCAACATTTTAATGAATATTTGATTATGAATTACCCTTCGAATTGGAAAACTGGTATAATATGTTGAAGTACTAACCGAACTTCAAACACTGCAATAGCGCAGTACTGGATTTTCTATTACCTTGTACTACACAAGTTACTTTCTATGCTCTATTAAATGTATACGGTACAATCTATTCTCAGTTTCCTATTCACACTGACTGAATGGTTTATTCAGGATCTAAACTTCTAAGACTACACTCAGAGCCCAATGCCAACGTAATAACATTATATATCAAACAAATTTGAGGAAAATTTCTTTAAAATTGTTATCCATAAATAAATTCTTCACTCAAATAAAAAAAAATATTTGTATTGACTGAGGATTGCAAGAATATTTTTTCATCATTAACCTTATTCAGTTAAACCATGTAAAAATATAAAAAACACAAAATATACCCTATGTATATTTTGTTATTGTATTTATCATTTTTAAATATTGTAACAAGTTATTTATTACTTGTATCAAGACGAATGTTTTGGCTGGGCTCGTATCAACTAGAAACCGGATACGGTCGTCCTAATACAAGGAAAATATATATGTAGTGTAGGTACCTAGAACCAAAATCAATTATGTGTGATTTAAAAAAAAAATAGCCTCATAATATGGTGCACAATGATGGGTTTCCATCCATCCGACTTATTTATTTGTTGAGATAATTTGGGTGCATGGTATGCACCGATATTTGAATATAAAAAAAAACATAGAATATAATAGAGAAAGAGGAGGAAAGGAGAGAACAAGGTTTAGCAATGGACAAGTTATTATGCAGAGAGGATATTTATTTATTTATTTTATATAATTAATTATTTATTAATTAATTTGTGTATTTATTTATTTATTTATTTGATTATTTATTTCTTATTTATTTGTTTATTTATTTATTTATATACTTATTTTTTTTATATATTTATTATTTATTTATTTTTTTGTTTTATTTATTTATTTATTTATTTTTTTATTTATTTATTTATTTATTAATTTATTTATTTATTTATTTATTTATTTATTAATTTATTTATTTATTTATTTATTTATTTATTTATTTATTTATTTATTTATTTATTTATTTACTTATTTACTTATTTATTTATTTATTTATTTTATTTTTTATTTATACAGTTCAAAACTTTTTCCATGAATAAAAAAATAGTGTTTACACATCATGATTTAAAATGTATGAAAGTTTTGCAAAACAGATATACAAAAATAAAAAAAATATACGATATCATCATACATCAGTAACAATGGAAACATATAAGAAATAATTGAGAATTACAAGTCCTTTAATTGTTTGGTACATGCATATAAACAGAAATGGTACAACATATGTACAATTGCTTATTTACATGACAAAAATCGGGAATAAAAAAATCGCTGAATACAGCAGAAATATCTGTAGAATTAGGAAAATATCGTAGTAAATCTAATCAATCTATAGAAGTAGGTGCAAAAACAAATATTCAAGATATGAATTTATTCAATATGTGTGTTGAAAATTCGAAAAAAAAAATAATTTCGAAATAGTAGCTTGTAATTAATGAAGATTAAAAGAGTAATTTAAAGTTAGGTAACAAATTTAATTAAGTACCTAGGTACCTTTTATTTATTTTAACATAAAATAATTATTTACCGTGTATTTTGCCCACATCTAAAACTCCTCTGAAAGATGTAGCAGCCTCGAGGTGCATCCATAGCTAGGTATGTAATATAGTTCTGTTTCGTTAATCAGAGATTCTCCTTCCTCTCTTGTTTGATGTGGGCACGTGGGCGTGTCTACTGTGGAACCCTCGGGGTATGCAAGCCCACCTGATAATCCTGAACCAACCTCTACTCCCGCCTACTGAAAACTGTCTCATCCACATCAGCTCTCAGTTGGGCGGTTTCCGAGGTAGGAAAACATATTTTTACTCCTCACTTACCCAAGGGGATATAGTGGGGAGTTATGATTTCGCAATTTTTAAGACTATTTTTTTGCAGATTATCAACAAGTATCATGCTGAGATTGTATTCTGAAAGTTTCATTACAATGTATCTGTGTGTGTGCTATGTGCAGTGTGCTATGTGCTATGTGCAGTGTGCTATGTACGGCGTGTTCATTTTTACTTTATCGATTATAGACTAAAGTACTCATTCGACTCTATTCAAATTTTGCAAATTTGTATATCTAATACTCACTTAGACCCCATTAGATTTTGAAGGATATTTGAATAGTGCTTCTCAATTTTTTTAACTGTCAAATATTTCAAAGTGACTCCAAACTCAGGAAACTTAAAATTTGAAATTTTTATTTTGAAGAGTTATCAAGTTTTCATAATAAAATATTTAAATAAAAAATAATTTAACCAACTCATTTCATGAAGATGCTGAAAATTTTCCATACAAAATTTGAATACTTTATAGAATGACTTGTTAGTGAGGAGTTTAGCGTTGGTCACAATCCACTCGTTTTCTTTAATCAACGTTCGTGTAGACCCCTATGTAGTTGGTTAATTCAATAAATTATTTAATACCATATTTTTTGTTTATTTTTTGATTTCTCCTCCGAAAATTAAGAAATTTTATGACATACATTTATATAATACGCGCCCATGATGTTATTTTTGGCATAGTTTATATCTCAATAGAGACGAAGTTGGGATATACATTTATAGGAGTACTGGGAAATCAAGCACCTTAAAATGATTAATCCCTGGCGGATGTCAAAGATATTTTTGAAGCACTTTATATCTCAATAGAGACGATGACAAATAAGACGAAGCAAGCGCTTAAAGTGATCACATAAACCTGTTCTGTTGGTGCCTGATTTCGATTCTCCTATAAATATAACTTCGTCTCTATTGAAATATAAAATATGGCAAAACATTTTTCAATGGGAGATTCATACGATCAAAAGAAATTCCCAAACATTAACTGGATTTTTTTGAAGAAATCTACTGAAACCACTTTATTTCTTCACCAGTGAACATGAGGTCGATTCCGCTGTTGGAAAGTAAAAGTGACGGTTTGTATGGAGACGGGCCAAAAATTTCCAGATAATGACTTCCGTCCATCCAGGATGCTGTTAATCCGTCACGCCCCGCGGCTGTTGCTCTGGAGGTGACATGATGTGGACCAGGGAGACGAAAAGCAACAACATATTTGCGTTTAATTAAAAGGCGGAAACAAGCCCCTAATCACATTGACGATGTCGTTGTAAATTAAGCTAAACATCAACTCAAATTATAATTTGGCTATATTAGGTACCTTGAAAATTTTATAATCTCAAAGACGCTAATCGATTTGCAAATATTTTTAAACAAGTGGGATGTGGCCAACGCTATACTCTCACTACCAAGTCACTCCACAAAGTATTTAATTTTGTAAGGAAAATTTCCAGTATTTTCATGAAATGAGTTTGTTAAATATTTTTTGATTAAAATATTTTATTTTGAAAACTTGATAATTCTTCAATGCCATTTTATGAAAGTAATGTGTTATTTTTTGCAATTTGAAAATAAAAATATCAAATTTTTAGTTTCCTGAGCTTGCGGTCACTTTGGAATATATTATTTTTTTTTTTATTATATAAAATACAATTTTTCCTTAAATTTAGTAACAAAATTTTTTTTAATGCATCATAATATATTTAACTTAGGTTACATAATAGTTACCAGATATTTGACAATTAAAAAAATTAAAATGTGCTCATAAGATATCCTTCAAAATCATATGGGGTGTAAGGGAGTTTAGGTAAACCGATTTGCCAAATTTTAAAAGAATGAAATGAGTACTCTAGTCAATAATCGATAAAGTAGAATAAACACGCCGTACAGCTCACACACACATACAAATACATTGTGATGAAACATACGGAATAAAATCTCAGCATGATACTAGTTGATATTCTGTAATAAAAAATAACCTTAAAAATTGCGAATTCATTACTCCCCTCTATCACCTTGGGGTAGTGAGGAGTAAAAATCAGAATTTAAGGCAGCGCACCAGTAATACACGACCTCCAAAGACTCCGTCAAACTTATTGCTTGTTATTTATACTTACTGTCTATCAAAATAATATATTTAAAATAAAATTTCGGATGTTCATATTCTTCAGTAATGAGGAACACCACCCATTCTTAACGTTGCCTTTGCAGGTTAGATGAGACTGATGTTGGAGTATACCTATACCTACGTACGTGTTATGTTTCCTTTTATAAAGTAATAAAAACCCAAAAACCTATCGCTAGTTACCAGTGGCGACTGGTCGATTGTATTTTTGATCATTTTTGGTAGTGCAATTTTTTCCTGAATTAATAATAAATTAATAGGTATTTAAACCATAAATACAATATAGGATATTTAAAAAAATGTATTAAAGTCACAGTATTTGTTTTCAAATAATTTTAAAAACCGCGCCAGCGTTCTCTTTTATAAGTGATATTGTTATTTTACAATATTGTTTCACTGATTTATCAACAGATGTCGTGAAGACAAATGTATGGGAGTATTATTCATACAATTTTCCTCTCAATCAAGTATTAATATACTAAGTAATTAGGTCTAAAGTTGTGTGTCAATATGTGACACTCGTATTTTAGTCGCGGAATCAGCTGTATGTCATGTATACGTGGCACTCATCTCTTTCAATACGAATGGCTTATGAATTAGAGAGCGAGATAGATGTATACATACTTATTACATCTAAGATATGATAAGCTTGGTGCAGCGCACGAGCCTGCACGAGTCTGCCTTATGAATTCAGTACAAGTATCGCTATTTCATCTGCCAGGGGACTATCTCTTTCTCTTCATACATACGCTGTATTAAAAAGAAATCAATTTTGGTGCAATATGGATATCGCACGCCATACATTACATAATGATAATATGTGTATTGCGGTAGATTTCATTATAATATGATGTCGATTGCGAGGGTATATATAATAATCAATTGGTTTAGAAAAATAACAGTAATAAATTAAAGCGTAAAAATATATTAAAAACATATTTTAATATTAATTTTTAGAATATACCATTTAAAAATTGGTAGTGCAATTGATCCAACGCACTTCACATAGAGTCGCCGCTGCTAGTTACCCCACATTGTATAATATGCCATGATGATATGAATGTACATAATGTAAAAATAAAGTTATGAAGTGAATAAAATTTAGGCACTGTTTTAATACCTCCATACAACCGGTGATAGTAACGAGATAGTACCTACTGTATATGATGCTGATTTAATTTTATTTTTGTAGACATCGAGACTTATAAAAAAAAATGTGATTAATGTTTCTATACCTGTCTTATAGATAAATGAAATATAAACTTTTTTTAAATCATTAAAAATCTATTAGTACATCGTATAACAAGTAAAAGCAAATTGTTGGAAACGGAGTTTTTACAATATCGTTACATCACAATTTGTTTATATATGTATACTCTAAGAAATATAAATAACGACAAAAGATAACGAAAGAAAATGTAAAGATATTTTATTATTTATGGTTTTTAGTGTCACTACTAACATTTTTAAATGTATCAAATACACAAGGCGAATATAAACTATAAGAAGAAATAATATTAATAGTAAAATGTTAACAAAACAAGTATATTAATAATTAATGTTTCTTTTTAAGTATTGGAAGGGAATCGAAACGTAAAAAAACATTCGTTTATATAAAATTTTAATTGAGAATAAATTAACGCTGAGAAAAAAGTCGGAGAGTTCGAAATTGAGAAAAATATAAAGACTTATTTGATTGCTTTACGACAAAATATAAAAAGTCTTCTTATTTAAGTGGGAAAATTCAGTCAAGCTTCAAGTGAAGATGAGAAATAGTTCTTTACGTCAATATAAGTTAAACTCGAACATGGGTTATGTCGTTGTGAAATATAAGCGACAGCGCGTCAAAAGCAGAAGGGACCCGATGATGATATGCATTTATGCGATAATGTCCTTGTAAAGAATCCAGAATCTATTTCCATATAAAGCACTATAAAAGAGGGTGAACGAAGAGACACTCAAGAGTTCGCTCATTTGGTTCGCGCCGCAGACATTTGCATGACGTGATTATAAAAACTGATTTTCACGCCTATTAACTTGCATGATGGCGGTCTTACTTTATTTAAGGCGTTAATTTATTATTCATAGCTTTCGTTTTCACACCAATCAATGTGATGGTGAACAGGTAATTTCATGTAAAATAAGTGAGAGAAACCGGATTGGGAATTCATAATAAGTGGTTGATTAATACGATTTTGAAGGGATGTGCAGGGACTTCAAACATAATCAAACTGTCGATTTGTCAGAGAATTTATTTCATCGACAAGGTTTCTAGACAGGATCCGCGAGATTTCGTATGTCCTGGTCTACATTTTTCATGGTTTTTGAACTTTGAAGTAAAAAAAAAAACAACTTAGGGGCTTCGCAGCATATTATTTTGGATGAACTCAGAATTCGGAGTAGACAATTTTGTATATCTGTGTGTGTGTCCTCTCATAGCTTATAAGCCCAGAAATACAGAAAATATAGAAAGTTATAGGCCAACTAAACTTCTGTATTAGAATTTTAAATTTTTGTTTCAATCAGAGGTTATCAACATTAAAAATTTATTATTTTTTTTTATATACCTCAAAAACCATAAGCTAGAAAATTTGTCCACCTTCTATTCTGAGATTCGAACGACCATTGTATTATTGTATAAGGCGCCTTTTGAGATATTTTCTAATAAAGGTAGCTTATTTGATGTAATACTGAACCAGGGATTGAAGACATTCAAAACATTGAAGACTAAATTTGATGTTATGTTTTCGTTTTATATTACGTTGGCTAAAAATGACCAAACAAAGATGATCTATGTTTGATGTACCTTATAAAATCGCAGTTAAATGGAATCGCGGCCAAAAGAATTAACAAAAATTTAATTCCCGTGAATATATAAGGTACGCGTATATTAAATATGCACATAGTGTCTAGTGAACCGTCACATCCATTAATTTAAGAAACACAGTGGCCGGCTCCCGGTGATTATCTCTCTACACGAAAGCTGTCCCACTTGGTATGATTTTTCCCGGGGTAATTGGTCCCAGATTATGGGCCTATCCTTTACACCGAGTCCAGCTCATTTGAATTTTACTTCAAATAAAATTTCCACCAGATTACCTAGAATGATAAAATAGAAATACGGGAGGCGCACATAATGAGATAACCAAACCAGTCCTTAAATTTTATTTCTAATTAATGGGTTACCCCTCACATAAATCATTCTCGTCTCTACAAAACCACCGTGGCGCGGTTCTGTTGTTGACATTTACCTACCCGTTTTCAACTAATTTATTTTTTTGACAGTCCACTATAATAACCACCTACGCTTAATAATCTTCTTTGTTTAATTCTCTTTCTCGTGATATTCTTATCAATATCTAAGTACCCGCTCGTACTTCAAAATATTGAAACTTAATTTCTATTTAATAACGAATCTAATTATTTTTTCTTTGCTATTATTCAATTAACGTCACAAAATTCGCCATTGCACCGATGCCTTACCACATGAAAAAAAATTGACGATCAGGTCCGTGGACAAGATGGAGCCACATTAGACAGGAATAATTTATTCATTTGTTTTGTTACCAGCAGTGAGTACATGTAACATTAAATCAAAGGTGGGCTGATTAAGTGACAATGACTTATGTTATTCTTATGTAATGCGCATCTTATTAAATATATAAATAATAATAAAATACATCTATAGTATTTATCATAATATACATAAGTATATGCAATACACACTCGAAAGCATCATCGAATCTACCCGAATGTGATGTTAAAAGAAAAGAAACATTTGCTTATTCCTACTACATTGCTAAGCTGAAAACATGTTTCACATCGTGGTTGTGTCCAGAAATTTATAAATAAAAAAAATATTTAAAAAAAAATTATGAGGTTTGATGAATAAAATGTATATTTTAGGCCGGGAGTATCTGGAACAGGCGTGCCACGATATGGATTGCACCTCCTATAAAGATTTTAAGAGGATCTCTCAAGTAAAGGAAGAGATGGATTGCTTTATTACCAACCAATCCTTAGAATTGAAATTGAAGAAAATGATGGAGGAGAGTTTTTTTTTTATAAAAAATGAATATGTCCTTGTTAAACAAGTACATATACATCTTCCTACGTTCCCTAAAATAAGCAAATAAATGCTTGTGCTATAGGCGAACGAAATCGGTCGAGGCAGGATTCGAACTCGCGACCACTGGATTACTAGCCCAGCGCGCTAACCGTTCTGTCATCGACCCATCTGCATTCAGTTGTTAATGAATGTGCAATATATATGTGTGCATGCAGTTTAATTGATAAGTTTACCCGGGTTTTTCATGCAGATTCGAATCAGTTGAAACCAAATCGAATCTACATAAACTGACATACATATATGCTAACTAATTAAAAGATAATTTATATCATTTATTATGTTTAAATAAAAGGTACCATGTTCGCGTTTGATAGAGTACAGAGAAATGAAATATTAATCACGATATATAACACTAAATTATTCTTACAACATTTATAAAACGCAATCTCTATTTTTTAACAGATTTTTAATTATCTCAATAGAGACGAAGTAGGAATATTTATTGTAGGAGAACCGGGAAATCAAGGCACCTACAGGGCTTACGACCTGTCATCGGCTGGTTTACGTGATCACTTTATGCGCTTGCGCAACGTTCACCAATTATGCCTTTTAATGAGATCCCTATCAATTCAATTTTGAAAGTTCTATATATTGTAATACTGAAATTCTTTTCGCTTGAAAATAAGGAATTTTTACTACAGCCATCTATGGGTGAAATTATGAACAACAATCTTATTATTTTTATTTATTTTGTTGGAACGCCATCTATTGAGAGAATTGGTTTTTTGTAAATAATGAAAGCTACAATTCTTATATCTGAGGTGACAGGTCGTAAGCCCTGTAAGTGCCTTGATTTCCCGGTTCTCCTACAATAAATATTCCAACTTCGTCTCTATTGAGATAATTAAAAATCTGTTAAAAAATATCTTTGACTCCCGACAGGGAAAAAAAATCCAATGTTTGCGCATATGCAATAATAAAAATATTCGGCGATCTCAATTAATAATAAACACGAAATAAAAAACTAAAAACTTTGAATTTAATAGCATTCCAACAGGAATTGAAAACCAGCCTTAGTATCAAGAACTAAGTAAAGTGTTGCTGTATGTGAACGAATATTAGAATTATAAATAAATTTTTTTCATGAGCCAATCGGCTTTTTTAATAATTATTATGAATAAAAAAAAGTTTTGAATAAGAGAGAAAATAGATTGATACTTTTTTGCGCGCTTTCAATCTTCCGCTTAGATATACATATGATTTCTCCGCGTTGTTACTGAAAAGTTCGACGCCTTCTAATTGGTCCCGCCGTTACGATCGGAAATTGACGCTTCCAATTGGATGAAATGTTGACAGGCGCTGTATCGCCATAGATGTCTTCATTTTAGATCTTTAAAATAAATTTGACTAACTGCAACACGTTTCAAAAGATACTAGATATTTTTATTGACTTTTTAACATATCAATAGAGACGAAGTTTAGATATTATAGAAGAACCAGGAACTCAAGGCATCAACAGGGCTTATGACCTGCCATAGGCATGTCATAAGCCCTGTAGATGCATGGTTTACGCATAAAGTATAAGTGATCACGTAAACAAGCGAAAAAGTGATCACGTTAACCTGCCGATGACAGGTCGTAAGCCCTGTAGGTGTCTTGAGTTCCTGGTTCTTCTATAATATCCCAACTTCGTTTCTATCGAGATGTTAAAATGTTTGTCAGTAAAAATATCATTTGACTCCCAACAGCAAATGCAATTAAAAAAAATATTCGATATTAGACATATTAATAATCAAATCATTATTAATTAAAACTATATAACTTTTCCAATAATCCGATATAATATGTAGTTCTAATACAAAAAGTTGAGACGCTTCAAATGAAATTGAAATAGAGTAGGTTATGTCAGTAATCATTACATTAATAGTACTATAGTAGAATACGAGTATGTGTTAGTTGCTCATATTGTTTCACATTACGCCAAGCGCTCAAGAAAATTCCTTTTTATTTTTCCTGACAACAATTGCTATCATATCATTGGTTATTGTACTATAACCTTAGATTATTATCAGTATTTCTCTCGTATATATTTTTAGATTGCGTCCACACTAGTTAAGACCTATTAAATATTTATTGATACATGAAACTTTCTGCTCATATAAGCAAGATCCTTTATTTATAGGAACACAATTGCGTCTCTCAAAAAATATTAAACAACGAAGAAAAATAATACAGATTTATGTTTTTGATTTCTCAGAAAAGACCAGACATTTTCGGATGATGTAAGTATCAGATGTATTCATTGTTAATTCTCAACCAACTATCGAATAGTGTATATTTTTACATCAATTTATCAATAAATGTATACAGTGTATACTATGAGTTTCGTGTTTATGTTTTTTTTGTGATTGCGTATGGCGGATTGCGTATGTTTGGGCGACAGAGGCATACATCTATTGCACTTGTTATGTAACAAGGTCTGGAAAACTGGTATCTGGCTGAAGGATTGGACGGAGTCTGTTTTTGTTCCACTACACAAAAAAGGATCACCTGCCAAATGTGACAATTACAGAATGATTGCTCTTATATCACACGCCAGCAAAGTTCTATTACACATTTTGAATAAAAGGCTGAAACACTATCTTGACTTACCTGAACAGACTGGCTTTGTGAGTGGAAGGGGAACAAGAGAACAGATCCTGAATGTGCGACAGATAATTGAGAAGAGTAGGGAGTTCAATGCACCAGTTATTCTATGTTTCATCGACTATAGCAAAGCTTTTGACTGCGTCAGATGGAGTAAGCTGTGGATGGTGTTGGATGAGATGGGAGTCTTTAAGCATCTTATACATATCCTAAAAAACTTGTATGCAAATAGTTCTGCCTCAATAAGATTAAATAATGCCTTGCCCGCTACCTTCTCAGTCCAGAAGGGTGTCCGCCAGGGATGTATACTGTCCCCTGCCCTTTTTAACATATACGGAGAGTATATAATGAGGAAAGCTCTGGATGGTTGGGAGGCCGGATTCAGCATTGGTGGCAAGAAAATCTCCAACTTACGCTTTGCAGACGACACAACTCTAGTAGCCACAAACGAGACCGATATGAAACAACTTTTGGATCGTGTTGAGAAGGAAAGTTTATCACTCGGTCTGAGCATAAACCAATGCAAAACCAAACTGATGGTGATTGATAGAGCATGTAAACTTCCCCCAATAAACTCTCTAAACCATCTTGAGATAATACATGACTTCACATATCTGGGTTCCAACATATGTGACACCGGTGGTTGTGAAGCGGAAGTAAAAAGACGCATCGCCATGGCAAAGGGAGCACTGGGAAAGCTCACAAGAGTATGGAAGGACAGGACCATTACGAAAAACACGAAGGCTAGACTCATCAGGGCTCTGATATTTCCGATGTTCCTGTATGGTGTGGAAACATGGACACTTAGGGAGTCAGAGCGAAAGAGGATCGATGCTTTCGAAATGTGGTGCTGGAGGCGTATGCTGCGCATCCCATGGACAGCCAGAAGAACCAACGTGTCAATTCTAGACGAGCTAAGGATCGAGGATCGTCTATCGACGATATGTTACAGACGTATCCTTCAATTCTTTGGACACATTGCCAGAAGGGAACCAGACTGCCTCGAGAAGCTTGTTGTGATGGGCAGCGTGGAGGGACGGAGATCTCGTGGTCGCTCAGCGACCAGATGGAGTGATTTGGTTAAGTCCACAATGGGGTCTTCGGTGACTGGTGCTCAGCGTTCAGCCCAAAACAGATTGGCATGGAGGCGGGCCATACGTGTGGCGACAGACTACAGCCGCTATCCTCAGCCATAAGGAAAAGGACGAATGAATGGCGTGAAACTAAGAACTGATGAGTTAACTATATATATAGACATCCATCTTATGATTTTCTCTGTCCAAACTTTTAAAACGCTGTCACGTTCTGAAATTTGAGGTTGTGATTTTTTTAAACAATTATAACTTCATAGACATGCCTTCAAGGGATATCAACCTTTTAAGAAGAATAAAAGTGTTCATCATTAACACAATGTAGTGGATAATCAGTATCGGTCATAATCGTTTCGTTTTTAACATGTGAAGGGTGAATGACTCCTTTTTAGAGTCTTGCGGAATGTAAATACTACTATTGATAAGCTGAACAAAAAATATAAAAACTAAATTATTGTCTGCCATTCTTATTCAAATCGAACATGGAAGAAAATTATGACTATATTCTCATTATATTGTAGCCTACTTACTTCAAATAAAAAATAAAACGAGTGGGTTGTGGCCAACACTAAACTCTCCACACCATACTAAGCGTTCATTTTTTCTTCTTGAAATGTTGACAATCTCTAAATGCATTTTTATTGAGTACATTTCTATTATATAGATTCTTAAACAAACACAAGATTCCCAGAGGACAAAAGTTTTCACAATACACCATACACACGAAAACATTGTCACGAAACTCAAAGTATGTATTTTCTACATGTGAAATTTTAAATAAAATTGCATTACTAGCAAGATGAGCACGTATGAGACAGTGTATCAATGTTGATGAGGCGATATATGTATGTGTCAAGATAGATGAATGCGGTATTCGGTTCTCACTGCCTACCCCTTGAGGAAGATAGAAGTGGAGAGTAAAAAATACACTTGAATATAGAGTTACATTATGACAATGCATTTTTGATGTATCGAAATTTCAAACAGTATACAAAAACTCGATTTTCCTGACCGTGAGAGCATTTTTAAAATTTGGACAGATGAAATCATAGAGAAGAAATTGACGGATATCTATGAAAAACTTATCAGCTCTAGGTTTGTGCACTTTACACATATGATGTAAATATGAAGTCGATCGGACTTACAGTTTGGGCTGTAGAGAGGACACAAAAAAAATCGTACGCCGAACGTCGTAAGCCGTACGCCGTATACCATACGCCATACATACAAACACATCACGATGTAACTCACAATGTGCACTATCTACATGATACCCGTTGAGAAATTGATGTAAAAAATACGCTTAAAAATTGTGAAATCATGACTCTCCACTATTCCATAGTGTGGAGAGTAAAAAATATATCATATTATTGGCGTAATATGTACCTATGTATTGCAATGAACGCTTTTAGCACTGTATAACAATTTCAATTCAACATAAGTGACAATTTTATTTGTTTAGCTGGCTGTTATGCAAAACATTAAGATGGAGAAGTTGGGTCATTAGGGGTATATTTAGTACTTATACATCTCTTGGTCCAAGGGGTTGACTCCACCATACCAACATAACAACAAACGAGGTTTTGATTGCGATAATAATGTAAGAGAATTGATTTGCCCTCCGTCAGGCCTGTGAATTATTTTAATAGTGCATAATTTAGTTCGTCGGTATCCTAAGTATTTAAGTAATAATATTGAAGACATTATTAAGATGTGTTGAAATATTTAAACTGTTGTACTTATCTTGTTATGTTTCTTTGAAAATTATTTATCATTTTATAAACAAATACTCGAAAAATAAATTAAAAACACTAACCATATATGAATTATATAACTATAAGCCACTATTTTATGAGTCATTTCGCGACATGTTTCGGAAGCGCTGTCCTTCCATCGACCGGCGTGTCGAGACTGCAAGTTATATAATTGAAATATGGTTAATATTTACTACCACAAATGCGAGATAGCTAGTTATATAATTAAAATATGGTTCATATTAACTACCACAAATGCGAGATAGGAGAGCTAGTTATATAATTAAAATATGGTTAAAATTAACTACCACAAATGCGAGATAGCTAGTTGTATTATTAAAATATGGTTAAAATTAACTACCACAAATGCGAGATAGCTAGTTATATAATTAAAATATGGTTAAAATTAACTACCACAAATGCGAGATAGCTAGTTATATAATATTAACTACCACAAAATATCCACCAAATCATTAAATAATATTAAAAACATCAAAGCAAAATACCCACGTTAAATATCCCACTAATTAAAGATAGGTTTTGTCGGAAAATCCCTAACTAGAAATAAAACTAAAATAATAATACTATTGTATATCTGTATTGGCACTGGTACAAATTTAAATTACACATTTATAATTTGATATAACGTAATACACTTTTCATTCATTCAATGATTCATACCATCACAGCATAATCTCCCACATTGCGTGAGGTAAACAGAGTGACAGAGACAGAGAGATGTGACAGAGAGACAAACCCGTGTATCCCCACACACTAGTCTATATTAGTAAAAAGGCACTACATTCTGAATGGGTGGTGAGCCTCATTGGTGAACTATGTGAGATGTTACTTTGCCACTTGTATTTTCGATTACCCGGATTTTACTGGACATCCGAAAACGATATGTAGGTAACAGGAAAAAAATTGGAAGCACTATTTTTGACCGGTAGGTACCTCACATCTAATTACTAATTACTCTGGAACCACATCTCATCACAACTTCGAGTTTCATTAACACTTCCCGCTTTCAAACGAAATTTAAAGCAACATTTCCTTATGTACACATGTCATGTATTTATCTATTTTGTTTCAGAAAACTACAGCTTTGTGAATTGTGTGGTTACATTATGGTGTTATTTAAATTAATACTAAGAATGTTTAAACATGACACTTAAATTTGTGTCCTTATCCTTGTTCCCTCCTTTCTTCTCCCCTCCTTATTTTTATTTATCTTCTTTTTTTTTACGGCGCTGGCCGAGTTACTAATGATATTATTAACAATTAAGCACTACAAATAATAACACTCAATTATTATTATTACCATTTTAAACTTCCTCAAAAGAATTAGCAGATCAATGCGTAAATTGTAAATTATTGAAAAAAGCAAAATAAAATGCAACAAACGCATCATCAAACTTTCAATTGGGAATAGTTCACCCATCCAGATACTTGACATATCAAAGGATTAGGCTCTGAGGAGGTCTCTATACTACCTAACAACCCTACTGATTTCCGAATAATAACGTTTAAAAAATCTTTAACGATTCTACATGTATTCATTTTTACCGTTTTTTTGCATTTTTATCATTAAGTTTTTCGGTAAATCTATAATTTTTAAATTACGGATTAACGATTTTGGAATAATGCCATAAGGCTGAAATAATGAACGGTAATATTATTATTTTACTAGAATGCCAGCCTTTTAATCTCGTTACCAAAAGCGGTGTATTTTTAATTTTTTTATCAAAAGTTTTTATAATATCACTAGAATTTGGTAAAGCCACGTCGCAAATATATGTTTTTTTTTAAATTTTATCATGTATTATTATATCGGGTCTGTTATGTTGAAGTGACCGGTCAGTTAATAATAAGTGTTTTATCGCAATAATTGTTATTTTATTTTTTTGTTTCTTTAATTTTATTCGGATAAATTGGTACATATCATACACACAAATGGATATGGTTGTTTGGAAGATATTGCCATATGGCAATAAGCCCGACATTGTGCACTTATTATTCACAACGGACCCTGACCTCTTCCAGAAATCGTCTCCATCCCTCCGTATCGACCGCCAGTCTTCTCCAATTTATCAGGTATATTTCTCTTATATCGCACAACACGTCGTCCAGCCATCTCAACCTAGGTCTGCCTCTACTTCTTCTCCTTTCGGGACAGGTGTCTTAATACATTTTTAGGAATACGGTCATCATCCATCTGCCATCGTAGGCTCTGAATTTTGTTAAATTTGTTTCGTTGTACATTGCCTCTAGCTCATAATTATACCGTATTCTCTAGGTCCCTCCATCGTTAGTTGGGCAAAAGATTTTCCTTAATATCTTCCTAATTATGTATTGTGTGTAAAATGATTAAAATCAATAAATAAATGATTGCATTTTAAACTCTTAACGTCTAATTACACTTTTAAGGTTTTGATAATTAATATTCTGTATCAGAGATAAAAAGTACAACAAATTTATCTGAATTAGTATTCAAACGATTTGTTGCGGCTTGGTAATCCTTCAATTCATACCTTCCCTACATTTCCTATATTTTTGCCCTAGCAACATCCATGAATCCAAAATGTACCTAATTACCCCGTTGCAACAATAAGACCACAAACAAATCACACAGATATTCAACTCAGCCAGTATGCAGTGACTAGCCGTGTGACAGAAACGTTAATGACAGCCTCGAGTAGTGAAAACCGTAGAAGCGCCGTACGGCCGTGACGTGTGTTTTTGAACATTAAAATTTTACAAACTAATATACTTGTGGGATCAACGGAGAGTGCAGTAAAACTGGGTAGGTCCTTTGTATCTTTCCTTGATTTACCAATTGCCATAGTTGTGAATTTGCTTCCCCATGAAATCAGAGTGTCAGAGCTGCATTTAATCGCTTGAAACCGGAGATCGTTGAATCCTCCATTTTGCCGCCGAAGATCGCCCCAGGCATTAAAATCATCAATTATTTTCTGTGTGGGCTTTAAGCCTAAACACGATTTTTCATTCTTATAATTTGGAGATCACCATTATATTATCTCATCATCATCATCAGCTCCACATCCATTATATTATCTACTACATAATAAATCAATCTCTACTACGCGTTATGTTTGGTAGAAATTTTATGAGGATGTACAAATATAGGAACAAGTACAGTAAATTAAGTATCCTTTAAATATAGACAACAGGTCATGCTTAGACATTAAATGCAAGAATCAAACATCATAATCAAATTGGGTTGTAAGATAAACGTCTGATTTGTTAATTTTTGCATTATTCACATTTGTTTCTACAAACAAACAAAATGTAGCAAACATCGTTCAATTCAAGTGGAACATTATGTCATGGCATGCTTGTCATAATACCTAACAAGCTAATCAATTTGAATTATAACATGGAGAAGATAAATGAAACATGCATAGTTTGCTGATTTGATGGATTGTGTGTATGTTCATGTCCATTGGGTATGCAATTCTGCTTATCACATAATGATAAACAAATAATACCCAGAGCTGATGGATGTTGATTATATTCATCATCACGTAGAACTAACTAGGTACTGCCGATGAATCCTCTACTCTAGACTGGGAGGTAATTACAAATAATCATAATTACTAATTTCAAAACAGTGACAGATACATATAACCAGAGAATCTATAATTTCATCAATATGCTTTATATTACTAAATAAAACATGATAATCTTGACAGATTTGTTATTTCTCAATATAGAATACATATCAAATACAAGTGACATTTAATAAATATATGTAAATGACTACATCAAAAGATCACAGAAAACAAATACGCATTATGTTTTAAGCAAATACGCGTTATATAGAAAGGTGAGTCGAGATATGTACTAGCTTTGGTAATAAAAAAGTATCATTGTTTCTTTATTATGTTGATGTACGTGTACGTACTCACCTTTTGAAATAAAACCTGGTTTGATTCTAGGTAAGAACCATCGATTTTCATATAATATACTAGATGGAGTACTCCGTGCAATAAGTGAGTCATGGGCAAAATATTTCAGTTTTCCATACATTTCAGCACTTCCTAGATAATCTCAATGAAGAAATCTTTTTTTTTTGACAAAATAAATACGAAAACAATTCACGTTAGTTTTTATTCTCTATAGAAAAACAACGTGGTCTGCCAAGCTTGTTGTCAAAAGTCCCGCGGAAAAAAGCCTCACTTCGATTCATACAAAATTTGCTAACGGCGACATCTAGTATATGAAAATATATGAAAATCTATGGTAGGTAACAACACTAATTTTTCACAGAGTGTATTACCAACTCTTAAAAATAATTGGACAGAGTCAATAAGGCGGCTAACTGTGATCGCAGTTTAAGTGTGAACGTGCCTTTCAAGAGGAATAAACTCCCCCCTGGCATGAGTGGATCTCAGAGCGTAGACTACTTAAGACTTCCTTGTTTTGTTTTGTAGGGCCAACAAATAAGCTACAGCGCCCTTGGAGTGACTGTATATCAATAAATGGGCCTTTATAAATTATTATTATTATTTCACTGTAGGTGTGTGTGCATTCAGTCTGTATTTGATTGAGATAAATATTATCGATCTTGGTAACTATTAGCATTTTGAATATAACTATAATCGGACGCTTTTCGACAATATACTAAAACCGGGTCAGAGTTGGATTATAGTTGAGTAGTGCCCCAAATGTCTATTATATGTCAAAGCCTTTTTATCGTTTGATAATAATATGAAATCTTATTTTATTCAAGATATTTATGATTTCGGTTTGAATAAAACTTACCGCACATTTTTCCCCATTGAAAGCGTTTTATAACGCTTGTCTACCTATTCATATTATTATGTTTTAAGTCATTCGTTTTATTTTCCAACTGATGTATATTTCCAAGGTTCGATTTCCGGTCGAGATACAGTATTTAATTGTGTTTTCAGTCTGGATCTGTGAGACGATTAATATCATTAGTTTCCAGAATGTGGCTACTTGTTATTGGGTGCGTGTTAAATTAATAATTTACATAGTACAAAGTTTGTCTTATAATATCATAAATGAAACAATACAATATTTGTATTTTTTTTTGTTTCGCCATAAGAAATTCATTAATTTTTACTAATGAATAGATTCAGTATTCCTTTAATTGACATGTATTATTAGATGTTAGAGATCAATTCTTTGAAATTTGTATACGAGTATAAATAGAAGTCTCGATTTATTTCTCCTGTTTTATTATTGTGAAAGTAGTACATACAATGTAGGTACTCTGATCTATTGTTGTAAATGCGTTGGTGTTCTCATATTTAAACTCAAATACTTCTGTTCTCTTTCGTGCGACATTCATTTTAATCAAATTTAAAACGTACATACCTGTTATGGAAATGGAATAAACATTTTTTTAAAGAATGAATATGGGCCGGTATTATAGTCTCAGTTAAAGAGCTAAACTGAAGTTTTACAAAAATATAGCGTATTACAGTGTCCGTTTAGGCCTAATCTTCTCTCAAATACGTCACTAAAACGACAAATAATTAACTCAACGTTTCTGGCGGATTAAGTACTTAACGGTGAGTCAACTGTCATTTGCTAGGCAACGCGTGTTGTTTCAGTGTTCTATCACTAGAGGCGTTGGGCAACGAGTGTAGTTTCAGTGTTCTATCACTAGAGGCGTTAGTTGTATCGACGGTGGCGCCACACAACAAAACAAACTGACAGCCATATTGAATCGAACATGAGCATTTAAAAGCATTATTTTGGTGAAAAAAATTAAATTTACCATGTTGGATAAAAAAAATAGTATTTCAAGTTGTAGCGTCCCGTTTTGTAGTTCGTATTATTTGAGGTTATATAAAATTTGGCAGATAATAACCACAGAAAAAGTAAAATATGTCTATAATTGAAGATTTAGTACATGACATGTCATATTGCACTGTAATACGGAAATGGATTCAATCTCCCCTTAACATTAATCTTGAGTATAACAAACTCAATGAGTTGAGGGCCGATTGTAATACCGGGCCTATGTCCTTATAACAATATCATATGAATGAACGAATACGGTCTTGGCAGGATTCGAACTCGCGACCAGTGGATTACTAATCCAGCGCGCTATCCGCTCTGCTACCACCCATCTTTTTCGCTGGTCAAATTTTTTATTTATTGAATTTTCTTTTTTTTATGGAACAAAATTGTACCTACGTTAAATTTAGTATAACAACTATGGGTAGGTAGGCATAGTATACCTATTTTTAAATCGAATAAAATGTCATTCCCTAGATTTAAAAAAAATAAGAGTTTCTTTTGTATATTACTGAATGTAACTTAACAAGTGCTTAACTAAGTAACTTAACTTTTATATTACTGAATGTAACTTAATATGTGTAACTTTTAGGTTCAATCGACTTAATTTTGATAGAAAAAGTAATTTATAAAGGGTAAAAAATCCTATGTAAGTAAAGACTTATTGAAGAGTCTGGTGTAAGTCACATATTTTTGATTGTATATGAAATCGTACTTTTTCGTTAAAATAACGTTATTTTTTGCATTGAATTATAGTACTTACATATAATTCAATGATTTTTTGTAGGTATATTTCTATATTATTATAAATCATATTTAATGATACATATACAAACTGCTAGAAACTGCTAAACTGCTAGCCCTAGAACAGGGTTACCTAGTTGGGCAGCAGTAATCTTCATAATAGTCTTTGTGATAAAGGTGTGAAAAATAAATAAATAAATAAATATACCATTTTTTCACAATAAGATAAATTTTCTTCGTTGTATCCATTGATTTATATGTACTACGTACGTTGTATCTACTAATGATTATTTCAAACATTCAACCATAATCAGTGCAACCCCAAAAAAGAAAGGAAATACTAAAAAACAAACTTAAAAATCGTGTGTATTGTGTCAGAGAAAGAATAGGAATTCGTTTGGTACGAAATGAAATAGTATTTTTCGATAAAATATGTCTACAACTTTAGTCATTACAAACTCGAAACGGTCTCATTAAGCGGTAATGAAGAAAATCTGTATGGGATACGATGAAATATAGTTGTACCTACATCTAAAATAATAGCAGTCACCTTTGTATTATTGCCATTCTTGCGTCATTTCTACAGAAAAATATAAGAAATAATAAATATTTAGTATTATGACAAAATTAATTTGATATGTACGAATGTGTGGATGAGTTACAGTATTTAGTGAATAAAGTGTATGAAGGATGCCTGCAAAACGAACTGAGAATAATCGTGCGAAAAGCTAAGATATTGGTATTAGATAAAAACTGAAATTATATCTGCATGTAAGATAAAAATAGATAACGAATGGCTAGAACAATTAGAGGAATATTAATACTTGGTGAGTATGTTGCAACGGAATGGAAGACCTGATAGATACCTTAAGATATTGAAAGAAGAGATATGGCACATATTATTTTATTTTTTACGTTACCTACTTCTCGGCTAACTAACAGGTACAATTTGAAACATTAATTTAACACGCATCCAATAACAAGTTGCCACATTCTGGAGACTTAACGATATTAATCGTCTCAAAGATCCAGACTGAAAACACAATTAAAAACTGTGTCCTTTGTGGGACACAGTTTTTAATTGTCTTGTGGGACCTTTGCATCAGCAGTCAGATACCTAACCAACTGAGTCACGAGGGCCAACAAAACATAATAGAATAACCGGAGCACTCAGACCAGTAATGTCTGATTCAAGCATCTCAAAGAAAGTCAAAATTGCCTTCCTTATATAATGCAATTATTGTAATGCCTACTTTCATGAGTTTATTTTATCTTGAACATACTAGCCACGTTCATTATAAACTGAGAATAAGGTAAAAACTCTTTGGAAACAAAAAAAAGTGAATTCGGCTGATAAAGTTGGAATATTGATTATATTTAAAATAGATAATAATTTTTGTATTGTTTGTTTCTTAAAAATTGATGTCTTTTTTTGCTCCTTTTTTTGGTAAAAGGCACACATGAACAAAAACAACATGTAAATGAAATGAAAATGCTGAGATGGTCAGGCGAGGTGACAAATTTTAGTAAAATCCGAATTGAGCTAATGAGAGGAAGCTTTGGAGTAGCCCCCATACTAGAAAAACTCACAGAGAGCTGACTCAGATGGTATGGACATGTAATGAGAAGGCAAAATGGTCATATAATTATGGTGCAAACTGCTCTAGCACTCACAGAAAAAAGGAAAGAAAAAGGACGTCCACTAGCCACGTGGTGGGGTAGTATGAGTAAGCTCATGGATAAAGCCCAAATACCAGCCCCGACAATAAAGGGGGGCTAGTCTTGTTAACCGGCGGAAACAAAACCATCCATGTTTACCCATATCATGAATATAATTATCTTATGGAGTTATATAATATCTTAAGAGAATATAAAACTCCATAATGTAATTATATCCATGATATGGGTAAACATGAATGGTTTTGATTCCGCCTGTTGACCAGACTTACCCCACAGGACAGATCATTCTGGCGTCAAGAGATTAGGATAGCTGACCCTACCTTAAGTAGAATAATGCTGAGAAAAATAAGGAGGAAGTCTTTTGTTTGCAGTCTATCGTAGCGTGTTGTCGAAAAATTAAAACAGTTGAATAGCGCGCGGTTATTGTATGTGTATTTGAAGAATTTCACTACGGAACGAGTAAGTCAAGACTTTAGGTGCAAATGCTCCACCGTATCCTACTGTCGCACGTTGGTGCGCCGAATTTAAACGTGGAGAACAATCATCAAAGATGACCTTCGCTCGGGTCGCCCAAAAACAGTAGTGACCGAAGAAATGAGTTGAAAAGTCGAAAAAAATGTTTATCAGGTTGTTGTATCACGGTTCATTTTATAGCCGAAGAAACAAAGATTTAAACTGGTTGTTTTCATAGCATTTTACACAAACACTTGGGGATGACAAAATATATTCGCGTGCTGGGTACCCAGAATGCTTATCAACCAATGCACGAAATCGCTGGATTTATAACCACCACCGAACCATGTAACAGTCTTTTCTAGTATATACCTAATAATCTTTGTAAGGTCAAGATTTGTTTTTCAACGTATATGAATACAAAAATTTTACACATGTAGTAGGTAGTATTTGGGTTTTTGTGAGAATTCTGAAAATATTTTCTTTGGCATATGGATCTACTCCCATCTCATATTGAATATATTTTCTCCTACAGACGTGAGATAAAGTTTTCATTAATACGAAATTCACGTGAGACGTGTAAGTTTTTAATTACGGACGATGAAATTAGAAGTGAAAATTTTCCACCTCGAAATGTCGCCGGTATAAAAGCAATCTCTTTGGAAAAGTGACAGAAGTGCTTACGTGTATAATCGAATATAGCGGCGTTAAAGGTGTAAGTATGTATTTCCAGTGTCGCCCCTAGAGCGTTAGCGATAAGCCCCACTGATAGGTTTGTGTACTACACGTTGAAAAGTAAACACACAATTTAATTGCTTACAACGAAAACAACGCCCCTCTCTCTCTTTGTAAGTATGCGACATTCTCTCATTGGGGCTAAAACACCACAAGGGGTCTTCACTTCACACTACAATTGACGATTACGACAAAATGAACCAGGTTTTTATACATATAGATACTATACAATATAATATAATATAATGCAGTGTACAGGTAGTCTACCTTCCAAGCATTCTTTTCTACAATTTGTAAACGAGATTTTTTTTTATTTTACATACATACATACCATTACCCCATGTCCCTCGCAGGGAAGGCAGAGAGAAACGAACGCCACAAGTTCTATCATGGCACTCTTCCTTCGCCTCGTCCATATTCATGTATCGTCTCATACATGTTCGTCTGTTGCTCACACTTCTAACATTTCCGTCGTTTAGAATATCGTTCACATGGTCGTGTCATCCCTTTTATTGGGCGTACCCGACCTCTCATCCCATTCCTGTCAGCACTTTTTTTTACATTCTTTCCTTATGTACTCATTTCTGACCCTGTCATACATCGTACTATTAAAATTTATTTTTAACGATCTCATTTTAACTGCATTTATTCTGCTTTCATGCGTCTTCTGCCATGTCCAAGTTTCATTTGCATACGAAGGTTGGCACTACGATGGCGTTATGAATGGCAACTTTGGCATCCTTTGATATGTTGCGATCATTCATAATTGGTCTAAGTGCTCCATTCACTCTGTTTCTTGCCATAACTCTTCTTTCGATCTCTTTATCAAGCCGTCCATTCCATTGAAATATGCTTCCCAAGCCATTCGTTCGCTTCTCTTATTTTATCGCTGTTCTGCTTTCACTCGTTTCAATGACCATAGCCTTTGATTTGCTGGCATTCCTTTATATACCATACTTACAATATACTGTAACTCTTCCATACTATCTGCTAATAGAACTTTATCGTCTGCATACATAAAATCTCGCACCATTACAGTACTCAATTTCAGATCCTTGCTTTGATCCTTAAGGGCTCTTATGCAGAAATCAATGTACAGGTTAAAGAGCCATGGTGACAGAACCACATTGTCACTGTGTCGTTGACACGAAAACATGCTTCGCTGTTCTCATATAATGACGCGATTGCGCGTATCAGCTTGCTCTTCACTCCATACACCGCTAGTATATCCCATAATTTTTCTCTAACAACTTTATCATACGCCTTTTCTAGGTCTATAAAGGCACAGAAATTTTTCTTCTTTAATTCAGAACCTTTTCTGTGACCGTCCGCAGAGAAAAAAAATGGTCTATACATCCTCTGCCGCCTACAAACGCACCTTGGACATCCCATATGTTTCTTTCTGTAATCTTTCGCACTCTTTGATCCAGAATCCTTGCATACATCTTGCCAATTGAGCTTAACAAACTTATGGCTCTATATTTTTTGCAGTCGAGCTTCGATCCTTTACCTTTATACAAAAGTTCCATGACTGCATTTTTTCAGTCCGTCGAAGTGCGTCCTGCTTACCAACACATGTTGAAAAGAGAGAGGCACCATTCCATCGTCTGCTCACCACCATATAAGTTCAGCTGACACACTGTCAACTGCCGACAGCTTTTCCCGCTTTCGCGTGTTTCTCGTCTCGTCTCTCGTCTTGCATAATTTCATCATGTTCATCTTCGCTCACCTGGAATGGTCTTAGATTAGCAACCCCGTTTATACTGCTATCGTACAGCCCCTTGAAATATTCTTTCCATCGTTCTTTCACTTCCTCTTCATCCATAATTAATATTCTAATAACTTCGTCCCTATTGAGATATTATTTTGTCAAAAAACTGATTTACAGTATAATCACATTGTTGATATGCTGTACCGTATAAATGTACAATTTACACACAATGTTTATTTTGAATCAGAAAAAAAAGTTATGCTCCTTCAAAAGTAAAATATGAATTCAAACTAAGGTTAGTAAACTTCCAATAAATGGGTATGGCTCTTAAAGCCAGTGACGTAACTCAAGTTGTAAAATCACTCATTTTACCAAAACAAGATTATTTAACTGTGTTTGACGGGCTATGATGATTGTAATTTACAATTTCTATCTATCAAGAAGCTGTACTAAGCTTGAAATGATTGAAGAATGAAAGAAGTACCATGGACTAGAAAGAGAAAACAAATTATTATGAAGATGGTGAATCGACGCCCACTGCGGATAAGAGTGGATTCACAGAGAATGGCTCTTTCGGTACAATACCTACCTATTGCAATCATGGGTTGATTAAGAAATAATGAATTTAATTATAAGGATTCGGTTTAGTGCCGTGTGATAATTTTCAATTAAACCAATCCACATTTCAATTTCACAGTCACATTCCCCCGTCATAACCAATCTGAAACGCAAACCAACTATAAATCATCGACGGGGAATCTAATTGACGCTTCGTTTTCCAATAACCGAAGTCAAATTATCCCTTATGAGATAAGCGTGTTAATCTTGACATTGACGTCCTATCGCCGTTTCCTACCGTTTATCATATTTCCTCGTCGTTTCAAACGCAAAAAGGGAGAAAGAAGACGGGAAGTAACCTTGTCGGCGCGGAACCCGTCCCCACACCCTTTTGTCATAAATCCATTTTCCACCAGTCCCTGATATTCAAATCCGGCTAGGCAACTAATCCCAACTAATCCCCTTTATATATTCATAACTAGAATGGCTGAAAGAATTATTGAGGATAGACTTGGACGTCCATCGTGACAATTTTATTATTCAGTAGCTGGTTGGAACATGATGATACTTCTATGAAATTACTTTCATAGTTTAAAGAGCACTAACTACAAAATTTATGTAGAATAGATAAGTACCCGCACAAGTCATTGCGTGTTATTATAAAACAATATTAATTTACATACTTTATCAAAAGCACCCAGTTTAAAAAATTCGAGTACAATTTATTTGAAACTACTTTTTCTTATAACATCTTTATCACAATAATGAAGAATTTATTTTTCTGAAATAAAAAATCAGCCATCGTGCCTTGGTTAGTAAGAAATCTGCTTCCTGAACCAAAGTCAGTCTAGATTTGTGATATGAGAAACATTCTAGCACTGAGGTTTTCTCAATCCTCATATTTGTCTATGAATGCCGGTGTAAGTTTTTTAGAATGTGACAACTTGTATTTGGATGTGTTTCAAAAATATATTTTCGATAATACAAAATAATATGTTATAAAACTTTAATAACCATAAACTATAAATACTTAAATATCTGCACTATCAAATAAATAGATACCTCACTCGGAAATAAGAAAAACGAGTGTAAAATAAACTCCCAGTAGATCAGCATTCAAGGAGGATAATCTTACCTATATCAAGTCGCTAACGCCACAGTGCGTTTTATCCATGTTGGAAATAGGTAGTTAACGGGGCTATGGGATTAGGGGATCGGCTACCCTTCTCCTCTGCCATCCATTTCCTTCCACTAAAATTTTAAATAGCCAGTCCGTTCAGAAAGATGGATACGACAGATTGGTCTAACGAATGCGCCCGCCACTAGAACGGGCCCTAATAATTTTCCACACAAGTTGGCGCGCTGAATGCTAATATCATTCGGGTATAAATAATTCACATTCCCCGAAAAATATTTAAACATACGTGACCCCCGCGCGACCTACAGTACCAAATTCAAGACCCAAATATGCGGGCATTGGCCAAATTAATTATTTATTTGCTCTAAAGGTTTTCAAAGTATTATAAATATGGTAAAGAATCGAAATCACCGAGGAATTTATACATCGATTTATCGGTGAATTTATTAGCCTTATACTTAACCCGACACCCGAACCCAGATATAAGACTCTCCTAAGTGTTTTATATGTTTCGGAATCAAGAAGACACGAGAGGAATATTTCTGATTCAGTTAACCAAGAGGTGTTTAACATTTGAAACGTCAGCAGTTTTCAATCTGTCGATTGATGCGGCTTCCAAACTGTAGAATTCCATAATAATTATGATAAATATGAACACATATTATATTCTAAAAAAAAATATTCGACTTTCGACGACCGTTTCGGCTTATAAGGCCATAATCAACTGGTGTTGAGTATACAGTTCACATTATTTTTATACAGAAATATACAATAGATAAATAGATAAAAACAAAATGCATTTATATTATGTTGCTAATAGTGGGAAAATCTGGATACACAATGATGTATTAGGAAAGAGACAAGTAATGGGGTGCTTGTGTGAATGAGGGAGAAGGAGGATAAACAATTACATTTTCATAATAGGCTTGTATGTAGATAGGAACAGGGTTTTCTACTTAAATTTATCATTACAATTTATTTTTCTAATTAAGTCAATTATTATATTTTTCAATTACTAATAAAATATGGGTGATAACTTATGATAATTCTTATATGTAAACAACAAGAATATAATCGAATATTTTTATCATTGCATATGCGCGAAAGGTTACAGAGAGCAAGATTTGGGATGCTCAAGGGGCTTTTGTTGGCGGCAGAGGATGTATAGACCAAATTTTTTCTTTACGTATGGTCACAGAAAAGGTTTTGGGTAAAAACCAAAAACTTTTCTGCGCCTTTATAGACCTTGAAAAGGCCAATGATAAAGTTGTAAGAGAAAAACTATGGAATATACTATCGATGTACGGAGTGAAGAGTAAGCTGATACGTGCAATCGCTTCATTATATGAGAACAGCAAAGCATGTGTTCGTGTTAACGACACAACAACAACTTGGTTCTCTATAAATAATAGCGTTAGACAGGGGTGCGTGTTGTCCCCTTGGCTCTTTAATCTCTACATTGATTTCTGCATAAGAGCCCTTAAGTATGAAAGTAAGGGTCTGAAACTGAGTACTGTAACAGTACGTGATCTGATGTATGCAGACGACAAAGTATTGTTAGCAGAAAGTATGGAAGAGTTACAGTATCTTGTAAGTATGGTATATGAAGGATGCATAGAAAACGGACTTAAAATGAATGCCAGCAAATCAAAGGTAAATGGTCTTTGAAAAGAGTGAAAGCAGAACAGTGTGTCAAATAAAAGTAGAGAATGAATGGCTTGAACAAGTCGACGAGTATGTCTATCTGGGTAGTATGTTCCAACGGAATGGATGGCCTGATAAGGATATTGAAAGAAGAGTTATGGCAGGAAACAGAGTGAATGGAGCACTTAGACCAGTTATGAATGATCGCAACATATCAAGAGACGCTAAAGTTGCCATTCATTACGCAATCGTAGTGCCAACCCTAACGTATGCAAGTGAGACCTGGACATGGCAGAAGTCGCACGAAAGCAGAATAAATGCAGTTGAAATGAGATCGCTTAGAAGAATTTGTAACAGAACGATGTATGATAGAGTTCGGAATGAAGATACAAGGAAAGAATGTAAGATAAAGAAAGATGTAATTAACAGAATGAAAGTTAACACATTGAGATGGTTTGGCCACTTGGGGAGAATGAACGAAGAACGCCTGACGAAGAAAATATACAAAGCTGACAGGAACGGAATAAGAGGTCGCGGGCGCCCAAGAAAAGGATGGCACGACCATGTAAACGATATTTTGAAAGATGGAAATGTAAGAAGCATGAACAACAGACGAACATGTATAAGACGATGTATGAATGTTGATGAGGCGATGAATGTGTGTCAAGATAGAAAAATGTGGCGTTCGGTTCTCTCTGCCTACCCCGTGAGGGACATGGCGTGATGGTATGTATGTATGTATATGTATGTGTATGCATATGCGCAAACATTGGATTTTTTCCCTGTCGGGAGTCAAAGGTATTTTTTAACAGATTTTTAATTATCTCAATAGAGACGAAGTTGGAATATTTACTGTAGGAGAACCGGGAAATCAAGGCACCTACAGGGCTTACGACCTGTCATCGGCTGGTTTACGTGATCACTTTATGCGATTACGTGATCACTTTATCTATTGAGATAATTAAAAATCTGTTAAAACAAGAATATACTTGTTGTTTACATATAAGACAGCAAAAACATATTAAAAATAAAAAACAAGGCAAATAATACAAAACTTATAAGTAGGTATACATGAATTTATATGTAATATACATATATTTGAAACAAGGTAAATAATACATAAGTTACATATAAGTAGGTATACATGAATTTATACTATATTTGAAACAAGGTAAATAATACATAAGTTACATATAAGTAGGTATACATGAATTTATAATATATATTTGAAACAAGGTAAATAATACATAAGTTACATATAAGTAGGTATACATGAATTTATACTATATTTGAAACAAGGTAAATAATACATAAGTTACATATAAGTAGGTATACATGAATTTATAATATATATTTGAAACAAGGTAAATAATACATAAGTTACATATAAGTAGGTATACATGAATTTATAATATATATTTGAAACAAGGTAAATAATACATAAGTTACATATAAGTAGGTATACATGAATTTATAATATATATTTGAAACAAGGTAAATAATACATAAGTTACATATAAGTAGGTATACATGAATTTATAATATATATTTGAAACAAGGTAAATAATACATAAGTTACATATAAGTAGGTATACATGAATTTATACTATATTTGAAACAAGGTAAATAATACATTAGTTACATATAAGTAGGTATACATGAATTTATACTATATTTGAAACAAGGTAAATAATACATAACTTACAAGTAGGTGTACATAAATTTATATTTGTCAATAAATAATAAATAAGTTGGTTGATGGCGTATATAAACATTGAATATAAAAAAAGGCGGGGAGGAGGGGTGGTTATTTTGTGTTTTTATTATTTTTAAACATATCAAGAAGAGGAGAATTGTGTATATTTAGTTGTTCGTTGATTATATTATTTTTTAGGTTTTTATTTATTTCCAACTGTTCTAAAAGGTTATGTTTAAGGCATTTATTATTGTAATGAAGAGGGATTGGTTCGTTGAATTCTGAAATTGAATGGTTATTTTCTATCAGGTGTTTGTTATCAATTGAGATGTTTCTGTATGATTTTTTATGTTCATTAAATCTTGTGTTGAACGGTCTACCAGTTTGTCCTATATAAATTGCGTCACAATCGTCACATTTTATTTTATATACACCCGATTTCTTTAATTTATCTATTTTTTCTTTGCAGTTTTTAATGTTAGATCCCAAATTATTGTTAATTTTAAATGCCGTGTTTATATTTTCTTTATTGAAGAGTTTGGCTATTTTCTCGGACAAACTGCCAAAATATTCTAGAGTGATGTATGTGCGTTCTGAGTTTTGTTTTTCATTTTTGTTCGGATAAATTTTATTTTGATTGTTTCTGTGTGTCATTTTTTTAATAATGTTATTTACTGTTTCGGAAGAGAAACCATTACTTAAAGCAATTTGATAGATTGATTTTATTTCTTTATTGTACGCGTCTTCATTGAGAGGGATACTTAGGAGTCTATGTACAATGGAATTATATGCAGCGAGTTTATGGCTCCATAGATGCATGCTTGTTGCGTGTATTGTAACGTCTGTGTAAGTTGTTTTTCTGTTAATACTGAAAACATGACGGTTTTCAGCCTTTTTGATGGTTATGTCTAAGAAATTTAATTGTCCTTCTTTTTTTATTTCTATAGTGAAGTTTATTTTTGAATGTAGGGAGTTGACGAAAAGCATGAATTTATGAAGTATTCTGTCCGTACCTGTCCAACAGATTAAAATATCATCTATGTATCTATAGTAGTATAAAATATATTTAGAGAATTGAGATTCAACTATTATATGTTCTAGGGTATCCATGAATATTTCAGCCATTAGGCATCTTAGTGGGCTCCCCATTGGGAGACCATCGTTTTGTTGGAAATATTGACCGTTAAAGATAAAATAATTGTTTTCTAGGCATACTTTGATTAACATTTGTAGCTCGTTTGCTATCACGGGGTTGATATTTTTGATACTTAACATTTTATCAATAATTACAAGGCAATTTTTAATGGGAACATTTGTGAAAAGACTCGTGACGTCTAGTGATATAAATTTAGAGTTATGCGGAAGGTCCTTCCGCACCTTCCGCATAACTCTAAATTCAGAACCTTCAGAACCTTCAGAAACATATAAAATACTTCTTAACAGGAGTGTCTTATCTGGGTTCGGGTGTCGGGTTAAGTATAAGGCAAATAAATTCACCGATAAATCGATGTATAAATTCCTCGGTGATTTCGATTCTTTACCATATTTATAATACTTTGAAAACCTTTAGAGCAAATATATTCTGAAATTTTGGGCTCTGTAAATTGAGCGGATCAAAAGTTATAAGGGGGGGGGGACAGACACACACACAGAGACACATACACAGACACACACACAGACACACAAAACTCACATAAAATGTTCTACTCCGAATTCTGAGTAAATCCATGTATGGGAACAAATATATGCTGCGAAGCCTCTAAGTTGGTGTTTTTAGCATGCAAAAAGTCCACTACCCCATACAAAATGTTTTTTCGTACACGCATCTTGGATTTAAACTGCCTCTTCCTTCAATATAATTTCATTCTCTTGAACGAATCGACAGTTGGATAAAATATAATATTAGACCTTCATAATGCCGAGGCACCTCGGCGAAAACGTACGGTCATTGTTATCAAATATTGTGGAAAAATACTTTGGTATATTTATTTTTTCATCAATGGATTTCCACTCTGTTAACATAAAAACATTAGAATCATTAGTAAAATATACTGTGGAAATTAACCGTGATTGTATGTATGATATTATTTCCTACTTTCAGATCTTCTTTCTCTTATGTAAGATGTGTTTGTGAAGGTGTATTTTACTGAGAGGATAAGGTCCGGATATCCTTTAATTTATTCGGTGTTCTTCCAGGTCATCGTCATTTGTAGAGATTTTCAATCATTATTACTTAGGAAATTCTATCGTTATCCACAGGAACGATGTGACTTATTCTCTTTAAAATTATAACAGCCACATGATGTTGGAGTCTGCAATGATTGTTTGCAGCCATTTTGCTCCTACACAGAGTTGAAAAGATTCGCTGAAGACCGATCGGATGGGAGAAAGAAATGCGTCGTTTTGCTGCCAACCAATCTGCAAGATTGAAACAGAAGATGATTTGACCTTGTCATATGCATCTTCTTTTAAATATTTTATTTGACGTTGTGTTTTGTCGAAATCTACAAAACAAACGTAATGGCTACAATCGTTGGCTTGAATAGTTTCTCCAACTTAAAAAATTGCATCCAGTTAGATTCTAATGGAATTTTCCGCTGAATATAAAATAACTGCGGGGGTAGGTGCAAAATATGAGCCAAGCATTAAATCGTCAAATTTATTTGCCGGCACATCGTTATCGTTTCCGAACGCTTCGAAAATTTCATCCAATGAAGCTTAAATGACTTTTCCTCCTTGAAACACTCATTAAAATGAAATTTAAATACCTGAAATAATTAATTAAATTTTAATTTGTCGTTTTCCGTTCATTCGTCGATCTAATTGGCTCCATTTTCGGTAATATTTCACCATCGTTTTAATATGCGTGCCTATCTACTTCCTGGTTCCACTTCTTATAAATGCGAACCAAATTATATGTCAAGGAGCCACTTTTTTTTGTAAGTAATCTTTTGAAGCTTTAATGGTGGATTCCCAAAAGCTTAAACGAATGGGTTTCGAAATACTAATTTAATACAACATGAAATAAAATATTATTTAAAACTATTAAGAATACTGAAATAAATAGAGGTATGGATGTGTCAATGGCAGAGCAGGCAATATTCTGGTACAATAATTCCGTTGGTTAGGGTTAAAGTCTAGCTTCGGCCGATTCCGTTCACAAAAATATGCTTAGCCTAAGGAATATATGAGGATACATTTGGTCTTGTTCAAGAATATTTCAATAACACAAAATTAAATTCACCTTTCAACTTATTTCGGGTTCGAATTATTCTTCGGTCGATTTTATTTAGGTACGTATCATTTTAATTTATTTTAAAATAAAATCATTTACGTGCTTCAAAATTTAACACTAAAGCACTTATTATAGTGAATGCTCAATATGACAAAAACCGTCATCAATAATACGAATTAAAATAATATTTCTTTTTACTTCTGCTCAACATCAAGAACATAACATAAGTTTATTTAGTTTTTGTATAATGAAAGATATAAAGATATTGAAAGAAGAGTAATGTCCGATCCAAGCATGTCAAAGGAAGCCATGCAAAATTGCAGTACACAATGCAATTGTGGTGCCTACTTTGACGTATGCTAGTGAAACATGGACCTGGCAAAAGACACATGAAAGTAGGATAAATGCTGTAGAAATGAGATGACTAAAAAGGGTATGTAATACAACGATATATGAGAGAATGCAATATAAAGAAGGATATTATATGTAAAATGAAAGTGAATGCCTTGAGGTGGTTTGGATATATTGAAAGAATGAACGATGAACGACTGACCAAAAAAATAGACATGGGTGCAAGAGATGGAGTGAATAGCAGAGGTCACCCAAGAAAGGGATGGCATGACCATGTGAATGATATTTTGAAAGAAGGAAACATAAAAAGTTTGAACAATCGACGAGCACGTATGAGACGATGCATGGATGTAAAGGAAGCCAGAAATGTGTGTGCAAAAATAGAGAGGTATGGCGCTCAGTTCTCTCTGCTTACCCCGTAAGGGACATTGCGTGATGGTATGTGTGTATTGTTAAATAAAGAATCTTATGTTAAATAAAGAATGTCTGCATTCGATACGTGTTTGGACTCAGGAAGTTCGACCACGTATCCGAGAGCAGGCAACGACTGAACTGGTTAAAGATCCGTCACCGAAGAGATTCGTATGTTCTTTCCCTACTCTACCAAATCCTTAATAACCCTCTTACAACCACGTACCTCAAAGAGAAATTCGCCCACTTATCCTCACATGGCCTTAACTTACGGGCTCAACACAATAGCACACTTACAATACCAATACACCACACCTCTACTTATACTAACTCGTTCACAGTTCATGCAGCTCGGATGTGGAATCTATTGCCGGAGAGTATCAGAGATGCCACTAATTTGATATCATTCAAAAAGCGTCTGAAGTCACACTTTCTATCCACGTAAACACAAATTCACGTCTTTTTCCCTTTATCCCTCTTCCTTTCTCCTCTCATATCCTCCATCCAATAAACATAGTGTATCTATCTGATGTATTTTTTTTATTCTTATTTTTGTTCTTATTTATACATATATTATTTTATGTTTAATATATTCATTTTATATTTTTAATTTATGATTTTTTTTTCTATTTGTATTCTTCTATCCCTGTTACTGACTGTAATTACCATGGTGGTTGACTGGTAGAGATTGCCTGCGGGCAATAAGTCCGCCACGTTGCATAAACCAATAAAATTATTTTATTATTATTATTATTATTATTATGTTTTGTTCTTCTAACCAAATTGAGTTTTTATGGGTAGGTATATTTAAATAAAAACAATATAAACATTGAGAAACTTCAGGTTTTTATCTAGTCGTTAACGTTAATTGATATTCATTTCAAAATATCGAACTCATTATTAATTATTGGTCGTCAATCGAACGTTCAATTTGAATATTTCGTTTTAATGAAGACGATAAAAATACTAACGTTTTATTTTTAATTCTTTTAATTCAATTTTCTTGTTAGTTCCACCCCATGCCAAAATTAAAGGCTTGGGATATTTTAAAACTGTCTAGAAGCAGAAAATTTGCAGAGTATTGGGTAAACATATCATTATGGACGAATCGCAATTTTATCGTGAAAAATTAACAAAGAAGAAGATATAAAATTGATTGGAGATAAAGATTAATATTCCGTTGTCATAAAATACTTTTCAATAGAATCTAAAAATCTAGTAATATAACTACATAATATGTTGGTTAATCATAATTGCCTACTTTGAAATAACATTGTCAAAACAGGATCGCCAGTATAAAATATTTATCAAAATACATTAATGTCATTATATATATATTAAATAATGTCATTATATATATATATATATATATATATATATATATATATATATATATATATATATATATATATATATATATATATATATATATATATATATATATATATATATATATATATATATATATATATATATATATATATATATATATATATATATATATATATATATATATATATATATATATATATATATATATATATATATATATATATATATATATATATATATATATATATATATATATATATATATATATATATATATATATATATATATATATGAAATTATTATTATCTTTGGGGTTATCCCGCGTCAAAATCAGATCCTTGGAAGGATCTTTCGTCAACCGACGTTTCGCCTGGATCACACCAGGCATCTTCAGGGCCTTGTTGATAGATTCTCGCTTCGTGTGTCAGTGCAAGCACGTCCGTTCGAGCCGAGAACCTAGCACCAAGTGAAGATTGGAAAGTTAAAGTTTAAAGACGCCTTAGAAAAATCACATTTGAAACCGAAACTCTGGATTAGATACGTGGATGATACGTTCATAATATGGCCCCACGGATTGGAGGAACTAAACAAATTTCTAATTTATTTAAACGGGCTCCACAGCGATATAAAATTTACAATGGAATTAGAAAATAATAATCAAATACCATTTTTAGACGTCCTAGTTATTACGAAGGATGACGGTAGCCTTGGTCATACGGTTTACCGGAAAGCCACACATACAGATAGATATCTACATGCATCCTCTAACCATCACCCGGCACAAATTGCATCGGTAGCTAATACATTAGTTTCCAGAGCTATAAAAATAACAGACTCCGACCACCAACACAATGAATTAAATAACCTCAAAAAAACCCTGCAATGTAATGGCTTCTCCAATTTTGTCATAAATAAAGCAGTCAAACGTCAAACTAATAAAAACGTCATAAAAATTGATAAAACTATTTCTGAAAAACCGTTAGCTACAGCTTTTTTACCATACATAAAAGGAACCACAGATAAAATCAGTCGCCTTCTAAATCAACATAATATTAGAACAGTCTTTAGAACAGAAAATAAAATATCAACCCTTCTGCGAAATGTAAAAGACAAAATCCCTCTAGAGTCTCATGGCATATACGAAATACCATGTAAATCATGCGACAAGACATACGTGGGAAAAAGTAACAGAAAAATATCAGCCAGGGTCGCGGAGCATAGAGTGGATTCAAACAATAGAAAATTAACGTCTTCACTAGTCCAACATACTCTGAACGAAGGACATCAAATCGATTTCGATAATGCACGCGTAGTTGCAAGTATTAACACAGAAACAGTAAGAATTTATAGAGAGGCAATCGAAATTTACAAAAGGAAGAATGTCGTGAATAATCGAGACGATGGTGTGCGTCTCCCGCTGGCCTGGAAAAATATCTTACATAAAAATAGAATCGACAATAAAAATAAAAATAACATTATAAAACATTCATTAAATACCTCAGAAATTGACAGCAATAAAAATCCCATTACAGCAAACCCATTAAATGTTAAACGCCAAACAAATAAAATTAATACAATAGATACATCATTAAGCGTGAGGCGAATCACCAGAAGCCAGTCTAAAGCCATTAAGGCGAACAAAAGCGGGGAAAACCCATCTACCCCAACAGTTTAAACTTTAACTTTCCAATCTTCACTTGGTGCTAGGTTCTCGGCTCGAACGGACGTGCTTGCACTGACACACGAAGCGAGAATCTATCAACAAGGCCCTGAAGATGCCTGGTGTGATCCAGGCGAAACGTCGGTTGACGAAAGATCCTTCCAAGGATCTGATTTTGACGCGGGATAACCCCAAAGATAATAATAATTTCATATTTTCAAATACCCGTGAAAACCTTTCTAGTAACATTATTAACCTCTACGGGGAGGAATTTTTTCGTGATACAAAGAAGTTTGAAAAGTTAAAGTGTAAACATGCAAAGCTTCTGTGTGATCTCGCGTTTCTCAGTCGGTGTCGTGATAAAAAAGTAGTGCCTGTTAGTTTTCGAGTAAGCCGACAAGTAAGCAGACATTCGGTGAGTCAAATCCTTAATAATATTAGTTTTGCTTTAATCAGAGATGAAATTAAAAATATTCGTTTTAAACTAGATTATATAGGTAAAGAAATATTTCAAATTCATTTAAAACTCGCTAATACTTTACACCCATTGTTATGGGACATGTTAGATAATGTCATTGAGCTCCGAATTCAAAATAATACGCAAATAAATACCGACCGGCAAATTAATAAATTCAATCGTTTTCAAAATAAAATACAGAAACCCCAACCGACACTAGATACGAGTAAACTGATTCATAATTTAACTGATTTTCAACTAGATGACGACATGACTTCGGTTTTGTCTAAAGGATTTAATTTCGGCGTAGTACCACCCAAAATACCTAATGAAGAGATCATTACAGGAATAGAATCCGCGTTACATAAATTAAACGAAAATATGGCTGAAACCATTCGCCAAGAAACATGCCACATTCTTAGAAAGTCACTTCCACCTAAAAGTAATATTACAAGAAACGAAGCCCGAGCTCTCAAAGAATTACGTTCAAATACAGATATAATTATACTTCCAGCGGATAAAGGCAATGCCACAGTGATTATGAAAAGTGAAGATTATCACTCTAAAATGACTAATATATTAAATGATCCGGCATACAAAATTCATAACAAAAATCCAATTACATACCTAGAAAAAACAACAAAATCTAAAATAATAGCATCAAAACTAAACGAAGACTTAAAGAAATCATTGATACCGCGCGAAAAATCATCCCGCTTCCCCAAATTGTATGGTTTACCAAAAATCCATAAAGACAATGTTCCACTTAGGCCCATAGTGAGTTCAGTAGGATCGCCCCTCCAATCGCTTTCAAAATACCTATCGAAATATTTACAACCGGATGTAGAACTAGCAAACTCTTACGTAAAAAACTCGGAACACTTCGTTATAATATTAGAAGACCAAAAGTTAGAAAAAACAGATATTCTTGTTAGTTTTGATATTGTGTCACTTTTTACCAACATACCTACCGATGAGGCACTTTCCGCAGTAAAAGAAATTTGTGAACCATCAAAAGACATAACTGATTTGATAGAACATTGCTTAAATAATACATTTTTCATTTATGACGATAAAATATACAAACAGATTAAAGGAGCACCAATGGGTTCGCCTCTTTCACCACCGGTTGCAAATCTTTTTATGACAAAATTTGAAATAGACGCCTTAGAAAAATCACATTTGAAACCGAAACTCTGGATTAGATACGTGGATGATACGTTCATAATATGGCCCCACGGATTGGAGGAACTAAACAAATTTCTAATTTATTTAAACGGGCTCCACAGCGATATAAAATTTACAATGGAATTAGAAAATAATAATCAAATACCATTTTTAGACGTACTAGTTATTAAGAAGGATGACGGTAGCCTTGGTCATACGGTTTACCGGAAAGCCACACATACAGATAGATATCTACATGCATCCTCTAACCATCACCCGGCACAAATTGCATCGGTAGCTAATACATAAGTTTCCAGAGCTATAAAAATAACAGACTCCGACCACCAACAAAATGAATTAAATAACCTCAAAAAAACCGTGCAATGTAATGGCTTCTCCAATTTTGTCATAAATAAAGCAGTCAAACGTCAAACTAATAAAAACGTCATAAAAATTGATAAAACTATTTCTGAAAAACCGTTAGCTACAGCTTTTTTACCATACATAAAAGGAACCACAGATAAAATCAGTCGCCTTCTAAATCAACATAATATTAGAACAGTCTTTAGAACAGAAAATAAAATATCAACCCTTCTGCGAAATGTAAAAGACAAAATCCCTCTAGAGTCTCATGGCATATACGAAATACCATGTAAATCATGCGACAAGACATACGTGGGAAAAAGTAACAGAAAAATATCAGCCAGGGTCGCGGAGCATAGAGTGGATTCAAACAATAGAAAATTAACGTCTTCACTAGTCCAACATACTCTGAACGAAGGACATCAAATCGATTTCGATAATGCACGCGTAGTTGCAAGTATTAACACAGAAACAGTAAGAATTTATAGAGAGGCAATCGAAATTTACAAAAGGAAGAATGTCGTGAATAATCGAGACGATGGTGTGCGTCTCCCGCTGGCCTGGAAAAATATCTTACATAAAAATAGAATCGACAATAAAAATAAAAATAACATTATAAAACATTCATTAAATACCTCAGAAATTGACAGCAATAAAAATCCCATTACAGCAAACCCATTAAATGTTAAACGCCAAACAAATAAAATTAATACAATAGATACATCATTAAGCGTGAGGCGAATCACCAGAAGCCAGTCTAAAGCCATTAAGGCGAACAAAAGCGGGGAAAACCCATCTACCCCAACAGTTTAAACTTTAACTTTCCAATCTTCACTTGGTGCTAGGTTCTCGGCTCGAACGGACGTGCTTGCACTGACACACGAAGCGAGAATCTATCAACAAGGCCCTGAAGATGCCTGGTGTGATCCAGGCGAAACGTCGGTTGACGAAAGATCCTTCCAAGGATCTGATTTTGACGCGGGATAACCCCAAAGATAATAATAATTTCATATTTTCAAATACCCGTGAAAACCTTTCTAGTAACATATATATATATATATGTATATATATATATATATATATATATATATATATATATATATATATATATATATATATATATATATATATATATATATATATATATATATATATATATATATATATATATATATATATATATATATATATATATATATATATATATATATATATATATATATATATATATATATATATATATATATATATATATATATATATATATATATATATATATATATATATATATATATATATATATATATATATATATATATATATATATATATATATATATATATATATATATATATATATATATATATATATATATATATATATATATATATATATATATATATATATATATATATATATATATATATATATATATATATATATATATATATATATATATATATATATATATATATATATATATATATATATATATATATATATATATATATATATATATATATATATATATATATATATATATATATATATATATATATATATATATATATATATATATATATATATATATATATATATATATATATATGTTATTATTAAGTATTTTGGGGATAACCCGCGTCAAATTCTGATTCCCGAGAGAATCAGTCGTCTGCCGACGTTTCGTCTGAATCACATCAGACATTTTCAATAGGCGCCTTGTTAATAAATTTCCGTCGCGAGGGATAGTGCGCGCACGTCCGTTCGCGTCGGAAGCTTACCACCAAGTGAAAGTTTGAAAGGAAGCCATGTCAGTTGTTAGTGGAGGGGTGGGTTTCCCCAATGACGTCATTATTGCGTTTTGTTTGGCTTCTAGTGACTCGAGTACTTAACGGTATATTGTTTACAGGTGGATTATCAGTTTTCGGCTTACTAAGAATTTTACTAATGTTTTTAATGTGACTATTGTTTGAAATATCGGTAGTTGGGTTAATTTGATTATTATGGTTTTTCAAAATATTGTTTTCAAGTACACTTGTCCATGCGGTCGGGATTCGAATGCTATCGTCCCTGCTATTCATTATACTGTTGCTTCTTCTATATATTTCTATTGCTTCCCTGTAAATTCTAAATGTTTCATTGTTGATATTCGCGACTACTTTTGAATTTTCAAAGTCTATGGAGTGATTTTCGGTCAATGAGTGATTTACTAGAGATGAAGTTAATTTCCGGTTTTTAATATCTACGCGATGTTCAGAGACGCGTGCCGAGATTCTGCGATTTGTCCTGCCTATGTAAGTTTTTGTGCAATCACCGCAAGGGATTTCGTAAATACCGTGTGACTCTAATGGTATTTTATCTTTCGGACTTTTTAAAAAGGATGAAATTTTGTTGTCTGTTCTAAAAATGGTGCGAATATTATGTTTGTAAAGTAGGTGACTTATTTTGTCAGTAGTGCCTTTTATGTAAGGTAAAAATGCAATGGCGAGTGGCTTTACTTTAGTTGATGTATCTTTTTTATTAAAATTTTTATTCGTTTGATTTTTTATTGCATTATTTATTGTGAAATTTGAAAAACCGTTATTTCGTAGCGCGTTTTTAAGATACTCTAATTCATTTTGAATGTTTTCGGAGTCGGTTATCCTTAATGACCGTGTTACCAAGGTGTTTGCTACAGAGGCGATTTGTGCTGGATGATGGTTCGACGATGCGTGGAGATATCTGTTGGTATGTGTTGATTTTCTGTACACAGTGTGGCCGAGTGTGCCATCGTCTTTTTTGATTACGAGAACATCAAGAAAAGGAATTTCACCGTTGTTTTCGATCTCCATTGTGAATTTGATGTTATTGTGGAGATCGTTCAGAAAATCAAGAAATTTGTGAAGTTCCTTCAAACCGTGAGGCCATATAACGAAAGTATCGTCCACGTATCTAATCCATAGCTTTGGTTTTAAGCGCGCTCTATCTATAGCTTCTTTTTCTAACTTGGTCATGAATATGTTAGCGACTGGCGGTGAAAGAGATAGACCCATTGGTGCTCCTTTTACTTGTTTGTACATGTCGTTATTATAGGTGAAAAATGTGTTATTGAGGCAATGTTCTATTAAAGTTATTATGTCATTCGGTGGGTCACTCATTTCTTTTATTGCTTGAAGAGCTTCGTCTGTAGGTATATTGGTAAACAGGGATACGACGTCAAAACTGACAAGGATGTCGCCCTTGTTTAATTTTTGATTTTTAATGATTTGTATAAAATGTTCCGAATTTTTGACAAATGATTCCGCTGATTCTACATCTGGTTGTAAGTAGTTGGCAAGATACTTTGATAACATTTGAAGTGGCGAACCGACAGAACTGACTATGGGTCTAAGAGGAACATCCGTCTTGTGAATCTTTGGCAAACCGTATAATTTCGGAAATCGTGACGATTTTTCTCTAGGTATTAACGACTTTTTTAATTCTGGACTTAATTTGGATGACATAATTTTTGTTTTAGTCGTTTTTTCTAAGTATGTTATAGGATTATTAGGATGCAGTTTATAAGCCGGATCGTTAAGCAAATTAGTTATTTTAATGTGATAATCTTCGCTTTTCATGATCACTGTTGCGTTTCCCTTATCTGCCGGAAGAATAATTATATCTTTATTTGCGCGTAATTCTTTAAGAGCTCGTATTTCATCGAGAGATATATTTCTTTTCGGCGGAAGCGATTTTCTAAGTATATGGCAAGTTTCTTGTCGTATAGTTTCGGCTATATTATTTGGTAGTTTACACACGGCTGATTCGATACCCGTAACAATGTCTTCTTTCGGAATTTTCGGAGGAACAACACCAAAATTAAAACCTTTACTTAGAACAGATATTGTATCGTTATTTAATTTTAGATCAGTGAGATTGTGAATGATTTTATCGGTATTTAACGACTGTTGGTATTCTTGTTTTTTGATATTATTTTCGATACGCGTGAATTTACTTATTTGGCGGTCGGAGTTTATTTTATTATTCGTTTCAATCCTATTATGAATGAGATTATCTAATTCGGACCATATTAACGGGTGTAATATATTAGCAAGTTTTATATGAAGATTTCTAATATCAGTACCAAGTGTATGTAATTGTAAATGAATGTAACCAATTTCGTCGCGTATGAGGGAAAAACTAGTATTATAAAGAATTTTTCTCACCACCCCTCCCCACCAACTCACCCCTCACTAACAACTGACATGGCTTCCTTTCAAACTTTCACTTGGTGGTAAGCTTCCGACGCGAACGGACGTGCGCGCACTATCCCTCGCGACGGAAATTTATTAACAAGGCGCCTATTGAAAATGTCTGATGTGATTCAGACGAAACGTCGGCAGACGACTGATTCTCTCGGGAATCAGAATTTGACGCGGGTTATCCCCAAAATACTTAATAATAACATATTTTGTACTCGCGAAAACCTTAGATTTAACATATATATATATATATATATATATATATATATATATATATATATTGTTATGAAATTAAGTACTATTTCTATTTAAATTGAAAATTTAAATAGAAATATTTTGAAAATAAGAACCCAAGAAAAATGAAAACAAAAGATTTGAGTAGTGAGTTGGAAAAACTAGACAAACCTTGTAAAAATATAAATTGTAGAAATATAAATTGTAAAAATAAATAAGACTTTGAACCATAATAAAATAAATAAATATAAATTTCGGTACATTTGGTGTCAGAAGTGGGATATAAAAATACCCAAGTATTTTTTGTGTAAGAAAAAAATAAAATAGTTATTTATAAAGACATTTATTATGGCATCAAAAAAAATAACTCTTTTAGAGTTGAAAGTGGTTGATTTAAAACATGAGTTGGAGGAGAGAGACGCTGATACATCAGGAAATAAAAATGCACTTCAACTACGATTGAGAAAAGTGATGCAAGAAGTAGGTGAGGATCCAGACACATACCTTTTTGAAATGCCTTGCTCTAACAACGATCTTTGTCAAGTCTTAAAAGAACATTCCAGAGACATAGAAGAGAAGTTTCAAGAACATTCCAGAGATATAAAAGGAGAAATTAAAGAAATCAAAGGAGAAGTAGCGATGCTTCAAAAGCATTCAAATACTATAGAAAAGAAATTCCAGAATTATTCTATGACCTTTGATGAGAAGATAAATGAATTAACTAAACAGATGAAAGTTTTGGAGAATCAAGTGCTTCCTTCAATCACGCCAATGAATTCCGAGCAAAATTCAGCTGTAGATACAAATTTTAAGTGTGTAGAAGATACAAGAGTACCAACAGTGGAGTGCGTGCGAAATGATATGCCAACCTTTGATGGAAAATGCCCCTGGGAAGAATATTTAACATTGTTCGAGACAGTGGCCATGATAAATGGCTGGTCCATGACAAGAAAGGCCTCAGTGTTGAGTGTATCATTACGAGGTGATGCTTTAAAAGTTTTGGAGACAATTCCTCTAGCTGAGCGACGAGATTTAAAATTGTTGATTGAGAGACTTGAGATGCGATTTGGACATAAGCACATGGAACAGTTTTACAGGTCATAACTTAAGAATCGTAATCAGAAATCTAATGAAACTCTCCAGGAATTTGAGGCGGATATAGCGCGTCTAATTAGATATGCATACCCTACGGTTCCTGATGATGTGTGTGAAAGCCTTGCAGTAGAAAAGTTCTTGGATGGATTGTGGGCAAATGAGACACAACAAGCTGTAAAACTAGCTAGACCACAAACTTTGAGTGACGCTCTAACCCAGGCACTCGAATTTGAATCTATAAAAAAATCTTTACGAGGTCATGCTCAAGCCCGCGTTGTTGAGGCCGTTGAAGAGAATCAAAAACTCATCGAATGCATTGTCGAAAAGGTGATGAAGGCATTGCAAGGAAGAAAAAGACAGTTTCGCTGCTGGGGTTGTGGACGAGCTGGACATCTACGTAATCGGTGTCCAAATGAAGCAACAACGCAACAGCAACAGCCACAGGAAAACTAAAAAGGGTTGATGGGAAGGGGCAACTGTTGACCTACATTACCAATGCCTCAAAGAGATCTGCAGTTGTTGCATCATTCAGTGGTCGAGATACCAGTATGTTTATAAATGGAAAGAATTTGAAACTTTTGCTGGATACTGGAGCAACGATGACAATCATGAGACCAGATTTGCTTTATAACAAAAAGTGTATTACACCAACTAAATGGACATTACGAACAGCTACTGGGGAGTCGGCATCTATATGTGGTGAGACATATGCCAACTTTCAAATTGGTAGTTCTATCTTCGATCATCAGGTGCTAGTGGCGAATATAGAGGAGGAAGTTATTCTCGGAATGGACATAATGGCGAAATATGGATTCCAGTTGGATCTAAAGAGGCGATCTTTGAAAATTGGAGATGAAGATGTTCTCGTGCAAGAGCGTGAGGAATTTTCTACACGTGTTCTTGCAGCGGATGTTGTAACTATTCCAAAACAAAGTGAGATGTTAGTACGAGTCAATTTAGACTGTGTTATCCCGAATGGACATGTTTTGGTTGTGGAGTCCAACGCCAACAATGAAGCAGGAAAAGGAGTATTAATTGCAAGAGCACTGATTCAAAACCAAAAGGAAATTTTAGTCAGATTAATGAACATAAATGAATATCCAGTAACTGTCAAAAAAGGAGCTTATTTAAGTGTGTGTTCATCAGTTTCATCAGTAACACAAAATGCCTGCATCGCACAAGTTTCTTCAGAGGATGTACCAAAACATCTTGAAGACTTTGTAAAAGATGCTTGTAAGGAACTTACCAAAGAACAAAGCAAACAAATTAGATACCTCATTGCTCATTATCAAGATGTTTTTGAGAATGCGAGTCTTTCTAAAGGAAGAACCAATGTTGTTCAACATCAAATAGATACGGGTGACGCAAGGCCTATCCGCCAATTACCTAGAAGGCTACCATTAGCAAAGCGGGCGGAAGCAGATCAAATTATTCAAGACATGGAAAGGGATAGCGTTATTGAACCATCAAGCAGCCCATGGTGTTCACCAGTAGTGTTAGTTAAAAAAAAAGATGGCTCAACTCGGTTCTGTGTGGACTTTCGCTTATTGAATAATGTAACTAAGAAGGATAGTTATCCACTGCCTCGAATCGATGACACCCTAGATACATTGGCTGGTTGTAAGATCTTCTCAACTTTGGATCTAAAGAGTGGTTATTGGCAGGTTGGATTGGAACCCAAGGATAGAGAAAAAACGGCGTTTTCTGTTGGAAGTGGATTGTGGCAATTCAAAGTGATGCCATTTGGACTTTGCAATGCACCGGCTACGTTTGAACGACTAATGGAAAGTGTGCTAAGAGGATTATCGTGGGAGACCTGTTTGGTATACTTAGATGACATCATCGTACTTGGGAAGCGTTTTGAAGAACATTTAGGAATTTTGGAACAGGTATTTTCACGATTGAGGTTGGCCAACCTTAAACTCAATTGCAAGAAATGTATATTGTTCCGAAAGCAAGTCAACTATCTAGGTCATGTTGTCTCTGAGGAGGGAGTAGCAGTAGATCCTGAGAAGATTAAAGCTGTTCGAGATTGGCCAGTACTTAAAGACAAACATGAAGTAAGAAGCTTTTTGGGTCTGAGTACCTACTATCGACGATTTGTTCCAGGCTTTGCTGACATCGCAAAGCCACTGACAAAACTCACGGAGGAAAGCAGTGAATTCATATGGGATTTCAAGTGCCAACATGCATTTGAAGAATTAAAACAGGTTCTAATTAATTCTCCGGTTTTGAGTTATCCTCGAGCTGAAGGAATGTTTATTCTGGATACAGATGCAAGTAACGTTGGTATCGGAAGTGTGCTCTCCCAAGTACAAGATGGGGCAGAACGCGTGATTGCTTACTTCAGTAAAGTATTGTCGAAACCAGAACGCAATTACTGTGTAACACGAAGAGAATTGCTTGCTGTTATCAAGTCAGTTGAGCACTTTCGCAAGTATTTATATGGACGGAAATTTCTTTTAAGGACAGATCACTCGGCACTTGTGTGGCTTTTGCGATTCAAGAATCCTGAAGGTCAAGTGGCAAGATGGATAGAGAGATTGCAAGAATATGACTATGATTCTGAACATCGAGCCGGACTTCATCATAGAAATGCCGATGCACTGTCAAGGCGACCATGTCCAGAGGATTGCCAGCACTGTAATAAGGCTGAGGAAAAGTTTTTTATAGCTTGTAGAACCACGGTCGTTGACAATTTTTGGCAAGATGATGAAATACGAGCAGACCAATTGGAAGACCCAGATCTCAAGTTTGTAATGCAGTGGAAGGAAAATGATCAAAGACCTTTATGGGAAGAAATAGCTTCACTATCTCCAAATATTAAGTCATACTGGGCTCAGTGGCAATCCATTGTCGTGGAAAATGGGTTGTTAAAGCGTGTATTGGAGAATGAAGATGGAACACAGCAGAGACAACAACTATTGATTCCAAGGAAGAGAATTCCTGAAGTTCTTAAACTGCTTCACAATGATGTGTCTGGGGGACACTTGGGAGTTAAAAAAACCACAGAAAAAATTCGTCAACGTTTTTATTGGGTCAATTACAATGGAGATGTAAAAGATTGGTGTAGAAGATGTGTAACTTGTGCCACTTCAAACGGACCTCAGAAACGAAGGCGTGCGCCAATGAGGCAGTATAATGTTGGTAGCCCATTTGAAAGGATAGCCATTGACATAGCGGGGCCGTTTCCCACAACGGAAAGAGGGAATAAATATATTCTGGTAGCAATGGACTATTTTAGTAAATGGACAGAAGCCTATGCACTACCGAATCAAGAAGCTACCACTGTTGCTGAAGTCTTGGTAAGGGAACTGATAAGTCGTTTTGGAGTACCATTGGAGTTACACTCGGACCAGGGAAGAAACTTTGAATCAGCCGTATTCCAGGGAATTTGTGAAGCATTAGGAATTCGAAAGACGAGAACAACTGCTTTTCATCCACAGTCGGATGGAATGGTGGAGCGAATGAATCGAACAATTGGAAGATTTTTGTCAAAAGCAGTGTCCGATCACCAGAAGGATTGGGACGAATACATCCACTTGTTCTTATTAGCTTATCGAGCAGCAATTCATGAGACAACAGGGCAAACACCGGCAAGTGTGATTTTTGGCCGTGAGTTACGGTTACCTTGCGACCTGCAGTATGGATCTAAGCCTGGAGAAGATCTAGTTGGAGAAGATTATGTGTCAGATCTTCGGAGGAAAATGAATGCTATACATGACCGTGTACGGTCCAATATTCAAGTAGCTAGTGACAAGATGAAGGAGCGATACGACATTAAAGCTGTGGAAGGTGGTTATCAGGCTGGAGACTTGGTTTGGTTATTTAATCCACAACGACGACGAGGCTACTCACCAAAGCTTCAGAAATCCTGGGAAGGACCGTATGAAGTGATCAAAAGGATTAATGATGTGGTTTATCGTATACGAAGAAAACCAAATGGGAAGCCAAGAGTGGTACATTTCAATCGCCTGGCTCCCTTTTTAGGTGATAACAAGGATGAGGAAAAAAATCCAGTTGCTCAAGTTTGCAATGTCCAAAGTGAAGAAAAGACCTTCGAGGAATTCATGATGACTCCTTATCGACGCACTCGCCATGGTGTGACTGTGGAAATTGAGCAAGACCTCTTCGATATCCCAGAAGATAATGTTTTAGCTTACTGTGTGGCTCAAGACATGAAGATGACTAGTGGTATAGCCAAAGTTATCATGAGAAAGTATGGGATGTTATATGAGCTAAAAGCCAAGAATCTGAAGATTGGAGAAGCGGTCCATTCACAGCATGGAAAACAGCATTTATTCTACATGACGAATAAGGAAACGTCTGAGGAACGAGCAGAGTATGCTCAGATGTGGAACTGTCTCCGAAGTATGCGGGATCAAATGTTACAGTTGAATCTTATGAAGCTCGGCATTCCAAAGATCAGTGATGGTATGGATTGGAAAGTGGTTCGGAATATGATAGAAGAGATTTTTCATAATACTGGAATTAATGTTCTAGTTTGCTGCTATAATCCAAGATACAGTAAAAATATAAAAAAAAGTGTACCATGTTACTTTTTCAAAGCATCTCACTGTAGAGAAGGTTCAAAATGCCGATTTATTCATCTAGAGAATTCTGTTCGGGACGAACTGAACTAAGAGGGAGGCAGTGTTATGAAATTAAGTACTATTTCTATTTAAATTGAAAATTTAAATAGAAATATTTTGAAAATAAGAACCCAAGAAAAATGAAAACAAAAGATTTGAGTAGTGAGTTGGAAAAACTAGACAAACCTTGTAAAAATATAAATTGTAGAAATATAAATTGTAAAAATAAATAAGACTTTGAACCATAATAAAATAAATAAATATAAATTTCGGTACAATATATATATATATATATATATATATATATATATATATATATATATATATATATATATATATATATATATATATATATATATATATATATATATATATATATATATATATATATATATATATATATATATATATATATATATATATATATATATATATATATATATATATATATATATATATATATATATATATATATATATATATATATATATATATATATATATATATATATAAATGTCATTATATAGATATTTATCAAAATATCTATATAATGACATCCTTTCACTCGACCATTAGAAAGTGAATAACGCATTTAATGATTTATTGGAAATTCTTTAATTACTTGTACATAAGCTTCCTTTTTGCAATCATTTAATGTAAACCCCTATTTAATTTTTGAATTCTGTTTTTACTCTTCTTTCAACAGTAAATATATTATGATCTAAATTGTACAGAACAAAATCCGCCTCTATTGGTGGCTGTGCCTTATTAAAAAAAAATAATGACACTTTAAAAATTTTCATTACATACTAGTTTCATGTAACACATGAGATCCAACTGTCGATAGCGATAGTATGTATAGTTGAAGAATAAGAATCAAACTATAAACCCATAAATCCAAATTATTGAAAATTTTAACACATGTTGGTATGTATGTCAAGATAGGACAGTATGGAGGTCAGTCCTCTTTTCCTACCCTGAATATGATAACAGCATGATGGTTCTGTATGTATGTTTGGAGATTAAGTATCAAACTATTAAGTCTTCTTACATATTGTGTATAGGCGACTGCCATACAAATTATATGAAGCGATGTCGTCACTAAATTCAATTTTTATAAAAATTGTTAAAAAAAATTGAGATGTACTTCTACAATATTAGTATTTTTTATAGAAAATTAAATTATCTATTTGGAATGTTTGGAATGTTTTGTTGTTGCTTTTTTCGATATTTCTTAAAAAAAATGGAAATACAGGCAGTTAAACTCATAAATTTATCATAAAAAAAATATTTTTCTTAATAAAAATGTTTGAGAGACCCTGGAATTTCTTTGAAAACCAACTTGAGATTTTGTATTTGTCTATGTTTATGCCAATTTTCAGCTTTCTAACTTTTATAGTTTCTGAGATATATGGAAAAATAAACCAAAAATTCAAAAGTTGATAACCCCTGACTGAAAGAAAAAATCACAATTCTGAGTAAAAAAGTTTTGTAGACCTATAACTATTTATATATTCTGAAATTTTAGACTTTGTGAATCTAGCGGATCAAAAGTTATAAGGGGGGGTGAAAGGACAGACACACACACCACACACAGACACACAAAACTCACATAAAATGTTCCACTCCGAATTCTGAGTAAATCCATGTATGGGAACATATATACTGCGAAGCCTCTAATTTGGCGTTTTTAGCATGCAAAAAGTCCACTACGCCATACAAAATGTTCCTTAATACTGTCGATTCATTCAGAGAATTGAATTCTCATGAACGAATCAAAAGTTGGATAACATACCTCATACTCGGGATTTTTTTTGGAAAGGAATAGGTACACAATGGCGGGTAAATTAATATGAACAATATATTTTGAGAGCACGAATGAATGAAGTAAACACATAATTAAACCTTAAATAGGATCCGTATGTATCGATTATCTTTGTCTTCATACACACATAGCCTGATGAGATTTACATGATTCTCACACAGTTCATAGTTTAGCAATCCGCTGCCACATTTTGATGTTTTGTTTTAATAAACACACCTCGTAGTGAACACCTCAAAGTGTCTTCTGCTAAAGTGCGTTTATATCCTCCTCGTTACTTAAAGACATCAAACACAAGAGTCGTTCATACAACCTCCACCTTTCCACCTTGTTAAGCTTGCGGATAATACATGGAAATGCTTCAATTTCTTCAACAATCGACCAAAACTGAGTCTACCTACGCTGAAATTTTCCCAACACATTCGGGTCATGTTTGTTTCTTTGAATTATATTCAAACGCAGGTCATGGTGGGATACGTTGAATAAAACAGTTTTGCAGAAATTTCGCATAAATATGATTAAAGAACAACCTCTAAGGTTGAGAAAATAATAGGGGATGCTTTGAATTTCCTCTCAGTTGATCATAGAGACAGATATACTTGTTGTGGCAATGAAGGTTTGTATAGTTCTTGATTATTTGCGTACTACATATTTCTCACGTCTAAAGTAGGTAGTTTTTAAGGGTTATGACAGAAATGTCAAGTATATATTACACAAGTACACAATTACGTTTTGTACAGAATTACTTCTAATTATTTGATTGTGTTGAAATTATACACTAGAATAATAAATTATTAACCTTACATTTTCATTTGTATTCAACAAATGTTATTTATTTAAATAAATAATAATATAATTAAATAAAATAAAATATCTTAGTTTTTTACCACGTTGAGTGGTAAAAAACTAAGATATTTTAGAACTAGTTTTGGAGACGTAAGAGCTCCTTCGTCCGGACAAACTTATACTATGTATATAAGTAATATTTTTATCCATAACTAGTTGGCATGAAAATACTCAACGTGGTTAGTAAATTAGCAGCAAAGTATGAAAATAAAATTATTGAGAAACTTTTTTTTAACATCTCAATAGATACGAAGTTGGGATATTATAGAAGAACCAGGAACTCGAGGCACCTACAGGGCTAACGACCTGTCATCGGCTGGTTTACGTGATCATTTTATGCGCTTGCGCAACATTCACCAATTATGCTTTCTTATTGAGTTCCCTTATCAATTTAATTTTTGAAAGTTCTATATTGTGTAACAATTCACCTGAAAATAAGGAACTATACTATTTGCCATCTATGAAGTAACGGAAAAGCCTTTTTGTAACACCATCTTTTGAGAAATTAGTCTATTTGTAAACAATGAAAGCAACAGTCCTTTTAAATTGAGATGATGGATTTACAATAAATTTAGATTTTTTTTTATTAATAATTACAATATAGGTATAACGTTGTTTTGATTCCACTTTATATTTGCACTTTAGTCGTTAAAACGTTATATTTTCCTGTTTATTTTCTTTGTTGTCTATGTTTCATTATTTCTGTTAATTATTTTGCATTCAATAACGTGTTTCCTTAGACCACATTGAAAAAGTACTGCTTCAGAACAGACTCATCTAGTGAGGCAGTAAATTTCTAAATAGGAACAATTGTACAATTAAAAAATGTAAAATGAATCATTTCATTTCATATTCCATACTTTTTGTTTTTACTCAAATATCTTTCCAACTTTTAATTACAAAGTTGTTTTAAACATTCATTGTTTTACATTACATAACTTTCAATGTTATCATGGAACATCAAATAATATCATTGATATTTTAAAAAATATTTTTGAATAATTTATTTTTATTTTATAAGGATTCAGAAATATTGATGTCGAAAATATAAATACTTTGAGGATGACTGTGTAAAATGTTAATAAATATAATATGCAATAAAAATGAATTTTTAATTTTCAAAAGAAGTACATATACGTCAGTTCATTGCTTCGTTTAATAAATTATGTTTTACAATAATTAAGGTTAATTTATTCTTAACGTTGTTTTTTTTTACCTATAAAAATATATATTTGCCAGATGATGATGGTATATTACGTTAGTGACTTGGTTTAAATTAGATGACTGATTGTGAATACGACGATCAAAAGATGTTTCGGTGAATTGAGTGAAAGCAGGGAAAATTGTATATATGCTCGTAATGTATGGTGCAAATACAAAATAGACATTGATCCAATTATTCACGTCTAGGTGAATTCTCTAAACCTACTTCCATAGCATCAGCTTTTATCTTCAGATATAGAGTAACATCCTGAATGGCAGGTTAATACTGCAGATAATCAACATATTATTATGACTTATTTGTAGCAGGAAATTATCAGAAATATTCCTTATAACTTTATATTTTAAGTTATCGGTTTAATCCATTGTGTGAATATACTCAGAATGTAAATGTTTACTAAAACCGTGTTTACCGAATAAAGTTTTTTTTTTCACTGTCACACATTATTATATATGCTATTCATTGAAACTTATTTCTGAATTAATTAATATTAGATCAATTATAACTAAACTTTTCAATCTTATGGAAATATTTTATTTTAACAATGATTGTATTTTCACAACCTCTATATCTTAACGGAGATAAAGTTGGATGTTTGACTGTGACACAATGTTATATATTATTTTGTCACTAACTGATTTTTCTCCCTCTCCAAAGTGTTAACACATAAAAAAATAGAAATCTACATCTGTCACCAGTTGTCACATTCTGGAGACTAAAAATATTAATTGGCTCACAGATTCAGACTGAAAACTCAATTAAAAACTGTATCTCCACCGACTAACGACCCCGAGACCTTTGGATCAGCAGTTAGGTACCCATGCTACTGAGCCACGAAGGCCGACTGTATACAAAAATACTCCGTGAAACTATAATTTTAGAAAAAATAGCTTATATCAATTTTTTAAGATAATTAATAAATAACATTATTACATTTAGAAGGTCAATTTATGAATAACGTAATTTTCAAAAAAAAAACAAAATGAACACAACACAAATGAATGTAAAAAAAAATAACGCAAAGTTAATTGTAAGATTGAAAATTAGATAATTGGGCATAAAATAAATCCTAGCAACACTGCCAACACACATAGAGATCGATGCTTATATTATTGGTTGTTAACACTAAAAATCATGAGACATGTTATATTTCATTTATTTGACTGTGCTTAAAATTGTTACTGTTGCGACACTGATCTCAAATTATGCCAGCAAGTAAAATGTGTGGAAAATGAAACGCACTTAGCTGTAATAGCCTCGTTAGTAGACCAGTCATATATACTCGGGTAGACTGACTGTTAGCTATATTTAGTTATATACTTTCTACATTATATAATATCTGCACTTGAACGCTTTCTGCAGTTAGTAGCTGGTATCTTAAAATGATATACCTTAGTCTGTGGTAGGGAGATTAAATACACTACTTGCATGTAGCACATGAGATCCAACTGTCGATGGCGACGAAACGAAACGAAACGCTTACTTTGTTAATTCTCAAGCCAAGAGCATATTCTCGTCATTCGTTTTTCTATAATATTTTCTACATATTTACTTTGTCATATGAAAAATATTTACATATTACTTAAAATCTGTTAAAAAACTCAATTTTTAACATTGTTCCACTTATAAATATACCTGACCACTGACGCGTTTCTCTCAAAGAACATCTACAGAATACTACATGTATTTATGTACAAAAATTCATTGCTGACAAACCTGTGTATAAAATACAATAAATGAATATTGTGAGTGCAAACATAAAAGCATTATGAGTTTAACCAATTCTACTTTTTAGCGCCCTTGAGGTGAGTTTTCACGAAAACGGCGCTAAAAAAATTATCCAACCATATATATATATATATATATATATATATATATATATATATATATATATATATATATATATATATATATATATATATATATATATATATATATATATATATATATATATATATATATATATATATATATATATATATATATATATATATATATATATATATATATATATATATATATATATATATATATATATATATATATATATATATATATATATATATATATATATATATGTTGTTTTTCTCCTCGCCGCAGCCAGAGACTACAGACGAAGCACCTGACTATCACGTAAACCAGCCGAAGACAAGTTCTGTAGGTGCTTTTGAGTTCCTGGTTCTTCTATAATATCCCAACTTTGTCTCTATTGAGATGTTAAAAAGTTTGTCAATAAAAAAATGTTTATTAATAATTTAAGATAAAGGTAAAAAATGAGGGTATTAATTTTGTATAAATGTGATATATATTAAAATAAATATTTACATATTTAAAAATAGGTTGGGTATCCCTAACTATTAACATATATTTTTTTATTGTAAAACCACCATTTTGATTGTTTGTAAATCCATAAATTGTATCTTTGACAACATGACTATCGTCTGTTTAATATTTTCATATGAAGTAATGTAAAAAAATGTGCATTGAAAAAAAATTACCATTGATTCAGATAAGTTTTAATTGATATAATTTATATTGAAATGGGTATAACATAGGGCTCTACATTTCATATGGTAGGAATTCATTAGAAAGTCTAGTTGCGTGTCATATTTTCCTTTTTTTTTCCATGTTAAGGCATTTAATTTGATTCTATAATTGAAAACTAATAAACTTCAATATACCTTATAACGTTTTCACGTCATGACATGTGGTATTCACAGCGAATTTCCAATTTTACATTACATTAAAAACAGCGGAAAAATCGACTATATTCCTTGGTTAAGTCATCGCGTAAACTGATTGCTTTTCCAACAATGTAACACTACAACTTTACTCCGCAATATAAAAAGTTTTACACAAATTCTAACCCTTTGTCTGACAAGAAACAAAGCGGAAAACTGGTTTTAAGTATTTATTTTATTGAATGTTTATTTTTCTTTTCAATTTTATCATCGTCTTCTTCTTCCAATGGCTCTACAATGCACATCGAACCTTGGTCTCTTTTAATTGCAGCCCTCACTTTTCGGTCGATATCTTTCGACCAGTAACCTGAAGGAGAAGACTTGCATCTTTATAACTGCATCAAGTTAGAGGCTTCGCAGCATATATGTAATGCATATGGATTTACTCGGAATTCAGAGTAGAACATTTTTTGTGGTGTTTCCCTTATAACTTCTGATCCGCTGAATGCACAGAGCCTAAAATTTCAGAAAATATATAAAATTAAAAGGGCTACTTAATTATAGATAGGTTGATGGCAGAGCGGTAAGCGCGCTGGGCTAGTAATCCAGTGGTCGCGAGATCGAATCGTGCCTCGACCGATATCATTTATGCTTACATAAGGGAACCTAGGAAGATGTATATGTACTTGTTTAACAATATTCATATTCATTCATATTCATTCAATATTCATTTTAATTTTCAATTTTTGTTTCAGTAAAATTTTGAATTTTTCCTTTATTTTTCCATATATATCTCAAAAACTATAAAAGCTAGAAAGCTGATAATTGGTACAAATACAGACAAATACTATATTTTTTTTTTGAATTCCTGAGTTTCTCAAACATTTTTTATTAAGAATTTTTTTTATGATATTTTGTTTTGTATTTAACTGCATATATTTCAAAAGTTTTTAAAAATATCGAAAATGCTGAAACTCCCCAACTAGATTTTCTATAAAAATATAAACATTGTATCAGTACATCTCAAACTTCTTATAATTTTTATTATAAAAATTGAATTAAGTGACGACATCGTTTCATACAATTTGTAAGGCAGTACCTATACACTACACGATATCTAGGGGGACTCCATAGTTTGATATTTGATCTCCAAATATACCATCATCCTGTTTTCAATATTCTGGGTAGGAAAAAAAGACTGACTTTCATATTATCCTATCCTGACATACATACCTACATGTTTTATAAAAAAGACCAAATGTTTATAAATTTGTGCATACGTGTTTATAGTTTGGTACATATAATTCAATTATACATACTAGAGCCATCAAAAGTTGTATTTCATGCGTTACATGCAACTAGTAAAATTAAATTTCATCATAAATTGTCCTACGACAAATCTAAGAATAAAATTAATATTCTCCTTTATTATTTTAAAAAAGTATTTTATCAACATAAAATATTTATTTGCTACACGTTAGGGTCTAAGCAGTTCGGTAGGTACATACTTGGTTCAGTGTATTTCAGGCAAACGAATAATAGGGAATTTGTTTGTTCACCGTTATTCTGTGTCTATGTGTGTGGACGGAAGAGATATAGGAAGGGTAAAAGCTCCTCTGAGCGTAATTTGTTTGTTTTTACACTTCTTGTACTCTCAAAATGGCACTTTTTATTTTATTGCACTTTTGTAAACGAGGAAAACTTCTCATCCGAGACCAGAGAGTATTTTCGTTCCACCTTTTAAATATATTTTGCTAACTCTCATATTATATAATACACACACTGTTCCTTTCCTAGTTCCAATTCTTCTTCTTCTTCTTCTTCTTCGATGGCGCTACAGCCCAAATCGAGCCTTGGCCTCCGTTAACTTTCGCCTCCATCCAATCCTGTCCTCTGCTGCCACTTTCCAGCTCCTCTCTTGGAGAAGCTGAGCCGCATCCTTTTTGACCTCATCTTCCCACCGCAGCCTTGGTCTTCCTACCCTTCTTCTCCCACCTGGGTGTCCAGTCATGATTCGTTTCGGCACCCGTGAGGTTGGCATTCGTTGTACATGTCCAGCCCATCTCAGCCTAAGTAATTTCATGTGCGTTGAGATACTTGGGGTCTGGTATATGTTGTACAACTCATCGTTGCGTCTAATGCGCCATTCATCGCCATCCTTCACGGGGCCGCATATTCTACGCAGTACCTTTCTAATTATACATATTTAAATATATTTTGCTTACTCTCATATTATATAATACACACACTGTTCCTTTCCTAGTTCCAATTATACATATTTAAATATATTTTGCTTACTCTCATATTACTGTTCCTTTCCTAGTTCCAATTATACATATTTAAATATATTTTGCTTACTCTCATATTATATAATACACACACTGTTCCTTTCCTAGTTCCAATTATACATATTTAAATATATTTTGCTTACTCTCATATTATATAATACACACACTGTTCCTTTCCTAGTTCCAATTATACATATTTAAATATATTTTGCTTACTCTCATATTATATTATACACACACTGTTCCTTTCCTAGTTCCAATTATACATTTTTAAATATATTTTGCTAACTCTCATATTATATAATACACACACTGTTCCTTTCCTAGTTCCAATTATACATATTTCGTACTTTGCTTTTGTATTTGTCCATCAAATTGATCAACAATTTTTTGACCTTTTGAAACGATATTACAAATTAAAAAAATAAATATAACAACTTGTAATCCGTCCTAAGGAAGAAGCAGTCGCCTTGAACCTGTAAAATAAATAACTCGTTCGATATGAACAAGGTTACTTATAATAAATTAAATTGTTTCAAATATTTATTTTTTATGTTTAGATGGGTCGATCGATGGCAGAGCTGTTAACGCGTTGGGCTAGTATTACAGTGGTCGCAAGTTCAAATCCTGCCTCGACCGATTTGGTTCACCTATAGCACAAGCATTTATACTTAATTTAGAGAATGTAGGAAAATGTATATTATGTAATGTGATGTAATTGTTTAACAAGGACTTATTCATAAAAAAAAAAAAATAATAAAAAATTTGCCATTTAGTTCATCGTGAAACTATTAACCGTAAAAATATAATTAGTACCTACTTTAATGGATAACCCAGAGACACGTTGGCCAGAATCAAGGTTAAAGAGTTTTTTATTTTTTCTTTTTTTTACAGAATGAATACGTTTGTAGTAACAAGTACATATACATACTCTTACGTTCCCTAAATTAACGGTCGTAGCAGGATTCGAACTCGCGACCACTGGATTACAAACCCAGCGCGCTAACCGCTCTGCTACCTTCCATCTGGATTTTTTTCAAGGACTGCTGCTTTCACTATTTACAAATCAACCAATTTCTCAATAGATAGCGTTACAAAAAGGTTTGTTCGTTTCTCCATAGATGGCAATAGTAATAGTGTATTATTGTTACACATTATTCAAATATATAGAACTTTTAAAAATTACATTGATAAGGGAACTCAATAAGAAAGCATAATTGGTGAACGTTGCGCAAGCGCAAGTGATGTAAACCAGCCGATGACAGGTCGTAATCCCTATAGGTGCCTTGAGTTCTTTGTTCTTCTATAATATCCCAACTTCGTCTCTATTGAGATGTGTGTCAAAAAAAAAGGTTTTATGGTATTTTTTTAACATCTCAAGTTGGTTGAAATAGAGATGAAGTTCAAGGAAGTCCAGGAACTCAAGGCACCAACAATGAAAGCAACAGTCCTTATATATAAGTGTTGGAATCTATCCCAACATTAAAATATATAATTGAATTATTGTCTTTAGTCATAGACCTGTAATATTTTATATGTAGCAGTTGCTACCTTTGTTCCTGTAAAGTTGTTGCTTTGACCTGTATCTCATGTCGGTCTAGGACACTTGGCTGCGGCCACTTGGTTGCGGGACACTTGGGTGCGGGACACTTAGCTGCGGGACACTTGGCTGCGGCGGACATTTGGCTGCGGCGGACACTTGGCTGCGGGACACTTGGGTGCGAGCCCATTTGGTCGCGAATTCAAAAATATTTTTTTCTGCTTAGGAATGAATTGTTTCTTACTATTTTTTGTAATGCTCTTTATATACATCATGTAGTTGATATACAAGTATACACAGACATTTAAAATATAGAGAGATATATTTAAGTTTGAAAGTATAAAGTAAAAACAAGTTTATTAAGAGAAATTATTTTTCATACTAGGAGTATAAATATGAGAATTTTTTTGTTATCACAACAAATTTCGAAAAAAAATATAATTCACTTTTCATGTAGGCATGGGTATAAAAAATTCTCATATTTATAGTATGAAAAATAATTTCATTAAATAACCTTGTTTTTACTTTATACTTTTAAACTTAAATATATCTTTTTATATTTTAAATGTCTGTGTATACTTGTATATCAACTTCATATATATAAAGAGAATTACAAAAATCAGTACGAAACACTTCATTCCTAAGCAGAAAAAAATATTTTTGAATTCGTGACCAAGTGGGCTCGCAACCAAGTGTCCATCGCACCCAAAAGTCCCGCAGCCAAGTGTCCGCCGCAGCCAAGTGTCCCGCAGTCAAGTGTCCCGCACCCAAAAGTCCCGCAGCCAAGTGTCCGCCGCAGCCAAGTGTCCCATTCCGATCTCATGTCAGTCTCATGTAGTTAGTGTGTTCTGTGGTCAGCCTTAAAATAAACGTTATACCAGATACGCGTGTTTAATTTTATCATACAAGCCACCACCAGCACCTATGAAAAAATTATATTGCAGAAGGACCTAATTTCCACAGTGAGGAGACAATGCTTTCGTACAGATGCACCCCTGAACCTAATATTACAACTTCGTCTCTATTGCGATGTTATTTTTTTTTCATAAAATATCATTGACTCCCAACAGGGGAAAAATACAATGTTTGCGTATATACAACTATAATAATATTCGAGAGAAATATGTGTTTAGGGATTAAAAAAATTGGTTGAATAGTTGGATTATAAAATTCTAATACTTTTTAATCATGCGGATGATTTTTCGATCTCATTTTTTTTGTAAATAAGTAGGTTGAAAATTGTACAAGTCAATGCATCAAAAATAAATTATTTTAACCTATAAGGAATCCAATTCGTAATTAAGGTCGAAAATGTCTGACAAAAGTTGCAATACGTTCTGAAAAAGTCAGTATTGCGAATCTCCATTGGCAATTGTTGCCCCATTGTGAATGTCTCACTTTGTTGTGTCCATTCCAAGGTTTCGTGTGATACTTAGGTTTTCTCCATTCCGTTCGGTTCGAAAAATTTACACAAAGGATTTCACGTTAATCTTATATCGCCTCATATTTCTTTAAGAGTCCTTATATTATGCTTATACAGCTCCACAGTCTGGTCTAGTTTCGACCCACCCTTATAGGAGAAAGGAAGGATTATTCGCATAGAAACAGAATGAAACAAAATGTAACGAACATTATATGATGTTATATACTGAACTACGTATTACACTATCTTCTGGGAGCATAATAATAGTGCGGTTTAAGTGCTTTCTTGGATATTGTGTACACTCAACGTGATACATTGTACAAGAGCATGCTCCAGTTTATCAACATTGTGTCAAAAATTAATCTCTATCAGATATTTTGCAAAAATGAGCGAGAAAAACAATAGAAAACTAATTTTCTCGTAACATTTAATAAATTATATTAAAATAAAACAATTTGTTTTAGATTCTACGTGTATTTATAAGTTCGTCGATAGCTATTTCGCCTTGCTAGGGCATCTTCAAGACTATGACGGCGTGGAGTTTCTGTCGGGTTATATAGGTAGAGGGTTGAGCTTACAATTTTTTTGATTGGTCAGTATCTATAAACAGAGTATTAAACAATGGCAGTGGGTGGAGACTATAGTTAGACTTGACAATTGACTGACCAATCCCTAAATATGTTTGTATACAGGTAGTTATATTTGTTTATTGATATAGTTCTAAGAATTTTATTTTATTAGTGGGTTATTTTCTAGGTATAATGTTTGTTTATTTGTGGATATTACAATATAATATGTATTTTGCGGTACAGCTAGATAGAGGTAGTTATATTGTTTTATTGATGTATTTCTTATGTATTTATTTATTTGTATAATGGCTATTCTTTTGATGTTAAAATATTTGAATTTTGAGAGGTTCCAGGGAAGAAGTGTGGTGAAGGTTGGATATGTAGATTATTTTGGTGACGTCTCGGTGGCAGGATTATGGATCTGAAACAATGAATTATTTTGGCAGAATCAAATCTATAGATTGTTAATTTCTAGATGGGATGACTTCAATTAGTGGAGATTTGTAGATATTAATTTGTTCATTGATTATGTTATAATTTTTATTATGTTTTGAAATTTCTAACTGTTCAAGAATATTCAGTCTTAAGCCCTTTTTTGAAAAGTGTAGTGGTAATGGTTTATTGTTTGAGTCGATTTTGTGGTTGTTTTCAATTAGGTGTTTAGCAAATTGCGAATCGGTTTTGTTATTATGCCATGACTTTTTGTGTTCGTTGAACCTTTCTTCTATACTTCTACCAGTTTGGCCTATGTAAATGGCATCACAGTCATCGCAGGTTATTTTGTACACACCGCTTTTTTTAATGTTATCGATTTTGTCTTTAGAATTTTTTATTGTCATTCCGATATTATTGTTAGTTCTGTAGGTTACGTTAATTCCATAGTTTCTAAGTTTTTTCCCTAGTTTTAATGAAATATTGCCTGCGTAGTGGATACATTTAAAATTGGTTTTAGAGGGTTGATGTTTTGGATAAAATTGTCGTAGTGTGTGCTTGTTCATTTGTTTATTAAATAGGTTTTTAATGATATTTTTTGAAAAACCATTGTTTATTCCGATTGTCTCTATTGTTTTGTATTCTGTATCAAACTTGTGTTTATCAAGTGGGATGTTAATTAACCTATATAGCATTGAGTTATATGCAGCGAGCTTGTGAGACCATGGGTGTAAAGATTTTTCGTGTATAGTGGTATCTGTGTATGTGGGTTTTCGGTATATGTCAAAAGAGTGTCTATTATTGGTTCTTTGTATGCATAGGTCTAGGAAGTTGATTTTGCAGTCCTTTTCTGTTTCTAGTGTAAATGAAATATTTGTATGTAGTGAGTTAGCTAAGTTAAGGAATTGGTCTAATTGTCGGTTTGTTCCGTTGAAACCGATAAGTATATCGTCTACATACCGATAGTAATATATAATACATTTTTTTGAAATTGAATTTTTTAGTAGTTTATTCTCTATATGGTCCATAAATAGTTCAACGGTTTCAACGGAACAAACCGACAATTAGACCAATTCCTTAACTTAGCTAACTCACTACATACAAATATTTCATTTACACTAGAAACAGAAAAGGACTGCAAAATCAACTTCCTAGACCTATGCATACAAAGAACCAATAATAGACACTCTTTTGACATATACCGAAAACCCACATACACAGATACCACTATACACGAAAAATCTTTACACCCATGGTCTCACAAGCTCGCTGCATATAACTCAATGCTATATAGGTTAATTAACATCCCACTTGATAAACACAAGTTTGATACAGAATACAAAACAATAGAGACAATCGGAATAAACAATGGTTTTTCAAAAAATATCATTAAAAACCTATTTAATAAACAAATGAACAAGCACACACTACGACAATTTTATCCAAAACATCAACCCTCTAAAACCAATTTTAAATGTATCCACTACGCAGGCAATATTTCATTAAAACTAGGGAAAAAACTTAGAAACTATGGAATTAACGTAACCTACAGAACTAACAATAATATCGGAATGACAATAAAAAATTCTAAAGACAAAATCGATAACATTAAAAAAAGCGGTGTGTACAAAATAACCTGCGATGACTGTGATGCCATTTACATAGGCCAAACTGGTAGAAGTATAGAAGAAAGGTTCAACGAACACAAAAAGTCATGGCATAATAACAAAACCGATTCGCAATTTGCTAAACACCTAATTGAAAACAACCACAAAATCGACTCAAACAATAAACCACTACCACTACACTTTTCAAAAAAGGGCTTAAGACTGAATATTCTTGAACAGTTAGAAATTTCAAAACATAATAAAAATTATAACATAATCAATGAACAAATTAATATCTACAAATCTCCACTAATTGAAGTCATCCCATCTAGAAATTAACAATCTATAGATTTGATTCTGCCAAAATAATTCATTGTTTCAGATCCATAATCCTGCCACCGAGACGTCACCAAAATAATCTACATATCCAACCTTCACCACACTTCTTCCCTGGAACCTCTCAAAATTCAAATATTTTAACATCAAAAGAATAGCCATTATACAAATAAATAAATACATAAGAAATACATCAATAAAACAATATAACTACCTCTATCTAGCTGTACCGCAAAATACATATTATATTGTAATATCCACAAATAAACAAACATTATACCTAGAAAATAACCCACTAATAAAATAAAATTCTTAGAACTATATCAATAAACAAATATAACTACCTGTATACAAACATATTTAGGGATTGGTCAGTCAATTGTCAAGTCTAACTATAGTCTCCACCCACTGCCATTGTTTAATACTCTGTTTATAGATACTGACCAATCAAAAAAATTGTAAGCTCAACCCTCTACCTATATAACCCGACAGAAACTCCACGCCGTCATAGTCTTGAAGATGCCCTAGCAAGGCGAAATAGCTATCGACGAACTTATAAATACACGTAGAATCTAAAACAAATTGTTTTATTTTAATATAATTTAAAATGGAATTCTACTACGTAAATTATCCACAAGTACTTTACATTTAATAAAGTTATTGATAGTGTTGTATAATCGCATTTACATTTTGTAATACAATGTGTCTCAAAAGAAAGTTTATATTTGTATTCAGATCGTTATGTGGAGATTTTAGACGATATCTTGGTGCCTGAACTGAGGAAAATTTCCTGGCTATAACCAAAGAACATGGTTCGAGCAGTACGGAGCAACGTCACACACGTCCAATACATCTCTGCCACGAGTTCGTGAAATTTTTCCAGGCAAATTGATCTCCAGGAGAGGTGACATAAATTGGCCTCCACGCAGTCCTGATTTAACCCCTATGGACTTTTTCCTATGGAGTTATCTTTAATCTAAAATTTTCGCCAGTAAACCGACTTCCGAAAATATCCATCACGAAATGGTAGCACCTGCTGAGCCGTCATAAGTAATTTTACTGTTCGATTAAATGAGTGCTGCGAACGCGAGAGTCTACATTTGGACGATATTATTTTTAAGAACTAAATTCCCAAATTGTGTACTTTAATAATTAGTAAACATTTTTTCGATACGCGGCTTACTTGTTTTTAATCGATCCACTAAATATAAACTTTCTTTTGAGATACCCTGTATATATTGGTGATTCTAGATGCTAACTTAAACGAAATGGTCGTTGTTCTCCAAAATCTGGACCTTACATATATTTTTTTAAATTGATTTGGTCTTCAGGAACTTGACTAACAATCGTATGACACAAGAGCATCCTTATTGCAACAATTTATTATCAAATTCTTTTTCATAGTCATAATCCTAGGATCTCTTCTTCTGGTGTCCGCCAGCCTGTTCGTCTCTTGGTAGCTGCTACAGCGCACATCACTAATCATCTGGTCCATATAACTGTCTCTAGGGCGTCCTCTGTTGTTTCTAGCTGACTCGGACGCCTGATATGTTGGCCTATCTATTTGGATCGTTGTTAGGCAACCCTCTTTGAGGGGACGGGATAGTCTAAGGTATTTTGTGGATGCTCATTACGCCGTACTCTTAAAAGTTACGTCTTCAGTAAAAATATATATTATTCTCTCATTATTTGTCTATACATTGGCCCGATACACTTTCTTTCATCTTGTGTACTTTTTTCGTAATATTATTTTAATAATACATGTTTTCTCAGATTTTTTATTCAGAACTCAAAACTTATAAGGTTTAGAAACATTATTTTTTTTAAATGATAGGTATTTTATAAATCTAAACATTGGCTCGATATGTTTTCACACAATATTCAATCAAATAAAGCATAGTATTTTATGTAACGCTCGGTTCAAATATACTAACTTGGGCGCTCACGATTGTCATCTTTACGGACATTCATTCTCATACAATAGTTAACAAAGTTTGCATTTGACTTGCTTACATTTCCATACCCTGCCCCATAAGGATTGTTTCGCTTCTACGACTCTGCTCAGTACCGCGTCGATCGTTTGGAATGTGGTCTGACAAATGGATCTTACCTATGCGCCTCTAGCACCACATTTCGAAGACAGCCAGACGAGACGTCTAGATTCTCTCCGGCTAATAGTTCACGTTTCGCTGCCACAATCCACACAAGAGTTTTAATCAAGTTCTTTCAAACATTGATATCATTGTCAGGAGATTCAAATACCATAGATTTTTGTTGAAGGCAATTTTTGACTGTTGAATTTTACTATTATTTTTGCCTTTGAGTGGCCATCTTGCTGCCTAGATATACAAATTCGTTGACTTGCTTTATTACGGTGTCACTTAATATTTATAGTCACCTGTACTCTTCCAGTCTGGAAATATAATCAATATAATAATGTTTATTACAAAGGTTAGCAACTGTTTAATGATTTGGCAGTATGTGTGAAGGAAGCATCTGCTCTTGCCGTATTTAGTCGCCTAGGTGTGAATACATAAAGGAAAAGTTCTTTTAAGATATTATGTGCTTCCTTTTTATTTTTGTGTAAATTGGAATATTTTCTTTTTTTTGTTGTCGGCACTCGAAGTGTTACCAATTAAAAATGCTGTAAATTTGTCAATTTTTACTTTTCTTATTAGAAAACTTCAGTATACCGTAAAAACATTTCAATTTCAACAAAAAATATGTTATTGTTCGATGCAGCCACCTTTACTGCGGATTATAGTATCGAGTCTGTCCGAGAAGGCTTCACACGCTGCACGAATGTGGTATTTTGGTATTTTGTTTCACTCTCGATGAAGACCAATCTTTAAGGCGTCGACAGTCTCATATTTTTTAGTTAATACTTTGGTCTGTAGAATGGACCATATGGAAAAATCTATTGGGTTCAAGCCCGGGGAATATGGGGGCCATTGTTGTGAAGAAATGAAGCTGGGATTTTTTTCTTGTAAAAAACTTAGGGTTCCACGGGCTTTGTGGGATGGTGCTGAGTCTTGTTGAAACTTCCAATGGTTTCTACCGAACTGTTAACGTGCCTAAGGTAACAAACCATCGTTTAAAGCTTTTCACGATATATGTATTTGTTGATTTACCTTTACGCCCTGTTCAATGAAAACGAGTGGAGATGATGCAGACGCTTGTTTTCGCATTGCAATTCGCAGGTTTAAATTGTCTTTTGATTTGCACTCTAACCAAACACGATCGTTTTGTTTGTTTACATATTGCTGAACCGTAAAAAAAATTCATCACGAAAGACCAAATTTTCAAGCTTGCCATCAAGTGTTTTAACACCTTTGCTCTTGCTAGGCGAATTGCCTTACGTGCACGTATTAAATCTTGCACTTTTAATATATTGTAGAACTTCAATCTTACTTCATTTTTTAATATGCGCTCTATACTTCGAGCAGACACATTGAGATTTTTCGGTTGAACTGCGCTTTGTCGTGGATTACGTTGAATTTTGGCCTTCACCTTTCGAACCATTTCTGGCGATGTTGCTGTTTTTGGATACCCACCTCCATGATGTTTTTTGATGCTACCAATATCATTGTAACGTGTAATGGTCCGATACACAAATATTTTGTTCACATGTAAATGTCGTAGCTCATTAACAATGGCTGGTTGCAATTTTCCAGCCAAATACAAAGCAATAACACTGTTGCGTTTGAATTCCATTTCGATAACTTTTTTTAACTGCGATATAAAACAATATGCTTAAGTAGGCTTGTAAAAAACATAACAAACTGACGGTTTTCAAAAAATGAGGGCACTTTCATAAGCCGTTTGCTTGCTACAGCAATGTGAAGTGGGTAACACTTCGATCGCCGACCCCTGTATAATTCATACTGTGAAAAATATGCTTTTTGGATATACTAAATATAAGAAAACGCATTCATTTTTTACGTAATTATTCTACCTACCATAGAAAAAAAAACATTTGAACAAAAGTAAAATATCAGCAATATTCTCTAGAATAATTGTTGGTACGTATTTCGTTTTTATATTTAACAAAATAAGTCAAATTTATTTTACCGTCAACAAAAAAATGGTACCATAAAATAACCAACAGAAGTGTATTAAACCGTCGTTAAGGCGAATCGAAACCAAATGAAGTACTGTCGAAGTGTAAAGAGAAAAGCTTCAAAAGTAATGGCAGTCAGTTTTCCTGATGGCAAAACAGATAAAATGCTTAGTTGAAGCGTTCAAAATAACCCGAGTCATTGTTGGTTCCCGGATCGATTGAACCGTTATCGGTGAGCATTGAAAGACGTCAGTTACAAAGTGATGCCTCAATTATTATTTCAACCCCCAGAGTGAATTTTCAGCACGAAATCAGAAATAACCGGTTCCTGTGTTGTAACATTTTCTCCTCTGGGTCGATCTGTTTAAACTAAGGGATTACATTATTATCTCAGTACGGATGGCCGCAGATAATGTTCTACTTATTATTAATTGAGCGATTGGATAGGTAGGTACCTTTCCTATCCGCAGAGAGGTAACTTTGGATAACAATCTCGTACCATTGTTATGTTGATCCCCAAATCGATATATCTCATTATGTGGTAGTGTGAAATTTTATTGAAAATATACTCGTTTGATTTTGCATACAATATAATCTCATAGAGAGAGGTGCTCTTAATTTTGCAACGTAAAATAAATTTGGCTTTGTTAATGATCGAATAGTTACCTAGTATTCCAGCACATTTAATTTCAAATAATCTATCGGTTTTGGTTTTGTATCAACTAAATTTCATATTAAATCGTAAGCATTTTTTGTCAATTGTAAATAAGGAGCATTTATTATAAAAATTATTATAATAAGTAATATTCTCATAATATTTTCAAAATATTTTGAACACATTTTATTCCTCAATTCGCAGTCTCGAAATATATTTTAAATTAATGAAAACGTATTTTTTTTATAGTAAAAAATTCTTTTCACACACTACAAAAAGGTGAAATATAGCGGCAAATATATTTCGTTCACCCAAGCATTCATGCTTACCCCCACCCTACCTCTACCTCCGCCCCCATAGATTTCTTGTAAGCACGTCGTCACATTCTGTTTCAGTTGAAAGTTAGCCTGATGAGGGAACGGTTAGTTCCGAAACCGGTCGCATCGTTTCAACCAAAAAACGTGGTTAATACAAAGTTATATCTTTAAATTTAATTTGTTTATTTGATTTTTTATTCATGTTGATTTGATTTAATTACTCTATTGTTGACTTTGTTTAATTGCTTTGTTTTGATATTTTTTATTTTTTTTATAAGTGATTTCCCTCACCAAGCACAAGATTGCAATCTTTTTGGTGAGGCACTGCGAAGAAAATTTTGTAAAAATATTATTACCTGTGAATTATATCTTGATTTGTTATTGTAAAATTATTATGTTAAATAAATAAATAAAATAAAATAAAGTAATTTCAATTTGATAAAAAAATAATTCGTTTTGTATTATTAAAATTGTTCAAAGTGTAGGTTTATTACCACGTGTAATAAGTAAGTAGGTACTTGAGTACAATGTAGGATGCTTCAGAGTTATTTCATGGGTACACCGAAATGATTTGAAAGTTGAGTGAGAAACTCAATCAAAACGAAAGGGGGGCCCACATTGATCACCATTTTAATAACTCATTTTCAACCCTCTTTTATACTACACGTCCCCGGTTCAGAGTTAAAGCTTTGCGGATTGATTCATTACTGCGTTTGATCTTAATGTCAATTTGTTTAACCTTTTCGGTCGTATTTGAGTGAAAATTACTTTGTGAAATGATGATGGCTGTATTTAAATTTACCATAAATAGAAATTTCAAATTATTTTTTATCATTATAATAATAATGAACACTTCCTTACAATTTTTTCCAACTAACCAGTGTTTCCAGCCCAGAGAAGCAATATTTGCGTGAGAAACAAATTTAAATAAATTTCTCCTCTGCTGGGAATCGAACCTAGGACGCCCGCACAGAAACCGAACGACTTACTAACTGTGGACCTATTTTATTCAATCTAGACAAATTAGGTGGAGTGATATGCGTCTACATATTATATAAGACATTTGAGTAATGCGCTCGCATATCATTCTTGAATAATTCATTTTCAAAAATTGTATGGATTCCTATTCCACGTTTTGATTTCTTTTGAAAGCTCATGCCGTCTATCGAAAAATTGACTTAACTATCTTCCTACTTTTTTTATAGTGCAGGCCACAGTTTTTATATTATCGTTTACTAAATGTGCATATAATATTACCCAGCCTTGTGCATATAATATGAGCGGATTATATAGGATAAAATAACACGTTCAAATCATATTGAAATTATTATAAAATCTCCAATTTTCATTTATAATGAGGATGCGCACTGGTAAACGCAACCACTGCCAGGTGCCAGAAATAGCTTTTTCATACATGTATCCAATAAGAAAGAAAATATTAAATAACCAACCATTAACACATTCCTGGACACAAATTTCATGAAGGATCCACTCATATAGACACATATGTACCATTTTTTGGAATATTCCATTTTGTTATTTTTTGGAATATTTCATTTTCGATTGAATTGTTATTGAAGGTTTGAAGTAAATATGCAGAAAATTGTGTTTTCCATTAAAAATATATTTGACGGATATAGCCGTCATGACGGCTATAGCCGTCAGTACCTGAATAAGAGATTCGATTTAGACTGCTATAGCCATCATAACCGTCAATGTGTTAAAAAATGATTAATTTTTTTTTTGTATAATTTACATTCTTTTAATTTTCATTTTTAATCTCTCGGTCTACAATTTACATTTTTTTGATCTTCGAAAAAGTAAATCTATCGAGTAACTAGCATTGTTTCATTTATCAAAATTAGTATTTTTATGAAACAAAACATCAAGCTAAAATAACAATATTTTGTAATTAACTAGTTGTTGTCATGTGTTTATTTATGCGCTTTCATGGGATATATTTGGTTTTATTAAAATAAAAATGAGCGGATTATTATTTACAAATAAAATTTAAGTGCTTAATATTTTTTTTTCAAAAACTATACCTAATTTATTTCAAATTGAATATCACTTGCTCAATATTTTTTTAAATAAAGCGAAAAAATGAAAATCAATGTGATTCGGTCAAACCAATGAGAATTTATTAAAAAGGTCACGAGGATATTTATAGCTGGACCTTCTACTACCGATTTTTTAAGGTCTACCTTTATAAATTGCCCTAATACATTGGATCAGTTCTATCAAACTCTTTTCAATATAAATCAGACATTGACATTACTTATTTAAACACAAAATTCAAACGATCTTTTCATTTTTTAAACTACATTAACTCCGGGAAAGATTATTCCAAAAAAATTAAGTTATTTGATCAAGTAAAGTTTTTTGCGAGAATGTACCTAATCAAGTAAAAGCTAGCTATTGCTGTGGCCTACGATCTATTGCATACTCACGTCATAGTATAAAGGCTGATTTTTTGTCTGTAAAACGACAGCAGGTAACAATGATCGTGCACTATGAACCCTGACTACTGGTGACTTTCGCAGAAAACAACCTTCGAACTGAATTAGATTTTTTTTTTCAATTTACTAAGGAATGCTATTATTAATTTATTTAACAAATTTGTGGTATAGAGAATATAATAATGATGTTTGACGAAGTTTTTATTTTGTAGAATTCCATCATATGTTATATCTATAATTAAAAGTAAACCACTTTTTGATTCTACATGGATTTTATTATGGGCGATAGGCCTATTTCGCCTTGTTAGGGATAAGCTAGTAAATGCCCTAACAAGGCGAAATAGGCCTATCGTCCATAATAAAATCCACGTAGAATCAAATAGTGGTTTACTTTTAATTATAGATAGAAAATATAATAGATATTTACTGTAACATACCAAATATCCCACAAGGCTTAGCCTGTTTGTGGGTATACCTTAATAAAATTAGAAATAAAAATGTTGATTGTGTGTCACATGTAAACAGTTTTTTGTTAATGCATATGAAGTGATAAATATATTTAAAAATGATAAAGCATAATACGTAGAATGTGAAAAGAATATAAATAAATAATACTGGTCTAAAAAATTTAGCTATTACAAAGAGAAAAAATTATATATAAATAACAGAAATAAAAAAATAAATAATAAGAGTATTATTAAAGGAAATCCTATATGTTCTCATTATCAATAAGCCATGACTTGAGACGATTAACCAATGCATACATACATACATACCATCACGCCATGTCCCTAACGGGGTAGGCAGAGAGAACCGAACGCCACTTACTTCTATCTTGACATACATTCATCGCCTCGACAACATTCATACATCGTCTATACATGTTCGTCTGTTGTTCACGCTTCTAACATTTCCGTCTTTCAAAATATCGTTCACATGGACGTGCCATCCCTTCCTTGGGCGGCCCCGACCTCTCATTCCATTCCTGTCCGCATTTATATTCTTCGTCAGGCGTTCCTCATTCATTCTCCTTATGTGGCCAAACCATCTCAATGTGTTCACTTTCATTCTATTAATAACATATTTCTTATCCTACATTCTTTCCTTATGTCCTCATTTCTGACCCTATCATACATCGTTCTATTACAGATTAACCAATGCTGAGTGATTATTTAGAGAAAACATTGGTAACATATTGTATGATCTAGGAGCTACATACATAGAATGTCTTTCCGTTGATCTCTTATTGCAGATTGGAAATTTATATACATTGTTAATCGAACACTAGTGTGATTTTGTGAATTTAACATGAAAATTTCTGTTTTTTTTGTGGATGAACTTAAGACATTGCAGCAGATAAAGCTATAAATGATATTTTCCAATAACAGACACTTATGGGAACCCCCCCGACAGACAAATATTTATCGTCTCACAGACCCAGACTGAAATTACAATTCTAAACTATTTGAGTCATGAAACGATAATTCTATCAGCATCTGCCCTATTATCAGTAGCCACATTACGAAAACTTGATGCTAGTCGTGTAACAAGCCCAAACTATCATGAGCTTGAAGTGGACTTGTTATTAAAATTGTGATAAAATTGTCTTAAAACAGGAATTACTCCTAGTTAGATAGACAAAGATTTATTGGAGGGACTAATAAACATGGTACTTCCCAACAACTATTTTATTTTATTTTATTTTATTTTATTTTATTTTATTTTATTTTATTTTATTTTATTTTATTTTATTTTATTTTATTTTATTTTATTTTATTTTATTTTATTTTATTTTATTTTATTTTATTTTATTTTATTTTATTTTATTTTATTTTATTTTATTTTATTTTATTTTATTTTATTTTATTTTATTTTATTTTATTTTATTTTATTTTATTTTATTTTATTTTATTTTATTTTATTTTATTTTATTTTATTTTATTTTATTTTATTTTATTTTATTTTATTTTATTTTATTTTATTTTATTTTATTTTATTTTATTTTATTTTATTTTATTTTATTTTATTTTATTTTATTTTATTTTATACTTACACTATAAATTATTATTATTATTAACTGAAAACAAAAACTGCGTCTCCATCGGGAAACGAACACGTAATATTTGGATTTTGGCTCTTGAGTTAGATAGATTTTAGCTGTGAGGCACCGGCTTAGAATAGTGCTTCCACTCTTTTCTATTATTGTTTTCGAGTGTCCCGTAAGAGCCGGGTAATCGAAAATACAACAGGCAACAATAACATCTCACATAGTTCAGCAATGAGGTTCACCACCCATTTTGAATATAGTGCCTTTTTAGGTGAGACGAGACTGGTGTGTGGGTACACACAGATATGTTGTGCTCCCTTTTAAAAGGCAATGCACACCCGCACACCTTTCTCTGGTTACCCCACATTGTGGGATATGCCGTGATGGTATGAATGAATGAATGAGTTAGATATATAATCTACTGAGCCATGATGGCCGACACCTAATACTCTACATAAATTATTATTAAAATTAATTGAGTGCTATATACGTATTTCATCAATTTTATCTTCATCGATTTAATTAATTTGTAACAAAATATTATACAATATATGTACCTATTTTTTTGACGATTTCTTACATTTGATTGTACTTTTTTAAGTGTTGTATTATTTAAATAAAATAAACATTAATAAACAGATTAATTAATAAGTGAGGGTAATTAATCCAGCAGTAACTATTATAACAATCTCATGAAATAAAATTGTTTATATAAAAAATATCAGTTTACTTTCTTTCCTACTTGTGAGGTATATTTTTCATAATAGATACAAGTTCGATATTTTGTTGAAAATCAATAAAGTGATTTTGTACATAGAAAGATATCTACAAACAATGTCTAAATATAATTAAGAGAACTTATAATTACACGTGGATTTATTTAAAAGCTGTCTCGAAATTTCACTTAAAAAAACTAACAAAAAATTAAATTCGTGAATCTCTCGAAAATTAATATTTCGCTTCGTTTGTTGGATTAAATCAAATAATGGAAATTTTTATCTCACTGCTAATTATGTTTCGTCCGTTTTGTTGTTAAAAAATCTCGACTTAAAAATTGAGTTTCGTTCTGTCCGTCTGCATACCATTCCAAACGAAAATTAGATTTTTTCTTTTTTTTTTATTCTTAAACCATATTTTAGTTACTATGATTCATAATACTGTGTTTTAGATTTTGATTTAAGATGAAATTCTACCAAGTAAGAACCATTTTTTTAATAGCAAACCTATGTATTTACATAAATTTCAACTGTGATTTGTGTCGTTTATTACCTCCACTCGATTGCAATTCCATTAAGAAAATTTTAAATATTTTTAATGATAATTACGTATAAATACGTATATATTTTGTGTTCCGAGTTTTAAACTAAACAAGTTTAATTAAAATGAAAATTAAGTAAAAAAAAACACTTAGTTGCAATGGAAATTAGTTATTGAGTTGTAAAAAATCTATTTTTTACCAACATTCAGCGAAGAGTATAACTCCAGTCCAGTCTAAGTCTAAGCTATTTATGTAAAATTTGAAATAGGGTTAGAAATTGTAGAAGAGTTAAAAGGAATTCAGAGAAAATTCTGTGTACCTACGAAAAAAATATTGCAATTATAACAGGCTTAAAATGCATTTGAAACGATGCGGATGGCAGAATATGAAAAAAATATAATATGATTTATGTTTTAGTATTTTTACTTTTCAAATATGTCCTGATCTTTTTTCTTCATTAGCTGGATGTTGATTTAGAAACTAAGATGTTCCTCCAATGTGTCCCTTATAACAAACAAAACCTAGAACATTTTTAATCTTCATCATCAGTGAATCTACAGTCTAAGATTGGACATTGGTTTCCTCAAAGAATTGTCTTTATTGCACCCTGTCCATGGCCTTTCCTCTCCAATTCTGCACACCAGTTATCTGATGGTCTCTCTTGACTTCATCCATCCATCGTAGTCTAAGGCCTTTCCACACTTCTTCCCTTCGTGTTGCGAGGATTCTATTCGGCGTCTGGTCACCTTCCATACGACCACCAGCGGAGCCTCCCTATTTTTATTGTTTGGACTATATTTGGTTCCCTGATTGGGCTCGTTCATTATTATATCTGATTCTCTACGTGCCTTGATCAAAAAGGGAACCGAATTTTTTTTTCTCTCGAAAACTAGTACCGCGTCAATATCCTTTTTATAAAGAACCATATGTTATTACAGGTCGTATAAGAGTTTAGTAGACGACTGTTTTAGTATTTATTGACAGTACACGTAATCTAAACCTGAAGTACCTACCTCAATCATCCAAAATTACAGTTGTTAGCCGTGGTATTTTTTTCTTGATATCGTTTAAGATATTATATGGTTTATATTCCCGGCAGGACTGCAACATTGAGGCCGGAAACCCTGCTTTAATTTTCTATCGTGGTTTTCCTTCCCTCATCCGAAATAATTTTATGGAGCTATGGCCATCGTCCGCTCTATATTAACTATGACACTGATGGTAATATGTCAGCGGTCACGTTGTCCAGGGGTATTCGGCACCTTGGTATAATTTTCGCCAAACATCTTCAACGAGCTTCCGGTTGGTCTTTTTGCTTCGTTGGTTTACGTGCAAATCGCCCTCCTTCTCGGCTAAAAGTTCAAGATGTTTAGCTACAACTCTAGACCATTTGTGGACGCTAGAGAGTCGTGCTTTTTGGCAGTGTTGCTGATGATAGATATGCAACTTGGCGTTACATGGCATTTTATATTCTGGTTAAAGTAAAAATTGAATTTTAAATTATGATGATACACAAAAGAAGTTTACGTTCTTCAGTATGATTTGACAAAAAAAAACATTAAATTTTAATGGTACAGACGAAATTCTATCTCCGCGATGTTTTATATATATTTTTTTGGCTTTAAAAATACTCTTATTCAAGCTTTGTTAATCTTAATGTTGAAATTTTGACATCAATGGATAATGAGTAAAAAGGCATTACATTTTATAATATGATGATAAGACAAAGGATTGTCTGGCGTATTGCTGACATGAATAATAATCAAAGAATAAAGGCGAATAAGAGTTTTGGTCCAAAAGGTCGTGTAGATGGCTCTTGCAATTAATCCCTCAATTTTCGCCGCCTCTTATCAACCTTCAACCAGCAAAGCACTTATCGAATCTTTTCGTTTTCAAATAAAGGAAGAACCAAGGTAGAAAACGGACGGAAAACAATGGTGGCCTTTTCAATGCCGGTCTTTCAAAGGGAAAACGAAGGATGAGAAGGGAAAAGCGAGGATTCAGAGGCAATCTTAAAATTCTTTAAAAAAGAATTGAAGTGTGGATTAATTTGTGAAATAAAAATGCTCATTTGATTTTTTTCTCATAAAAGAAAACGAATATGACTTTGACATTTAATCACATACTTAGCGTTCTTTCATAAATGAAACAAATGTAGTAGATAAATTAGATCTTGTGGAGATTTCGTTCTTTTCTTGAGAAGCCCCGAACTTGATTGTATAAATTTTTCTCATTTTTCCCAGTTTTGAAGCTTGTTGATTATACTTTTTAGATCGTAGGTACATCTGAGCTTTCAAAATCAAAGGATGTTATCTAATCTTCGTATTTTAGTCAATAGTCTCAATGGCAGTGATCCTAAGATTTTTTAAGTCCCCTTCTATTTCTATTAATCTCGTGTGATATCAGTGAATTCCATATTTCAGAGTACCTATAGCTTTAGTAATTTACTATGAAAGCATTTTAGCAAAAATATACCTACTGCATTGTTATTTCCAGTTATAGGCGACTAATCTGAGTGAATTTTTAATGTTTTTTCTTTACATACATATATCAACCCTCGAAATATTCACTAAGATTTTATACAGAAAGATCTCTATGGCAATTTTGAGTGCTAGTTCTTCGGTCTCTTCTTACGTTCTTCATGTGGTGGAAATGAACTGCTTTAAGTATGTATATAAAACGTTATATCTTTTCATCCATACAACATAAATTCATCAGTCCTGGGTGATTATTTTTCTTTGAATTTATTTCGTGCTTTAGGAACAAATTTTACTATTTAAAGTTAGGTTTAGTACAGTTTCCTAATAGGAAGATGATGATTCACCTTAGAAATTAAAAAGTGGTAGTATATTGAAGATGTAATGGCGTGAAAACGGATATATATGTACATTTAAAATATCCAGTGAATTAAAAACAAACAATATTTATGCATATTCAACACTGTAAAATATTTACTTTCAATTAATATTGACGACGAAGATGAATTTAAATTTAGCCACTAGAAGAATCTCATTTAGTCTTGTAAGAAAAAGAGCTCGTCTGAAAAATTACTTCAATTAACTTTTCAGATTAACAATTCGAAAGTAATTAAAAAATTCTTTTGGTTTTTCTGCTCTGATTGCCTTCGGCGTTCATAGCCCGAAAGCTTAAAAACAATAACGAAAAAAATAAGAAACTTGGAAATTCTTTTCAATTAAGGTCGGGATTAATTTCTAATTGTCTTTACTAATGTTTCTTCTTCTACTTCAATGCTATTATTTTTCAATAATAACTTGAATGTTTTTGCATAATTTTATTTTAATAATTTTCAGGCCAGGTCAAACACCTACGTTTACTTTTATTTAAGTAAAAAATAAATACCGTGGGCTTGCAAAAAAAAACAAATTAGAACTAGTAGCATGTAACACATGAGATCCAACTGTCGATAGCGATAGTATGTATAGTTGAACTTGGATATTGCGTAGTCCATACAAATTGTATGAAGCGTTGTCGTCACTAATATTAATTTGTACAAACTTTGTTAAAAAAAGTTTGAGATATATTGCTATAATGTAAACATTTTTCATAGAAAATTAAATTCTCTAGTTTACGTGTTTCGGCATTTTTCGATATTTAAAAAAAATGGAAATAAAGGCAGTTAAAGACAAAAATTTGCTATACCAATTTTTTACTTTTGCTTTGCAAAAACAGTTTGAGAAACCCTGGAACTGTTTTTCAAAATTCATTTTGAGATACTATCTTTGACTATATTTGTACAAAATTTCAGCATTCTGGCTTTTATTGTTTTTGAGATATGTGGACAAATGCTATAAAAATTAAAATGTTGATAACCCCTGACTGGAATGAAAATTCTAAATACTAAGTATAAAAGTTTTATGCACCTAAAATTGTCTATATATTTTGAAATTTTAGGCTTTGTGAATCCAGTGGATCAAAAGTTATAAGTAGGGGGGGGAGGGACAGACAAACAAAACTCACATAAAATGTACTACTACGAATTCTGAGTGAATCCATGTATGGGAACATATATGCTGCGAAGCCTCTATATTGGTGTTTAAGCATGCAAAAAGTCCACTACGCCATACAAAATGTTCCTAGTATTCTTTATACGCGGGTCTTGGCTTAATACTTTGTCGATATGTTAAGAGAATAAATTATCTTGAGCAAATCGACAGTTGGATTACAAACAATTATACATACCTTTTTGTCTCTTATCTTACATAAATATATACTATCACGCAATGTTCCTCGTGGGGTAGGTAGAGAGAACCGAACGCCACTATTGTCTATCTTGACACACATTCATTGCCTCGTCGAAATTCATGCATCGTTTTATACATGTTTACGCTTCAAACATTTCCGTCTTTCAAAATACCGCTCACATGGACGTGCCATCCCTTCCTTAGGCGGCCCCAACCTCTCATTCCATTCCTGTCCGTAATGTTTTTTTTCATCAGGCGTTCCTCATTCATTCTCCCCATGTGGCCAAAATATCTCAATGTGTTCACTTTCATTCTATTAATGACATGTTTCTTCATCTTAAATTCTTTCCCTATGTCCTCATTTCTGATCCTGTCATACATCGTTCTATTACAGATTCTTCTCAGCGATCTCATTTCAACTGCATTTATTCTGTTATTATGTGACTTCTGCCGTGTCCAGGTATCACTTTCATACGTGAAGGTTGGTACTAAGATAGCATTATAAATGGCACAAAGAGAGCGTTATGAAAAAGATGAAATAACGTTATGAAAAAGATTAGCGTTATGATGATGAAATAATAAAATAGAAAGTATTTGAAGCAGTAAAACACGCGAATGTCCATTATCTTGATTGATATAATTTATTGTAAGAGCCGGGCAAAAAAACATCTCACATAGTTCAGCAATGAGGTTCACCACCCATTCTGAATATAGTGCCTTTTTAGGTGAGAAGAGACTGGTGTGTGGGTATATACTGATATGTTGTGCTCCCTTTTATAAGGCAATGCACACCCGCACACCTTCGCTGGTTACCCCACATTGTGGTATATGCCGTGATGGTATGAATGAATGAATGAATATAATTTGTTTATATAAAGAGTGTATCATGAGGGGTGGATCACCTGAAGCAGGGCGGTAGGAGACCTCAATACCTATCTATGATACACTACTTGTATCCGCTTCTTCTTTGGACTTAAAAAATTCGATTACATTTCCTCTTACCGTAATCTTTTCCATTGGCCTAAGAGACGACAACGGCGAAATAAACATATTTTGTCATTTCTATATAAAACGCTCTTTAATCCTAATTCACCGAAGTACCTTGAAACCAAATTCACCTATTTATCTAATCACGGCCTATCGCATCGATCTGCTGAACGTACTACATTAACTATCCCCATTCACAACACTGAATTTTTAAGCTCATCCTTTGAAGTGCGTTCAGCAAGACTCTGGAATAATTTGAGTTCTGATTCCAATTTCAAGAAAATACTAAAGCAGGGTTATCTCTCCGAAAATACCTGATCCCTCTCCTTTTTCTTCATTTCCTTTGTTACGTTATATTTTTCCCTAAACACCTGATCTCGATTTCCTCTTCTTGTTCCTTCCCAATCCCTTTTTTGTTGCTATGATGTTTTTTGTTTTTTTTTTAATTTATCTTGGTGTATATTTTCATTGTTCTTTTATAGCTTTCATTTTTTGTCGATTTACATGTATAATTCTGTCACTCTGTAATCTGGTTGGTTGGTATAAATTGCCTAATGGCAATAAGCCCGCCAGTGTGCATTATATTTGTTTATATTATGTACAAAAAGTTAAATAAAATTTAAAAAAAGTTGAAAGAAACAGGTTTAGTTGATATATTCACGTGTTGCGAAGACATAGAAATTATTCCGTAAATAAAGCACTCAACATCCCAACTAGACCTCCATAGACAGACCTTCAGAAACATGGTGGTCCAGTATTGAGAAGGAGCTGGCGGCATTGGATGTTCCCTCTGTGACAACCTAGGATTGAAGATCCTGGAGCATATTTGCAAGGTGACCCGACCCTGAATGGACTGATATAGGGAGAGGAAAAATAGATAAAATAAATAAGAATAATCCAACTGTCGATTTGTTCAGGAGAACTTTGTTCTCTTAACATATCGACAATGTATCAAGCCAGAATACGCGAGAATTGTATGGAGAGGTCTACTTTTTTCACGGCTTTTCCAACTTTGAAGTCAAAAAACACCAACTTAGAGGCTTCGCAGCATATATGTTCCATACACGGATTTACTCAGAATTCGGAGTCGAACATTTCGTGTGTCTGTGTGTCTGTGTGTGTGTCTGTGTGTCTGTGTGTGTGTGTGTGTCTGTGTGTCCGTCCCCCCCTTATAACTTTTGATCCGCTCAACTTACAGAGCCTAAAATTTCAGAATATATAAACAGTTACAGGCCTACAAAACTTTTATACTCGGAATTTTGAATTTTTGTTTCAGTCAGGGGTTATCAACTTTTGAATTTTTATTTTATTTTTCCATATATCTCAGAAACCATAAACGCTAGAACGCTGAAAATTGGTACAAACATAGAAAAATACAAAATCTCAAATTAGTTTTTTCAAAAAAATTCCAGGGTTTCTCAAACATTTTTTATTAAGAAAAATATTTTTTTTATGATAAATTTATGAGTTTAACTGCCTATATTTCCAAAACTTTTACAATTATCGAAAAAAGCCGAAACACCCCAACTAGATAATTTAATTTTCTATAAAAAATATTAACATTATAGTAGAAGATCTCAATTTTTTTTTAACAATTTTTTTAAAAATTGAATTTAGTGACGACATCGCTTCATACATTTTGTATGGCAGTCGCCTATACACAATATGTAAGAAGACTTAATAGTTTGATACGTCATCTCCAAACATACATACATACCATCATGCTATTTGCATATTCTGGGTAGGAAAAAGGATCTTCCTCCATACTATCCTATCTTGACATACATACCTACATATGTTGTATAGAAAACAAAATATCTGAAAATATTCAATAATAATATGTATCTATGGGTTTATAGTTTGGTACATATTCTTCAACTATACATACTATCGCTATCGACAGTTGGATCTCATGTGTTACATGCAACTAGTCCAACTGTCGATTTGTTCAGGAGAACTTTGTTCTCTTAACATATCGACAATGTATCAAGCCAGAATACGCGAGAATTGTATGGAGAGGTCTACTTTTTTCACGGCTTTTCCAACTTTGAAGTCAAAAAACACCAACTTAGAGGCTTCGCAGCATATATGTTCCATACACGGATTTACTCAGAATTCGGAGTAGAACATTTCGTGTGTCTGTGTGTGTGTCTGTGTGTGTGTGTGTCTGTGTGTGTGTGTGTCTGTGTGTCCGTCCCCCCCTTATAACTTTTGATCCGCTCAATTTACAGAGCCTAAAATTTCAGAATATATAAACAGTTACAGGCCTACAAAACTTTTATACTCGGAATTTTGAATTTTTGTTTCAGTCAGGGGTTATCAACTTTTGAATTTTTATTTTATTTTTCCATATATCTCAGAAACCATAAACGGTAGAACGCTGAAAATTGGTACAAACATAGACAAATACAAAATCTCAAATTAGTTTTTTCAAAAAAATTCCAGGGTTTCTCAAACACTTTTTATTAAGAAAAATATTTTTTTTATGATAAATTTATGAGTTTAACTGCCTATATTTCCAAAACTTTTACAATTATCGAAAAAAGCCGAAACACCCCAACTAGATAATTTAATTTTCTATAAAAAATATTAACATTGTAGTAGAAGATCTCAATTTTTTTTTAACAATTTTTTTAAAAATTGAATTTAGTGACGACATCGCTTCATACATTTTGTATGGCAGTCGCCTATACACAATATGTAAGAAGACTTAATAGTTTGTTACTTCATCTCCAAACATACATACATACCATCATGCAATTTGCATATTCTGGGTAGGAAAAAGGATCTTCTTCCATACTATCCTATCTTGACATACATACCTACATATGTTGTATAGAAAACAAAATATCTGAAAATATTCAATAATTTGTATCTATGGGTTTATAGTTTGGTACATATTCTTCAACTATACATACTATCGCTATCGACAGTTGGATCTCATGTGTTACATGCAACTAGTATAGCATTAAGAACACAAACATATAATTATTAATCTCATTTGATTGTTACCAATATTACTTACTTCTAGGTATGTTTATTTACTTGAAAGATGTAATATGTTTATAGGGATATGTTTATAGGGATATGTTTAAACTAATATTCGATCCTGTCTTGAATATGCTTCAATTGTTTGGAACCCCTATAGTATGTGACCTATGCAGAAAGATTAGAAAAAGGTCAAAATAAATTTTTAAAACACCTTGACTTACAAATGCCGTCTTGCCTTCGATGATAGAATCCTTTCCGCTCGTCATCATAAAATAAAAACATTAGAAAATAGACGAACCATTGCAGACATGACATATCTACAAAAAAATATTGGTGGTGCCGTTGATTCTTGAGTCTCTTGTTGGGAGTCTTCCCATTTATTATCCCTCTCGTTATACTAGAACAAATCTTACTTTCAAATTGCCTCTCTCCAGAACTAATTATGTATGTCCAAAATTCATTCATCGCTTTTTTTAAGAATGTTGGTATTTTTAGACAAACCAAAATAAAATATAAAAATGCTATTTCAGAGACTCTTGGAGGTTTACGTTAGCTGATTCCTGCTTTGTTCAGTTTGACTTCCTTTCCCTCTTTTTGTCCTTTTTTATCTTCTGAATTTTGAGTACCTACCTACTAATTTTCAATAGCAATTGTTTACACTGTGAAGCTTAAAAAATAGTATAATATCCGAAATCAAAATTGGTCTATGACATATTGTTAATATTAAATTCAATGTAAACTGTATGTTTGATAGGTATAAATAATAATTTGTTATTTTTTTCTTAAAAAACGAAAATCATCCAGAGAAAAATGAAAAACAATGTATACATATATAATAATTTTATTAGTGGAAACATGTGACATCAAATTGAGGATAAGAATGACCAGACATACTTTTGGTAAAACATCTTATGGTTTTCACACAATAATAATAATAATAGTATGCAATATGCAACAATATTAAATAGAAAACATTGTAACATGAAATAAAAGTGATTCAATATAATAAATTACTTTGCATTAAATTCTACACAATTGGTAAACTACAATAATCGACCAATCAATTTTAGTTAAGTACACAACGAATTATTTTAATCAAAGAAGAAATAAAACAACGTAGAAAATACAAGGTTTCTCAAAAGAAATTTTATATTTCTATTCAGACCGTTACGTGGAGATGTTAGACGACTTCTTGGTGCCTGAACTGCAAAACTTTCCTGGCTATAACCAAAGAACATGGTTCCAGCAGGACGGAGCAACGTCACACACGTCCAATACATCTCTGCTACGAGTTTGTGAAATTTTCCCAAGCAAATTGATCTCCAGGAGATGTGACATAAATTGGCCTCCACGCAGTCCTGATTTAACCCCTATGGACTTTTTCCTATGGGGTTATCTTCAATCTAAAGTTTACGCCAATAAACCGACTTCCCTGGCGCATTATTCGAAAATATCCGTCACGAAATGGTAGTCCACCTGTCGAGCCGTCATAAAGTCATAAGTAATTTTACTGTTCGATTAAATGAGTGCTGCGAACGCGAGTGTCTACATTTGGAAGATATTATTTTTTAGTAATAAATTCTCAAATTATGTACTTTAATAATTAATAACATTTTATCGATGCACGGCTTACTCTCTTTTTAATCGATCCACTTTATATATACTTTCATTTGTGACACCCTGTATTAAAATATTACGAAATATATTTGGTACAGTTGCAGTTGCGTAACAAAGTTACTTTACAAATAAAATTTGAGATCGTACAATATTGTTAACACTCAATTTAGTTCAACACCACATCCATCGCAGAAGCTTTAAGCATTTACGTCGACAGATACATAAATAGCTCATAACAATAACTTTACAGAGATACAATTCCAGAAGAAAAATAATTTAATTCACATTTAATTCTAAATATATTACAGTCAATCATTTTTATGTACAATACAAAACAATAAAAAATGCTTTGGCTTTTAGTAGAAATAATGTATTAGGCTTTGGATTGCATTTAAATTAAAATAGGGAACATTCACGATCATGATCATTTCATTTAAAAAATAATTAAATAAATAATAATTTCAATGTTTTGTTTGAGACTCTAAAGGTAACAAATTAAAAAGATTGAGAGAACATAATGTTTAATTGGTAATATTACCAATATTCGATATTGATATTCGTTCGTTCGACAATATTCGTTCTGCCCCTACGATTCTCTATCGTTCTCTATATCCCTTATCCATTTGGCGTGACATTTTTTTTATAGGAGGTATTCATTAAACCACCTTCGCTATTGATCAGTTAGCAGAAAAATTTCCAGAATAAGTAACGAAAATATGTTGAATAAAATCAATAGTTTTGATTAAAAAAACAATTTCTTGTGAACTACACAAGAAATTGTCTTTCTATTCAACAATTTTTGTTTGATCTTTAACAAGAACGTTCCCTACGATACAGTCCATAAAGAACTAAAATATGTATATATACAAAGACAATATATTCTTCTTACCCTGTACACTGTTAAAATTATTCGTGAAAATATACAAAACACATAGTTAATATAATTTACATCATTTCAGCAAATTGATGAATTGAATGAAAAAAAATATATTTAAAACAAACGAAAAATAAACTTAGTGCCTGTTCAGCTACCACCATCCGTTATGCTTATGGACCATAACAGCCCCTATCAAAACTTTGAAAGAACACACAAAGAACATAGAGTCTAAAACCTTAAAAACGCTAAAACCTTGCAGTCACTGCACGTATAGTGCCAAAGAGAGCTAAATCATAAGGAAACAGCAGGCCCACCGTCGACTGAAAGTGAAAATAAGTGAAGTGCAAAAAGTGAACCTTATTTTTGACAGAAAGTCTTGAAAGACCTGAAGTTGCTCTTTATCAAAATAAAAGCCTACTCGAATAAAACTTTTAAGATTTTTAAATTAAAATGGTTTAAGAAATCATTTCATATGAAAATACATTTTGTTTGGAGCAATAAAAACGAATAAAAACCAAACAATGTTCAAAATTAAATTGGCAACGGGTAACGGCGCCCATATTTAACATATTATCAATAAAAGTTAGGCAAAGCAAACAGAGCACCATACTTCTTTATTGCAAATCAAAAATATAAGTAAGTAAATGCATATAAATGATACAACAGATTGCTTTTACAATAGGTATATAGAACTTACTAAAAATAATTTATCAATATAAAAAGCCGTCATATGATTTATTCAATTTTAGTTAGTTTCATCATGTATGACTGTGATAGGTAACTATTTGGTTATTTATTTGAATTACAACTCGTAAAAATATTTAGCACTGTTTTTTTTTGAGAAAATAAAATATACCTATATTAATAAAATATTCTATGTCAATATAAGAGTCATAACTTCAAATTAAGAAAAAAAGCGTTCATTATTCCAGAGTGCAATTTAAACAAAAATAATAAATTAAAATTATATACAAATAATTTCTTCTTTGGCTTCTTTGATAAACAACTTAAATTAAAATATTTTAAACACAGTTTTTGCATTTTCCAAATAGATGACCCCTGAACTAATAAATATAAAAATTAAATTTATTTAATATTTAAGTGTAGGTATGATTTGTCTAAAATAAAATTCCACGTGCCTCAGTATCATGATGTAATCATTTGTCTCTTGTTTATTTTATTAAAAAAAATGATTTAGTAAAAATATAAACAGACTAAAAATAACCTTATTATACATCTTAACTAAAATGTAGGTACCTACATACATACAGATGCACATGAAATTTCATCTTATTAAAACAATACCTACATATGTACATAGAATATGATTATTTTATAAATATTCACATTTTTTATGTCACAATATAAATATTTCTATACAGATATTGAGTAGGTACTCATTAAAATTATGAATACGTAAGAAAAATATATTTTTATCGATTTATTTAAATATACGAAGTAATATTAATAATAAATAAAAATATAAATTAACAAAAGTGAAGAGCTGTGATTTTATTTTACTGCTTAAAACATTTAAAAATAATATGAATACATTTCACCTAAAAAATATGTTAAATGTCCACAAACGAGTATTACTTTTTCTAATATTTTCGCAAACATCAGCTAATATTCTATTTTTGCTATTATGGATGTTAGCTGATGCAAGCCAAGGCTACGCCAGTATTTATTCATGGATTGTTTACGGATTCAAATTGAGTATCACATTATGTATTTAAAAAACAAATTTGGTTCTTTGTTTACATACAAAAACTGTTTATTTTTCAGAACATGATTTTAATCGTATGAAATCCTTTTATTTCAACGATATGTACCTTATAATGATACTTGCAATATAAATAATATATATTATAGATTATTTTAAAATCAAATCCTATTAAAAAAAATATTTGATTCGGTCGTAAGATAATTTGGTTTTTGTCATTGATCAAAAGTAAAGAAATGAATCGATGATTTTTTTAAATTTAAACTGATATTTCTTAAATTTTACATTATTTAAAATAAATTTATATAACAATCAATCCTTTAAAGAATACCTTACAATTAAAAATTCGATTTTTTGGAATATTGTAGTGATGACAAATTAAAATTATTAAATATATTACTATTTTTTTTATTTACATTTAGCTCAATACAATATTATTATAAACTTTGGAAATATGACTAGTCTATTGAAACAACAATAAAATGTTTTTTTTATGCATATAATAATAATGTTAAATTTAATAATATGACATAAATTTATAGATATATAATCAATATTTTAATTCAGATGTATTAAAACATTACACATATTGTTACATTTTTATTTAAATAAATTCTTTATTATTTATATTTATGTTACGGTTCAATATTTTACAAATATTGTCATTTCACAATAAGTAATTTAGTTTTTTTTGTGCATTCTGCACACATTGTCATTTTGAACTGTTTTGACTAAATGATCACAATAACTGCACAAATTTCAATTTATCAACCAGATGTAGCACATGTTTGTTATCTGAAAAAAAGAATACACAAGTTAATACTAACGAAAATTCATTTTAAAATTAACCAAACTACATTGACTACATTTGGTTATTCTAAACTTAACGGTGTGTGCCCACAGCCAATCAGTAATAAATAGAGAAACCTTTATAACTGATAACATAGGTTTGGCTAAAACGCAGATGGCCAGTTCAGTTGTCTTTTTTTTTAGTATAGAATAGTGCTTATTGAACCTACAATATTTTTTAATTACCCATGAAAATTATCACACTATTTCATGTTTCAACTGTTTAAAAAAAATTCAAAAATAAAACTTATTTTTGGTAACCTTGAAAATGTTATTTATTTAAAATAAATATGATTTTTGTTCATTTTTCATACGATATTTCACTTTTTTTTCGTTAATTTTTCTTATGAACGTTTGTGCTTGTGTTAGAGTAAAATAAAAATCATATATATTTAAATCGTATGGTTTTCGGAATAAGCTAGACGAGAAACAAGCTATCCAAAAGGACAACAATAATAATAATCCTTGCACCGTGCGCAAGTGGCGAGGTTATTGCCATATTGTAATTTCTTCCAACTAACCAGTGTTTCCATCCCAGAGAGTCAACATTTGAGTGAGGAATGAATTTAAATAAATTTATCAACTGCTGGGAATCGAACCCAGGAAGCCCGTACAGAAGCCAAACGCTTTACTAACCGTGCCACGGCAACCAAGTCCGAATCCCGCCTCGACATTGACTACTTGTTCTAAATTATGAATATTAATTATAAATGTTTGTTTGTAAGTGATTCTTTTTTACAGTTGATAATGTTTAACCCATCATTTGGCATTTATTTTAATCATATGTGTTTTGTTACTTTATTGTAGGTACTCAATTTTAGCGTAAATTAGTAATCTCTTGCTAAGTGTGAATTAAATAAAAATAAATTTTCATAATACCTGATATTTTTCACCAACAGTCACTGCAACTTACGTCATTGCCAAAACAAATGGAACAGCCAGTAAGATAAATGCGATGTGTGTTGTGGAAGCTGCATCAGTTCCTGAAAATAAAAGAATACTAACTTTGAAAACGTGACAATACAAACATAAACAAAACAAATCTATTTACTCTCATACAAAAGCCGTAGAAACATTAACTGGCAAACCTTATACAAAATGTATTTTCTCTTTACTGTCATTGATATTACCCATCTACCAAGGTTTCTTAGTTATTAATACTATTATTATCCTTACTGCGGATGCAGTTTGCTTTTTGCATATTTCTGATTTCTATAAAATAATAACCTTTTGAAAAAGTCGACTAAGCAAAATATGCAAACAACTTGGAAATTCTAGATTTTGATGTTTTCTTTTTCTTTAACACAGTGATAGTTCATATTTTAATTAACATTTTATTATACGTTAAAAAAAATGAAATTTTGTATTTTTTTAAACTTCGACAGGAAATATCAACGTGTCATTACAAATCAACGTGTACAAGAAATTAAGCGTATATTTAAAGTCATATATTTAAAATTTCTAAACACCATTATTTACAATGAAAATTTTGTAAGTAAAAATTTATATAATTTTGAAATTGTTTAAAATATTACATACATACATACCATCACGCCATGTCCCTTACGAGGTAAGCAGAGAAAACCGAGCGCCACACTTCTCTATTTTTGCACACATTTCTGGCTTCCTTTACATCCATGCATCGTCTCATACATGCTCGTCGATCGTTCAACCTTTTTATGTTTCCTTCTTTTAAAATATCATCCACATGGTCATGTCATCCCTTTCTGGGGCGACCTCTGCTATTCAGTCTATCTCTTGCACCCATGTGTATTTTTTTTGGTCAGTCGTTCATCATTCATTCTTTCAATATGTCCAAACCACCTCAAGGCATTCACTTTCATTTTACATATAATATCCTTCTTTATCTTGCATTCTTTCCTTATATCTTCATTTTTTATTCATAAATCGTTCTATTACATACGTTCTAATACATTTTTTTTTAAATATTACGTACAATATTTTCGTTATAGTCAATATAGGAACTAAATCAGGGGGGCAAGACTGATTCAATCGGCGAAATCAATCATGGATATAATAAATATATTATGGAGTTCTATAATACCCCCTATTTAGTAACTATTGTAACTAAAATAGGAACATACTGAAATTGTAGATTTTAGATTTACGGTCTTATTTCAGTGTTATAAAATATCAACTTGGACTAAATGGAATAGGAACGTACCTACATTGGCCGGAACGTTCTTAAAAAGTAACTGAATTAGACATATTTTGAATATTTTGAGTAACTTTTTTATTTATTTATTTATAAACGGCATAAAATGCCTTTTATGTACATAGATAAAAACACATATTGATGATAATAATAGATAGAATAAAAAAAGCAATTAGGTATACACTTGGCAAACAAAAAAACTTATAGGCGAATATAATAATACATTCCTATTCCATTTAGTCCAAGTTTATATTTTATAACTCTGAAATAAGACCGTAAATCTAAAATCTACAATTTACAACGTTCCTATTTCAGTTACAATAGTTACTGTATTATCTTTAGATGTCGTAGAACTCAATACGATAATTATGTATATCCAATATCCATGATATGGGTAATCACTAAGGTTTTGATTTCGCCGGTCGAACCAGACTTGCCCCCCTGGATGAATAACGAATACGTAACCACTTAATGATTATAAAATTTATATAGGTTAGACACCACTACATTTATCGTAATGAGACTTCTATTTTTAAATGCTTATTATTTTCAAGTCTTTAATTGAAAAAAAAACCTTGTCAAAGAGCTGCGCACACCCTCGGACGTGTTTGCAGCCGAGAAAAAATCTTCAACAAGCGTCAGGCGGCAAAGCCAAAGGGAATGGAGGGCCACTTATAGCTGGAGCTTCCACCGTGCCTCGGGGAAAACGAGCTGCTGTGAGGGTATAGCTCTTCAGTGGAACATAGAGCCGAGGGAGGGAGACATAGAGACAGTAGACACAGAGTGCGTCAAAAGCTGGTAGTAGGAAGGGAGGAGAAAAACATCGGGTGTAACAGAGATATGTAAGTATAATAGAATGCATCTAAAGCCAAATTTACATTACGAAACAAGTATGATGGATGATAAAATATTTTTTTAATTTTTTTTTATTTTTTTTTTAATTTTCTTAAAATAATAGTTTCGTGAAATTGATAGTATAACGGAGATTATAGGTACTATCAATGTAACGATCGATATGCTAAAAATCAGTTGCTGGGAGGCTTGTCTTGCTGCAACATAGCTGAGCACTGAGCATGGTCCTTTTGAGAAAGAAAGGTTGTTTTTCTTTCATTTATTGATATATATGTCTATGTATTTGTATATAAACTTCTTTTCGTCTCAATAAATGTTATTAAAATGAAACCAATATAATATGATTATTCCACTTATTTATTTTGTTGACTACGACTGGTTTCGTGCAAAGCACATTTACGATTAGTACCAATACAGAAGTTAAAATTATATTTATACAAGAGTCAAGACAAAATTGACCATAATATATCGAAAATATATGCGCATATGCAATAATAAAAATATTCGATATCGAAAACAGTTTAATAATATGGAGCCAAGTTTTTAAAACGAAATATACATAAATGTACAAAAGAGATTTTTTTTTAAATATTATTGAAAATAAACTACACACAGTCGGGAATAATGATAATAATACAAAAATATAATAATTACAAATTTAGAATAAGTATGTAACTATTATTTAACGTACGAGAAGAGATTATACAAAAAAAATCTTTAAAAATAAATTTGTATTTATATGGACCGCTGGTTGCTTAATCCTGGTAAGTTTACTTCTTTTCAATCCTGGTAATGTTTATTTATTTATTTATAATGGCTTCTTTAGCATCGATCACAAAGATTTTGAAAAACACCCATACATCCAATCAGCGCAGGCGCTTTCGCTTTTTCCTCGGTGAAATTAGATGCACGACAACAGGGGGGCAAGTCTGGTTCGACCGGCGAAATCAAAACCCTAATGATTACCCATATCATGGATATAATTGTTATATGGAGTTCTATGACATCTTAAGATATTATAGAACTCCATATAATAATTATATCCATAATATGGGTAATCGTTAGGGTTTTGATTTCGCCGATTGAACCAGACTTGTCCACCAGTTTTAACAAAAAAATTACGCATGACGCGATATTAAAACAGTAAAACTAAACCTTTGCGCGTGAAACTAATTTCGTAATGTAAATGTGGCTTTAAGCTGGGCGGTTTGTAAGACCAATAATATATAGGTACATCTATGGCGTATTCTTTTTGTGCTCGGTTTGCCAAAGCCTGCCTGCTGACTCGGAGGGCGGTACCAGAAGAAGGTTGGTCGCAATTTTAATAGCCAAAATAATTAAATTAGGCGTCTAACCGCAATTTCACTTTTAATTATTTTTCTCACGGCATTTTGATATTAATTATATGCGCGTGTACATGGGATTTCCACTTCTTCTCCGTGTTAACAAATCCGTCTATCTTTGATGAGTATTATACTATGGGATGGAGGTAAGTGTGTAGGTAGGTAATCCTATATTGAAAGATATGTTAGTTTATTTATCTTCTTATTGTGGCTTATTGTTATAAAGCAATTTATTCCAACCAACTTGAGCAACAAGAGATGGGAAGACGAAGTAACCAAAGATGCGAACCAGCTTCTCCAAGTGACTGGATGGAGAACGGTGGTAGGGAGGGTTGGAGGAGGCCAAAGCCCGATTTGCGCTGTGGTGCCATTGAAGAAGAACTTGAGCAACATGAAGTATCTAAAAATAATTTGGTATTTTTTTGAAAAAAAAAATACAAATCAATAAGAAAAAAAATATCAACACTGATTATTAACAATGAGAAAACGAAGAAACAAATATTTTTTTTGTTTTTTTTTTAATTATTTTTATAGATTTGAGATGACGTAACTTCATAACAGATGATTCCAAATATCTCTATATAATACAAATATATGTCATTAATTCGCTTTTTAAAGGCACCACCCAATAACGAATATATTGTGTACTAGCTTTTATGTCCCGCCGTTGGCCAAGAATGTAAAATTGTGAAGGAATAAGCAATCGTTTTTATAATATTGTCACCCAATTATTTTGCAATATCGGACTATGAAAAGTGGTTTGAAATTTGATTGAGTTTAAGCATTGTAAAATGTTCAAGTGATGGCCACAACCCATTCTTTTTTATATATTGCTATAAAGAATTAATGAAGTATAATATACAATTTCTGCACGCATGGACTAAACGAAATGGTTTTAAATATGACTGTTTATCAACGTTGTAAAGAGATTGGTTTGGCCACAACCCCCATTTTTAAATATTATCATCGAAAACAAATTGTAATATGTACCTATTGAAAATTTAGTAATTTTGGATGTTGGAATGTGGTTAAAATTTGATTAAATAATGTACTGAAAAGATCTAGTGTTGGTCACATCCCATTCGTTTTTATATTTTTTCATCAAGTGTGCATTATATTTTTGCACAATTAGACTGATAGACTTAAAATTGACACAAAAGTCTACATTAACGAAGAAGAAGAAGACTTATGTAAACTATAGTAAATAGTTTTTAATTTGAATATAAACGTTGTGAAGAGTTCAGTAATAGCCACAACCCCCATTCTTTAAATATCGTCAACGAAATCAAATATGAAGGTGTTCAAAATTATTCAAAATAGGATGATATAAATGGTTTAAATTTGATTAAACAAAAGTATTGAAAAGATTCTAGTGCAGATTACATCGTCACATCCCACATCCCATTCGTTTTTACATATGTATTTTCATCAAGTGTGCATATTGTTAATAATATTTCTGCACAAAAGACTATTAGACTCAAAACTAACCCAAAAGTCTAAATTAAAAAGAGAAGAATAAGTATAAGACTATAAGAAATAGTTTGTATAAAAAACTATCCCAATGGACTATATAAAATAAGAAAAAATACATAAAATAGAAGAATTATACTATTGGAAATAGATTGTATAAAAACTGACTAAAAGGTCTTCATAAAAGAAGAAGAAGATTAATATATAGCAAATAGTTTGTATAAAATTCACCAAAGTTCTACATAAAATAAGAAAACGAAGAAAAAGAAAAGTTTGTTTAAAAACTGTAAGGTCTACATAAAATTAAGAAGAAAAAGAATTAGACTCCATGAACCGTCGCTTCAGACCCTTCAGAACCTCCCGTCCCTTTAGGCCCTTCAGTACCTCCCGTCCCTTCAATCCATCATTACGTCCTTTCCAATCAGGCCCTTCAGTACCTCCCGTCCCTTCAGGCCCTTTAGTGCATCCCTTCCCTTCATTACATCCCGTCCCTTCAGTCGGTTAAGAAAAGTTTAAATCCAGAAACCATCCTGGAAGAACCGCGAAGAGATGAAAGGACCTCCTTTTCCCAGGATACTCCACCTTCAAAGGTAAAATGACTAAATACACGAAGAAAAAGAAGAAAAAAGTTTAAATCCAGGTACCTGCGAAGATATGGAAGGAAAATTGGACCTTCTTCTTCCAGGATAGTCCACCTTCTTAGGTAAAATGACCAAATGCACGATGAAGAAGAAAAAGAAGAAGAATAAAAAAGTTTATATCTTACGAAGAGTTGGAAGACTTGCGAAGAGTTGGAAGGACAGTTGGACCTTCTTCTCCCAGGATTCTCCACTTTCATAGGTAAAATGACCAAAAATACACCAAGAAGAAAAGAAGAAGAAAAAAGTTTAAATCCAGAAACCTGCGAAGAGATGGAAGGACAGTTGGAACTTCTTCTCCCAGGATAGTTCATCTTCATAGGTAAGATAACTAAATACACGATGAAGAAAAAGAAGAAAAAAGTTTATATGCAGAACCCGTCCTGGAAGACCTGTGAAGAGATGGAAGGACAGTTGGACCTTCTTTTCCCAGGATATTCCCCTTTCATAGGTAAAATGACCAAATACACGAAGAATAAGAAGAATAAGAAAAATGTTTAAATCCAGAAACCATCCCGGGCACACGCTCGACAATTCACCAAAGTTTCATTGTAATCGGACAAACGGTTTAGGAGCAAATCGCATACAATTTTCCGATAGGAAATCAGTATATTGTTGATTTGTAAGTAAATAGTAATACATAGGTAGGTACCTACCTACAACAATGTTCTAAATAAATTCGATTCATAACCAATTTTATTTGAATATCAGAATCTTTCCGTTACCATAGTAACCATTCCAACACGTTAAAAATATCCAATGGTTTGAGACATTTTTTGAATATGTAGGTACCTACATTTGTTTGTTCGATGCCATAAAAATGAAAATTGTCAGAAAAATCAAATATTATTTACAAATTATGCAATTTTATTATGCCTATATATTTACTAATAATAAACACATTTTTACAATATATGTCTTAAAACTTGCTGTAATGTCTTGTGTTTCATTTTATTATTTCATAATTACATTTATTTCAAAGCTTTATTATTTTCAAGAAGATATTCATTCGGTAGGAAAATGAAATATAGTATGAAAAGATATTAAAATGGTGGCGTTTATGAACAAAACGCTTACTTTAAAAATAAGTTAAACATTATAATTATACAAAATATTCACCATGTTTTTCACTTAAACGCTAAGTTATACTTGAAAATATATTTTTTTCGTGTAAATACGTACTTCTATCTTTTAAACTAACAGATATTTGGGTGCAAAATGTATACTTTTTTGACAGATATGACTTGGAAAATTTTGTATGAAAAAAATAATTATTGAAATATTTTTAAAATTCAGCATTTTTATCGCATTATTTTTAGCGTGACACTGCATCAGGTATACTGGTACACGTTCGCACATAAATTAGATTTTTAGATGCTCTTGGTTTTTCAGAAGGCGTGAGACAAACACACACACACACACACAGACACTAACATTTTGATTGCTTTATTACTTTAGATGTATTAAACCAGATGGCGCTTTGAGATTTTTTCTCTAACACACTAGGAAAAATCTCACCTACCTAAAATAAAACTTTTCAAAGGATAAGACTCAAAAAGAGTACACATACTTTTTCAAAAAAAATGTTTTTATGATGAATCCAATTACATTAGATTGATTGAGAATTAACGAAGTTAGAGCATGAAAATATTTCATCCTTTTCATAGTTTTTTTTTTCTTTCTTGATTGTTCCATGAACAGTTTACATTTTATTTGAGACTTTTAATACACTTTCTCTTAATGCAGAATTTTAGTGCTTCAACTTTGTCCTAGAGTCGAATTCAGTGAAATTTCCTTTTTTTTTAAATATAAAAGAGATTAAGAGCGATACTTGAAACGCGACAATAAAAGCCTTTACACTTTGACGCTCGCACAATAGCGCCAATTCTGTCATTGGTCGAGGTATGTATAGGTAGGTGGTATATCTGTGAACTTGAATAGCTCTTAAATAATAATTGACCGCTGCAAGATTCAGTGGGAAGCCTTTCATCATTGCCTCCGGGACTGGAGTGGGGATTATGGGCCTTTGTCCCGAGGGGTGGACTAATGAGACCCTCTCTGGGACAAACAAGCCGACACCGGATAGCATAAAACCAAAATCTAACGATCGATACAAAACATCATTATAATCAAAGATCACTCACTAACTCGTTTTTTTTAATATCAATTAAAATATTTTTTAAATAATCAAGATTTATTTAAAAAGACATAAACAAATGAATGAAAATCAAGTAGGAATTCTGTCTTGATTGATATATTTCGTCTAATTTCTACTTATATTGTCAAATGCATTTTAGTTAAAAATAAAATAGATATGAATCTTATGAAACTTACATACATTTTGTAGCCGATGCTACGTACGTTGACCATCTCTAAAAGTTGCACGGCTACGCTACCATCATTACAAACCCCATATATATTAACATCAGCAGAGATACCAATATTTATTCGGGTACCTTCATTTATTTAATAACGAAATATCGCGTAGTGATCTTCCGCACCTCGCTATCGTAATATTAACTAGCACAATCATATTAATATTTGTAAATGTATGTAGTGAAATAAAATTTATTTTGAGTAAGTAATCTCATTCATTGTATTATCAGTTGCTCATTGCTATATTTGTATAATATACAAATATAGCAATGAGCATATAATTAAAAAAAAAAAAAAATAAAAATAAATAAATGAATATGTCCTTGTTAGGATTCGAACTCGCGACCACTGGATTACTAACCCAGCGCGCTAACCGCTCTGCCATCCACCCATCCTTTTGGAAGTAGATGTTTAACCACATTTTTGTAGTGTCCAATATTACCTTCTGATCAATGCAATAGTCTAATCTCTAATCAATAAAACTATTAAACACCTGCCCCCAAAATTTTATATATTGCACTTGATAAGCAATCGCGTTAAGTACTTTATTAGCTAGCACGTAAAATAATATTTTACGCCTAGATGAAAAGTGCCAATTATGTAGGTACTTCTTAGCATCGTTTATTTATATTGAAATATCTTATGTTATTTCTTTTTTAAGCACTATCAATCGAACCCGTTGGAGTTGAAGAAATCTAGCACAAAAGTTGACTTAACACTAAATAATAGCATTAAAAAATCTACGACTGCATTCAATGTCGTTCCAATTATAGAGGGTAGACTTTGTTAACATGTCGACCGGTTGTGGGGGTGGAGAATTTACGCCAAAAGGACAGGGCCGGACCGACATTAGTTTACGCGAATAACAAAACAGATTTATTTTCATGGACACATTCACAGGTTAATATAAATTGCTTTTATGCGATTTATTGTTATTGTGTTTTATGCTTCTTTTTTTTCACCTTTATACTTTTTTCGTGTTTCGATCAAATAAATTATTGAAATAAACTCAATTGTTTTATTACTTAAAAAAATAAAAACCATTTATATTTTTAAACGTTTTTTGATTTTTTATAGGATACAATTGATAAACTTTATAAATATCTGCTAAAAACTATTAAATATGTTAACGCTTCGATATGGATTCCCTGGCAAACCGCCCCTCCTCGGTTGGAAGGGCTTTGCTGATGGAAACAGTGGACTGTATAATTGTTTAATGATAGGATTGATGGAACAGTGATGTGATGCCAAGCGACCTACCTTGTGATCTCGTAATTCACCGATGGCGGTCAACCGGTTGACATCTCCTTGAACTCTCTGATCCACAATGATGCACTATAGTTTTAGTACACAGAACACAAGATTAACAGGACGAATACAATATACATAAAATGATACTTGACACTCGTGGTCAATCTATGTCACACTTTTTCTTGTACGCCGATACATCGCTCGATAAATCGCTCGGCTCGATCGCAAGGACAACGATACACTGCAGGATGGGCGGACTGGGGTGGAGTGGGGTGGGGGGGGGTTTGACACCAACTCGAGAAGTGTGGCGCTAACATATTCCGGCGGCCATTTTTTGAGTAAGCAAAAAATATAAATTTCAATCAAACAATATCAAGCAAAACTAATAATGCTCATAACCCCGAAATATGATTCCATGTACCCCATCGATCGTATCTCTACCCAAAGTGCATGCATCCTACATTGGCAAACAAAACAAAAAAAAATAAAGTCAATACAACGTAATTTAACAATTATAAATAAAATCGCGAACGTAAATTTTACAATTAAATAGAAATAACAACAAATTACAATTAAATCGCAATAACCTCAGAGGAGCAGGCTTTATCCTATGAGGCTACCGCAATCAATTACAAATCTACTGGTAATCTGCAGAGTTTAATAACCGGTCGTTGATAGATTCCCTGGGAAGTTTTTACATGGACAACCCGAACAATTTCATCCTTCCCGGGATTGATGGCTATTACCCGACCCAACAACCATTGCAGAGGTGGGTATCGTTCGTCTTTGATTACCACCATCTCACCGACTGTGAGATTGTGTTGAGTCCGATTCCACTTTAATCGTTGCTGAAGAGTTTGTAAATACTCTCCGCTCCAACGCTTCCAGAAATGCTGACTCATTTGCTGGAGGTGTTGCCATCGACTTAAACGATTGACCGAAACGTCATAATAATCGTAGTGCGGAATTCCCACAAGAGGCTCACCAATTAAAAAATGAGCCGGAGTTAAGGCATTGATATCTTCCGCATCGTTTGAAATAGGACACAGTGGACGAGAGTTCAAAATAGCCTCGATATTAGTAAGTATAGTTAAGAACTCTTCATATGTACATATCGTTTCGCCGATAACTCTACGAAGGTGATGCTTTACGGATTTTATTCCCGCCTCAAATATACCTCCGAAATGCGGAGAAGATGGGGGATTTAGATTCCAGGTTATTCCTTTTTCGGTTAAGTGATGCGCAAAAGATTCATCGTGAACACAATCGTCTAAAAATTTAAACAATCCTGTTAGGTACCTCTTGGCACCTACGAAATTTGTTCCTTGGTCGGAACAAATAGAGGCGCAGTAGCCTCTTCTATGTACAAAACGGTCTAATGCTGCCAAAAATGCAGCGGTAGACAATTCGGATACTATTTCGAGGTGAATGGCCTTCGTTGCCATGCAAACAAATAAACAAATATAAGCTTTATAGGTTTTAGCTCCTCGGCGGCCACTTTCCTTCAACATATAAGGGCCACCTAGATCGATCCCAACGTGGGAGAAGGCACGCGAAGGATTTACTCTAAAAGCCGGTAAATCAGCCATGTATGGCTGTAAATTCGTTGCAGTGAACCTACTGCACTTAACACATTTGGATAATCTAGATCGTATCCTTCGGCGTGCACTCAAAATCCAATATTTTCTTTGTACCAAACTTTGAAGGGTTCGGGGTCCGACATGAAGATAATAAATGTGATAAAATTCTATAACGAGATTAGTAAAATGACTATCTGGAGATAAAATTATGGGGTATTTTTCGACCGGTGTTAAATGAGAATTTTTTAATCTACCTCCAACCCTTAGAATTTGTTCTCCATCAATGAACGGATTCAATTTTTGTAAATGATGAGAACCGGGTTTCCCTTGAGATATAAGCTCTATCTCCCGTTGGAAATAAGTGCGTTGATCAAGTTTAATAAGAAGTTTTAAAGATCGATTATATTCAACCAACTTAAGAGATCCTTTTACTCGTTGATTACTAGGCAAACGAGAATTAGTGAGAAAACGCAACACCCAAGCGGTGACACGTTGTAGTCTTCGCAGGGTAGAAAAATTGGAGAATTCAATAACATTTTCAGTTACAAGAACCAACGATGCAACCTCTTGCCCTTTGAGTTCCGGCAACAATTTATCCGACATTGTAACCTCAGAATTCAAGGGCCACTCACTTAGAGGTAGTTTGAACCAAGGTGGTCCAGAAAACCATAACGGATGGTTTAGGATTTCTTCTGGAAACATTCCACGAGAGGCGCAATCCGCAGGATTATGATTGGTTTGAACATGATACCACGCCGCCTCCGGTATGTTTTCCTGTATTGATATGACCCGATTGGCCACAAATATTTTAAGACGATGGGGAGGTGTCTTTAACCACGATAACACCACCGTAGAATCAGTAAATAATATGATGTTTTTAATTGATATCGAGTTTTGAAGAGAACATTTTACGGATTTAGTAATTTTAGAAAGTAGCACCGCGCTACAAAGTTCCAGTCTCGGAATAGTACATGTTTTAAGTGGTGCGACTTTGGATTTACCCATTAAGAGATGAATTCGTTGATTGAATCCAGGAACAACTAGATATATGACTGCTGCATACCCTTTCTCCGACGCGTCAGCAAATCCCACAATAGTGCATTCAGTATTTTCCATCGATGTTCCGTAATGACGTGGAATTTTAACCCTCGATAGAGTGGGAAGTTGTTTCGCAATAGTCTCCCAGATTATCTTCAAATGATCAGGAATGATTTCATCCCATCCAAGATTTAATTTCCAAAGATTTTGAATTAAACATTTGGCTAGTAAAATAACAGGAGAAATCCACCCCATGGGATCGAATAATCTCGCAATATTCGACAAAATAGAACGTTTAGTAAATGTAACTGAAACTGGCGAAATGTCGTATGAAAATAAATCACTTTGTGGGTTCCAGTGAATGCCCAAAATATGAGTTGACGCACTACCATCGTCGAATGATAATTTATCTTGTTGATTTTGAAAAGAGACACCTTCCAATAAGGTAGAATCATTACTCGCCCATTTACTCAATTCAAATTTTCCTTTTTGTAAAAGTGCAATTACCTGATTTCGCATGTCAAAGGCTGCGTTTAGGGTATATTCTCCAAATAGAAAATCATCTAGATAGGAATGATGTTGAAGTACGACCGCTCCTTTTGGATAATGAAAACCTTCGTCCTTCACTAATTGCTGCAACGTACGCATCGCTAGATACGGAGCGCAAGAAGTTCCATAGGTTATAGTTTTTAATTCGTAATCGACTAATGGTTCACTGATTTCGTTTTTCCATAAAATATGTTGATATTTTCTGTGTTCTGGAATAATTAAAATTTGACGATACATTTTGCAGATGTCTGCCGTCAAAACATACGTAAAGAGACGAAAACGTAATATTAATTCAGTAATATCAGCTTGCAATTTAGGACCCGACAATAAACACTTGTTCAGTGAGTGTCCTTGAGCATTTTCTGCGCTAGCATCAAACACCACTCGAAGTTTTGTTGTAGGGCTAGTTGGTTTTAATACACAATGGTGAGGAATAAAGTTATACTCCGCAGTATTCTTTCTATCCGAATTCCTCTTCATGTGACCAAGTTCCTCGTACTCAGCCATAAATTTACGATATGAATCGCACAATGCTGGATTTCGAGTAAATCGACTTTGCAAGTTGTTGACACGAGTAACTGCTAACTTATACGATCCTTCGACAGAAAAAGGATTTCCGTTGAAGAGTAGCGGTACCACATATCGTCCATCGATTTGACGATAATGTTGGGCGTTGAATATTCTATCGCATTCCTCGTCCTCAGGATTAACGATATTTTGCTTCGGAACTTCTTCGATCGACCAGAAGCGCTCAATCGCTGTATCTAATCTAGGTTCGCTATAGAAATGAAAGGACGAGGTAACCGCGGTAGGTTTATTAGGTAAATTCCCGAAAATGACTTTACCAAATATAGTTTCAAGAGCACATAGTTTTCCATATCGTACAGATTTTTGCCCATCTTGCAAAATATCTGCAAACAAATCAGCACCAAGTATAAAATCGACTTCAGCAGGTTTATCAAACCGCGGATCCGCTAATTCATTTGGATTAAACACCGTTATCCAATCCAAGGGCACCTGTGTAGACGGTGTTAACGAGGTTATTTTAGGTACAATTAAGGCTTTAGTAAACAATACTTTACAATGGTTCTGAGGCTTCAATTGACATAGCGTCTCTCCTTTGACATTCACGTGCATAGACCCGATACCACACAGATTCCCATTGTATTTGTGAACTTTCAATCCTAGTCGCTTCACACAATTTTCTTTCATAATTGAAACCTGAGAGCCGCAATCAATCAACATACGGACAGGTTGAAACTTATTAAAAGAGTCCTTACAAAGGGCAACCGCTGTACCCAAAAGTGTAACATTATGCTGTTTTTTCGAAAATACATTTGAAGACAATGCACTTTGAACCGGCTCCGCTTTCGCTCCGGAAGTGGATTCAAAATGTAACATTGTATTATGATTTCGTCCGCAATGACGACACGAATTTTTTGAATTGCAGTCAATTACTTTATGTTCTCTCAAACAGTTAAAACATAAATCATGTTTTTTGACGAAGTCCCGACGATTTTCAACTGACAATTGGTTGAATCTCGGGCAACGGCTGATATAATGTGCTTGTTTGCACATATGACATGAAAGAATCGTGGTATCTTTCTGATTTTTCCCTATAAATGATTTTTTAACAACAGCCTTGTTTTCCATTTTGTATGCATGGGAAACCGTTGGTAACTGTTGTAGAACTCGTACCTGATTATTTAAAAATCCAAATATTTTTTCACTAGTTGGAATCTCAGTACATCCAAGTGACATTTCAAGACTTTTCCTCGTAACGTTATCCAAATTTTTCAATATGATATGGGATAAAAAACTGTCGAAGAGATCATCACATTTCAATGATTTTAAGGCTTCCATATTTTCTCGAATAGTAGCGACATATTTCGCGAGTCCTGTCGCTGTTTCGTTTGGAAGAGCCTTCAGTGACAATATTTGATCTGCGTATAAACTGAACAACGCGCGAGAATTTTGGTATTGGTTAAGCAGAATATTCCAGGCGATCTTATAGTTTTCACCCAAAATTGGTAGTGACTTAATTAACGCTGCTGCGGTACCAGAAACGCTTGACTTTAAATAATGCATTTTGACTGTATCATCATAGGCGTTGTTATTATGCACTAAGCTACAAAATAACTCATAAAATTCAGACCAGGTCTGCAAGTCCCCATTGAACAATGGTAATTGTATGGGGGGAGCGCGTAATTGACTAACGTGATCGATTTCATTGCGTTCACGTCCTTTATTATTTTTTAACGAATTATATTTACCTAACACAAAATAATATAAATCGTCTAAGGTTTCGGACACCTTATCCGTATTGTCGAGCAATGTCAATTCGGGATTTTTTATAAATAATGCGCGAATCTCCAATTGAATATCTTCAAACTCTTTATAAACTGCGGTCAAATCTGAACAACGCGCTAAAAATGTCTCCCTTTTGTCGCTTTCATCTATTTGAACGTACAAATCGTAGCAAATCTGTATTTTTCGGAAATTTCGTTCTCGACGAGAGAGAAGAATTTTAATCTTTTGTTCTGCCATGATAAATGTAAATAACGTATTTATTTTCCCTGAATATTATAAACGAAATATATTATTAACAATTTACGTAAACAAATTTATATTTTAATTTACCAATTAAATATATAAAATTCACACACCCACACACCTGTTGCTGGTTACCCCACACGCGGGATATGCCGTGATGGTATGTATGTATACAATACCTATATTTGTATGTATAAGTATTTATAATAAACCCTAAAATATGTACTATGATCAACTTACTAGACTACGATAGGTACATTTAAAACTAACAAAATGAAAATAATGTGATAGGTATTATTTTCTGATTCTCAAATACAAAACATAATATTTATCAATAAGTCGCTACTTGGTACCTATGTATAAACGTATAACTTGGTGGTCCTCACTTATTAGCGAACAGCGAACGAAGCTAGTAAAACCGTCGCCGACATCGGCGGGTCTAATTAATCCAGTAACACGTGCCTCATAAATACACTCGTTCACGCGTTTTGGTGAGGTACCGTTATTTTACCGTTATTTTATACTCAATAATGACACGAATGATAAACATAAACGACCTCTAGCGGAGACACAAACCACGGCAGGTTTCGTAGTATATTTGTTATGAAAGTTTTCAGATTTCGTTTATAGATGTCGTGAAATTAATTGAATTATTTATTTTAAATTAAAAATAAAAATATATCGCATGAAGCGTGATTTGAACCCTCGACATAAATACCTAACAATGGTCTTTTAAAGATTCAACACAAACCTAACCGCTAGACCACGGCCGGTATGATTACGATCGACAAAAAATGCATTTATATTAACTGAGTACCTTCGGATTATTCTTATAATTATTACTACCTATCTTTATATCAATGTTACATGCATGCACTTATTAGATCGAAATACGATATTTGTATATTAACAATTAATAAATTTACAGAATAAAATGTTATTTATAATATGAAACAAAGGCTGCCAATTCATATATTAGATTCGAATATTTCCAATATAATAATTTGGCTCGAAGACCAGAAAATGTTAACGCTTCGATATGGATTCCCTGGCAAACCGCCCCTCCTCGGTTGGAAGGGCTTTGCTGATGGAAACAGTGGACTGTATAATTGTTTAATGATAGGATTGATGGAACAGTGATGTGATGCCAAGCGACCTACCTTGTGATCTCGTAATTCACCGATGGCGGTCAACCGGTTGACATCTCCTTGAACTCTCTGATCCACAATGATGCACTATAGTTTTAGTACACAGAACACAAGATTAACAGGACGAATACAATATACATAAAATGATACTTGACACTCGTGGTCAATCTATGTCACACTTTTTCTTGTACGCCGATACATCGCTCGATAAATCGCTCGGCTCGATCGCAAGGACAACGATACACTGCAGGATGGGCGGACTGGGGTGGAGTGGGGTGGGGGGGGGTTTGACACCAACTCGAGAAGTGTGGCGCTAACAAAATATTTATATGCAATTCTGAGTTGGTAAAATATCTACTCATTTTTATGGAACAATTAAATAAATGCTTTGTTTAATATTGTTAAATGGAATTCAATAAAAAAAATCAGAACACAATTTAGGTATTATATACATCGATAGCAAAGTGTAACTAATAATTTAAACAAAAAAATATATTTTAGATATAAATTCAAATTTGTTATTTTATAGAGTTAATTAAATGTTTTGAAAAGCTTTATTAAAAATAAAAAATTACTTTAACAGAAATTAATTATAAACCTCCGCAAAAAAGACGAACAAGATATTATATTTGGATTTAAAATATAAAAAAATATCCAATATAAATACAAATATTGTTTAAATGGAGAAATTTTAACCTTCATTGTATTTCTTGCACATCAAAATGTTTTTGTTTAATTTAAAAATAAGCGGATTCTCAAAAGTGATAACTATGAAATATATTTTCCCAGATATTAGCAGCTTTGTGATACCAAAGTGTAAAGCGAGAATTTAATTACTATAAGAAAACTAAGTTTTTCAAACAAATACATAAGATCTTTTGCGATCTTTGCTCGAGCTCTTGAAAATTTCCCTCGCTTTAAAATTCATTATTTTCGGTTCCCTCATTATAATGTAACAACCACGTCATAATTTTGTTTTAGTCTTTTGAATAAAAAGCTTCTTATTTAGTCCTCTTTCCATCAAAGCCACCGTAATTTGTTGCTGGTTTTCACTGAAAAAGTTGATAATTTGTATACTTTTGAGCGAGGCAATTTTAAAATACTCCTTCGTAAAATATTTCCATGGCGATAACAATTCGCCATTATCAGGGAGCTCAATCAACTGTAAAAAATCTATAAAAGAAAAATCTTGATATAATAATACTTCATCCTAGAGATATTAATTCCTTTGTGAAACCATCTTATATCAAAAGCAATACGTTATAAGACCAGACGGGGGGAATATTTATTTTCAAAATATTATTTTGCCCACAAAAAAATGGAGTCGGTTGGAAGGCGGATATAATATATCTTCAGAAGATTCAAAATTTCCGAAAAAAATATTTATTCAGAGTAACAGAGTACCGACATATATTATAAACTAAAATTTCTTTCGACGATTATCTAATGCCTAAGTTACTTGTATGAAAATAAATATACATACATAAGTTTTTGTAAAAAATAATAAGATTTTTATTTCAAATCGTATGAATAAACGATGATAAGTCATCGTGGATTTTCATCCGAAATTTTTTTTCAAACATATTTATGCAATTCGATTGAAATAATTATTCTGCATTAGTCTTTTCATTTTGACGAACTCACTAAAATTGCATTACGAGTATATTATAACGTTACATAAAATTAAAGAAGTGTTTTTATAAAAAGAACGATTTGACGTTTCTTATTTATTCAACAAGGCAAAACTAACTTTATTTTTTCTTCTTTTTCTTCTTCTTCAGCCTTCCTTCATCCAGTAATGGACATGGGCCTCCACCTGAGACCTCCACAGCTCCTTATCTTGGACAGACAGCATCCATCCTCCTTCTTCCACTCTTCTTTTATCATCAGACCGCCTTGTTTGAGGCCTTCCAACACTTCTTTTGCCCGTTCTAGGTCGCCATTCCAGCACTTTCTTAGTCCATCTGGAGTCTGTGGTACATACACTCCACTTCTGATCGGCAACCTTTTGGACACTGTTAGTTATTTTGATTTCGTCTCTTATCCACAAGTTGGTTTTTCTATCTTTTAAGAAAATACCCAGCATTCTTATTTCCATGGCTCTACGTGTAAATGCTAAATTATGTAGCATTTCGTTTGTAAATAAAAAGTTTGTAAATCGAATATATTTTTTAATTGCATATGCTCAAATATTTTACGTGACATCTGTGCGAGACACAGTCACCTCATTTATAAGGACTGTTGCTTTCATTGTTTACAAATAAACAAATTTCTCAATAGATGGCGTTACAAAAAAATGGTTTTTTCGTTACCTCATAGATGGCAATAGTATAATTCCGTATTAATCAGGTGAAATGTTTACACATTATTCAAATATGTAGGTAGAACTTTCAAAAATTACATTGATAAGGGAACTCAATAAAAACATAATTGGTGAACGTTGCGCAAGCGCATAAAGTGATCACGTAAATCATCCCATGACAGGTCGTAAGTCTTGTAGGTGCCTGAGTTCCTGGTTCTTCTATGATGTCCCAACTTCGTCTCTATTGAGATATTATTGTCAACAAAAAAGTTTGTGAGCAAAAGTTTCATAGAAACCGGTTGCAATTTCAATTTCAATGATGTAGTAAAGTCATATAAAATTTCTTTGAATGTGCCACTAATTAATAATTAAATATTTGTGAAAATGATATTTGTTCAATATTTCTTTTTAATCTTGCACCTATTTCAATCCGATTTCAATGTTCTCTAACATAAAAATCATAATCATGTCTTATCTCTATTATAATGTTCTTTCATATTTACATACAGTTTATTTTTTTACATAGAATAAAACACTTGTTTATGTTTTACTGTTTATTTATTAAATGCATTAACGTGTATCGGAATACTGAGAACCATCATCAGTATACCGAAGTGAAACTAGTGATTTATTTTATGTAATTATGGAGTTTCACCAATTGAAGTCCTTGAAAAACTAAATAAATAAAGTTATTTTTAAATTACTTTATAAAGTTTCATGCGAAATGAATATTTAAAACACGTCACTATAAATATATAAATAAATGGTGGGTGACAACAAAATGGAACAAGGTAGGTACTTATAATGCCTAAAGTGGTAAAAATATAAACAAATAAATATATTGTTAATATATGACAATATAAATATATTGTTAATATACTGATATCATTATTTGGTTAGTAAACGTCATAAAAGTTTATTTATTAGTGATAATTTTTGGGATGTTTTTAATGGTTAGTCAATATTGATGGACCACGTTGCTTACCCTTAGACCATGTACCGGGGGCAGACAGCTCGTTTGATTTTTCACGTCTCCCTGTCATTAAGAAATAATAAAAAAAATTAACATTACGCAATAAAAACGTAAAATAAAATCATAAAAAACAGTAACATTAATGTATACACATAGAACAGTGAAGGGAAACAATAAATTCAAATGCAAAATCATAGAAAAATAATAAAAGTATTATTTTAAAAACAAATTCATTTTTTCAATAAAATTATATAGATAGTCATATTTTTTAATAAAAATATTTTTATGATGATGATTATTTTTATCTTCTGAGCTTTTGGATATTCCCAACTTAAAGTAATTTGTTGAATCGATTTAATCTCGATAACTACATATTACTTATAGCTAAATAACAAAATAAATAAATAAATAAATATTATACAAGTACATAACTGATTAATTTTTCACAGACCACGGAAGATTTTTTTTGTGATTCCATCTACTAATAAATAAATAGTCTTCATTTAATAATATATACAAAGGTTGTCATCTTCTAAAGAAAATAGTAATGTATAAAATTTATATCGTCATACTACCAATATTATATTTTTAAATTTCTTCACATTATTTTCTTTGTGGAGAGTTCACTCGTTTAAATTAAATAATTAAAATAACTGTAATGTCCTAAAAGTTACAGTTAAATGTTATCGGTTTGAGTTTAAATGTACAAAAATAAGTAAACGAAATTTTAATTTTCTTTGAAATCACTTAATTTTATTAAACTCAATAACATACAGGTGTATGAAAAAGAGCATGAATCGTGCATTCATTCATACCATTACGGCATATCAAACAGTGTAGAGTAACCTGCGACAGATGTACGGGTGTGATTTGCCTTATAAAAGTAAGCGCCACACATGCATGTTTCACCACACACCGGTCTCGTCTAGTAGCGTCTAGCCCCTGAGTTTCTTTTCTGCATTCTTAGGTTAGGTTTAAGTTTGTGTATAATAATAATAGCGACTCGCGTGAGCGAGTTGCTTTATAAATTGAATTATAAATTATTATAAATTAAATATATAATATTCTTTTAATTTTTCGCATTTAATATAAAATTTCACAGCTCATTTGACTTAATACTACGAGATCTCAACCAATCAGAGAGCCAACCGGAAACAGAATGCAAACGGGTAGATTCAGATTGTAGACTCTAGTGTCTCGTCTCACCTACAATGGCAACATTCAGAATGGCTGGCGAAATTTATTGTTAAACTGTGTGAGAACAATGTTGTTTTGACGCTTGCATTTTCGATTGCCTTATGATGATATTAGGAATGAATGGAAGCACTATTCATAGCTTGTAACGTGATACATTAAATGCTTTTTTATATTCATATACTGTCGTGTACATGCTCAGCTATAATTCTTTTTTATTATCTCATTCAAAATTTGATTAATGTGATCCTTTTATATTTTCTTTGGTCTCCCCAATATTCTCGCACCCCCCTAACAACCAGCCCTATAAATCTGCTAAGAAAGCCCTTCATCCCGCACACACTTCTACATATCCAAACCTTCTCGATTCATTTTCCTTATCTTAATCTTAAACCCTACATACAATTGGTTCAACGGGTTCACGACAGTCAGAGTTAGTGATCGTTGTTTAGACAAGGGAGTTGATCTTCAAAATATATAGACATAGACAAATCTACTCTCAAAATACATTCGTGTTCCATGCGATGTCTTTATTGCGTTCGCTAAAAGTTGATACGATGGAAAATATATAGAGGTATATCAATATCTTCATATATATAATTCTTCTGTACGTGTGTATGTCACTGAACTTTTCCTTAACGGCTGAACCGATTTCGGTGAATTTTTTTGTGTGTGTTTATATAAGTCCCTGAATGGTTTAGATTCACAAAATAGAATTTTAAACATTAATATAATAAAAGGAAAATAAAAAACATGATTAATTATAACTATAAATTATAACAGGTGGCGCTAACGTCTGTCGGATCCGCTAGTAGATTTATATAAATGAATTACATTAATATCGATGACTAATTTTAATTTATATTTATATATAGGATTATTATTCTGTACGTGCGTACGTCACTGAACTCCTCCTAAACGGCTGTATCAATTTTTATGCAATTTTTTGAGTGGGTCCCTGGATAGTTGTTATTGTGGAAAGTTGTTACTGTGGAAATAAAAAAAATGCACGTCAGGTATTAATGGCATTATGCAAACAGTTTAACTATTGAATGTATTTTTACTCCTCACTAACCCAAGAGGATATAGTGGGGAGTTATTATTTCGCAATTTTTAAGGGTACTTTTTTATTGCAGATTATCAACTAGTATCATGCTGAGATTGTATTCTGAAAGTTTCATCACAATGTATCTGTGTGTGTGTGTGTGTGTGTGCTATGTACGTGGTGTTCACTTTACTTGATCGATTATAGACTTACCCGATTCTATAAAAATTTTGCAAATTTGTATATCTAATTCTCACTTAGACCACATTATATTTTGAAGGATATCTGAATTATACTTCTCATTTTTTTTAACTGTCAAATATTTCAAAGTGACCCCAAGGTCAGGAACTTAAAATTTGAAATTTTGAATTTCAAATTGATAAAAAGGCACATCACTTTCATAAAATGGAATTGAAGAGTTATCAAGTTTTCATAAAAAAAATATTTAAATAGAAAATTATTTAACAATATGATTTCATGAAAATGCTGAATATTTTCCATACAAAATTTATAAAATACTTTATGGAATTACTTGTTAGTGAGGAGTTTAGCGTTGGCCACAATTTTCTTTTATCATTTCCGGTAAGATCGAGTAATTTAAAAAAACAACAGGCATAATAACATTTGCTATAGTTCACGACCCATTTTGAATGCTGCGTTTTTAGGAGAGGCGAGACCGATGTGTGGTTATACACGCATGTGTATTGGTTCTTTTTTAAGATAATGCACATCCGCACACCTTTCGCTGATCACCCCATATTGTGGGGTATGGCATGATGGTGTGTGGTTTATTTTTATTTTTGCTGAACTAGCTATTAACAAGCAAGCAAAAGTTCGGGCAGGACAACGTCTGTCGGGTTTGTTAGTGTTATATGTATAAATACGTCAAATCAACACTTTATTCTATTGACTAGCTCATTGTACATCCGATAAACAATTACAAATGATGTCCTTATTTTATACGATTATCTTTTATCTATATGTTTGTACACGAAAAAATAGAAGCTTTATTTTTATTTTTGGGCGAAACATTATAAAACATTGACTAATGATCAATTTGCTATCCGTTTGAAAAGCCTTGTCACCGGGGATCTTAAAAAATAATAATATTGTTAACATCGATTACTTCGTAGTATTTCTACTTCTATAGCCACCGTTAAACTTAACGAACTAAACTAAAGTTATTAAAGAATATTTTAACATTTTGAAAATGTTTTCGTTAAATCCCCCAATACAAAAGATCTCAACCGGTTCAAAGCCTTTAATGACAAAACTCTATTAGTAATAAAACGATACAGACCAATTTAAATTGACGACGAAACACAGCTAAACTTATCACAGTTAAATAAATATTTATAGTCACATAATGATTGGTTACCTGAATCGGAAGGTATATTATACTTGTGTACTACCAGTAGTACACAAGTATAAGTAGTACTTATGGCTATGAGACTGTGACCCAGAGAAGTGCCGAAAAATTAAGTATTAACCAAAGAGCCATGCATGCATTCGAAATGGAGACGGTCAGGAGACAAGGATAATGTAAGTTTGGAGACAACCAGAGATGATGGACCGCCAAAGAGATGGAGGGATGACATCAACCGTCCTGCTGATGTCAATTGGATTCTAAGAGCACAATTTAGAGTGGCTTCGAAGGAGATGGAAGAGGCCTTCGTACAGAAGTGGACAGGATTAGGCTGAGAAAAAGAATAATTTATTACACTAATTAAAAACTATGTAGTTGAATGTAACACATGAGATCCAATTGTCGATGGCGATAGTATGTAAAATTGGAGAATACGTACTAAATATAAACGCTTAAACACAAATTGATAAATAATTTTAGATATTTTGTTTCCTATATAAAACATGTATATATGTCAGGATAGGATAATATGGAGGTCAGTCTGTTTTTCTTCCCAAATAATGAAAACAGCATGATGTATGTTTGTAGATTAAGTAGGTATCAAACTATTTAGTGAAATATTGTGTAGTGTTTACTGGCTTACAAAAAGTGTGAAACGAGTCGTCAATGTTCATATTTTTTTATAAAAAATTAAATTATCTTGTTGGTGTTTTCCGGCTTTTTTCCATATTTTTAAAAACTTTGGAAATATAGGCAGTTTAACACAAATTTATCATAAAAATATATTTTTATAAAAAAAATGTTTGAGAAACTCTGGAATTTAAAAAATAAATTGTGATTTTGTATTTGTCTATATTTATACCAATTTACATTTATACCAAATTCTAGCTTATATGGTTTTTGAGATATATGAAAAAATAATGTAAAAATTCAAAAGTTGATAACCCCTGACTGAAAAATAAATTCAAAATACTGAGTATAGAAGTTTTGTAGGCGTATAATTATCTATATTTTCTGAATTTTAAGACTGTATGATCAAACGTGGATCAAAAGTTATAACACACACAGACACACAAATTCAAATCTGAATTCATCCATATTTATGGAACATAATATATTATATGTTACGAAGCCTCTAAGTTGGTGTTTTTTGACCTCAAAGTTGGAATCACCGTGAAAATTATAGACCCTACATGCAAATCTTGGCTTGATACTTTGTCGATATGTTAAGAAAATAAAATTCTCTTAAACAAATCGACAGTTGGAATTAGTAAGTATAGATTTTAATGAGGTTTTATAATGTATGCCTGATTATAGTATAAAAACTAATTCTCATCTTATCTTGTCCTATGCTACGACGATTTTTTTTATTTTTATATCTTCGTCATAAAAATAGGCTTAGAGAGTGGTAATAGATGAAAGGAGACAAAAAATCTGTTATAAGAAATATTGCTTGTAATAAAAACATTGTAATGGAGTCGCCGGCGATAATCGAAAAAAATCTTGATATATAGGTATTCCTTGAAGTTAAGCCATAAAAATGTAATAGTGCCAAAGTAAAAGTGTAGACACTTCTTTCATTGCCATGGTATTAAAGTTGTAAAAAATAATATTTATGACGAACAATTTACTATCATAATATTTTGAAATGTCATTTCGTTTTAAATTTTACCTGAATTATAAGAATCCAGGGGTTTAGGCTTTATAAGTAAAGTGATCAAATGGTTTTGTGAAATAAGTTGATTTTGCCTTTCTGTTATAAAAATAAGTTCGTCCAGTAACATATTATTTATTTTACAGCTTCTCTCACATCTAACAGGTACTTTTTAAAATATTTATTTAACTCGAATCCAATAGTCTCCACCAGTAATCGAACCCGGGATCTTTGGATCAACAGTCAGGTACCTAACCAACTGGAGCCATGAAGGCCGAAGAATTCAAATAACCAAAACATGTTCTTATTTTAGAAAGAAATTCATAATAGGATTTATAAACCTTCGTACAAAACGAAGCCGTAGAATAAAACAATAATACAACTACAAGTATCGGTTAGGTAAAACTAACATTTTGTTTTCTCTTATTCATTTCTCAGTTTCCTAACGATATCCTTAATCTTATTTCTTGAATTCCTCTACCTGATAAGGATCGTATTGCGGGAGTTATTTAAGAAAAATGTACGAAAAAGGTGAGGTCCCGTACTCCGAGAATACTGCTTACAATAACTTTTCCTTATATTTTTCTCAAATAACTCCCATAATACGACACTTAGTGTGTTTTTGTTTTGTTAATTTAATTAATTCAGTTATTAAATGAAACAATATAATATGCTATTGATGATATTTTTACGTAAAAAGCTGATTTGTTACAAACAAAAAAAAAAGTTAAATAAAAAAAATAATGAAGGCTATGAGTGTTACTAGTATTACCTATATACATAGTAGAAATGGTTGATTATATAAAATCTATTGACGTTTGACGTATTTTAAGTTGGCAAAGCGGGAAAAGTTAAGCATAAAAGATAACAAGAAAATTATCGGGCGAATATAAAGCGTACTTTTATTGAATTCTCGAGTTCCCAATGCCCACCATAAATCAAAATTCCTGCCTCGGAACGAAGATTCCCTCCGCTTATTCCCAGATTGCCGTAATCCAGAGATTAGGGCTCGATGCCAACTCCGGGATTCAGATATTCCATTTAAAAATTATTTAAATGCCAGTCTTTTACGTTTGAAAAGTCTATATATCCCTTTTACCCACTGTCATTTCCTTCCGCGCTACTAACTTGTTTGACGTCGATAATTGAAAAAAATATCACTCGAGACGAACAATTTCCAGCCGTACCTACAATAAAAATACCACCTCTACTTCTTACATTCACATCCTACCTGTCTCTACCTTTTTCGATTTCGTATCATTGTTATCTCAGACACGAACCAATTTTTTATTGTTGATACAGCATTTCTGGTATTACGTTTTTTATCGTATCGGCACATCGTGTATAATTTTACGAAATTTTTAATGTATTTGCATGACTTACAAAAAGCTTTTTATTTGATTGGATATTAATATTATTTTGTATTATTAAAGTATAAGAAATTAAAAAAAATATATTTAATTCTAATCACATCACAAATAAATATGTAACTTAAAAAAATGGAAACGTTACCACAAAATCGATGAAAAAGGTAGCCATATTGTTATATTAAAAAAAATATATTTTTTAAATTTAAAATTTATTCACAGTTCGGGACAGCGTAATCACTTTCCAACTTGGAATTTAGGGTTCAATCCTTATTTTTTTTTTAAAATTAGTAATCTACTTCCTAAGTAAACTACTTGTTAATTGGATTGAAAAATCATGAATTTATTGTATTTTTATTTGTTGGTAAATTCACAGAATATATAACATAACATTGTTCACATAATCTTTAAAATATAAATGTGTTTCAATTACGAATTTACACATGAAATAATACAATTTAAATGCTTGATAGAAAAAGTATTAACAAATAAAATAAACTAAACTATATTGATAGAGTAATTAACAATAACAATAAATCAATTTACAATAAAGTAAGCGAGTTATTCTTAAACAAATCGAGGTATTTTAATAGCACTGAAAAAAAATGTAAAACTAATTGAGAATTCTGGTTTTTGAATCAATATTTTTTTTTAAATGCATTTTTATGTTGCTGAAACTGTAAAAAACTAAATTTTGTTTAATGAAGTATGTAGTGTTTCCTTACCTGGATAATAAATAGCCTCTTTTTTAACAACATAGTTCGCTTGCGGTATCCTCAACTCACAAACGAACTCTGTGGGTGAAGGAAGCATCTCGTCCCGGAGAAGAACCCAAGACATGGCGTCAAAGCGACCGCCAGAGGGCGTGATGGACGTTGATATACCATCAAGTCGACCACTGAAATAAAAAAAATGCGTATTAATTTTCTTTCCTTACTTTATATGAAATAAAAGACGCGGAAAATACTTCGAAAATAACCAACGATACCTTAAGGCCGCACAGGAACTCAAATGCTATTAGTTGCATTGGCGTTTCCTCATTTATACAGTTAATACTGAAATTATCGAAATTATATTATTATCTTATCTAATAAAAAAAAATATTATAATTATTATAATAAACACTTCCTTGCTTCCTTGAGTTTATTGCCATACGGCAATTTCTTCCAACTTACCTGTGTTTCCAGTCCATAGAAGCAATATAAGCGTGAGAAATTAATTTAAATAAATTTGCTGGGGATTGAACCCAGGGCGCCCGCACAGAAACCAAACGGCTTACCAACTGTGCCACGGCTGTCGATAATTCCGAGAGTACCTACCCCTGAAATTCGTGGGTATCTCTCGTTATACGTTTGATTTGTTCGATGTAAAACTATAATTTAGCAAAGGTTTTGTTTAATATGACACTTTTTAGGTTTTTAATTTTGTGCCTTAATTTAAAAAAAAACTGTTTCGCGCTATTCAAGTCATAGAAAGTGTACGGGGGGAGGAACCCCATCTCTTCTACTTCAGTAACTGCGAGATGTGGGACACAACTCGCTCAAAAAATCTCAGTGTCTGTGCGGCCTTAAGAGGCTATAGTAGGCTATACATTATATTTTGAAAATAATTTCCCTAATACCCTCAAAATATACGTCTTTGAAATAAGGAACAGTTTGTATGTACATCTTTAATCTATTGCATGATTTTTTTTGAATTTTAAATTTGTTTAATACTTTTCTTGTAAAATTAGTTTTAGTAGGTAAAACCCTTTTTTATTTTTTTATTGTAAGTAACTAAAAAACTACAAGGCCTATGAAGTATATTTTTACTTTATTCGATAGAGAATATGAAAATCTACCGGCTGAATTTTGTATTATTATAAAATTCAATAACTTTTCTTGCTATTTAAAAAAAACCCCTAAATTTTACTATTTTTGCACGATAAAATGTTGTATATCACATATCAGGTGATATACAATATTTTCTCGTGTTTCATACATTAAAAGGTAATTTAGCGTGCATTTTTGCGTACATCCGTATATCCAGGGTATAGTAGGGCCTTAACATACATAGCAAATTGAAAATATTTCAATACGTTACAAAATACAATTACTTTGTCACTTCTCACTCGTCTAATGACAATTTTATTGTTTTAATGACAATCATAATGAGATCTGTCGCCTATACATATATACAAATAGACACATACTAGTCTTTAGCAGGTTTCTCAGATTTACACACATATGTAATAATAAAACAATTCCAGTAATAAAAATCGTAAGTTATATTCGAAAACTATGGACCAAAATTATAAATTTGTATGGAGAAATATCTTGAATATGTTTAATATTAATAAACGTGAAAAATAATAGAAATTATGAAAATAATAAATAACGGAGAAGAATTCTGGAGGAGGGCAGGGTCCACACTGGGCTGTAGTGCCAATAACGATGATGATAAATAATAACAATGTACTTGTTTAAAATTTGCTCAGTAACATCGTTTTATATGGTTTCATATCATGAATGCAATAAAAATGTTCCTTTTATATGGTGCCATATCATGAATCCAATGAAAAAGTTCATTTTATATGGTGCCATATCATGAATGCTATAAAAAGGTTCGTTATATATAGTACCATATCAATAATCAATGAAAAAGTTCGTTTATATGGTACCATTTGAAATAAGCACTGAAAAAGTTCGTTTATATGGTTACATATCAAATAATCAGTGAAAAAGTTCGTTTTATATGGTCCCGTATCTCATATTCAATGAATTTATTTGTTACTTATGTGGTGCCATATCAAATATTGCAAAATTATTCCAAAATAAAAAATGTAATAGAAGCCACTTACAGGATTTTTTTAAAGAAAGGATCCTTTAATTCTGAAAGGATCCTTTAACTACCTGTTGATTCAAAATTAAAGGAATATGCAATACGGTTAAAATTTGAGTAGTGAAACTTATAAATAATTATTAGGCACAATGTTATATTCTGTTTCCTGGAAATCGTATAGGATATATTCGTTTCCGTAATTTTACGGAAATTTATTTAGATCGCAATAAATATTAATTAGATCCTACAGAAACGACACGACACTCTCCCAAAACCCATTCGCAAACCCATTATAACACATCCATGAACTTAATGTATTCTAGAATTAGTTCTAATATAGTTAGCAGTACGTTTCAAAGTACTTTTGAATAAGGCATATAAAATATGTTTAACTGAACAATTCATGAACTGTTTGAACAGAACGTAAATCAAGTACCTGCACATAAATTAAAATATAAAGTACCTACTTCAAAGTACTAAAATGTTATTTAAATATATATACTCGTAGTACTTACATATATGAAGGTTATGTAATTCAGATTGTTCAGATAAATTATACATCTAATTAATATTACTGTTTGCTCTTATGTAGTATGTAATGGTGGAGAATTAAGTTACAATTTAAAGTTTATTTTAACTTGTTTGTGTCCTTGATACAAACTATATTATATTTTTAAAATGTCTTATAAATTCGACATTGTTTAAAATACATCATTCAACAGAAATGAAAAATAAAAGAAAATATAGATGACAAACAGAATAGATGAATGAATTTACGGAAAGCCAACTAAAGAATATAACGTAATAATTTAATTATTCGCTTTTCGGAATACACACTTAATTACATAAATTTTAATTGTGATGAAAAATAAATTACATCTATAATTAAAAGTAAAGACTTTTTGATTCTACATTAATATTAATTCACATTAATATTTAATGTAGAATCAAAAAGTCTTTACTTTTAATTATAGATATAACTTATAATGGAATTCCACCAAATAAAAACTTCGTCGATAATTATAATTATGAAAAATAAAATCAAAATAAAGTATGATTCCACTAAAATATTCATATTATGTAGTTCTTAACCATTTTCTTAGTAATTATTAATTTATAAATATGAAACATTTTTGGGCTTTAGTAATGTGACGATGAAATGGAATCAAGTCTGAAAACGTTTTAAGTTTTAAGTCACACTTCCTGATATTATATTTTCTAAATGGTAAATTAATATAAAATTTATATAGGTAGTTAATATATATTTCATTTTAATCACATATTATGTATTCGCAGAATACGACTTTACATCAGAATTCAATTCACCAACGGCACGTACATACATAATCCATATCTGTTCTTGATGTAAAGTTTCTTGAATAATACTCCACCTTAGTCAGCTTCGTGTCTATGTGGGCCACCGTATGAATAGTTTTCTATATAATTTACTTTAATTAGATCTAATTGAGATGATTTGTATTCGTTTACTATTATGGTGCATAATACCTCGATAAGATATTTTATTGGCTCAGAAATAATGCCTATTATAATCAATTACTTACTAGGTTTTTAAAAACGGAAGTCTCTCATGACTCATATTCAATTTCCTTCTTGAAATATTCAAGTTCTCCGCGAGATTTTATATTATCTACAATTATTTTTGAAGAGAATTTTGAATGAGGTTTAATTGGATAAAAATGTACATCATACAAATGCAAAAAAAAAAACAAGACAAATTATATTATGTTAAAGCTAGATAAAAATGATTGAACATTTTTTTTGATAAACGAGATTGCATAGGCTGGGAAATGAGCTGTGTGTTGATGCACGACCATTGTTATACTTTTTAAACTTTGCTCGCTCATATTTTGTAATTTGTGTATAAACATAACATGTGCATAAAATAACAGGAATATATCTGTAACGGATCTAATTTTTAAGTAATTAAATGATTATTTCCCCCCTCATTAATTGAGTATCTTATAGTTGATGCTTCCAAATTGCCTAATCAACGACCCTGTTTAGAAACCCTTAATTCAATAACTGCGCCCGAAGCTCGGAGTATTGACTTTAGGAAATCACTAATGTGAATCGCAGAGTACTGACACCTTCATTAAAACTACATTCATAGTTTTTAAAGCCCATACTTATGTTAGAATGTCTTTGAAATCTTCTGTATCATAAAACTCTTCCCTTCCCTAGTTATTGTATATATGTGTGTATGTATGTATGTATATATGTATGTACCTAATGTGTATGCATGTATGTGTGTGATGGTGTGTATGAAGGTGTGTGTATGAATGTTTTTGGTTTGTAAACTGTTATTTGTTTTTATATTCTGTTGATGGAATGCTTTTTTTTGCTCTATTACTGTAAAAATAATATTGTATCATTAAACTGTAAATGAGCTGTAGCTTACCAAAGAAAATAAATAAATAAAATGAAAATATGTATACGGCTTTCATTTATCGTTCATGCATAAAACTACGATTCAAGAGTATTATAATGCATCTGAAGACTTTCCTTTATCAAAGTATCAAATGTGTTCGTTCAAAGTCTTGGCATGTATGGCTTCTAACATAAAGGAACAAATTGTGTCAGTAAATTAATGTTACGGAACGCATCATCGGAAGTGCAGCTTTAATCGATAGTTTGTTGCTTACACCGCGTACTATAACTTACTTCTTAGTATTCTAAAGCTTACAGCTTATATCGCTTATCAAAATATGGCGTTGGAGAATATTAGGATAGAAATGGTGTTAGGATTTATGTTACAGGATATACCCGCAGTAGTAGTGGAAAAGCGAAATAATGTGTTTGACGTGAACTTTCCTCAAAACACGATTTATACTAGAACCATAATATGAAGGTGGATACATAGGTACATGCCATACCACAAACTATGCTTTTTCATGCAAATATTATTATTTGCATATTCATTATAGAGCACTGGCTTATACCCACTCGGAGATCACATATTTTTCCATTTGTCTCGTATAAATTGGCTCAAATGTACATTCGTATGCAACAAACATAACTGTATGTATTTATCAACGAGAATTTTATAAATGTTAATAAATGTTCTTGTAGTTGTATACCTATAGTATTTTTTTAAACTGCCTTAACTAAACTGCGTATATTTCTAGTTCTAAAAATTAATTTTTAACAGATTAAATTAATTCTTTCACAATCATTATTTATTTTGACGACTGATACAACAAAGTTGGTATGAGAAAATATTTTTTTGATTCTGCTCATTAATTCTTGTCACTCAAATGTCATTAAACATAAGTCGATAAAAGCATGTTCGGCGTATTTAACTTTTTTACTATCGAAAAGGTAAAAATGAATTTTACCTAAGAAAATTGAACTCCACGTGTTAAATTGAATTAACAGAAAGTCAGTGTCAAAACTAATTTATGATGTATGCTAATGAAGTGCGTTTCAATCAACTTGAACGTCTTCAAAATATACATATGTATCAATTTAGGTTGAAAAAATTTGATCATATATCATCTTACTGCTGTCTATTTTGTTGGCTCACGATAAGTCAGCGGCGCAATATACACATTCTGTCCATATTATACTATATTATCTCTAATACAAACCTGCCACAGTACCTCAAAAACAAATTCCACCCACACAGAGCTCTTTTTGATATTCGCTGTGGTGACATTCTCTGTACATGTCCGGCCCATCTCAATCTGCTCAATCTGACACGCACAGTATACAGAGATCCTGGGAGTGTTATATATATCATACAGCTCATCATTATATCTAATCCTCCAGGCGTCAACATCAGACACTGATCCAAGATAAAATAAAAGTACCTACATTAAATAAAAATCTACTTATATACATTAATAAAGTTCATCTCAATAAACTTGAACGTCTTCAAAATATACATATGTATCAGATTCGATGTCTTCAAAATAAATGTACCCTAAAAACAAATTCACTAATTTATCCAATCATGGACTTCCACTCCGATCTGCTAAAAGTGCGACACTATCCATCGCTCTCCATAAGACAGAATTTTTCAGTTCGTCGTTCGAAGTACAATCAGCAAGACTATGGAATAGTCTTCAAGTATAGTATTTTCAAGAAAAAATTCACTCTGTAACTCACTTTGTATTTTCAAGAAAAAATTAAAATAAATCCTTAAACACCGGATCCCGATTTCCTCTCCTTGTTTTTTCCCATTCCTTTCTTTGCTATGATGTTTGATTTTTTTGTTTTTAATATGCGTCTTAGTGTAATTATATTTTGTTTTTTTCTTCACATTCATTATTTTGTTGATGTACCTACATATTATAATTTTGTTATAAGTACTTTATAATCTGGATTGTCGGAAGAAATTGCCTAGTGACAATAAGGCCGCCAGTGTGCATTATACTTGTTTATAATTATGTACATATTATTTTGTTTTGCAATGTTGATATTGAAGATGCACCACGTTCTGGAATATGATAAAAACGAATGAATCGCCGAGTGACATCGGAATTCGATCGTTCGTAGTCACTTTAAATGCCTTTTCGTCTTTAATTTTTCGAACCAAAAAATAAAATTTAGTTTTTGGCCTTCCAACCGATACCAAATATTCTTTTTATGATAAAATATAGTTACAACTGCAAAAACTTTACCCAGGTATAAATAATATTTTTGAATGGCAATTTGATAGCATAAGTAACACAATTTAAATCACATTAAGCTTTAGCATACTTTTCAGAATTAGTAAGTAATGTCATTATTAACGGTAATGTAAAATTTTACAACTTCCGTTTTCTCTCTCACGCCATTCTTCGATATTGACGTTAATATTATAGCCATTATTGTGTCCAATATAGAAGCATTGGGGATGGTCGTATTCGTGTAAGCGAGTATTTACTTTAAATATATTAATATCTGTCTGATTTAATGTGAATAAGACGAATTTATCGATATATTATGTAGTATTTGATTGAGCACTTTACTTATCAACAATAATAACGTATAAGCAAGCTCTTTCTCCAAACAAACGAATGGATCATATTATGGAGCATACGTACGACTGCGAAATATGGTGCCTATCCGAAGGAGATAAAGGAAGACTGGAGACTTTCGAAATATCATCCTATAGAAGAAAGCTAGGGTCCTGGAGATATCACATAACGGATGAAAAAGTCCTCACCTGCATCGTGGACTCTCAAAGTTAATATTATAAACCGCCTTGAGACATTTGAAATGTGGATCCACCGCAGAATGCTGAGAATACCTTGGACTGACAAAGTCAGTAAAACTGAAAAACTGCGTAGAGCCAACACCAACAGAGAATTAAACACCAATTTTTGACTCCGTAAAGTGTTGTACTTTGGCAATATTCTGAGAGGTGAAAAATATACCATCCTTCAGTTTTTTTGCTATGCAGGGGAAGATCGAGGGTCGTAGAGGGTTCGGAAGAAAGCAGCTTTCCTGGCTTCAAAACATTCGATATATGAGAATTGTGAGAGAGCTGTTTCATATTCCCTGGGACAGGTAGGCTTTCTCTATGGTGATCATCGACGTCGAGGGGACCTGACATGACACGCGAAGAAAATGAAAGACTCTCTCAGAAACACGTGCCAGATACGATAATAGGGTCTCCTACACAATATGATTGAGGAGATGAAAGAAGGGACAGATTCCAAGACATCGAGAACGAGAACATCTTGAGGATCTGTGCCAAGAAATGAGCTCACACAGACGAAATGGAAGAGAAGAATGCCTTCAGTATTGAATTATTAATTGTGTGAAATAAAATATATTACCTGTCAGGTGTGGTGATGGTAATGTTTGGTCTGGGGAACATTCCGTCTGCTGCGCACATTACTCTGACGGAATCTTCTTGTTGCTTGTCTTGAACCAATCTGAAGTTTCTTTCTGGAACTAAACAAAACAAATATATATTAATTCAAATCAATTTTAAATAAAAGTATTTTATTTTCAGATTTCTATTTCTATTCTTTCAATACATATTGGGACCACTTTGAAACTATGGTGAATGTGGATATTTCACGCTTTATCAAACTTATATCAAAATCTTCATTTCTGGCATGTGCATCTATTTTTGGTGTTTTTGTTGTAAGAAATATAAGAACAAAAAAAATATCCGTCTAGAAATTATAAAAGACAATAAAATAGAAATTAAAAGTACATAGGTAACTATTTTTACTGCAAAAAACTTCCAATTATAGTTTGTTTTGTAGCACAAAATGCACAATGCTGAGCTATTGTTTGTGAATTTTGCTCCGTGACGTCGTCGGTCGTAGCGTTCAACAATCATTATTGTACGGATGTATGATAACTTTCTGAAATACATTTCATGTAATATAATTGTAGTATTAGTAGTGGTTATAATCTGAGTGAAGTTTGGCTTGTAAGCTCATGTCTAGTGGTCGACTCACGGTTCAACAATTAATTGAAAATTGTGAAAGGTCGACGTTGGATGGTTCAGAATACACGTGGATGGTTCAGAATGGCAGAGTGGTTTCCATTCTGAAATCATAACTGCTTATCGATCTGTCGAGATTTTCTCATTCCACCTATGTATGCACGAATGTTTTGCTAACAACTTTAATTGCTAATGTCAAAACAGCTCAGAAACAATGTGTCCAAATACACGAGAACTTTGAAATAATTACAATTTTCAAGAATCGCCTTGGATTAGTGATTTACCGAATTTCTTTAAAAGATAAAAATATATAAATTGAGCCGCACTAAACTTGACTAAAATTAATTGTTATTTTCAAATAATATTGCATTTTTAACTCATCTTTCTTGAAATATTTTATTCGTTGTATTTTAGTTTATTTCTAATAGAAATGAGTCATTTTATTCCACAATTTTCAAAGTGACTTCCTCTTCCATAGGATGGATAAGAACCTGGTTTATATAAAATCATAATTCATAGACTTAATAGAAATGAGAATGTATTGATAGGTGCTTCGGAACAGATTATGCCAAATAAAGCTCGATTATAAGTAGGTACAATTTAAAGTTGTTCTTCTTCCACCACCTTCCGTGCTGCTTATGGGGACTAATAACAGCCCCTTGCAATACATACTCTGAAAGAACATAATATTAAGAACATACGAAGAGTCCGGAGAACTCTAAAACCTTGCAGACACTGCACTCAATGTGTCAAAGAAAGCAAATCATGTGGAAACAACTGGTTCACTGCTCATTGATAGTGAAGGTAAGAGTGCACCGAAGTTAAGACAAGAAAGTCTTGAAAGCCCTATAGTTGCCCTTCGTGGCTACAAGGTCCGCATGTCCAATGGGTCCAAAGAAATTCCCTCGGACATCGTCGTAAAGTTCTGCAATATAAAGCTATCTTCTATTTATTATTTGCTATAAAAAAATGATCATCTTACGACAAAGTGAAAAGTACACACATGTTAAATTAAATATAAACGAATATTATTAAAAATATATTAAAATAGCAACATTGAATATTCGAGAATTTTCGACTCAAATAATTGCCAGAAAAAGTTTTAAGATGTTATCTAACATATTGATTGAAGATATTTTTCTATGTACGATATGATCTTTTTACAAGGTCACACATTTTTATTAAATCGCTTCGTGTAAACAGCTCCTTCATAAATATTTATTAGACGAATATAGCAGCAAAGAAACTATGTAGGTAGGTATCTAATATGTGTTTATAAGGAGCGATATTAAAAACCTTCCATCCAAGTGATTGACAGAGCAAACGCTGTCACGCCAACGTCAAGCACATCTATAGATGATACAGAATTCTATGTTTACAATAAATCGAATATTTACTATCGTATATTATGATGTGATATTGCATAATATTGTAACGAACTAATTTAAGGGGGGGGAGGACTGCTGCTAACGTACCTATTTTTCAATTTGATATACCATCATTATTTTTAATTAAATCGTTTTGAAAATAATAATTAAGATAGTTTGGGTATTAATATAGAAAAATATACCTAAACTTTTTGATAATCTTCTGTATAAATTCTTGTAGAAAAATAATGACATACCCCGAATTTCAACGTTTATCTTATATTTTTATAAACTATAAGGCCTAGTTCAATATTTTTTTTTAATTAAAGAAGACAAAAATATCTAGAAAAAAAATGATGTGACGTTGTATTAATGCTTCAGGTTAAGAAAATAAACCTAAAAAACATTTATTTTCCATTCAGCGCCATTGCGAAATAAAAGTTTTTTGGTTTATTTACTTAACCTGATGCATTAATGTAACGTCACATCATATTTTTCCAGATATTTTATTCTTCTTTACTTTATAAAAAAAATATATTGCTCTAGACCTTATAGTTTTTTTAGAAATCTAAGATAAATGTCAAAAATCGGGGTATGCTTATTATTTTTCTACAATAATATATACAGAACACAAATAAAAAGTTAAAGTATATTTTTCTTTATAAATATCCAAACTAACTAGATTATTTTTTTTTTCAAAATGGTTCGTTTTGTAGTAATGATGCAATTTCAAATTGAAAAAATAGGTACGTTGGCAGCAGTCGCCCTTTTAATAATAGATAGCGTTAGAAAAAAGTTTTTAGATAGCGATGGTTATTTCACCTTATTTTTAAACGATTTAAGAATGCCACATACACAACATTCAAAATTTGGATTGATAAGGAAACTCAATAAAAAGGCATAAAGGGATGGATGAAAGTTGAGCAAATGCTTAAATAGATCACGAAATGCCTCCAATAACAGGTCGTAAGCCCTATTGATGCATGATTTTCCGGTTCTGTTATAAATGTATATTCCAACTTCGTCTCTATTGAGATCAAATTTTGTGAAACAATAATAGTGCCTAAATACTTATTATTCAACTCGAAAGCTTGATAAATATAATGTAGATACATGTGCCTTTTGAGTCATATCATAAATTATACATACTTTTAAATATTTGTGAAGATAAATAATAAAAAAAAATAGAAAAAATATAATCATATATTGGATCATTATAAATAATATATGATAGAGGCGTTTACATTGTGAAAATACATTTAAATAGATATTAAAATAACAAAAAATAATATTTTTCCCCCCGTTTCTTTTTATTACATAACTGGTTTCAAGAACGATCGTTCTCTTCTTCAGGTGAGTTAAAACTTAAACTAATTGGGTGTGGTATAGCAGCTGGTGGTGGTGAAGGAAGAGGTGATGGTGATGAAGGGGGTTGTGGTGATGAGGGGGTGATGGTGAATGAGGGGGTCGTGGTGAAGGAGGAGTTGGTGAAGAGGGAGGGGGTGGTGGTGAATGAGGGGGTGGTGGTGAAGGACGGGGTGGGCGATGACCTTACGGGAACATGGATAATAATGGTGAAGTGTTGGGTTGTGTCTGGTTGTTAATTATTTTCTCGAAACCAAGTTAACTATAGTTTTGAATCACCTGAAGAAGAGAAAACGACATAACATGAAACTAGTTGTGTAATAAAAATAAACGAGTAGAAATAATCAAAACAATGTTGTTATTTTAATATTGTGGTATATTTTAACAAAGATTTTTTAACCGTATTATTATAACTTTGTATAAACCACGTAATTAAATTATACAAAGTCACGTGGTTTATACAAAGTTATAAAACTTATACTTAAGAAAAATAAATAGACAGTAGATACCAGATTCAACGTTGAACAACCCCTGGTAGATGCGAAGCCCTAACTCTTTTTGGGCTTGAGCTGCCCTACATCATGTTGGTAATACAGCTTTTTTCCATCAAATTAAATTCTAAATAAGTCATCAACGAAACTTATGTGTTGCCATGGTCATGCAAAGTTTAATCTGGACCAAAACCTATCAATAAAATCAAACTCAAAAGAATAAATAAAAAAGTAAGTACATATAAGTATTAGATGTGCACTTAAGTATTAAGATTCTGTGATTAAAAGTGCGTAAAGTGATAAGTAAAATATTTTTCAAACAAAACTCTCTTATCATATAAATAGCTTTTAAAAAAAAAATTATATTATAAATCTAAATAACAACTTAGATTAATGTTGAATTAATGACTTTTCAATCTATTTGATGTTGTGCTAAACTTTTTCAAATAAATATAAATGCGTCGATTTCTTTTGAGCTTTTCCCGTATTTAGATGTTTCTTTCTATCATCATTCATCATTTGCTCAAATCAGTCACGACTTCTCACTAACTTAAACAACTCTTCAACTTTGGGGCACACCCTTTTGCTAATGTTCTTTAGCCACGAGATGTTTTTTTTACTTATCTGTCGTTTCCCTCGATTTTTCTTTCTGTGATTGTTAAAGTTACGTTCAATTGTGTGAACCCAACTTTTAAAAAGGTAAAATAACTCTTATCATTTCAATAGATTTTTTGTATAATCTGTATACCCAGTGTTCCATAGAATATGACTATGTTTTCCAGAATTTTTTTTGATTGATGGTATATTTGTTTAAATTTTAAATTTCTGAGCATTTTATAAACACACATTCTTAATAACAAGTTATACATAAATAATATAAAACTCCATTAGAGGACCAATTAAGTTTACAGAAATAATCAAGTTTGTGTAAATTGTAATATCAGTTTTATAGGGAAAGGAATGTAAAGGATATTAGGAATTGGACGATAAGGGAAAGAGGCGAGCTTGCAAAAAAACTACTCATCAGAACCCACAGAGGCATTCAGGGACTTTATTACTGATGATTTGATTCTTTTAATATACATATTGCAGGGGTCTATATTCTTAAAGAACACATTGAAATTGTTTCAAGTTCTGGGAATAAATGTAATCTGTAAGTAGTTTGTTTTGCATATTGGTAACATAAATGGTAGTGGATTCCTGATGTGACGTGATAGGCAATTAAATGGTATCAAATAAAGTATTAAATGTTTTTTTTTATTTATTTTCAACTAATGTTATGTTATGTAGTAAGTTTTACGTGTATTGTATAATAGCCGTGTACTAAATCTGATGTAAATAAAGAAATGAAAATTAATTTTGAATGTATTTTTTGTATAATTCACAAAACACGCAATCGCGTAATGTACCTAACGATTTTTCGCTACTTCCAAAAAAATCACTATTCATACAAACATGCAGAGTATAATAAAAATATAAGCGATCGTATAATAAAATTTTAATTTAAAAATTATAATAAACGTTGACCATTTGAAATAAGCTTTATTTCACATAATGTTATACATAAACAAGTTTATTATCTAGCGTTATGGAAGACATGTGGTGAATTTAATCAAAAATCACTCATGTTATTACGAAAATGCTTCTTTGTTGTAATATTCCTAATTTCATTTGTACGTGGAAGTCTGCGCTTCAACTGATTGCTTTAACAAATAAATTATACACAGACGAGGCGAGGCGTGGAGAGGCTGAATCGTCAATATAGAGCATAATAGCTGGTATGTTTGTTCTGGCCATGTTTCGCAGCTTAGAAGATGAAATCTCCCTCCCTGTCTGCTTTGGTGGAGATTTAAGCCAAACCGCGGATGGAAAGGTATGCATAACAATGAACAATGTATTATATAAAATAATAACAAGCTTTACTACCCCATTAAGGGACCCGTGTTTACACTACATTTTTAATAGGGCTTGTGTCACAGTGTTTACAATGGAAGAGGGAATTTGAAATTATATTATACTACAAAGCGTAACGGTATTCAATTTTGTTCTTTATACTTAAATCATTTATTCAGATTAGACTAGGAAAAATGTAAAAGCTAGTATTTTATTGCTTTTTATATCCATTCATCTTTTCAGTCTGTTTGATTTAATCCTATTTACTTTTTTTTTCCTCGCTGTTGTTTTAAAAAGACTATAATCTACTATTTATTTTAGATTTGGTATACGGTTAGTATACAATATGCATTTACATAATATCAAAATAAAGAAACCGTGCACACAAAAATCCCACAAAGCAAAGCCTGTCTATGGGTATACCTATATATATAGAAAAAAATATTTGGTTAATAACATTAGACAACGATATAAAATGAAAATATAGCATTGTGAAAAACATATAAGTATAAAAAATATAACGAAGATAAAATAAGTTATAGATATGAAAACATAAATACACATAGTATGCCAAGTTATCTTGATGCTTCGTTTAAAGATATTGCTTTATTACAATAGCTATTCATTCGAATCTTTTTAGTTTTAATAATTGTAAATTAATATGCTTATTTATGTTCATAGTATGTACAGGTACAAGGTTATATTTTTTTTATTTATTAAATAAATTTTTGGTACAAAGAGTATATTATACCTACATATTTACAGAAACACACATAAATATATACAATATAAATACACACATATAATCATATTTTACACATAATATTATGCTTCGATATTGTAACGAACGTGTATGCGGTGTGTTTGTGATTCCTAGGTTCCTTATTTTTCTACATATGTATTATACATATATCATACATTGAGATGCTTATTGCCATACCTACAACACTTTTTTTAACCAACCCACTTCCAAATATGCCTCCATGTATTAGGTAGATATCTGACTATTTTATACTCACATGTGTGTTTTCTCTTCATTATAATTATTATTTTGGTTTCTAATTAAAATAAGATCAAAGGCAAGATTCTCATTTAAATCCTTAACTGTTGTTATGGATAGCAAAAAAATTATGGCTACTAGCGCTTGCGAAAGAATGCTATGTCAATAAATGCGATTCTTGTTCTCGCGTGAGTGATAGGTGTCCATACAGAATGATGTAAGGATGGATAGTATTCATATTTTTACCAGTAAATGCATGTGATAAAGGATTTATTTTAAATAAATATTAGGTATTTGAAGACATTGAATGTATTCTTATTGGTTTTACATTCTTTCTATTCATCTTAATAAGGTACTCGGCCTTTATACAAATATTTTTTTTGCATTTTTATTATTATTGTTCATTTGTACAGTGATTTTTTCCTTTATTTATCATTAGATGCATTGTTATTTTTATCACGTTAGTTACAACTCCCTTCAAAATACGAGTTTACTCTAGGATATTATTGAATATTATAGTGTATGAATTATTTTTATAATTGAAATTATGAACGTGTGTAAATGATTGAAATAATATTGAAATGTCAGTGAAGTGACAGATCGATGTTATGGATAGCGCTAAGCGTTAGTGACACCTCTAATGCGAGCGCTACGGTATGGATACCTGCGAGGGATAGTATCCCTTTTACTATCACTACAATTTCAAATGAGAATCGCGTTTCCTATCATTTTATGGATTTTAAGGCGTTATGGATAGCTAAAAAAGAACAAAAATCGCGCTTCAGGAGTATCGCATGTTTGTTTTTTTAATCCAAAAAACGTTTGAAATCAATACAAATTTAGGCGAATATTTTATTATTGCATATGCGCAAACATTGGTTTTTTTTCCCTGTCGGGAGTCAAAGATATTTTTTAACAGATTTTTAATTATATCGATAGAGACGAAGTTGGAATATTTACTGTAGGAGAACCGGGAAATCAAGGCACCTACAGGGCTTAAGACCTGTCATCGGCTGGTTTACGTGATCACTTTATGCGCTTGCGCAACGTTCACCAAATTATGCCTTTTTAATGAGGTCTCTATCAATAAATTTTTTTGAAAGTTCTATATATTGCAATACTGAAATTATTTTCGCTTGAGGAAATAAGGATTTTTACGACAGCCATCTATGTGTGAAATTATGAACAACATTCTTATTATTTTTTTTTATTTTTGTTGTAACGCCATCTATTGAGAGAATTGTTTTTTTGTTAAATAATAAAAGCATCAATTCTTATACCTGAGGTGACAATGCATTTTTCGCATAGAAGTCACCCCTGAATTGCCCCAGACTTATAAGGTTCTCATACAATATATATTCCAACTTCGTCTCTATTGTGATAATTAAAAAATCTGTTAAAAAACAAATTTAGGCCCTGTCAAATGTGAAATATGAAAATTTAACATATTATACATTGTTACGGAGAGTTACGGGTTTGTTACAAATTACAACTCCTGTGTTTTAGTATCCACGCATATAAACATTTTTGCAAAATTCATATATTTTTGTGACATTATATTGTTATAAACTATGTAAGTTATAAAGGCGGTCGGGCAGCGGGCAAATATAATGGGGACATATCAATAAAGAATAAATTGATCATGAAATTCGAGTTAGTGTACCCATTTTCTGAAATTCGGGTACAGATAATTGGATAAACTAGACTTTTACGCGAGAATAGAAAAAGGATATCCTTTTACCCTTTTTTTTACCCATCTCATTACCGATATAATATGTTGTGCACAGTCAAACTAAGTAGTTTGCGGTACAAATAATAAATACGGCATAAAAAAAATATTAATAACAAAATATCGTTTTCAGTCATATTACAATTATTTAGTCATGTTGAAATGACATTTTACCCAAAAACAAATAAAATGTTATTTTTGACAATTTTTTTAACATCTCAATAGAGACAATTTTGGTATACTATGTATAGGAAAAACAGGAACTCAAGACGCCTACAGGGCTAACGACCTGTCATCGGCTGATTTAAGAGATCACTTTATGCACTTGCGCAATGTTCACAAATTATGCCTTCTTATTGTGTTCCCTTATCAAAAGATGGCGTTACAAAAAAGATTTCTTCGTAACTTCATAGTTGGCGATAGTAAAAAAAATAATAATAAAAGATCTGTATCTCATTATTAAAATATATAGAACTTTAAAAATATCATTGATATCAACTCAATAAGGAGGCTTCATTTGTGAATGTTGTGCAAGCGCATAAAGTAATCACGTAAACCAGCCGATGCCATATCATAATTCCTGTAGGTGTCTTGAGTTCCTGGTAATAATAATATATCAACTTTGTATCTTTTGAGATGTTTAGGTATCTTTCGGAATCAAATTTCATTCATTTTAACTTGATTAAAAAAAAGATGTTTTAAAATTTTTAATAATATCATTGACTACTGACAAGGAAAAAAAATCCAATTTTTGCGTAGGTATATGTTACTTTTAAAAAAATATTCGATTTAAGAGGGTGACTGCTGCCAACGTACCTATTTTTTCAATTTGATATACCATCAATATTACTAAACGAATTATTTTGAAAAAAATAACCTAGTTAGTTTGGATATTAATAAAGAGAAATATAACTTAACTTTTTGATTATGTTCTGTATAGATTCTTATAGGAAAATAATAAGCATACCCCGATTTTAGACATTTATCTTAAATTTCTAAAAAAATATAAGGTATAGAGCAATATTTTTTTTTATAAATTAAAGAAGAATAAAATACCTGGAAAAATATGATATGACGAATCAGGTTAAGTAAATAAACCAAAAAAACTTTTACGCAATGGCGCTGAATGGAAAATAAATGTTTTTTAGGTTTATTTACTAAACCTGATGCATTAATGCAACGTCACATCATATTTTTCTAGATATTTTTGTTTTCTTTAATTTAAAAAAAAATATATTACTCTACGTCTTATACCAAGTTTATTAAAAATATATGATAAACGTTGAAAATCGGGGTATGCCATTATTTTTCTACAAGAATTATTATATTATACAGAACATTATCAAAAAGTTAAGGTATATTTTTGTTTATTAATATTCAAACTATCTAAATTAGTTATTTCAAAACGATTTGATAAGAAATAATGATGGTATATCTAATTGAAAAATAGGTACGTTGGCAGCAGTCCCCCCCTTAAATGAAAATGTGTTCGTACCTATTGTTTTTCATCCATTTTAATAACTCAGATAGTTAGATATCAGATCCATGAACCATTTGTTCCGTGTTCCATACATTTGATTATTATATTAGAACACCCAAACGATTTAAATTATTCAAATCCATTGCGTGGAGTATATTCCATATATTTTGAAAATATCAATCAAATTAATAACAAAATAATTGCCAGAAAATAAATGTGAGGAGTAAAATCTTTTTACTCCTCACATTCAACTGTCGACAGCGATAGCATGTATAGTTGATGAATAAGAATCAAACTACGAGTATAAACCCATAAAGCCAAATTATTGAAAATTTTAGCACATGTTGGTATGTATGTCAAGATAGGACAGTATGGAGGTCAATCCTCTTTTCCTACCCGAAATATGAAAACAGCATGATGGTTTTGTGTGTATGTTTGGAGATTAAGTATTAAACTATTAAGTCTTCTTACATATTATTGTGTATAGGCGACTGCCATACAAATTGTATAAAGCGATGTCGTCACTAAATTCAATTTTTATAAAAATTATTATAAAAATTTGAGATGTACTTCTGCAATAGTAATATTTTTTTATAGAAAATTAAATTATCTAGTTAGGGTGTTTCGGCTTTTTTCGATATTGTCAAAAAATTTGGAAATATTAGCAGTTAAACTCATAAATTTATCATAAAAAAAATATTTTTCTTATAAAAAATGTTTGAGAAACCCTGGTACATTTTTTGAAAAAACCTATTTGAGATTTTGTATTTGTCTATGTTTATACCAATTTTCAGCGTTTTAGCTTTTATGGTTTCTGAGATATATGGAAAAATTGACCAAAAATTCAAAAGTTGATAACCCCTGACTGAAAGAAAAATTCACATATCTGAGTTTAAAATTTTTGTACTCCTATAACTATTTATATATTCTGAAATTTTGAGCTCTGTAAATTGAGCGGATCAAAAGTTATAAGGGGGGGGACACACACCGACACACACACAGATACACACACACACACACAGATACACAAAACTCACATGTCCATGTATGGGAACATATATGCTGCGAAGCCTCTAAGTTGGTGTTTTTAGCTTGCAAAAAGTCCACTACGCCATACAAAATGTTCCTTCATACACGCGTCTTGGATTTAAACTGCCTCTTCCTTCAATAGAATTTCATTCTCTCGAACGTATCGACAGTTGGATGATATGAGACATTTATAATACCTAGATATGAGACATATAATATGAGACATATTATACCTCTTTTATCCTTCGCCACTCCCCCCAATTCCTACATATCCCATTATCATTTGTATGTTCTTAATTTTGAATTACTCATCTTTAATAGTCTTTTTATTTTTATAAATAAAATTAAAAATAATATACTTTTTAATTATTCCACTGTTATTTAATTGACTACCCGGTCTTTGATTTAATTTATTTAATTAATTGACGGAATTTAATTTAACTGACGTAACAGTGGAATAATTGAAAAGTTTGTTTTATTTTTAATATTTTTTATGTTTCCAATGCCATCATAAATACATTATAAGCATAAAATAAATTTCTTTACTATAAAACACAATGAAACCACCATCTTGTGTGTTAATGGTACGATTGTTCCAACATCTTAATTCCATTGCCTTTCGAGTTGTAAAAACTTGAAACGTATCAAATAATCTGTTTAAAGTTGAAGCACGACTATGTGCACTTTGCTTCCTAATTTAAAATACGTGAGATTTAAACGGTTCATGGATGGACCTTACAATGTGGAATCTTGTCTGGAATATATTATTATTACTCTTCGGTAGAAACCAATCAAATTTTACTTAACAAGTTTTATTGAATGTTTTTTTAAATGTTGGGAGTGTTCGATTAAACACATAAATTTACGCTAACCCAAATGCATGAATCTGTAAAAATGATTTTATGATACAGAATTGAACAAAGATTTTATAAGCAGGATAAAAAAATTCACAAATACACGAGTGCAAGAAAAGGGTGAAAACGTTGATATAAACGAGAAAGTTTAAATGAATTGAGATGTTAAATAAACTAAAATCAATGACAGTAAAGCAATACATTATAAACAACACATTAACTTTGATATACAAACTAAAAAATAATATACTTCCAAAATATATGCAGAAAAATAAAAAATATATTATTCAATGTCAATTTTCACGCTTACCCTACGAGAGGATGTCAGGATTTTAGACTTCCAAAAATGAGATTAACAAGTACACAAAATAGTTTATACCATAAAGGTCTAAAATGTATAATAGTTTACCACCAAACATAAAAGAAACCACAATTCTTGTAACCTTTCATAGGCTAGGTGCTGAAAACATAGTTAAAAACTATTAATGTTCTCCATAGTTTTACATAATATTTTTATAATTAATCTTCATACTTTTATCATACTTATTGGTTCATACTTATTACACTTTTAGTTCATACTTGATGTATTAATTTTTACATATGTTTTACGTCTAAATAAAATTTACTATTATTTTTAAAGATAATGGAACGACCATCATGCGATACCCCACATTGCGGGGTAATCAGCGTATACCTTTGAAAAGGAAGCACGATGCAAGCGTGTATCCCCGCACACCAGTCTAGTTTCACCTAAAAAGACGCTACATTCAGATTGGGCAGTGGACCTCATTGCTGAACTATGTGAAATGTTATTTTGCCTTTTTTATTTTCGATTAATTAGCTCGTACAGGACACTCGAAAACAATGATAGAAAAGAATGGACGCACTATTCTAAGCCGAAAGGAAAAGCAAAGATAGCAGAACTAGATGGAAAATAATGATTGAAACTTAAATTTTTGCACTATGATGCCGAGATTTGCTAATCTAGATTACTCCATGAGCTACTTTTTGTGCTATGCATTTTTTTTCGCGCACAGTCCCGTAACATCTCCATCTACCTAAGTCCCCATTTTGAACAAGTAAATTACCATGCTCCGTAACGTACTAATAGGTAAACGGTACCTTTTTACTATACAAACGCTCGCACACTTTCACATTATTTTTCGCCAATAGCACGGCTTCACTATTTGGATAACAAATGTTCTAGCCCAGGCGATATTTATTACTTGTCATTGGCAAACTATAAAATCATTTTGCATCAACATTTTTTTGGTGCAAAATGACACTTTCAATCGTGATAATAATTATTAAATTAAATTTTTTTTTCGCTTCTTTGCAGAAAAGGTATTTGTATGATACCTACTTCTTTTTTTATTGGTATTTATATTTTGTTTTTATCTATTTGTAATATGAATATTTACAAGACTTTATACATTTTTATTATTGTTATTACATAGTTTATTGTTTCATTCTTTATATTCATATATTATTATTGTTTTGCTTTTTTTGTACAATTCTGTATTTTTTTAATTTTATTGTTTTTGTATGTATTGTCATGTTAATTACTATTTCATTTGTATATGTAAAAGGCTATTAAGCCGTTAATTGTATTTAATAAATAAATATGCAGAGCGGGTGGTGGTGGAAGTAACGAAATAATTGAAACTTGGGAAGATTATAACTATGTAGATATAGGTATCTTATTAAACATAAATCAATATAACTCAGCAAATTTACTGTCCACTTATGAAATATTCATAGCGTTATTCATTGTTATGTTTGATTTTATAATACTTCTAGAAATGTCAATCGTGAAATTCCATTCTGTGAAGGAAATATCATCATGTTTAATACCTACCTATATATTTTCAATCATCAGCATGCATTATGATATTTGTTAAAGACAAAATGAAGTTCTTTTTAATAGTTTCAATGTACCTATTACTATATTTACAAAAGAAAAAAAAATAATTATGATGTAATTGACTTACCAAATACTGTCATGTGTTTCGTTCTTTTGTCTTCCGCCATGAATGTTGAAACAACACAAGTGTATTCACCCGATAATTCTGTACCAGGATTCTTTATACGCAGTGCTCTGTGAGCTTTGAACGCATCTTCTGATGCTCTGTAACTGAGGTCCAACTTTCCTCTTAATATTCCCAGTTCCTGTGGTTTCTTAGTAGGAATCCACTGATACACTGGTTGAGTTTTGTTCTTGAAAAACCACTTAACTACAAGACCAGATGTGTCTTCTGTGACATAGTCGCAGTCTAGAACCACAGAGTCTTGACCGCCGAATTGGATTATTTCTGGCACTTTCATGTCTATTATTTTTACTGCGTAGACACCTGAAACAAAGAAAAAATATATCATTAACACATCGTTTTGAAATTAATATAAAACAAATTATCACAGTTGTACTTGAATGTTTTGTAACAAATTATAAATGAATGTACATATTACTTGTATAGAAAGTGTCCTTAAAAAATCTTATAATGGAAAATATAACAATGGTACTGATTTTTTTACCAAAAAAAATCAGTAAGTTTTAAAAAAAAATATAAAAATACTTGGTTATAGTTCTATTGTATTTATTGGATTATTGACGCGTTTCGTGCAAAGCACATCGCCAGATTAATTATTCTGACGATGTGCTTTGCACGAAACGCGTCAATAATCCAATAAATACACTAGAACTATGTATAACCAAGTATTTTTATATTTTTATAACATATCAACGTACAATGGAGTTCTATCAAGAATTGTCGATCGACAAACTAAACTTAGTAAGTTTTAAGATAAATTTATTTATTCAAATTTTTATTTATAATCTTTTCATAATAATTAATTTTGATAAATCTACAAAACTCCTTTCAAGCTCACACATTGCTGTTTTTGTACTTTTATACTGTGGAAAATATGCATATACTTTGTAAAATAATTCTAGTCACAAGTATGTACAATGTTGTACATATGTACCATGAATATGTAACTTTATTGCAACGAATCCTGAAAATCTTTCAGCTGGAAATGTAATAAATATAAAATCCAGTACAATTCGTTACAACGACTGACGTGCACCAGTTTTTATGCAAAAAGTAAAGCACAAATCCTATCAAAACATACTATTCTAGACACGTAATCATTCTGTAGGTACTGTTCATTTTAATAAAATATGTATGCATGGATAGTTGAGGATTTTTATCAATGAACCTTATCAATGAACTTTTTTATCAATGAAAGAAACCACTGGATTTAGTTATATTATAACCAATTTAGTTATAATATAACTAAATCAATATTTAATTCACAAAATTTAGTAAAATATCTAATGATAATTTAAAAGGAGGCAATCGAAATTTAGACACATTTAGTGGCAAAAATCACCTCATAAATAATTTATTTTGAAATGACTGTTATAAAACCATGGATCCACCGAGCATCGAACCAAGGATACAACGACAGTTGGATATTCATTTATTTGTTTCAGTATAGTACATCTGCATTATTTGTCTTTGCATTATACCTATGATTATTTAAAACTTGTAAATAAGTCGAATTTTGTTAAAAAGTAAATATTATATATATAAATGTCAGAAACTGTATAAAAAAAAGTGATAATTCTATCAGGCTATAATAACCATAAATAAAAATACTTGTTTTGATGATTCATTTTTTTTATTTTCTTCAGTTTGATGCATATTGATTTGTCGGCCTTCGTGGCTCAGTTGGTTAGATATCTGACTGCTGAGCCAAGGGTCCCGGGTTCGATTCCCGGTGGAGACACAGTTTTTAATTGTGTTTTCAGTCTGGATCTGTGAGACGATTAATATCGTAAGTCTCCAGAATGTGGCAACTAGTTATTGGGTGAGTGTTAAATTAATATTTGACATAGTACCTGTTAGTTGCCCGAGAAGCAATATTAATTAAATAAATAAATATTAAAAAAATCAATTCACATATTCGAAAAAAACTGAAAATATTAGGTACTCCATGTAAGATAAAAATAGAGAACAAATGGCTAGAAAAAGTAGAGGAATATTTATACTTGGAAAGTATGTTTCGACGGAACGGAAGAACTGATTAAGATATTGAAAGAAGAGTTATGGCAGGTAACAGATTAAATGGAGCATTTAGACCAGTAATGTCCCATCCAAGAATCTCAAAGATTGCCAAAAATTTTGTACTTAATGCCTTTGTAGTGCTTACTTTGACGTATGCCAGTAAAACATGGACGTGGCAGAAGATGCATGAAAGTAGAAATAAGTGCTGTAGAAATGAGATCATTTTTTTAATAAAAATGAATATGTCCTTGTTAAACAAGTACATATTCATCTTCCTACGTTCCCTAAAATAAGCATAAATGCTTGTACTATAGGTAAACTAAATCGGTCGAGGCAGGATTCGAACTCGCGACCACGGGATTACTAGCCCAGCGCGCTAACCGCTCTGACATCGACCCATCTATTTAGAAAAGTATGTAAGTAATAGAACGATAATATATATATATTTTGAAAAAATAAAAAATGTGGACATGAGAAGAGAGTGCAAGATAAAGAAGGATATTTTAAGTAAAATTTAATTAAATGCCCTGAGACAGTTTGGGCATATTTAAAGAATGAACGATGAACGGTTGACCAAAAAAATATACATGGTTTTAAGATGGAGTGAATAGCAGGGCCATCCCAGAAAGGGATGGCATGACCATGTGAATGATATTTTGAAAGAAGGAAACATAAGGAGCTTGAATAATTGACGAGCATGTATGAGACGATGCATTGATGTAAAGGAAGCCAGGAATGTGTGCAAAAATAAAGGAGTATGAGGCTCGGTTGTCTTTGTTTACCCCGTAAGGGCATGGCGTGATGGTTTGTATGTATGTACAATGTACATTATATAGTTTGTGTAAATAAAAAAATCAAATGTTATAAGATGTATTGTATACAAGATTTCTATGTTGACGTGGTCAATGTATTTTGAGTTCGTTCTTCAAAAAAAACACATGTTTTATTTGTATATGTAGGAAAATCAATATAGAGAATAAACCTGTTTCATATACTTAACCCAAAATTTAGTAGGGCTTTCATGGAGAATGAGAAAAGTCGGAGGTATTCCGGTAAATTGCGGTCACTCTTAAAGCGGTGGGAAAGAAAATGGGAGCGGTCAGTGATATAACGGCTAGCAAAATTGGGAGAACAATAATAAATTTGTAGACTATTTCAACTTAACAACAAGGATACCAACCACAACCACCTCTTCAAATAAACATATTTTTACATGTGAATCTAGAAAGTATATACCTAAATCTGGATTTAGAAAGTATGTACCGAAGACAAACACTACGTACGGACAACGACATTATCAATACTTGGCTCCAAAGATCCTAAATTTAGTTGGAAAAGACATAAAGAACATTAATTAATTAAATACAAGACATAAACATACAAGACAAACATGTTTATATAACAAAGGGATCAATTATTGTCAGTAAATTCTCAATTCATAACAACATACACGACAAAACTACTAACATGGGACTCAATAAGTGGACCATGGGCTACACAATCATTCTATATTACAGCTTACAATGACTTAGTAATTAATATTATGTAACTAGTCTACGAACTCGGAGTGGTCCAAACCAACCCAATTTATTTGTTATGTTACTTATATAAAATGTAATTTTTGGTATATGTAATAAAAAAAATTGCAACGAGTTGAGGTAAAAATTGAAGTTGTATTTTGTTAATAGATTGGATAGAAGTAATTGCCAAATGTCAATTATCCCACAGGTTTACGACGCTTTCATGTGTTTTATTAAAAAAAATGATAAATTACATATAAATGATTGAATTCATCATTTAATAATACGGCGGATATTTTGTGGTAGTTAATATTAACCACATTTGAATTATAAATTAGCTATAAACCACTTATTTTTGTGAGTCACTTCGCGACATGTTTCGGAAGCGCTGTTCTTCCATCGACACGCGTTTAGTTTAAAGAAAAAATAGTGATAGAGAGAGCTGCAATGTTTATATCCTCTACTATTCTCGAGCATTCCCGACAGTTTCCGAAGATTGACGAACCACAGCTCATCGCTGTCGAGTGTCGATGCAGGTCAATACGCAAATATTCATACGTTAGTGGTGCAAAGTTCGATATTTTTGTAAGATCCTGTCTTTTCAAATCGATTCATGAAATTTATGGGGATCATCAATTCGCTCTTCGATTCAATATGATTCAAATATGGCTATCCTTATCTATCGTACATAACATGTACGTAGTATGACAGAGAAAACAAAACCGATTCAAAATATGATATGCAAATGTAGGCGTTAAAATGTTTGCATTTCAATGTCCTTAATGGTCAATATTGCTTAAATATTTTATGAACCATAATGAATTAGTCGTGAATCGAAGATTGCCATCTCTCTTTATCTCAAAAGAAGTATTAGATAACAGATCGCCTTCAAAATAGTATATTCAATTATAGACATTACGTATTTGTTTTTCAATGTATGTTGCGGTCAAAATTGCTTAACATATTTAAAATCGCAATGAATTAGATTTTATGAACCGTAATGAATTAGTTGTGAATCGAAGATTGCCATGAATCGGTCTGTGTATCGCATTCTAACTATATACTTTACGTGGATTAGATCAAGAGAACACATGATCCGGAATAGATGAGTCGGTCTGTGTATCGCACTCTAATGATATATTTTATATGAGATAGAAAGTGTGAGAGTGATGTCTGGTTCATGAACGGATCGTTGTGGCAACGTGAACGGTGAGTCACCGATTCAATTTAATGATCCGGTCAAATAATACGGATCATTCATTTTTCCCCGTCGCTATCATACGTTAACCGTTTAACTGAGTCGCGTAAATCTTATTTTTCTAGTTCCGACCCACGACATCACAAACGGTTTAATTTATAATTTTATTGTACCTATATTAATTCTGAATATACCAGTGTTGATTATGTAAGTAGATCTTTTATTTGAAGCTCTTCATCACCATAAATTATATATTATCAAATATTTATTCAACTGACATTTTGCAATATCATATTTGGAGGTAGATGTTTAAAATTAGAAATCTTTTTGAACACGCACAAAATATAATCCTTCTGATAAAATTATAGATTTATCAGAAGGATAATAATTTACCCCCAAAGTCCAAAAGTTATCTATAATCAAGGTTTTACCATTCTGATACTGCTGCTTGAATAAATAATTTCATGCTTCTAATTGCATGAAATCTTGAGAAATCCTAACATGTCATCATGTTGTTTTTTTTCCAAACGTATTTATGGGTTTGTTAAATTCACAAATAAACTTAACGATCAACAGTAATTAAAGCAATTCTTGTAAATCGATACCAATACGTAATAAAGCAACAAATATAATTTTCTTTTCTGCATTACTTAACCAATTAAAACCTGGTCAAAACAAACAAAAATATTAAAAAAAAATCCTTTTTTCAACTATTCCACTATTTTTATTATGACTACAACCTTCAACAGGTTTCGTGATTAGCACATTTTCAAGTAGTCTATTCCATTTTCAAAACGTTTTCAATTTTTTTTTAATTTAAAAATAATTATATGGAATTCCATCAAGGACTAGTGGTCTAAAAATTAATCAAAAATGAAATAAATTTTCAAATATTTTCTTAAAAAAAATCAATTTTTTTTCACTTGTGTCGACACTCGTCTGCTTCATAATATGATTTAACAGGTATATATATTATGAAAATGTTTTTTTCTTAGAAACTCGATCATTAGCACGACAGAATCTATATTATATGGACTTTTTAGTATTGAATTAATTTTGAGTTAATTTTATTAATAAAACCTTAAAGTATTAAAATTAACGTATAATTATCATTTATTTCAAGTTGTCACAACCCTGACGAATGTTGGGCGTATGAAGTTTGCTGCTTCGATGAGCTCGGTATAAATTGGATTAGAAAAATTTCTGATTACGAAACCTTTACGTTGGTTGTGCTACCTACCTGGGAAAGTTCTCTGGATCCATTTTTGGATGATCATATCCACTGAACTGTGAACTTATATGGGTACAAGTACTCTCGTAAAATTATATGATGATATGATGAAAGGACGTGGGTAAGGTTTAAGAAGTATTTTCTTGACGAAAATATATCAAAAGTCATACAACGGTCTAAGTACCCGCTTTCCGCAGAGATTTGCCAGTAAAAAAATATCTATGGAAGATACAAACATTTTTCCACATTTTAAATTGTAAACAAGAAAAATATATTATTTACATTTTATATACATATATTTATACATAATTTCATATATATCTGACATGATCTATCTCACCATTATTTGGTGAAAATCAATATATCGGTAAATTTCACGGGAGAACAAATTTAAAAATCCATCATTTTATTTATTAAACATCATGTACATTATAATGTGTATAATGGCTGGTTTATTGCCACAAGTCAATTTTTTCCAACCAACCAAAGCAAAGTGAGGTCATGAATAGTAAATTGGTATGTACCTACATTAAATTTATAACAAACGAAAAGAATATTTAGAGTAAATTCACAGCAACAAAGGAAGGAAGGAAATAGAGGTACAGGGAGGGGAGGTAGGATAGATATGGGTGGAATGGGAATAGGTAGTGTGGTACGTTTAGCAGATCGAAGAGGTAAACCGTGATTTGACAAGAAAATAACCTTATTCTTGAGATATTGTGGTGGATTTGTGTTATTAATTAAATTATATGGTAGAGAAAGTAAATGTATATTTCGACGTTGACGTATCTTAGGCCAGCGAAGAAGATTTCGGTAAGTGAAAACATGGTCAAATTTTCTAAAATTGTAAATAAAGCGTATAAAAACATTTTGCAATTGGTAGTATAAGTTTTCTTAATAACCAATCTAAAAAAAATATTTGTTTCAAATAGACAATAAAAGTAACTATAAATACATAAGTTTTATAGATTGTACGAAATTGATGTCGTATATCAAAATAAATTTGCAATGAGTCAATAATCAACAATGATCAGAAAAATATAGAAGTGATTTTGCTTATTTATACATAATTAAAATAACATTTGACGTATCAATAATATAATATCCACAGTAGGTAGCTTCATCCCAGACTACAATTTCAGTCAACTTTATACTCACAAAACATGTTTATAACAAGAAATTGAAACAGAAGTAAATTTAAGCTGAAAATAGAGAACATTTTTATTTTTATGTCAAAATATGAACCACAAAACTACTTACTTCAAAAAACTTCAACAACGAAACATTTTATAAAAAATAAATCAAACGTCTTCCGGGTTTTGAAGAATTTAGCTTGAGCTATTCTTCCTTTGAAAATATATTTTATTATGAAGAAGAGAGTTTGCGTTTTCTTGAATTTTGTGAAAATAGTGTAGCATTATTTATGTATAAAAATGTATCAAATGTTTTCATGTCAAAACACATCAATAGGTAAATGGGTCAATCCATTTCAATTCATGCAGAAAAAAATAAAAATGACACCCATAGTCTCAGAATGTCATGAAAAATCCAAGTGACAGTTGGACTACTAAATTGTGTTATCAATATTTTAATAAATTGTATAAATAATGTGAATTACTTACTATTTTTCATAAAATTTGTAATGAGTCCAGATTCGCGTTATTATTGACTGCAATATTTTGTCCGGACTGGGGGGTGCTGGGGAGGGGGTTATTTGTGTTGAATCCTTCAATTCAACTATAAAAGAGGTTGTGTTATTAATATTTTAATAACTTGGACTCAAATAAAGTTTCTAAGCATATTATAAACTGATGTACATGTGAACCATAATTTATGTCTTTCGGAAAGTAAAATTTGGGGTTTTGAGGAATTAGAAAAACTGTCAGACAAATAGCCATCAATTTTCTTCCAAAATGTAATAATTTCAACTTTAAGGATTATTATAAAAAAGAAAAAAACTTTGGTTAACGGAGGGCCTTTTTTGAAAATTGTATTTAAAAATTTTATGTTTTTTCGTAAAAAAAATCATGAAATGCAATATATGTTGCAAAATGTATCTTTTCCTTATTTTGTAGAGATTTTAGAAAATATAAATGAAAAAATGATTCTGATATGATGAAAATTGTCAAAGTTATGATTTTTTTAGTACAACCTTGTGTCTCCGCCTAAAAGCTCGGAAACAAGAAAAATGTTTTTTTTTACAAATTTTGAAAAATCATATCTCAAAAAGTATTCAACATATCAACATAATATTTCAGATTCTTAATAAGGATGGCAAATGGTATGAATAAAAAAAATCATGACATTCTGAGACTGTGGGTGTCATGGCCTGGATGAATTGAGATGTATTGACCCAAATGTATGTTTTATACAATATAGTATATTTTATACAGTCGGCCTTCGTGGCTCAGTTGGTTGGGTATCTGACTGCTGATCCAAGGGTCTCGGGTTCGATTCCCGGTGGAGACACAGTTTTTTAATTGTGTTTCAGTCTGGACCTGTGTGACGATAAATATCGTAAGTCTCCAGAATGTGGCAACTTGTTATTGGGTGCGTGTCAAATAACTATTTGACATAGTACCTGTTAGTTGCCCGAGAAGCTACATAAAATAAAATATAATAAAATAATATAATTTCAACATTAAAAATAAAATGAGGAGCATTTCATGAATAATTTTGTTCGGTATACAATTTTTTAATTTATTTTAAAATTCAATTTATTGTAAATAACATCTTTATTCAAAAAATAACACGAAAAAAATATAATGGTTTGAATGTTGTACACATACAAGCATTTAAACGTTTCGCAAAGTTGTGCATGAATACGTACACCGCCAAATTTTAGATAAATGTGTACAATGTAGGACGCTAATGCCCTTTAAACCCAGTTTAAAATATTTTATAATGCTGGGAATAAACATTAAAAATGACTTTATTACTGTGCAAACTCCCCAAAAGATTATCAATTCAGCAGCAGATGTAGTAATTTAAACATTAACATGCAAATTCTCCACATTATAATAAAATAAAATACCCAGAGAGAAGTCTATTTGAGCTTGTTATAATTTTATTTACGCTCGCTAATTCCAGTTAACCTAAAGTATCTAGATACAACAACATGTACCCACAATGTTTCTATAATGTTATCAAAAACTCTGCATTTTTAGCGTTGTTGTGTTCAGAGAAATTTCATTCGGCGAAAATAATTCTTGTAAGTTTTTTTCTTGTCGTCGTTGAAATCGTGGAGAAATAAGTAGATAAATAGACTCAATTTGAAAACTTTAAACAATGGGAGAATTATGTGTACGGTTTCCCCCGGAGAACTAAAAACAGGACAATTAGATCTGAAAAGTTTCTGTCTCTAATTTCCTTCATGCAGTTCATAATATCCGCGAGAGGGAATTGTTCTGTGGAAATTTATTTATTTGTATTTCGGGTCATATCTTGAGATCGCATTTGAAATATCGCTCCAGTTTATGAGTAAAATATTCATATTTAACTTTTTGTCATAGGTAGGTACTTTCTTGAAGGGAGAATTATTATAATGTAAGATTTGAATCTCAAAGGGCTGAAGGAAAGAACGATGAAAACTAGATTATCAGTGATTTGATGAAAGGTTGACAGAGGCAATCTGCTGAAGAAAGGGAATAACAAAGATTGACAAAACAAAATTTTGAAAAGGAGCATTGTTAAAAGGTTGATAAGTTGAAAATCAGTTAAGTTTTGTACGTCAAACACAAAGTTCTATAAAAACGATGAAAGATAATTAATATCTCATGTACTTTTTTCAAGTTATCAAGGTAACTTTACAGCTGAAATTAATTTATAATCTATTGATTAGTTACAGGAACCTAGATATACAATATTTATGAGATATCTTTGCGTATGGCTTGGTTTAGTACTAATTAATTTGGAAATATTTTTTTTTTTAAATAAATATGTCCTTGTTAAACAAGTACATATACATCTTCCTACGTTCCCTAAAATAAGCAAATAAATGCTTGTGCTATAGGTGAACGAAATCGGTCGAGGCAGGATTCGAACTCGCGACCACTGGATTACTAACCCAGCGCGCTAACCGCTCTTCCATCGACCCATCTATATATAATACATTTTGAACTTTACAACGATTTAAAGTTGAAAATTGTTTTATAATATTTTTTTTTCATTTTGAGTCAATTCACAAAGTAGGTATTCTAATTTGTATGGAAAATTTTTAGCATTTTCATGAAATGAGTTTGTTAAATTATTTTTAATTAAAACATTTTTTTTTTTTTTTTTAATTTTGTCAATGCTGACGGTGTTGAATATGTAGAATTCCATAATGGGTATTTTAAATCAAACAAATGATTTGGTCTACATATATATTTTTTCCTGAGTCCAGGACGACCATTTCAGCTTATTAGGCCCTTATCAACTGGCCTAATAAGCTGAAACGGTTTCAGCTTATTAGGCCCTTTCTTATATACTAAAATTCGGTACATTTTTGCAGTTATGGATTGTTCAAAACAGTTGTAATATGGTTTATGTTGGGAATTACGTCGATGCAGGTGTTTAGGTAGGTAATGAAAAAACCTACAGTACAGCTGTTTAAAAATATAAAGTCTTTACCGAAAAGGGTGAAGATCAGACGTTTTATTGTGGGTTAGTTTTTGTCTGTATACCAGTGGTCCAATACAATACAATACAATACAATACAATAGGTGAGGCAAAATTACAGGTATTAGGTATACAACCAGATTCACAACATTTAAATCGAGATCATTCTATACAAATTAATAAATTAAAGCTAAACGTGGACTATACAATTAAACTTAGAGACACTTAAAACAATAATGGTGAATAATAGTGGTAGGTACATGGTGTGTAGGTATATAAAAATAAATAATTGCACATAATTAAAAACTAGGCATATCCAATTAAATTAGAAACATTGCATAATAAATGAACGACAGTGGTAGATAATTAAAAACTAGGTGTATACAATTACATTACATAGAAACATTGGATAACATAACTGAGCAATAGTGTTAAGTAATATAGATAGGAAATTGATGTGCATATAATTAAAATGTGGCATATACAATAAATTAATTAGGTAACAAAACAAACAGTGGTACCTAAGTAATGCAGCATAGATAGATAAATCCTAAAGCATATACCTAATATTACATTTTTTGTTCAGACTTATTCTAGTTACATACATATTTTGTGAGAAAAGAGTAATATTATTATTTCGTTCTAAACATGTTTAGGAGAGGTGAGCTGTACATATTTATTTGTTCGTTTATTATATTTTCGTGTAAATTTTTATTGATTTCTAGTTGCTCTAAAATATTCAGTTTTAGGGCTTTATTATTTATATGGATAGGTATAGGTTTATTTGCGTCGGTCAGGTTGTGATTGTTTTGTACAAGATGTTTTGTACAAGATGTTGGGATGATTCTATTTTATTTTGTTGAAAGGCCCTCCTGTGTTCTATAAATCTGGTAGCAAAGGACCTACCTGTTTGGCCTATATATATATTGCGTCACAATCTTCGCATTTGATTTTATATACACCGGATTTGTCGAGATTATTTATTTTATTTTTACAGTTTTTTATGTGACTGCCTAGTGTATTGTTTATTTTAGACGAAATATGTATATTTTCTTTTTTCAAAAGTTTTATTAGTTTTTGGGAAATATTTCCAAAATTTTCTATCGTACCGGAAGTGACAAAATTTGTTTTTTTATTATTATCATTTGGGTAAATCGTGTTTATGTTCTTCCTGTGTATCATTTTATTTAAGATATTTTCAATTATATCACTGTTGAATCCATTACTATTGGCGATTTTTTTGATAACAATAATTTCTTTGTTGTATGTTTCCGTGTCCAATGGTAAGTTAATAAGTCTATAGGTATGTCGGTTTCCTAAATATGTCGAATTTATGTTTATTGTCTAATTTTTGGATTTTAATGTCTAGAAAGTTTATTGATCCGTTCATTTCATGTTCAATTGTAAATTTAATGTTTTTATGTATAGAATTAGCGAATTCGAAAAATTTATCAATTTGTCTGGATGTATCCCATGGGTAAACGATGGTTTACCCATGGGATCTCCTCTAAGTTGCCTAATGGCTGAGATATTTATGGATTACGTTGAAAACATAATTGCAAACTTATCATACTCCAAAAACATAAAATACTATTTTAGATACGTTGATGATATCATTATATGCTGGACCGGTTCAAGAGTCCAAGGCTTCTCGTAATATATCAAAGAAGTAAACATTCTCCGAACTAAACATTCAAGTACGTTGTACATCTACTACTATTCACTGTGTACTAACTGTCTACATGTACAACATTACTTAGTTGAAACAGTCACGTAATATTGGTGTATTTGGTTCAGTCGATGGTCTGATGTACTCTGCAAACACATTGATTTATTTATCGAATGTTTTGCTAAGGCAGACGACGTTGATCCCGCTAACCTTAACTGAAGGGAAATATCACTATGTCGGCAGCAGATCCAGTCTGCCTTTAGCTCCGCCAACATCCTTAGACGTTCAGGTGTCAAACATACAATTGGATAATATCTGACAGCTTTCCAATATTTATCTTGCACGTGCCGCTCGCTTCCATCTGATGCTATTTTCAAAATATTTTATATTATCTTTATCATCCAATCTATTTCAGTTTCGATGTTCTCGGATCCGACAAATAAAAATATGTCTGAATTTATGTCAATTGAAAATGTGACTTCCTACACGATGTTGCATCCAATATAATAGATGTGCCTACCTGATTTTTCATCAATATTGAAAGTTTCTTATACTTTTGTAAAAACATTACCTACCTACATTGATACTAACAACCAAAAAATATATTTTGCCGCCATAGAATTATAAAAGTATAGAATACTCTTTAGCCTGCAGTATATATGACTGCTTTATGTTGACTAATTTGGTTAACATTTTGCTACGAGCATTCAGTAATCATTGGCCTTCTGCGTGATCCGTTCTCCAAATAGGAAGATTTTTAACTGCTTGCAAAATTATTTACGGAATAGTTAGCAAAATAGCAAAATAACTTGCTAAATTATAGCAGAGTCATACATATATTGACACGAGCCGGCCAATAAAACGGCTTCACTTTTTCAGCGAGGTATTGTATGGGAATGAGTATTCTATAGTTTTATTATTATTCTATGTTTGCCGCATAGTCATTAAATATTCCTGATGTTTATTTTGTTAAACTGCTCTGAAAATAGATGTTTACTCATAAACTTACTACATATTGTCAATTTGTTTTGAAATGTTCTATCTACGTCTCGATTTGTAAACACATGTACCTACTTGTATTTTTTATGTTCTCGTATATTCCTTTACTTACGACCTTGGTACTCAAAAACTCAAATAATGGTCGTGAGTAAAAATAATTGTATTTACCTACTTCCATTTGAAACATTTATATGTATGTATATTCATATTACCGATTCATTTAAAATAAAAAAAATCAGTCGTCAGTAAACTCACAACTTTCTCTCGAACAAAATCGTTTAAAAAATAACCGAAAATCACAACTATTGTGATTTTAACAATACCTACATACGTACCAACCAACACGAAGATGGGAGCCTACCAAGTTACTTTGTATAGACATCTACATGAAATAATAAAAGTTTTCGAGATGAAAAAATAGATAAAGGTTTTATTTTATGTAAGTCCCGGATAAGTTTTATGCCATTGTCGCTTCGTCTTACATCTTCATCGTTGGATTTATACCACAATTATTAAAGGAAAAAAGAAAGAAATGAGAAAAGTAGGCCCTTTTTATCTGGATTGTTCCTTTCATTGCTATTCACACGTTTTCATCCACATGTTTAGGATTCCTTCGTATACCATATTTCTCAACTTTGGGCATTCGTCGACGGCTCTTCAATGAGATTATTCCGTATTTTTCTTAGTAAAGGGACAAGATATGTATGTATATTATAATACTTAGTAACAAAAGAAGGTACAACAAGGAAACTGTTTATACTCGCCTTATTGGGAATGAACTTGTATCAAAGCAATTATACAATATTCACATTAAACTTCTCCTTTAAAATAAAAAAAGGTTAGTTAATTGAACTATGATTGGACTTAAATATATTAAATTGTACTATTATAGTAAAATACCAGAAAATAATAAAACATCGTTTTAGTAAAATACTTCTTAAATTCTTAAAAAATCCGAGGTATTCACAAAGTAAACGTTGATAATTTTGATATTTCATAATAAGATAAAAAATTGACATGTAAAACTTACAAACGAAATAAAAAACTAACCCAATTGAAATAGGTAATACAAGGACTTCGGATTATTTAGGCATGTCAATAAAAAGATTGAATTAGTCTATATGAATTAATAAGAAATTGTAGCGAACAAGAGTAATATTTTAAAAGCCGTAGTTAAATAATTCATTGATGCCAACATAACATGAGAGAAAGTTAATCCGGAAAATGGCGTATCCACATTTTGTCAAAGGGCCGAGATATTCTTATCTTTTATACCCCATCATAAAGTTCCGGAACGTTTTGTAAAATATTTATATGGAGGATCAGTGTGTGTGTGTGTGTGTGTGTATGTGTGTGTACTTACATTCTAGGTAGGTACAATATCTATACCAATCTACTACTTTCCTATACCTTCTACCACAACCACTGATTTCTAATCTTTCCTACTCTAATTTTGTAACCCGTTAAACACGAATGTCTTCCAGAGGTTTTGATGTCTCTGGAAAACATATTTTTGCATGTAAAGAAATTATTTTCTGTATAAAACCAATGCTAATTATTTATGAGACACAATGAAACATATAGAAGTATGAACTTATAGGTATTTTTGAAACATCTCTATAGAGATGGAAGAAGAGAGATTGTGGATGGAAGGCAATTAGAAAGACATTTTTACGGGGCTTATGACCTGTCATCAGCTGGTTTGAATTCCAAAATCTCTCTTCTTTCATCTTTATTGAGAAGTTTTAAAAATAACAATAAGTTCATACTTTTATGTGTTACATTGTTTCTCATATTTTTGCATATATTTAAACGTGTTCTTTTTCCTCTTGGGATCTGTTTTTGCATATAGTTCTCGTGGGACAACATTCTCCAGCTATTTCACCATCTCTTTCCTGGTCTTCTGAATTGGTGATTTCTTTCTGATATGCTGTTTTTTACGTTAAAATCTGTCACTGTTCATTATTTCCACGGGGTCCCGCCAAAGTCTTCTCTTTTTCCTGATCCATTTTACAATGTCCTCCATGTTGCAGGCTCTAGGAATTACTGTGTTTCAAATTCCTTCATGTCTTTATTTTATAATCTATTTATTTCAATTTGATTTGTTTAAACCACGAATGATTTATTTGAGTCAAACAGTTTTGAAGCGACCTCATCGTACTCAGCACGGATGATGGATGAGTTTTTATACGTACTATAAGAAAGCGCTGGATTTGTAACCGGTATCAAATATTAATAGATACTTATTCGTGTTAAAAAAAGTGATTTTACAAATAACAGATTAAGATGGAAAGATTGTTGTGGAGTATTGAGTACTGATCAGTGATTTAAAATTATTTTTCAAACAAAACCGTTGTCAAAAAAATTGTGCATACTAATTCACAATCCACTTTTGAAATCATTATTCGAACTTTTCGTATTAGACAAGCTTTACCGAGTGTATGAGCCAATCGGCATTCAATATGTAGATATTTACTGTGTTTACGCAACAGAACACGAAAGATATTAATAAAAAAATACCGTGATGGCAGTTTGAATATCCCTGTCAGCGCTGAATTTTGCGGGAAGTTTAATCGCCCGTACGCGGCCACTCGACCGCGAGCTGGAATGCTTATTTTTACAGTTTTATAGGCCCGTCTCTCTCTCTCCATACATACATACACACATACCAACAACCACCCCATGAATTTATTGAACTGGGTAGGACGTAGGACCGCTACCCAACTATTTGTACGTGCGAAAACTGATAACGTGATGTGACGTCTTCCAACTCAGATCGAATCACTTATACTGAAACGACACGATCATCAAACTAAATATCTTTATTTTGATGGTTTATCACATCTAACAACACGCATATACAAAAAAACAAACGAGTACATTTTGACAATGTTTTAGTCAGGTTTTTTTTTTATTTTTGTAAAAATGAATATGTCCTTGTTAAATAAGTACATATACATTTCCTAAATTCCCTTAATTAAGCATAAATGCTTGTGCTATAGGTGAACGAAATCGGTCGATGCAGGATTCGAACTCGCGACCACTTGATTACTATCCCAGCGCGCTAACCACTCTGCCATCGACCCATTTAAATATTGTGTAGTTTAAATATATTTTTATTTCGATAATAATTAGAATGTAATTAATTTAGTCTTCATACTTATAAGAAAAACACTCGAAGGTACTGAGAAGGTGTGTGATAATGGAACAGATTTTGATATGCTTCAACACTTCCTTCCACCAACAGTCAGCGATAGAGGCAATGAGACTCATGAAAATTTTACTCTCAGGGTCATGTTTTTAATCGTGAACTTATATGAAGACAAAATGAATTCAAACAATTATATTAAATTAAATAAAAATATCAACTGAATATGAGAGATAATGATGTACTGCATTAGGAAGACAGAGAGATAACGCACTTTGAGATATTTACATTTTTATTGTAGAAATAAATTATAATACATGACTCTAAAATATCAAACTTTGTTTGTATAGTACCAACTATTTCCTATAAGAGGAAAATGAAAATTGAATATAAAAGTGAAATTTTTAAATATTTGTTATAAAAATAATGTTAAAGATTGAAACTTATATATAACATGAATTTACATCAAAATCAAATCAAACAAAATCTCTTTCATATCATACTCAAAATCATGATTTCAATCTATATTAGGTTCAAACATAATGGATTCACATTCATATATTCAGACAATAAAATCATAGAGGTATAACTCATCATACAGCTATGGAGTAAACATTATAAAACAATATCGACTCGCAGCGTGAATAAGGAGATCCCCTCGATGACCAATATCTTCAAATGAATCCGGTTGTAGAAGATGTATTTAGATTTTAAAATTCTCGTGACTATTTGTATCTTGATCCCTCCATGTTACAATAAAATCCAAGTGAAGAAATTTGTTTGTGTCCAAGTAAAAATCCAAATGAAGAAATTGTCTCCGACAATTTCCTATATGTGACTCCTTTGTCGTCAGTTATAAAATTTTAGGTTAGGCAGAATTAAATGTCGTACATTTCATCGTCGTGTATATGCAAGCATGGTAATTGCAAAATAATATCCAAATAAAATATATTTCCAATGGAAAACTAAATGGAATAACATTCGAATAATCCATTTGTAGAATTAAATAAAAATTATTTTCGTCAGAATGGGTGCGCAATATCAGGGTAGGATTGAATTTGGGATGACTGACATTTATATCAGCATCTAGATTATAGAAAAGAAAACAGGATTATTGGTTTGAAAAATGATCTCTCGCCAAACTATCTTGACATACGAACACATAAAACAAACTTACCCCAAATTCAGAAATTCAAATCGACGTCGGCCGCCATTTTCCTACACTGGCCGTACCGCTTCGATAGGTGTATGCAAAAAGAAAGAATTTGACATAAGCTTTGCTAATCATAAAAAATATTGCCACCTGACAAAAATCAATTTAGTGTGTTCGCACAAAAAAAACTATAAATTCCCAATTATTAATTTTTCCCTATACATAATTTTCTATAACATGACATACCCGCAACCCCACATAAAAAAAATTTAATAGAAATTTTTTTTTAAAAAAAAAACTGAAAATTGCAAATTATGAAACCAACCCAGAGATCATAAATCAAACCGAAGGATATGAAAAGAAAAAAGGAAATCATTTGCATCATAAATCATCATCCTGAAACAGTTACACAATAGACATGGTAAAACAACGATATACTTATCTACCATTCAAAAAAATATAACCTGAAACATACAAAATCATGTTAACGGATTAAAAAATATTGACCTGTAAAACGAATACTGTTTGAAATATAAAATATTATTCCTTCAGAACATAACCTTCTAATATGTATCCCCAATTCCTAAATACAAATATCTCAAAAAATTTAACTTTAAAATATTTAAGTACAATTTGACATAACAGAGTTCCGCTTGTAAGAAAAGAAAACTCCTAACAAAAACAAAAAAAATGATCCCAATTAATGAAATAACATAACACCCAATTAAATGATAAAATAAAATTAAAACGACTCATTTAGAGTTACTTTATGATCTTTTATTACATCAATTTTTACAAGTATCACTTTATAACAAGTGAAACTTACACCCTAAATCCCAAAAATAATTGAAGGCTCACAAGAAGACTACAATTTTTAAATTTAAAACTTTTCCCCTAACAAATTTTTAATTATTAGTAGAAAATTTGACTAAAAATACTCTCATATATCGCTCATTTTCATTTTTTAGCTAAAACGACCGAAAAGGCTTTAGCATAAAGAATAATCTCTCAAGTCGCAAAGTACTTTCAAGCGAGATATAAAAAAAAAATGATCTCTTGGGAAATCAGATGTCCTCAAGCGAAATACAAAGATTTCTTGGCTCATCGGATACCCTCAAGCGAGATACAAAATGCAAAATCCAATTATAAGCCGGAAAAATGCAGGAGCTATCATATGGGATGGAAAGTCTTAATATAAATATTATATAATTCCTAAAAAAAAATATAACATTTAACACAAAAACTGGTTAAACATTATTTAATACTATTCCTAACATCAATTATAAAAAATTAAAAACCCCAAATCTTCAAAATAAATTTTAAAACATTTAATAAATTATGACAAAATGTCAATTATCACATCTATGAGATTCCATAGAATGAAATTCAGTTCAAGACCAAACAACCACACCTTCATATCTTGTATATAAAAGAAAATAAATAAATAAATTATTAATTAGCAGTGACATCACATACAAGATCCCTTCTCAATTAAAACTATTTAAACAAATAAATTCTGGAACCTATATATTTTATGTTTTCACACAGATTACTACAAATTAATATTAAAATTATTCATTATTAAAAATTAATTTTAAACCCTTCTCATGTTTCCTGTGATTTGATGTCTATCACTCAATGATTAAAGAAATTTGTATTTCTTTTACCCACAAAACGATGTAACCCATCACAATAAAATCTCAAATTCAATATTAAAATTTAATCTATCAGAATCAAATTCATAAAACTGATTTATACAAAAAAAAATATACAATACCACAGAAATTTAAAACAAATTCACAATTTGTTTCTACTATTTGATCTCCATTACCAGATTTTTAAATTGTTTTGTATTCAGATTATATTATATTATGGTCGCACCACCATAACACCATACATCTAACGATAACAATATAATGTGCGGTTTACATTGTCACCTAAAAACAAAATAACATCTGACGATAGATATCCAACAATATTTACAAATAAAATTAATCATATATAAATTGTGAAGTAATGTAACTAACTGATGTCAGTAAAAAAAAATCATAATAAAATGTAAAATATTCATTTGTAAATCCCCAGTCTACATTATAAAAAAAAATAATATTTGTACCTAAAATAACCTTGTATGTTATGTCGATACCAATACTAACACATCACATCAAAATAAACATTCAAAAATAAAAAAAAATAAAATGTTTAAAACAAATCTATCTACAATAAATATTTCACCCCCATTCTGACAATCACCATTCATCATAATAAAAGATTCTAAAAATCTCTAAAAAAAAAATTCTAAAAATCTCTAAATAAAAAAAACTATTTACTTTTAATTAAATTTTTAAATTTGAATAAAGTGAAACAATTATCACTAAATATTAGTTGGATGATATTGAAATGCAAAATATTATGCTTAAAATGGTTTGAATCTAAAATAAATAATCAACGTTAACTCTTGTTGAGGTTCACTATGCATTTCCCCAGTCTTTGTGATTATAAAACATTATTTTATTTGATAAAAAAAAAATAAAAAAATATATGAACATATTAATAGTCGCTCATTAATACTTTACATTGATGACAGGAAACGACAAACTTGGACACTGTTAGATCCATATACAGCGGGATCCTAGAAAAGCATACAAAAAAATTCGAAATTAGTTCAATGGACGTAAACAATCAATCACTGTCATCCCATTATCAACCCTGTTTAACAATATCCTTGATATGAAAATTCCCAACTTTTTTATTTGACATATCAGCAAGTGTATAAACTAAAGGTGAAATTTTTCCAATTATTTTATTCTTTACATAACGAGGAGCCAATTTACTAGTAAAATAATCAACACTTTTGGACAAAGGAAAATTTTTTCTATAAACATAATCACCAACGTTATATTCTTTTTCAATCCGACCCTTATTATATTCACCAGCCACTCTTTTAGACGCTTCAAACAAGTTATCTTGAACTTTTATGAAAATATCATTTAAATAAGAAAGTTTGTCAATATAATCATTTGGGAGCTCAACTGTCACTTCATCAAATGAGGAAGGCCCAGTATCATATCTATTATGATGATTACCTTTTATTATGAATTCCCTTCCAAAAAAGATAAAGTATGGAGTATAACCAGTAGACATATTAATTGATGAATTCATCGCAGAGCAAATAGGGATAATGTGACTACACCAATCTCGTTGTCTATCGTGAACCATTGCTGCAAGCGCCGTGATGGCTGTTCTATGGTACCTTTCGACGATGTTGGCTTGGGGCGTATAAAGAGACGTATAATATAAATATGGGATGTCATATTTTTTAATTAAATCCTTGAATTTATTGGCAGTGAATTGAACTCCATTATCGGCTAAAATAATGGCTGGAACCCCATATGGTAAGAAAATATAGTTCTCCAAATTCTTCACAACATTTTCGGCATTTGCTTTTTTCATAGGAAAAAGCCACAAATATTTGGAAAATGCGTCCAAAACTGACAGAATATATACATTACCAAGTTTTGAACGAGGAAAAGGGCCCACTATGTCGGTCGAAATCATAACCATCGGTTTGTGTATTTTACTGCTACTTGACATTAATCCTAATGGTTTTTGTTGGTAAAATTTAAACATTTTACAAGATTCACAACCATTGATATATTCCCTCACTTCTAAAAACATACGAGGCCAATAATACAATAATTGAATTTTTTTGAACGTCTTAAAAATACCTAAGTGAGCAGATTCGACCGAGTCATGATGAGATTTAATTATACCTAATCGATCCTTTTTTGGCACTACTAATTTCCATTCAAACTCTTTTAACAATGGTGAATCAATCTTAGTATAGCGAAAAAGTTTTTCGTCCTTTATCATATAATTCAGAAATTCCTGTGATTTATTTTTACAACCATTATACACTCTCATATACCAATGATCTTCTATGACGTCAATGGTATTTAAAGTCGCCACCTCGACGCGGGATAATGCATCGGGGACAACGTTCAGAGCGCCACGTCTATGAATTACTTCAAAAGAGAACTGTGAAAGTTCCGTAGCCCATCTGGCAAGACGACCAGTCGGATTCTTCAATGTAATAAGCCATTTCAAGCTAGAATGATCAGTGATTAATTTGAATTGTGAACCGTCCAAGTACGGACGAAAATGACGAATAGCTTCTAAAGCAGCCAATAATTCACGTTCAGTTATTGCGAAATTAATTTCATTTTTATGTAATGATCTTGAGTAATAAGCAATGACGTGCTCATTCCCGTCTATTATTTGAGACAAAACAGCGCCGATTCCTACTGAGCTGGCGTCAGTATGCAATTCAAAAGGAAAAGAGAAATCAGGGTTTCTTAATAAAGGGGCCGTAGTCAATGCCACTTTTAATGAATTAAAAGCTTTATTCGCTTCATCACTCCATTTAAAATTACTAATCCCTTTTCTCACACTTGTTAAACGAGTAAGAGGCACTGACAAATCAGAAAAATTTTTAATAAAGCGACGATAGTATGAACAAACCCCAATGAACTTTCGGATATCTTTCGCACATTTCGGAGTGGGAAAATTTATTACAGATTCAATCTTTTGAGGGTTTGTTCGAAGCCCATGTGAATCAACAATATAACCCAAATATTTCAACTCTTTCCTACAAAATTCGCATTTTTTTAAATTTATTGTGAAATTTGCCTCTTTTAATTTATTTAAAACTTGTTTTAATATTTTTATATGGGACTCAAAATCGGGGGACAAGACAATTAGATCGTCTACATAAATAAATACAGACTTATCAAATTCAGGACCAAAAATTTGTTCCATCGCTCTCTGCATTTCGGCTCCTGAATTTTTTAAACCAAAGGGTAAAACCGTAAATTCAAATAATCCACGACCAGGTACAACAAATGCCGTCTTTTCGCGCGAGGAATCATCTAACCTGATCTGCCAATAAGCTTTGCTAAGGTCGAGGCTTGTAATATAGGTAGCCCCATTTAAGTTCTGTAAAATGGACTGAATATGAGGAAGAGGATAAGAATCTCTTACAGTGACTGAATTAAGCTTCCTACTATCCAAACAAAATCGAGAGGAGCCGTCTGGTTTTGGAACCATTATAACGGGGTTACTCCAAGGTGATTTCGAAGGCTGAACTACACCGAGCGACAACATATCATTCAATTCATTCTCCAATTGGGCCAACCGCGCCGGTGATAGAGGATAATATCGTTGTTTTATAGGATCACCTGTAGTGATAATCTTATGTTGGACAATATTGGTTCTCCCCAGTCCTTTTTTTTCGAAAGAAATTTCTTCGAATTGAATAATTATTTTATTCAATTCTTCTTTTTCTTTGAAGGATAAATCAGAGGGCACAGATAACGCACCAATACAGTTCAACATTTCAGAATCTTTTAGTACCCGAACATTTTTCAATAACTCAGGACATAAATCGAATTTATACAAACAGTCCACCCCCAAAATTATATCTGGATTTAAATTATTAACTATTAAAAAATCAACATTTTTCGTTATATTGTCAACGCTTATAGGAAGAACGACCATTTGTGTTACTGACTGATTACCTTGGTTAGCTAATGAGATAAATGTATTAACATTTTTTATATTTAAAATATGACGAGGTAAAGAATTAAAAAAATTTACACTCATACAACTCACCATAGCACCAGAATCTAATAGACCATTTGAAATTATGTTCTGTATTTTAAAAATCAAGTAAGGTCTAATATCTTTATTTTTACAACAAATAATTGGAGCGACCTTTAAACTGGTCATAAATAATTTAACAAACTGTAAATACTCCTTCCAAGCAATCGGATCCTCATAACTTATGCGCTGGGATGGACCCCCAGCGATACTTCGTTTTTTGATGACGAAGCAACATTAATTGGAACGCTCGACGTTACAAAATTATTATTAGACACCAGTTTATTCTTACTATTTTTCCTGCAACAATCTCGAGTTAAAATATTCGCTTTTTTACAAATAAAACAAATAAAACCCTTAACCTTTTGACATTTAGAAAAATGATGACCCGCACTATTACATTTTTGACAAATAATATAATTTTTTTCTGTGATTGTCGATACAATGGGATGTGAATTGTTATTATTTTTCATGACGTTATTAACAAAAAATTTAAATTTGTTTTCCTTAGTATACCTAAAACTATTCCCTTCATAAATCCTGGCAATTTTTATCAGTTCCTTTATTGTTTTTCCTTGATTAGACATTATTAAAGGTTCAAATTCAGGTCTGATATTTCTCGAGACAAGGTGAAAAAGACGCTGTTCGGGCCAGGGATAATCTAACATTCCGGCCAAATATTCGATATATGTGAGGAATTCGGAAACTTTTTCATTAGGAAGCTGAACCCTTAAAATGAGGTTCTGCTGTTTGTCGAAATCTGAACAGTGATCCTCGAATCTATCTATAAAACCTCTTTTCAATTCTTCCCAATTGTTATAATACGTATGGTTAGAGCGGTACCATACACTAGCGATGCCTGACAAAAGGTCAGCGAAAGCTCTAAATAGTTGTTTTTCTGGAATTAAACGTGCTTGTCTATAAATATTAAGCTCATCCAAAAACTCACGGACATCAGAAGTACCATCATAACGCAACTTTAAGTCATTTAAACCCGACACCTTTACATCGCGTATAAAATGAGGGGGTTCGTGATCTATATTTGACTTTGGCAAATCACTTTGCATATTTTCTGATACTACTTTATTTTTACGATTCGGAATTTCAGATAAATTCAAATAATTGGTAAAATCTGAGACTTGACATGGATAATCGTTCACCGCACTACTTTTGTTAACAATGTCATCATCTTCATCTATTGCTGATTGTTTCAACAACTTTTTGACATTACTAATTGTACTATTATATAATCTTGCTTGTAATCTTAGATCCTTTAATTTGTTGGCTGATGGTAAACCACGCATTTTTAAATGATTTATTAATTCCACTTTCGAGTTAAAAATTGAATCTGGAATAGGTTCCATAATTAATCGTTTTTAAAATTAAACAATCGAACTAGATTAAACTGATAGATAATGTATAAAACACTTCACAAATAAAAAATGTTGAACTTTTGACACTTCGGTTCATATAAAAAAAAACTGATTTCAGAATAAGAATTTATGATTTACATAAATGGACTACTCGAAAAGAATAAAAAAAAATACAAAAAGTCAACGATTACCCAACTATTGTTCAATATTCTTTAGATATCTCAAAGATGAAACCAAAACTTTATTTTGAATTTGACAAGATGATTTCTGCGTCAAACAAGTATATGAAAATTACGATTAACTTTATAGTATGTTGTATTAAACGTTCAAAAACCATAAATAATATCAGACTGACCTTAAAACGATTCTGAATAACAGTAATTTGATAATATTCATCCTATTAAACCATATTTAACGTTTATTATTAACGCATTATATTTACAATGTCAGAATGACAACTCGTATTTATGTCGGTAAGAAGATTTCTATAATATATAACAATTAATCGCTCGTGATATTCGAAATACAGAAAATATTGAATAGATAACTGAATCACATAAAAGTATGACCGTTTATTCACAGGTGGCGTTAATTCGTTTCTATAAAATTCATTGAACAAATAATTATTGATTCCCTTTAAAATAACAAATAATGACCTCTTTTTAAAAATAAAACACTATATTTAATGATAAACAAAATCACACCTCAATATGGGATATTAATCTTCCTAAAAATAACTGGAAAAATGCATAATAAACTCAAAAAATATATAAAAAAAACTGTAGTAGTGAAAAATTCAATATAATAAATAATACCTTTTTACCTTCACTTATTTGTATTAAATGTGAGATTTTCCCTTTAAAATCATCTGAATATTATGGTATTAATGTAAAAGCTTCCAGAAGCGAATCTCGAATAAAACAAAATCCAAAATCTGAAAATTGTAAAAAGAATTAATCACACCTGTTAAACAACGATGAAAAATTTTCACACTTCCCCCTTTAACAAATGAATCCCCCTAGAATACTAATTGAAAATTATTTAACAATTCCTTTCCACACTATAATGAAATTAAAAAATAAATTTTGATAAAACACCAAAACTAAATTGTTTATATTTAAGAAGAAAAGAAAAAAAATTAAAATGAATATGTTGAAATATTCTCCAAAAAAAAAATCACTAAGTTATTCTTCCAATTAATAATCAACTTTTCAAACAAGAACTTTCTTTTCAAAAAAATAATTAAAATTGAATTTGTAAATATGACTGTTCACTTCCAAAGTTGGAAAAGATCTGTCTCCCCACAGAATGCAATTACAATAATACAATAATTATAATTTCCCTCAAAAAAAAATACACTCAACAATAATTCTTGTCACTAGGTAATTAATAATTTTTTACTGAAACAATACATTCTGTACAACATTCTGCATATATAAAAAAATTCAAATTATGTAGGTAATGAAATTTCTTTTGACATTGAAAATTTGTCAAATATAAAAAAAAATCTTCAAATAAATGCTTCTGTATGCTGGAATAAAAAGAGACATAATAAAATTCAGATTCTTTCAACGATCAGTTATAAAATGATAGAAAAAACACAAAACAATCACTTAACTTTTGACGATGTGAGATATGCTCAAAGCCAAATTGTATTGATGTTGTACATAACTGAGCATCAGATCTTTCCTGGTCATCCTCCAAGCCATGTTGATCATCTTAGTGTCCTTGTCAGTTTTAAGGAAGGTTAAAAGGTGGGATTTATATGGAATATAGGAGTTCCTACCTAACGTAAACTTTCTATAGATTCTACCTATTAATCTCTCCCCTCCAAACACAGTACAACAAGATAAAGGTATAAAATTTAAAATCTGGGCGCCAGTCCTCACATAAATTCACGATCCATGAACGCCTAATAGTCCACGCCAAAGAATTTTTAAAAATTAAGCTCCTCGATGTGACTTTAATGAGAAGGGGTTCCACGTTGGGCCGCCAATGAGAAGGTGTGTGATAATGGAACAGATTTTGATATGCTTCAACACTTCCTTCCACCAACAGTCAGCGATAGAGGCAATGAGACTCATGAAAATTTTACTCTCAGGGTCATGTTTTTAATCGTGAACTTATATGAAGACAAAATGAATTCAAACAATTATATTAAATTAAATAAAAATATCAACTGAATATGAGAGATAATGATGTACTGCATTAGGAAGACAGAGAGATAACGCACTTTGAGATATTTACATTTTTATTGTAGAAATAAATTATAATACATGACTCTAAAATATCAAACTTTGTTTGTATAGTACCAACTATTTCCTATAAGAGGAAAATGAAAATTGAATATAAAAGTGAAATTTTTAAATATTTGTTATAAAAATAATGTTAAAGATTGAAACTTATATATAACATGAATTTACATCAAAATCAAATCAAACAAAATCTCTTTCATATCATACTCAAAATCATGATTTCAATCTATATTAGGTTCAAACATAATGGATTCACATTCATATATTCAGACAATAAAATCATAGAGGTATAACTCATCATACAGCTATGGAGTAAACATTATAAAACAATATCGACTCGCAGCGTGAATAAGGAGATCCCCTCGATGACCAATATCTTCAAATGAATCCGGTTGTAGAAGATGTATTTAGATTTTAAAATTCTCGTGACTATTTGTATCTTGATCCCTCCATGTTACAATAAAATCCAAGTGAAGAAATTTGTTTGTGTCCAAGTAAAAATCCAAATGAAGAAATTGTCTCCGACAATTTCCTATATGTGACTCCTTTGTCGTCAGTTATAAAATTTTAGGTTAGGCAGAATTAAATGTCGTACATTTCATCGTCGTGTATATGCAAGCATGGTAATTGCAAAATAATATCCAAATAAAATATATTTCCAATGGAAAACTAAATGGAATAACATTCGAATAATCCATTTGTAGAATTAAATAAAAATTATTTTCGTCAGAATGGGTGCGCAATATCAGGGTAGGATTGAATTTGGGATGACTGACATTTATATCAGCATCTAGATTATAGAAAAGAAAACAGGATTATTGGTTTGAAAAATGATCTCTCGCCAAACTATCTTGACATACGAACACATAAAACAAACTTACCCCAAATTCAGAAATTCAAATCGACGTCGGCCGCCATTTTCCTACACTGGCCGTACCGCTTCGATAGGTGTATGCAAAAAGAAAGAATTTGACATAAGCTTTGCTAATCATAAAAAATATTGCCACCTGACAAAAATCAATTTAGTGTGTTCGCACAAAAAAAACTATAAATTCCCAATTATTAATTTTTCCCTATACATAATTTTCTATAACATGACAGTACGTAAGAGGTTAGAGGTCAATCCATTATCGTATATTTATTCGATTGGATTGAATGACTTTATAATACGAAATATTATATTTTATAAGTCTTAGAATTAATACATGATAAAAAAGGATTGCTTTACATTTCCCAAAATATTTCTCGTAATACCAGCTTTAGATTGCATTTATTTTACACAAAAAGTCTACTGGGAACGATATAAACTAAAACTCATGAAGATCCAGTGAATAAAACGTCCATAAGAGTAGTATATTCTAATTTTATGTGATCTCTGACTTCAATTGCTTGTTAAGAGAATCAATTGACTGAAACCGATCATATATATGACTGTAAATTACTGAATCGGCCTCATCTATTTCGTTTGCTATAGTCACTTGATTTTTTTTTCGATCGAAAATGAGATGAGTATTCTAATTATTTGGATTCAAACGTATGTGATTTTGTTTAGTATTTGAAGAGGTAAAATATCGTCAGTGCGTATCTTGCAAAATTTTGTATAGTGAGAAATGAATGAACATATATATATATTACAAAAATCAAAAATCTTTAATAAGTTTTTTTTTATTCGTCAGATGAAAGAAAACATATTTTTAATATTTGAAAAGTGGGTAATAGAAAGTCAAAACTGTCAAATCTTCAATAAAAAACATTCTCAAACTGATATAGGCAGTAGCAACCATAGAGGCCGACAGGACCAGGTGATCGACGACATGTGCTACGTAGAGATGAAGAGGCTGACGGAGGACAGGGCAGAGTGGAGTAGAAGAGAGGTAGCCATAGCTGTTACAGACCAATCCTAGTATTGCACCTTAGAAGAAGATGGGCAGGAGATCTTTGAGAAGACCGAGGCAGAGACCGATTGACAATGTTACCCGAGATCTGAATATGTTGAATGTTGCTGCTGACAGGAAGGCTTGGAAATCCATTGTTCAGGAGAATAAAGTTCTACTGGAGTTACATATATGGCCATCAGAATTAAGTAGATAAGTAGTGGGAAGTTAAAATAGTGATAAAATATTTAAAACGAAATTGAATGAAAAACAGTTTAAACTGTTAGAGAGATGATACTATTAATACGATGTCTTTTTTCATTAAAACTAAAAAAGCAACAAAAGTATTTTAAATTAGGTACAAGTTCGGTCTGCTAAAGCATTTTTGCATCTTCGATAGCATTATACAGAGATATTTTTCATAGATCTTCTATTTACATCGAATTCGTAACGGACATCATGTCGAGAATGTATATAATTTTTTTTTTTTTTTTTTTTTTATTTATTTAACAAAAACAATACAATGTTCACATATAAATCACAATTTAAAAAGGTATACAATTTTCATCATATAATTCATAATAACCCTCTTTAATTGAGATAAAATCTCGTGTTAAAAGAGGGGAGTATCTATTTAATATTATTACATTTACCAAAACATTGTACATCTACTAAAAAATATGAAGCTACACAAAAAAAGAATGAAATAACAAAAAATAAATAAATTAATCAGTACAATTTTTTAATTTTATTTTTAAATATACTATAATTTTTTTCGAGTCTAAGACTCAAAGGGAGTTCATTAAACCACTTAGTACCTTTATACTTATAGAAATGTTGTGAGGCAGTTGTACGTAAAAGAGGAATGGTAATACATCCTTGTGAATTTATTCTGCTGCTTAAAGAAAATGACAATTGGTTTGAATTTGTAAGAATATCTTTATGAATTTGGAACAATGAGATTTTTTTGTAGATATTTTCAACAGTTGAAACTTTAAATTCTTGAAATAAATTAATAGTTGGATAATCAAATCTCTTTTTTAATATAATTTTAATAATGATTCTTTGAAAAACTTCTAAAGGCACTAAAGTGGTTTTAAAAGCTCCCCCCCAACATATAATGCCATATTGTAAGATGGATTGAAATAATGAAAAATATATTGTTTTAAGCAAGTTTGTTTGAAGTATATTTCTTAGTCTCAGAAAAATAAAAATTAGCTTTTTAAGGCGTTCAATAGTAGTAGTTATATGTAATTTCCATTTCATACTGCTTTCAATAATAATGCCTAGGTATCGGATGTTATTTTTAGTGGATAATTTAATACACGCTGAGTTACAAGATATGGAGTTGTTGAAACAGGAATTGTCAATATGAATTTTAATATTAAGGTTTTCTGGGATGTATTTATCATTTAATGCAAATGGGATAATACACGTTTTATCTGTATTCAATGAAAGTACATTACAATCGAACCAAGACTTCAAAACACTTATATCTGATTCAGCTGAGGCAATTAATTCCTTCCAGGTGTTATCTTTCAGTATAATGGCAGTGTCATCAGCATAAGAAATTATTTTACCAGATATTGGCAGATTGAATATATCATTAACATAAATTATAAATAAAAGTGGACCAAGTACAGTACCTTGAGGTATACCAAAGTTTGCGTTTTTGAAATCACTTAATGTATTGTTGAGTTTGACATATTGTTTTCTTTTAAATAAATAATTTTGTACCCAGCTTTTAACTTTTCCCGTTATTCCAATTTTATTTAATTTATTTATTAGTTTCGTATGTGATACACTATCAAATGCTTTTCGGAGGTCAATAAATATTCCCAAACACTTTTTCCCTTGATCCAGTGCATTATATATAGTAGAGGTCAATTCAACAATAGCATCTTGAGTGCTTAATTTCTCCCTAAAACCATATTGGCTAGAGCTAATTATTTTATTTCTGTTTACAAACTGTAATATTTGTTTTTTTACGGCTTTTTCATACAGTTTTGCTATATTAGATACTAATGATATCGGTCTGTAATTATTTGTATTTTTTTTGTCACCAGTTTTGAAAATTGGCGTGATTAATGTAGTTTTATAATTACTAGGAAAATTACCATTTGTAAGACTACAATTTATTATATGGGCAATGGGTTTACTGAGCGATTTTCTATTTAATTTTAGTATTTCAGCTGTTATATTATCAAAACCTGGCGCAGAACCCCCTCGAAGTTCTTTTATATAATTTTCGACATCAGACTGATTAATTGTCTTAAATTTTTCGAAACCATCTGTTGTATCAGGATCAATAGTATTTTGTACATAAGTGTTTTTGTTAATATTGTTTGCTAAGTTTTTTCCAACATCAGCAAAGTAATTGTTGAAAATATTGGCACATTCTTTCGGATTACTTTTTGTGTCAAGTATATTGTTGTCATTTCCTATGACTTTGTCTATAGTATAATGTTTTGATTTTTTGCTAATGATTTCGTTAACCGTTTGCCAAATCTTTTTATTATTATTACCGTATGTCATTATTTTTTGCCTATAATAATCTTCTTTTGTCATTTTTATGATTTTAGAAAGTTTATTTCTGTATTTTTTAAAATAAGACCGTAGGTTCGTGTCGTTCGGGTATAATTTAGTATTTTTAAAAAGTTTTTCTTTAAAACGTATTGATACAATCAAACCATGTGATATCCATGGTTTTAATTTCTTATATTTTGAAGTTATAAAATATGTATAAGACATCTAGATGGTTTATTGTGTATGTACCAATGGCACATGGCGTAAAATTAAATTGTGTACACTTTAAAAAACAAAATATTCGTCGATTTAGACTGAAATGTTAACGGTGTGACCAGATATATAGGTCGATTTGACTGTAGGTTGTTTTAGAAGCTCATATTTTTAGTACTGCACATTAATATGAAACGTTAACATGACCATCATAAAATAGTTTTGATTTCATTTAAAAGAATTACGTAGAAGTAAGAAGGTAAAATAATAGGTACCTGATTTCTTCTTCCTATCCTCTTCCTTTCCTTATCATTTTGTTTTCCTTTTATTGCTTTAAACCGTTTTTATATTCAGTCTTTTTTGTCTTTTTGTTACTCCTTTCTTCTGTAATCTTGGATTACCTGGAAATTGCGGGCTCTTTAATACAGAATGATAGAAATAAATAAATAAATGAATTAAATTTAAAATGTGAATCCCTCAATTCTGGTACGTATTCTAATTTCGACCTAAGTATATATGTATGTATATTCTTTCAATATATATTATGTTGTAAAAAATACATTTTGAAATGTTATAAATTCAAAACGATGGTCTATGGGATTGGTCAGCCCAGTGCCGGGTTTATAACAGCCATCAGCACGTGGGGCGTCCACATTATTGGGCACGACAAACCCTCGTGCCGTCCCACAAATTGAATTATCTCATATATTTCTCCGTGATATTGAGCATAAACAAACGTCCCTGATAGCGTTTTATGACCGAAGGTAAGGCCAACAATTAATTTTTTGATATATTTTCATTTCCTTTTGTTTCGATCGTGTACTGGAAATAGGGAAATTGTTATTGAATGAATAACGCGTCGTGTGTTTTTCTAATGAAATATTTTAGTGGAAAATCCGATTTGTAATTTTTTATTTTTGGATTTGCCCCCAAACAAAAAAATCGTTGTCCGTATGCAGAGGATCCATCAAAAAATTGAATAGTATTGAATAAAATAAACACACATCTCATTATTAATAAAGTAAAAAATATGCGTATGTTTGTTGAATAAAAAATGAGGATGTAATTCATGTCATACTTACATTAGATAATAATAATTATCATTTTAGTGCTATTTAATATTTTTTTAAAGAGAAGAAAAAAATGTACAATATCTATACCAATCTACTACTTTCCTATACCTTCTACCACAACCACTGTTTTCTAATCTTTCCTACTCTAATTTTGTAACCCGTTAAACACGAGTGTCTTCCAGAGGTTTTGATGTCTCTGGAAAACATATTTTTGCATGTAAAGAAATTATTTAATATTTTTTTAAAGAGAAGAAAAAAATGTACGTAAATCGTTTAATTTAACGATAGTTGTATTTTCAAGAAAAAACTAAAGAAGGAATATTTATCCCTTAACATCTGATCCCTAATTCCCCTCCTTGTTCTTTCCTTACCCTTTTTTTGCTTTGATGTTTTTATTTTTACTAGTATAATGTATATTTTCTTTGTTTTTTTCTCGCTTTCATTCATTTGTTGATGTACATATACAATTGTGTAATCTGGTTGGTTGGAAGAAATTGCCTAATGGCAATAATCCCGCTAGTGAGCATTATATTTTTTATACTATGTACAAGAAAATAAATAAATAAACATTATTTGGTATCTATAACAGAATTTTTATCAATGATTTTTGTAGAAAAATATTTTCACTCGGGAAAGTTATGTTGAAGATCAACTTGACTTGTTATCCGCTGTAGATTGTTTCTCAGCCATTTGCATCAGTAGATATTTAAAAAAAGGCATCTAACATAACATTTTAAATTTGAGCTTGAAACAACGTTTATTTGAGAGAAAATACCGTTTAGCTTCTAGTTGTTATATAGGGCGTTAGTTAGTACAATGCAGTGAAAAATTGGCATTTCTAAATTTTCTTGCATAAGAACCTACACGTTTTCTATTGCTTTTTTGATTAAGTATTTATCGACGGAACCACGAATAAAAAATATTTTCAATGTTTCTTGTTCCATAACGAGGACTTCTTGAAGTTTTAAATATTAATGTTAAATCCGGAACGTTAAGTTAATAATTTGTAGCAGGTCTGATGGAGAAGTCGTTAATTGCTCGGTTCACACTAATTACTATCCACTCTCTGACAGGCGATCCTTTATTTTTGCTTAGCTTAATCCTACGGTATAAAAATATTAAAAGATATTTTATGTAGAGTATTTTAAACAGTTCCGATAAACAGGAACTATTATTTTTAAAAATAACATAAAAAAACTCTACAGAGCCAAAAAAACTCTATATTTCAAGAAAAAAATAGTTATATTTAATTAATATACTATAAAAAGTCAAATACTTTGACACTGGATACAACTGGTAATTATCAGAATGAAAGTTAACACATTGAGATGGTTTGGCCACTTGGAGAGAATGAATGAAGAACGCCTGACGAAGAAAATATACAATGCTGACAGGAATGGAATAAGAGGTCGGGGGCGCCCAAGAAAAGGATAGCATGACCATGTCAACGATATTCTGAAAGATGGAAATGTAAGAAGCGTGAACAACAGACGAACGTGTATAAGACGATGTATGAATGTTGATGAGGCGATGAATTTGTGTCAAGATAGAAAAATGTGGCGTTCGGTTCTCTCTGCCTACCCCGTGAGGGACATGGCGTGATGGTATGTATGTACATGCAAACGACAGAGATAAGATTAAATGACATCTTTACTATCTTTGTCAGGTACAAAATTACTTATCGTCTGAACAGTCCTTCAAAACAACACTGTTACTAGAGTTTTTTACAAAATCATCCAGAGACTAAATTTGTCATGTTGAATCAAAAAGACCTATCAAGACTTTTCGAATAGGTATTACACTTTTTCTACCTTCTTGAGAAATTGAATTACTTCTCCGCATATTGAAAACTATAACGTGATATTTTTCTTTGATATTCCTTGAAATTCATACACCAAAAAGAAATATTCTATTCTGGTTAGGATTTTAATGTTATAAAATTTCTGAGGTAAACTCTGAAATTTCAAGAAAAAAAATATTGTCTTTCTTGAAATGCTCCTGTTTTATTCAAAATCCAAAAATTCTTATGAAATATCACTAGGTTGGAGAATCAAAATAAACAGAAGAAATCAAAACACGGTTACTTAAAAAAACTTTCAAATAATCCACAATCTTATTTCACTCTCGTGAATTCAATATAAGAAACCCACACAAGGTTGAATGTTTGAAATTTAAACAATACTGTAAATATTTAAAACAAATACCACTTCTTCGAAAAATTAATAATAAAAAAGATAATAACATCTTAAGAACGTGTCGTGGGTAGCCCCCCTCTTGGTTGTATTTTTTGACATTGCTCCTCGCAGCTCTTCGTGAAACTCTTCAAGGTTCCATTGACTATGTAGACTTGGTGATCTCAAAATCAATAAATAGGCATTCAAAATAATGCGAATAAATGTATCTATCGTTAAGCGTACCATAGGCCCATTTTATTTTGATTTTCAAACAGTATTTCAAGAGGAGCTCATAACATTCCCCATATTCAGAGTGAGTGGTGTTGATGTAGGTAACAAATATTATTTATTTATTTATTTTTAAGCAAACAAACAGTCAAACAATATATATTACAAAAATAAGTGTTACTTAAATTGTAAACCAAAAGAGTTTGCAGTTATTTTACTCCTCTTGAAGAAGTACTCTATATATAAAAATGTCACACCACATATAAAAAAATATCAATTTGGTCCATATACGTACCTACATAAGAATAAAATTAATAGCAAGGAAAAAATAGCAAAAAAACTATATAAATGTACTCATGAGGAAGGAAAAGGAATGGAAGGAAGTGGGAAATCAGAATCACTACAACGTTATCAATCCCTCATCAATGCCTCGAAAACTTGAGACTTGAATCTGGTTTCTGTGTGTTGATGGATATCCATCGCACCACAAAATGAATTATAATTATCAAATATATTGCCTAACATTAAATTATTTTGTAATGATATGAGGTTAGTAAATTATTAACCTGATAAGTTTCAAAATTATTCATCAACTGATACTAGAACAATAAAATGTCATTGGTTGTAAAACATGGAGGTATGGGTAATAGGTACAGATTATAGAATAGATTGAAAAAATATTGAGTACACACTACACAAGTTATACATAGATTACAACGAAACATGCGAGTGGTTTATTATGTAAAACAAACTTATTCTTCATATTTCAATTTTACTTGAAAAATACTTTATTTCTTGGTTTCGTGTGTCTATTCTCTGAAGGTTTGTGACAATTGCCAACTAAGTAGTCACTCAATCTTCCATAAACTGAAGAATATAAAGGTATTTTTAGATAATATTTTCTAACACGACACCGTACAATAGACTATGTGTAAAAGCGTGATTTTAAAATTCAAGTAAGCTCACCGAAACCCATATTCTACAAATAAAAACGTTTCAACCCTCCAACTTTATAAATTTATTCAATAGCAGTCTTTGAATCGCTTTATGTCAAAGGAAGGTTAGGTTCTGGCATGAAAATAGAAACAGCTCTTGGTGATTTTTATAAAATATTGTTTGACTTTGAAAATATTTTCTATCGCATGACGAGAGCTGCAAAGAATAGTAATGACTGTGCGACCCTCTCGCATCCGGACCTGTCGTTAGATGGAACTACCAGAAAGACTTCGGAGAATCTAGCTTTGGAAATCATTGCGATTTATTCCTCGTACTAAAATATACATCGATTCCGATTCTTGCTTTGCCGTTGCTCTAACCAAATTTATTTGTGTTCGCACAGACCTTTCGTTTGTCCTTGTTATTTCCTGCTGTGACAAAAAGGACATATGTAATTCAGTATTGAAAAGTATTGATTGTATAAAGACGAAACTATAGAAAGAGCATTCCTTCGCGAAAAGAAATTTCTGTTCATAAAAAATAAATTTGGACTGATAGAATTTTTAAACTAAGATTTTTTCTGGATCTGTTTGTATTTATTTTTATAAACAGCTCTAAAACGTATGTAACTATAATTTTATTCACATCGAACAACATTTATCTAATTATTATTTACATAATTTATTTCCTTGATAAAGTTCGCAACGAGATATTTTAAGGTAGCCCCAATAGAGAAGAAATTGAAAGAGGGCAGACAGCGATGGTAAGGCCATGACACGCGAAGAGAGGACACCTACTCCGTCAAAACTGTGCTCGGTATCCCCTCAAAACCACGAGGAAGAGGCAGACCACCGGCGACATGGTGGACGAGTATCGAGAGGGAACTGGCGGCACAAGGTATCCCACAAGAGACTACCCAGAGTCGCAGAGGCCTGACCCCGGATGAACTGGGATAGAGGGGCAGGAAATGATAGTGATGATAAATAATTTGAAATTATTTACTGAAATAGTATCATTGTTTCATAACAGATGTTTAACACAGGAATACTTTATATTGCATATTAGAGAAAGCCATGATACACATAATGAATGCAAAATCAAGGATCGACAATGCAGAACCAAGACCATCCACAGGGCCGGATAAACGTGTTTTTGCGCCCATAGCATAGCAATATATTTGAATCCGCCCCCCCCCCCCCAATTTTTTTGGAATCTTAAATGTAGAACAATTTTAAATTATGTTAAATTACATCAGATCTAAAATGACTAAGCGGGATTTTTTACATACACACTATCATTCCGAGTCTGTATCCGGGTACGCAAAGAGAACCGAGCGCCATACCTGAGAATTTTTGATTTATATGATTAACATTTTAGAATTTTAAGCGCCCTTTTTAAGACAACCGCCCTGACTTCTTGATCCTGATTGTTCTATGATTTATCCGGCCCTGACCATCCAAGTCTTAATTTTGACTATCACTTCATGGAATAGTATTGAATTCGTGGTAAATTAGACCTTAAACAGATAATTATGTGAATAATTGAAACAAGATTTTTTTTAAATAAAACTATAAAAGATTCTTCAAAATTTAAACAAATTAAGGTAGGTATCCCAACGCAATAGTACATGACTTCATATACATATCTGGGTTCCAACATATTATTTATTTATTTATTTATATAACACTTCTTTGTACATACATAAAATTACATAGTACAAATGGCGGACTTATTGCCTGGAGGCAATTTCTTCCAGTCAACCATCTGAGATTAAAAGTACATAACATAGTTTCGGCATATACATAATAACACAACCAGTATACGACAGCAAAACAAAAAGTGAGAAATTACACAAATTCAGAAAGGAGAGGAAAATCAGAAAGGAAAGGGAGAGGATGAGGAGCGATCAAAAGGGATGGAAAGTGAAATTGGGATATATGTTCGTTATGGAATTGAGAGGAAGAGTGAGCATTTAAGACGAGATTTGAAAATTGGAAGTGATGTGGCAGTTCTAATATCAAATGCTAAATTGTTCCACAGCCGGGCAGCATGAATAGTGAAGGAAGATGAATAGTATTCTGTAACGTGAGGTGGGATGGCAAGGGTTCTTTCTTCTCTAGACCGAAGTGGGAGTCCATGAGAGGCCAGCGGTTGAAATCTTTCTTTCAGATATGTGGGGGCATTCGGATTGTTTAATACATTAAACAGGAGGCAGAGGGTGTGCTGATCTCGGCGCAGATGGATGGGAAGCCATTTGAGTTGTTTGCGAAGATGCGATATATGATCGTACTTACGGAGGTTAAATATGAATCGTATGCAGACATTTTGTAGACGATCTAGTTTGTTAAGATGTTCTTGATTGAGATCTAAGTAGCAAATGTCTGCATAGTCAAGAATAGGGAGAAGTAGAGTTTGCGCAAGTTTTATTTTAATATTGGTTGGAAGGAATTTTTGAAGTCTTTTCAGAGAGTGGATACTACGAAAAACCTTGCGGCTAACCTCATTGACTTGTTCAGTCCAAGATAAATGCTGGTTGAACAAAATTCCAAGATTTTTCACAGTTTTAGATAGAGGTATATCTGTGCCATTCAGTGAGGGGAGAGGAAATGTACCATTTGCCAATTTAGCACAATGTTTGGGGCTACCTATGATAATGGCTTGGGATTTAGTCAGATTGAGGAGAATTCCATTTTCAGCTGCCCATCTGACTATATGACTGAGGTCTGAATTCATGGTTTGTGTGGCCCTTTCTATGTCGTTGACAGGGAATTCAATGTATTACATATGTGACACCGGTGGTTGTGAAGCGGAAGTGAAAAGACGCATCGCCATGGCAAAGGAAGCACTGGAAAAGCTAACAAGAGTGTGGAAGGACAGGACCATCACGAAAAACACGAATTCTAGACTCATCAGGGCTCTGATATTCTCGATGTTCCTGTATGGTGTGGAAACATGGACACTTAGGGAGTCAAAGCGAAAGAGGATCGATGCTTTCGAAACGTGGTGCTGGAGGCGTATGTTGCGCATCCCATGGACAGCCAGAAGAACGAATGTGTGAATTCTAGACGAGCTGAAAATCGAGGATCGTCTATCGACGATATGCTACAGACGTGTCCTTCGATTCTTTGGACACATTGCCAGAAGGGAAACAGACTGCCTCGAGAAGATTGTTGTGATGGGCAGCGTGGAAGGAAGAAGATCTCGTGGTCGCTCACCGACCAGATGGTGCTCTACGTTCAGACCAAAACAGATTGGCATGGAGGCGGGCCATACGTGTGGCGACGGACTACAGCCGCTATCCTCAGTCATGAGGAAAAGGACGAATATAATATATGTCCCAACGCAACAGAGATTCTTCAGCGATAATTAAATTTTACAAAAATGGATTATCCTAAAATAAAATCCTATATAAGTACCTACATATTATTACATCGATATCGAATCATCGCATTTCCACCATTCCACAATCGTTTAGAACCTGCGGCGTTTGTGGAGTGATCGATACATTTTTTTCCCATACTAAAATCGGTGTGATTCATTAAATCTCACAGTGACATAAAACTGAATCAAGGATGGTGGTATCATCGAGTTTAAAGAAAATAATTGAACTTACACTGAAAAACATAATTGTGACCACCGAACTGGCTACCTGCGTTTTTAGCCAAACCTTTGTTATTAGTAATAAAAATTTATCTGTTTGTTAATTTATCTGTATTGTTTGGTTAAACACACAAAATATTTAGTAGCACAAAACGAATTGTTTAGTAGTCACTATAGTTCGGTTAATTTTAACATAACTTTTTTTCAGTGTATTGATATAAAGAAGAGGTTTCCCATATAAAATGATTTCCTAGCATTTAATGCAGAGATTCAGTTTCATCAACGTTTTTAAATCAACATTCAATATTGTTAGTGTTCACCTAACATTCACTACCAACTATAATAGTTGATATTTTTATTATACAGTTGGAGCGATCTTGTTGAGAAATCGAAAATGAATTCGAATTCGGAATTTGCATTTTTTTCTTGGTTTGTATATGTGGACATGACAAAAGACGCTTGAAAGAATAATTAACGATGTGGAAACGAACTACCTAAAACGAGTATGTTTCAAACCAATTTATGATAAGTTAATGATAATGTTATCAATTAATGATATACCGTTATCTTAGTGTTATATATCTTTTATTTTTTTTTTGCTTTAATTTTTTTTGTTAATGTACATACACAATTTTGTCACACTTTGTACTCTGTTTGGTTGAAAGAAATTGCCTTATGGCACAAACCACCCGCCAGTGTACAATATATTTTGTTTATAGTATATACAGAAAGGCGAATAAATAAATAAGTTATGAGGATATTAAACGAAAATGTAAGATTGAAAGAGATATTTTAAGTAGAATGAAGATGGTAAAAGGCTAAGAAGAGTGGAATGAGATGTAGGGGCTGGCCGAGAAAGAGTTGGCATGATCAAATAAATGAGATTTTTTAAAATGACAATATACGATGTCAGAATAATAGGAAAGCATGTATGAAACGATGCATGGATGTTAATGAGGCTAATGTGTGCTGTCCTTTGTAAAATAAAATAAAAATAAATAAAATAAACATGTATGTCAAGATAGAGGAGTCAGGCGTTCGGTTCTCTCTGCCTTTGTGATGGTTTTTATGTATGTTTGTATATATTTATCATTTTAATACACATCTATTTATAAATAACGCAGTTTTTATTAATAATCAATAGTTCTATTAAATCGAATGAATATTATTTCTTAATATATTAATACATATATTGCACGCGTAAACTATATACAATAACTAGATTGACTACGAGCCGTTATTACAGAATGCAGTGGTGGCGGTAGTTAGTAGCGTCTAGTCCCAGATTTTCTTTTCTGCATTCTTAGGTTAGGTTTAAGTTTGTTTATAATAATAATAGATAATTAATTAAACTATTTTTTTTAAATCTTCGCATTTAATATAAAATTTCATAGCTCATTTGACTTAATACTACGAGATCTCAACAAATCAGAGAGCCAACCGGAAATTGACTTAGGTACTGAATCGGAAACATGTGAATGCGGATTGTAGACGCTAGTACGTTAGTAGTATGACCTCGGCTAATCCTTTGTTTCCCGAACACATCCGACTGTTTCCAAGGATATACATAACTATGTTTATAGGTGCTAGGTAAAACCATATACCACAGTATATGTGCAAAATGTTCCCTTAATGACGAAAATTCTCGATTATTTTTTTTTTAAGCCATTTTTGTGGCATCCTTGTTATGAAGGAAAGGGACAGACAGGTATCGATCGCTTTACTAGCATTGCCGCGTTATTATTCCCGCTAAGTATTCCGTTTGGTGACACAGCAGTATCAAGATCTCATTAATCAGTGTTCCCCAAACATTGGCCAAGATGAACTGGCACAAATATATACACACACACAGCTAGTAGGTTTATCTACCTATATATATATATTCTATAAATACACACACTCACATAAATTACGAGCGGAGGTCGAATCAATTGAAGGTCGACGTGCAAACACCATGACTAAAAAAAAATATATATAATTTTTTTGTTTCAAAGAATGAATATGTCCTTGTAGTAACAACTTAGCGGTTAGCGCGCTGGGTTTGTAATCCAGTCGTGGCGATTTCGATTCCTGCCATGATCGATTTCATTCACCTATAGCACAAGCAATTATGCTTAATTTAGGGAATATATGAGGATGTAGGGAATGTGTGAGGATGTATATATGTACTCGTTACTACAAGGATATGTTCATTCCTTTTTTAAATACCTATATATTTTAACAAAGCCTTGTTTTTATTTTAATTAGTGGATTCGATAATGGAAATTAAAAAAAAATATGAAGAAATTTACAGACAAAATATTTTTTCAATAAATATTTAATATATGTATATATATTTTTTGTTTTTTTTTATGTATTACGTACCTACTCTCATTATTCTATGATTACGTATTAGAATAAAACAATCTTAAAACATAATTTTAAATAATTTAAATGTAATCAAGAAGTTAAAAATCGATTTAAATTGTGTAAAAGCCAAGTCAGATAATTATTTAATTAAAGAAAAACAAATGATTATTCGTAACTGTCCAAAATAATTTTTGTTATTATTAAAAAAAAATACGAAATATTTATGACAGGATTTAAGAACAATTCATTGACCTTAAAAATAAATAAAATGAGAACCAAAATAAAATGATATATTTTATTCTGATTAAAATATTGAAAGTAAAAAAGACCAAATTGAAATTCGTATAGGAATATATCCGAATGAACTTTGAAGTCTGTCGTTTCTCATTATTTGACATCGGTTGATTTTATATAATATGCGAATTTATTTTGGGAAATCATTCATTTTTAAATAAACAAAATCGAATATTATTCAAATGAATAATTTAGAATTTCATTTTAGTCTTATTTAATGAAATAAGAAACAAGAAGGGAATATTATATGAAGCTCGCTCGCTTTTTCTTCGTTCGCATTAAAACAAATTCAGCTTTGTCATTTTACGTTAAATTTCGTTTAAATATTTGTGTTTGTTTGTGATGAATAGGGTCCGTTGTTGCTGACAGGAAGGCTTGGAAATCCATTTTTCAGTAGGCTAAAGCTCTACCGATCATAAAGTTATCGGAAGTAAGAAATTAAGTAAGTTTTATGGGTAATTTCATAAATGATACATAAAAAATGTGTATTTTCAAAAAGATCCATTAAGCTGCGACAAAATCGCTACCCAATAAAACCTTAATACCCCAATATAAAATCATATTTCTAAAATATGTTAAACAATGTGTTTATTAAAAAAAAACTGAAATATTTTCAACATTTCTCTAGTGAATGTTCGTCAGACCATTCTTAAAATTTAGCATAAATTATCCTATAAGTATCGTTTTTACAGCATTTTTTTTTAAATAACTCTTTAAATATGGTGTCGTAAGTGAATAACTGATAAAGTATTTTAATTTAAGTCTGGTTTATTCTAAAATACAAAATATCAACAAATTTTGGGTTTCAGATAATTTAAATCACGTATAAACCCTTTTTTATCGCACGCGATAGTTAGCTTTACTAACACGAAACTTCATAGTGCATAAGGCGGTTTTAATATATCATGTTTGCAGTCACTAGACTAAGCGTTAAATGCCTTCTTAAAAGTCACACGAATCTGTACGTATGTATTAAGCTATCGAAAAATAAACGTTTTCATGTATTATCGTTATATGTAAATGTCGACAATGCTTTTCGGCAAATATTATCGATGAAAATTTGACAGCTTTCGTGGCCCCTAATTTGACATCTAAATCCTGAGCCAAGGTCTTGGATGTAATTCCCGGTGGAGTACAGCATTTCCTTGCGTTTAAAGTCTGAATTTCTACAACAATCGACTTCATAAGTCTCCAAAGTGTAAACGACTTATGTTGAATTCATATTTTATGTTTATAATATAAAATAAACAATCTAGGTATTTAGAAAAAAAATATATTTGAGATTGTAGGTAAACTAAAACAGAAAATTGCATATAAATGATGTTATATCCAAGAGTTAAAAAAAAATTAAAACCCACAATAAAAACAAAAAAACATCTTCGGTATTTGTTAATTATTACCAGAATATTTACAAAAAATATCTTGTGTTTTTAAACACATCAATTCGTCAAGAACACGCCATCATAAAGTAAAATACACAGTATTAAAGCATGCAGGAATTTCCCTAATAAATAGTTAATAAAATTAAACAATATACACAATTTTTCAAAGTGCAATGAAAATGATTTTCAAACTACTATATATATGCACATATATTAAATTTATTACGTTGACTAAAACTGCCTAGTTTTTAGGAAATTAAAAAAAAATACTTTTGCAATATTTATGGTAAGAAACAATGTTCCTCAGTTGTAAAAGATATCACTTTAACATTAAATATTGCTTGCAAATCTTTTATGGACGATTTGGTAATATGCTCTCGCTTCATTTATTTAAATATTTATCAAAATATCAAATTCACAAAGACATTTTTTTGAATAAAGAAATATAGAGAGAGATGTCATGAATATTTTTCCAGTCAATAGAGTATTCTCGGTTCTCAAATGATGTGCCATTGCACCGCACGATTGCTCCACTCCTCTCTTAAGGGATACAAAGGACTTACAGGAGACAAGTAGCCCCATAAAGATATACGTGAACTGCATCAGGAGAAGAACAATATCCTTCAAAATTCTATATGTTTTTACGGAAGGGTGATTTATTGATTCGAATCATGATCGCTGAATGTATCGTGTAGATACAAATTGTTTGTTTTTTATGGTTTTTAATAATCAATAAGTATAATAATCAACTTGAAATAAATGAGTGGGTTGTGAACAACACTATACTCCTCACTAACAAGTTAACGTATTCAAATATTGTAGAGAATTTTTTTTAGCATTTTCATGAAATGAGTTGAGAACTTGATAATTTTTCAATGCTATTTTATGAAATTGATGTGCTCTTTTAGCAATTCGAAAATAAATATATCAAATTTTAAGTTTCCTGAGCTTGGGGTCACTTTGACATATTTGAGAGTTAATAAATTGAGAAACACATCAGAATCCCTTTCAAAATATAATGGGGTCTAGGTAGTATTGGATATACAAATTTGCAAAATTTGAAAAGAATCGAATTAGCACTATAAAAGTACTATAATAGATAAAGTAGAATAAACACACCGTACATAGCACATACATAGTACACAGCTTACAAAGATTATTTTTTAATGAAACTTTCAGAATACGATTTCAGCATGATTGATAATCTGCTATAAAAAATAACTTTTAAAATTGCTAATTTATAACTCTCCACTATATTCCCTTGGGGTGGTGAGGAATAAAAATCTAATATTTATTCATTAATTATTCTTAGAAAAAACAACAATCATAGTGGGATTCAAACGTTTAAAATTACATTTTCGGCAAAACATAAAACTGGGTAAGCGTCGGCGTCGAATTAAATTAAAATCGCAAATACTTGGAAGGTAAACTAAGTAGACTATATAAAAGAAAAAAAAATGAAAATACTTCTATTGTTAATGAAGTCAACTAGTCTAAAACTAAATCTACATAACACATAATTTTTTAAAATTTGCACCTTAATTTTTCTATTGAATAAAATGATTAATTTTATTATGATTTGTTTACTATATAATAACTTCATTGATTTTACATATCGCTTACCTTATTGTTTCAGTAATTTGTTGATATTTCCTCTATCATCATAGTTTTTTCATTTTATTTGTTGATATTTTTTGTACCAAGATAAAATATGTAATATTTCATGTGTAAATTCGTCATTGTAATGCATTTATATTTACAGGATCATGTATGCAATATTGTATGCATTGTTGGGCATCTACAAAGCACCCAAACTGTCTGAACATATAAGACTAAGCAGGCTAAGATGGGCGGGGCACGTTCAGAGAATGCCATCATCACGGGTACCAAAAAGAGTCTTAGAGGGGCACCCAGGTGGCAAAAGAAAGGTCGGGAGACCGAGGCTGCTATGGGAAGATGATATTGGGAGGGATGCATCCCAGATTTTGAATGTGCCAAACTGGAGGGTCGCAGCAGGTGACAGGAGAGGTTGGAGGAGAAAGTTGCTGGAGGCCAAGGCTCGATATGGGCTGTAGAGCCATTGAAGAAGAGAAGAAGAAGTATGCAATGTTGTGTAATATACTCTGTGAAGTTACCAACAATTAAAAAAAAGTAGTGACAAAATTTCACACTACAAATATTAATCTGAATGTGGAAAACACGTATGAGTGTTGATAAGATTTACTATTAAAAGCCAGCATTATATTTTTTCAAAAATAATTTCAAATTCTAAATTAGTGTTGAGTAAGTCAAGAAATACGTTATATTTCAACAAACCCACGAACAATGCCACATGAATATTTCTAAAATTAGTGGATATGTAGGAAAACCATTTGAACCCTCGGTTACGGTATATTATTAAAGGCAACCTTCATTGTTAAATCCTCTATTTCTGGAAACGATAGAAAGATATATAATCCAAACCCATTCATTATGGTTATGAATAACCCAATGCGATACATATTTATTATGATTTGGTATCTAGAATAACGCAGATTTATAAACTCGAATTTCGAAGACAAATATAAACAGATTTTATATTTATTTTTTTTATATTGTTTCAACCAACCAAATACAAAAAAAATGTGTCTGCTTAAGTTTTGGAAAAATTAACCCATATAAAGTAAACGATAACAAAATTATACATCGACCTAAATAATAAAACTCTGTGTTTCTAATAAACTAGGATGAAATAATATATCAGATACTTTTTTGAAAAACAAATAAAGTAATAAGTGCGTTTCTGTATTATATCTATATTATTTATTTTTAAAAACACTCGAATTCAGATATTTTTATTTACACCGATTTATAAAACTTCACATCATGTTTGTCTGGAATTATGAAATCAATTTTTAAATAACTTCTCGACCAGTAAGACCTCTGAATCTTTCAGAATTTGTGTATTCCTGATGACGATGCAATTTTGTTGTTCATATCAATTTAATTGTTTCTAGCTTGATTCATTTGATATTTTGATAAAATTGAACAATTTTGTATTTCATACAAAGTAAACACTAATACTATACCTACTTATTGCATAAAACCATGGGGCAAGTCTGGTCCAACTGGTGAAATCAAAACCCTCGTGATTACCCATATCATGGATATAATTATCATATGGAGTTCTATGACATCTAAAGATATCATAGAACTCCATATAATAATTATATCCATGATATTATGAGTAATCGTGAGGGTTTTGATTTCGCCGGTTGGACCAGACTTGTCCCCCAGAAGTATTTTTATGATTTTTGTTTGACAATAAGATATCATATTATTATTTTTAATTTATGTACTTGTTAAAAGTCAAATAAGAATTTACGTATGAAATTTATAATAAATATTGTTTTACTAGTCTTTATTACTTGTTCTCGACGTTTGGCTTCACGATATCTAACCATTTATGGAGTATGACGACCTATTAAATATGTACGTATAGATATGTATAATGTATTTACATATTTCATCTATTACCTATTTACTTATGTGACAATGTTTAGGAGTTATGCTAATATACAATCATTACCGATAACCTTTATCAATCTATTTAACTATAATTTGTCGAGTGTTATTTGTTTACAGAGATCCATTATGAGCATTCGATTAAACGATTTCTATATAATATTATGTGCGCATACATATAAGATCGATAGAAATATATTAAGGGAATACGATAAATTGAAGAAAAATAAGATTAGGAAAGGTATCCATTTTATTTTTCTAGACGATTTCCGCTGATATATTTATTCGGATTATTTGGTAATACGATCAGACGTACAGATTCACGTGAACGAAGAGATTGAGAGAAAAAAAGAAGAGATATCCTTTTTTATTATAGCTGTGCACATTCAATTAGACATTGGTAAATAAAATATAATGACACCGTATATCATAGGAGAAATCAGACGATATCCAATAATAATAATTTATTGTTAACGAATATTTTATAAAACGATTTTGTTAAAGTGTTGTTTGTTATGTTTATGTCATTAAGAATATCACAATTTTATAAGGGACAGTCCTTTGTGTGATTGTGGAGAGGTGGAAACTTTGGATCACGTTTTCATGGAGTGTCCAATACACGATAAATTCGACTTTTATTCCAAGCTGCGTGTCCCTCTGCCCGTTAATATGTCGCATATTCTCTCCTTAAATTCGTCTAAAGTTTACTAAATCGTATCAAAATTCATTAATTTAAACGAAATGAATATTTGAGAGATATTCTCATACCTTAAATTGAAATCCTTATAATTATACACACATTTGTTGTGTCATGGCATGGCACAAATCACCCTCCATATGGGAAAAAAATCACAATTTCTTAACGGTAAAGTTCAGAAATGATAAGAATATCAATAAATAATGTGTTTATGTGATGATTACAACATGTCGTTAACTACATCTCCAATTTATCTATACAATGGATGGTATATTTTTTTATATATAATCCAATTGTCGATCCGATCAAGGTAATTTATTTCTTTTACCATACCGACATAGTTTCATGCCAAGATCCGCGAGATTGGGCAGGTCTAAATTTTTCACTTTTTAAGTCGAAAATCAACACATGTTATACACGGGGTATAATGAGGGATGTATCATCCGAAGCAGGGCGGTAGGGGACCTCGATAGCTATCGATTTAATCCAGATGTATTTTCAGTGATATTGGATCGTTCAGAATTTTGTGAAATTTGAATTGATATCGGATTTCAGACTAAAATTTATCACTGTAGCTAAACTAGTAAGTCTAGGATCATGATTTTTTTCTGAGAATAATTCGATAATAATCCTTATGTAAAACAATATCGCTGTGAGTCACCACGAAATGATTAAAAAAAAATCTTCTTATAAATTTTTGCAAGTCTCGATTTTCCACTGATTTTCAAGGGCTCTAAAAATAATAATTTCATAACTTTTCTCCACAAGTACCTAATCTTTAAAACCACTACCATACACAGAGAGTTATACCTGTAAATTTCATTCGGCTTGTGTTGAGGATCATGTTTAAAAGTTCACTTAAATAATTGTACGAGTGCTAAAACTCGATGTTTTCGTTAAATGGATGAAAAAGATTGTTTTTAAATTATTTTTTTTCATTTAAGTGTATGTATTATTGCACCTTTTTTTTCAAATTAAGAATTTAAGTATTAATTTTTTTTTATTTTAGTTATATTATTTTTCAGTCGTTCGCCATCTGTATTTGCTTACGCTTCGAAAAAAAATAAATTAAAACACCATTCAATTTATTGTACTTTATGCGCCTTTATCGTAGATATTGTCTGGAATCATAATCTGTTCTAAGTTAATAACTTACATTTCGTGTACCTAATGAAATAAAATAAATTAAAACACCATTCAATTTATTGTACTTTATGCGCCTTTATCGTAGATATTGTCTGGAATCATAATCTATTCTAAGTTAATAACTTACATTTCGTGTACCTAATGAAATAAAATAAATTAAAACACCATTCAATTTATTGTACTTTATGCGCCTTTATCGTAGATATTGTCTGGAATCATAATCTATTCTAAGTTAATAACTTACATTTCTTGTACCTTATGAAATAAAATAAATTAAAACACCATTCAATTTATTGTACTTTATGCGCCTTTATCGTAGATATTGTCTGGAATCATAATCTATTCTAAGTTAATAACTTACATTTCGTGTACCTAATGAAATAAAATAAATTAAAACACCATTCAATTTATTGTACTTTATGCGCCTTTATCGTAGATATTGTCTGGAATCATAATCTGTTCTAAGTTAATAACTTACATTTCTTGTACCTTATGAAATAAAATAAATTAAAACACCATTCAATTTATTGTACTTTATGCGCCTTTATCGTAGATATTGTCTGGAATCATAATCTATTCTAAGTTAATAACTTACATTTCGTGTACCTAATGAAATAAAATAAATTAAAACACCATTCAATTTATTGTACTTTATGCGCCTTTATCGTAGATATTGTCTGGAATCATAATCTATTCTAAGTTTATAACTTACATTTCGTGTACCTAATGAAATAAAATAAATTCCTATAATGAAATAGGAAAATAACAAGAAAATAATATCTGGATGGGTGAATAATTCCCAATTGAAAGCTTGTTTGTTGCATTTGTTGAAATGAAGAATTAATAAAATATTTTGTGTCAGTCCATAGATTGTTTATACATCTTTATATATATAACCTCCGTAGTGTAAAGTGAGGTTATAAATATTATATTTTGTGATTGAAACGTCAAGATCAAACAACAAACGTAGAGTGAATTTTCTTTAGTGAAAAAATGTACAACTCCGTACTATAAAATGAAGTAATAAATATATAGGTATTTTGTTTTTGAAAGATATACCTATACATACATAGATACTCTTATGGCATTTTTTATTTTTTTAAATGATAACTAATTTATGTTTCAAAATTCAAAATAGACCAAGATTATTCTGTGAAAAGTTTTTCTCCAAACTTCTCAATATCCAACTCAAATAAAATAATAAATTATTAGGGGATTCTGAATCTTCGATTCTTTTTGTGACTAGAAAGAGGGAGATGGAGAGAGAGAGAGAGAGAGAGTGAATATTAGTGTGTATCCCATCAGGGCCGGGTAATCGAAACTATAACAGGTAACAAATACATCTTACATATATAGTTCATTACCCATTATGTATGTTGCCTTTTTTATATGAGGCAAGACTGATATGTGGGTATACACGCATGTACCGTGCTTCCTTTTATAAGGTAATCCATCCTTTTTATGTTTGTTAAACCAGCTAATAACCGGCAAGCCAACGTTCGTGCAGGACAACGTCTGTCAGGTCCACTAGTATAATATATATTCGTACTGCAAATGTCAAATGAAGTTGTTTTCTACAGCAAACAAATTCAAATAAAATCATACATTATTTATTTATTTATTTATCTTTCTGTATATAATATGAACAAATATATTCTACACTGGCTGGCTTATTGCCATTAGGCATTTTCTTCCAACCAACCAATCATAATCTATTGTGAAACGATATAGATAGCACTTAAACTTTTATGAGATACAAAATTGATCAATTTTATCATATGTATATATATATATATCAAACAGTTTTACCATGCATTATCGTCGGTTATACACAAATTATGGAACTTTTAGAGCTCTTATTGGTCAGGAAGTTAAAAATCACTTGCGAAATTCCAATACGGACAGACAGGTGTAGTTAAATAAAAGTGTGAAAAAAGGTAAGTACCCAACTCTCGATATTATGGCAATAAGAAAGAAGAACCATTAATTAAATACATAAAATTATTTGGCGCCATTAAATACCCACAGTAAACCTCGTAACAACATTGGAAATGAAGGTTTTAAGGGCTATCACAGGGAAGACGCTTAGAGACAGAATTAGAGACAGATGGAGTAGATACAGGAGAAGATTCTGGATGGACCACGTCAACAGAATGGACGCATCTCAAATGCCATCCATAGTGGCAAACGAAATCCCACCAGGGCGTCGCCTCCCCGGAAGACCACCGAAGAGATGGAGGCATAGCTGGACCTCAGCTTCACAGGAATAGCTTTCTCGAAAAACAGATCTACGATCTAATATAAGAAGAAGTATTGAATTTGGTTATTATCAGAATAAATAAAAATATTATTTTAGTTCTGAGCGTGAATTCATTTATTCTTTGAAATATATTTGATTTGTAGGTACAAAAGCGTACCTACGTTAGTATTTATACAATAGTTGTCACATTGGTGAAAAGATGTTTTTGTACTACATCATTAACCCAACAAGAACATTTTCTATTACGGTTAGTTTTTGGGATGTTATATAGTACATGTATGTATGAACGTAGTCATATGAACCAACTTTAATGATATCCTTTTAGAAATATAATTAATCCGTACATCAGGTTCCATTCAATGATCAATGCTTTGAAAAATCTCTTTTCCTTTTGATGTCATAATTGAACATATCCATTCAATGTTCACAAATAAAATATTTAGTTTTATTCTTTTGATCTTTTGTAAAAGATATATATTTGTTCATATTTTTCTAAGTAAAACAGTGGTAATTAATCATTATTTAAAATGCACTTTCTTATTTAAATTTAATAGCTAAAACCATTCAATTAATGCCTGTTATTTAAAAATCTTGGAATTTACTCAATACAATAATGAAAAATATATACAAAATCATTCCTGTTGAAAACTGATTCATGAGAAATCCATTCAATTTTTTTTTAACAAAAGAGACATAAAGATATTTTTAGATGGGCAGAGCATTTAAGGCGCTGGATTATCCAGCAATCACGAGTTCGAATCCTGTCACGACTGATTTCATTCAACTATAGCACAAGCAGCATCGTCATCATCATCAGTGGCTCCACAGCCCAGGATGGGCCTTGGCCTCCTCAAGGAGTCGTCTCTATTGCACCCTATACATGGCCTTTTCTCTCCAATTCCACACACCGGCTATCTGAAGGTCCTTCTCGACTCCATCTATCCATCGTAGTTTTAGCCTTCCCACACCTCTTCTTCCCTCCGGACGTGATGTGAGGATTCTTTTTGGTGTCTGGTCATCTTCCATACGATGCACGTGTCCTAACCAGCGGAGCAGCAGCCTCCCTATTTTTATTGTTTTGGACGATATTTGATTTATTATCATATATAGCACAAGCATTTATGCTTAATTTACCAAATGCTTCATTTAATACATGTAATTGTTACAAGAACATATTATTCTTTCTTAAAAAATGACAACTAATAAAATTTGACTGATTTTTACTATTCAATAAGTAATTCAAATTATTATTGCTTCTCTGGGCTGAAAACACTGGTTAGTTGGACAAAATTGCCATACGGCAATAAACTCACCACTTGCGCAGGTTGCAAGGAAGTGTTCATTATTATTATTATTTAAGATGGATTGATTCAATAAATAAGCTTACAGAAAATCTAACGAGAATGGTTATATTAAAAACAAAACTTATTAATTGTTAAGATTGCATACAAAAAAATATTTTTTGGTGTAGCTACCTACATCTTTCAATAATATTTGACAAAAACTAATATTTTTTGCTGTATCTACATCATTCAATAATATTTGACAAAAACTAATATTTTTTGCTGTATCTACATCATTCAATAATATTTGACAAAAACTATTATTTTTTGCTGTATCTACATCATTCAATAATATTTGACAAAAACTATTATTTTTTGCTGTATCTACATCATTCAATAATATTTGACAAAAACTAATATTTTTTGCTGTATCTACATCATTCAATAATATTTGACAAAAACTAATATTTTTTGCTGTATCTACATCATTCAATAATATTTGACAAAAACTAATATTTTTTGCTGTATCTACATCATTCAATAATATTTGACAAAAACTATTATTTTTTGCTGTATCTACATCATTCAATAATATTTGACAAAAACTAATATTTTTTGCTGTATCTACATCATTCAATAATATTTGACAAAAACTAATATTTTTTGCTGTATCTACATCATTCAATAATATTTGACAAAAACTAATATTTTTTGCTGTATCTACATCATTCAATAATATTTGACAAAAACTAATATTTTTTGCTGTATCTACATCATTCAATAATATTTGACAAAAACTATTATTTTTTGCTGTATCTACATCATTCAATAATATTTGACAAAAACTAATATTTTTTGCTGTATCTACATCATTCAATAATATTTGACAAAAACTATTATTTTTTGCTGTATCTACATCATTCAATAATATTTGACAAAAACTAATATTTTTTGCTGTATCTACATCATTCAATAATATTTGACAAAAACTAATATTTTTTGCTGTATCTACATCATTCAATAATATTTGACAAAAACTATTATTTTTTGCTGTATCTACATCATTCAATAATATTTGACAAAAACTAATATTTTTTGCTGTATCTACATCATTCAATAATATTTGACAAAAACTAATATTTTTTGCTGTATCTACATCATTCAATAATATTTGACAAAAACTATTATTTTTTGCTGTATCTACATCATTCAATAATATTTGACAAAAACTAATATTTTTTGCTGTATCTACATCATTCAATAATATTTGACAAAAACTAATATTTTTTGCTGTATCTACATCATTCAATAATATTTGACAAAAACTATTATTTTTTGCTGTATCTACATCATTCAATAATATTTGACAAAAACTAATATTTTTTGCTGTATCTACATCATTCAATAATATTTGACAAAAACTATTATTTTTTGGTGTACTTACATCTTTCAATAATATTTGACAAAAACTAATTCAAAGATAAAATAAATTTTGTTTTGCTTGTAAAGCAAATGTCCTTTGGGTTTTGTTTGGATAATAATAAATAAATCATATCTGTCATAATGATCAATACATTAATGTTAAATTTAGTCGGAAATGTAACAACGGAAAATACCACCCATTCATCAATATTATGTAACCGAGAGATTATTTAATCCAGATACCAAAATACCTTACATTTTATGTCAAGGCATCAGAAGCAACCATTTTATTTTATAATATAAAGAGCGGCTTTGAATAACATACAAAAAATCTGATTAATGACTCCGTGCTTCGTCACATAAACATAGAATTGGAGGCGGGGAAGGTTGTGCGCATGGAGGTGGAGTAGAAGAAACACATCATGAATAAGTATTGAAAAATATGTATAAAGACTTTTTATTGAATGTTTAAGAAGAAAGAATCTATAGGCATAAATGCCATGGTTTTTTGTTATGTAGCAAATCAATTCTTCTTCTGAATATGGGATGCATTGTTAAAAAATTTATAAAAGAAAATAATGACAATAAAATTTCATTTAGTCCGAAATTATGCGATACAGAGATAAATATCGAATTGATTTTTAAACAAATTATCTGAATAATATATATAAATCTCGTGTCACAATGTTCGTACGCGCTTATCTCCGATAGTATAGTTTCGGACCCGTTAGGTGGCGCTGTTATCGAGATTTTAATTTATTTTTTATTTTTTCAATGAAATTCTAATTCTGAATTTTTTTAGATGTCTCGTTTAGAAATACATACAATTATAAAATTCAACTTCCCTACTAGAAGATTTTTTATAGAAAAATAAATGTTGTGTTGGCTTTCAAAAGATGGCGGTGTGAACAAATAGGTATATATGTTGATCGAATATTCTTTTTTAATTGCATATACGCAAACATTGGATTTTTTCCCTTTCGGGAGTCAAATGATGTTTCTTCTACAATATCCCAACTTCGTATCTATTGAGATGTTGAAAAAAATGTTAGTCAATAAAAAAAAATTGATATGTTTATTACGCATCTAGAGAATAAACCCCACTCGAATGTACAAAAAAAATGGTTAAATACATAAAATGAGGTCTTAAGAGAAGGCGGTCTGTGTCAGGACAACGTCTGCCCGGGCACACTAGTAATGTATATCTTTAAAAGTTCTGGGGGGTTAGTTTGGTCAAACAGTGAAATTACAACCCTTTTGATTACTGTTATTTTTATTTATTTTTTATTTTTTTTATTTGTTTGGAAACTTAACAGCTATACATTTATAATACTTAATTTCAAATGAGAATACAAAATAAATAGCCAATTATAAAGTTTCACATATTTAAATTATTATACATTATTAATGTTGGGTAGTCATTGTAAGATGGTGAGTGTATGTGGGGGAAAGGGAAGGGTAATGGATATAGGAAAGCGTTGATAAGGAAGGGATGAATGTTTAAGGAAAGTAGGTTTGATTTTTAACCAGTAATATTACCAATAACTGCGCGTAATTGGCGTTTCATCGATGTCTGTGTGGAGTTAAATATATCAGGTTGGGGGTCAAGACTATTGTAATAATTTAAGCATCTGTTGACATAATTATTCTGTGCGTAATTTGTTCTGCAGTATGGTGTATAGAAAAGGTGATTATGGCGTGTTGTTTTCATGGGGCAGTTGAAAGAAATTTTTTGGAGTAGGTAAGAGCTGTCTACAAGGTTATTAAGTATTTTATAAAGCAGATAGACATCGGATATCTTTCTTCTTTTTTCAAGTGATATAAACCCATGTAATTTTAAAGATTGGTCATAATCATGGCGGTAATTTTTTTTTTCTAAAATTAAGCGTTTTTACAAACCTTCTCTGAATCCTCTCAATTCTGTCGATGTGAATATTGCAACTAGGGCTCCATACGGTTGATGCAAACTCCAAATGACTTCTAACGAAGGCATTAAATAGAAGAACTAGCGAGGTTGTTTCTTTGAAGGATTTGGTTATTCTTTGTATGAAACCCAAGTTTCTGTAGCTTTTATTTACGACAGAATCAATATGAGGAATAAATGATAGTTTGTTATCAAGGATAACGCCTAGGTCTCTCGCTTCGAGTTTTTGCGACAATATATTATTATTAATAGTGTAGTGAAATTTAATTACATTTCTGCTTCTACTGAAACTCATTGAGAAACATTTATTTATATTTATATATAATTGATTTTTTTCACAGTAGCAAAAAAGGTTATTTAAATCCTGTTGTAGCAGTGAGCAGTCATGTGTAGATGAGATTTGTTTATATTATTTACTGTCGTCGGCAAAAAGAATTATTTCAGAGGTAGCTATGCATTGTGTTATGTCGTTAATGTAGATCAGGAAAAGCAAGGGACCCAGGTGAGAACCCTGTGGTACTCCGGAGGGAATTGGAACAAAACACGATTGGAAACCTTTGGCGGCTACTGCTTGTGATCTATTTGTTATATAGGACTTTATCCATCTGTACAGATCGCCACGTATGCCATCAAATGTATCACGGAAATAATTATCAAATGGAGCTCCATAATATCTCAAGATCTGTCGACTGCGATATAATATCTGGTAAGGCCGCTATCAGTCTGCTGTTTTGTGTATTCCAATTGATCTGTGTGTGTGTATTTTTTATATCTTTATATTGTTTTATTTAAATTTGTTCTGCTTATGTGCCTGTTATTAAGGAAATAATCTTTGTTTATATAATTGGTATACCCACACACAGAATATGCCTTGTGGGATTTTTGTATGCACGGTTGCTTTATAATGTTTAACATGCATACAATGTGTGTTGTGTAGGTATTAATCATATACCAAATCTTAAACAAACAAATAAAAAAAGAACGATTACTTAAAAAATATTCTTCATGGAAATCGAATGTTTAAAAAAGTCATAAAAATATTATAATGTATGGTGATCTTACAAGGTCTGCCGGTAAAAAACAAAACTTCTTCAGGTACTATTCAAATGAAAATTCTAATAAGTTTTTATATGTTTCCAAAAAAAAATTTATGAAGGACGTAAACGAAATATTAAACTTGCCTAAATCAGAAGATAATGGAAAGACTTGTGGAAAATTCATTTTTTTACAAGAAACTCGTTTCGTAGAGAGTATATTTTTATTCTGAGAAAAATATAAAAATTTCAAATAGGTAGGTATCTTTGATAAAATTTCTAGCCCCGAGGATAGATCGAATGTTAATAGTGGCCACAAAAATAAGTTATATCAACTTTAACAAACCCATTTCTGCGTCGGTAAAACGCATCAAAAACCCGTTTTCCTCAAGTCTCATCTTCCCATCGAGCGCCTACAATGACATCATAAAAAAATATTTGCGACATGTTTCCGCCACCAAAATGGCGATCCCCGTAAATTCGGCGCGGTAATTTGAAAGCGTTATGTGCCCCCTGTGTGACAGGGGATATTATTTTTTTAATAAAAAAACCCTTCCTTATGTTTATTCTCACCCGTTCGTTTGTCAAATTGATGAAAGGTGAAAGGCTCTTTGACGTTAATGATCAGTCGCTGATCAGCGTATTTTGTAAACAAAAACGAAATATAATGACGTCCACGTGTCGCCAGACTATCGCGAGGCATTAGCTAAACATATTGTAACGTTTTATGTATACCTTTAGTTGACATATCAGAATTTAAACCAAGTAGGTAATGAGGGCATGATTTATTGCAGGGATTTAATGACAAACGGAAATTATTCACCTAGGTATAGTGTTCGCCAAATATCTTGAACCTGCCTTCCGGGTGAGCAGAGCTCAAATTTGTGTATTTTTGCTTCGTTGGTATACGTGCAAATCGCTCCCCTTCTGGGCGTAATTGCTCAAGATATCTGGCGACAGTAATACTGATCAAATAAATAAACGATTTCACATAGTATAATATGTACAGTACATAGCTGAAGGTACTTGTAACTTTAAACACAGTTCAGAAAAAAAACTGAAGTAAGTAATAAAAAACTGATACGAAAGAAGTGTCAATGGCGCATATATATGTTATAACTTGGATGCGGATGTGACATAATATAGAAACGATTGGAAGTAAATGAGGCATTTAAAGGAAGAAAGTCAAGGAAGAAGAAAAATGGCGCATAAAAAAACGCTCAACGATTATGGACACACAAGTCATAACTTTAATGAATCAAATGAATGAGATTCTCGTCACAATATAATATTTTTTGAGGTGTCATTTTTTCGAAATAACAATTGTAATTATAATAATTTTACTATGTAGGTATACATCTAAATGAAAAATACACATATATTTACGCACTTTTCAATCTTTCGATTGTGACGGCTTCTAATTTGTAGAGTTCCATTATGACAATGATTAATATGAACACATATATAGTTCCACAATTTATTTTATTTTTATCCCGACGACCGTTTCGGCTTATAAGGCCATAATCAACTGGTTGATTATGGCCTTATAAGCCAATAAATTGTGCCAAAAAATAAAATAAATTGTGGAACTATATATGTGTTCATATTTATCATTGACACATATATTTGTTTGGTATTATTATGTCTTACAGCCGTATACTCGTCTGCGAGTGATCTAAGATATTTATCAATATTTTTTTTTCACTCACATCAAAAGCGATAGCTTAAATAAAATTTTACTGTTTTTATTTAAGCTATCTTAACTTTATTGAATTTCCAAATGTTAATTGTAATTAATCGAAAATTAAAACAAAAAAGTATAAAGCTATGGTTCCGGGTGAAAATCTTTTTCTTTTTCGAGGTGGTAAACATTATAACTTTTTATTATTAACATGAAATGCGATTCTCATACAACAATCAAAATTGTTAGCAAATTAGATTTAGTTAATTTTGTTAAAAAATATATAAGCTATAAAATATATCAGATGTACCAAAGCTTATTTACTAAATAAAATAAACACAATTAGATGATAATTTTATTTTCCTGAATTATCAATTATTGTTGAAATGTGCAAATAAAAGTAATTACTATTGTTTTAATGAATATGTCTTTGTGGTTACAAGAACAAATACATACTCATACATTCTCTAAATTAAGCATAAATGATTGCGCTATAGGTTGTGGCAGGATTCGAACTCGCGACCACTGTATTACAAACCAAGCGTGGTAGCCGCTCTGCCACCACCCATCTAAATATCTAGTTGTTTATACTTAGTAGTTGTTAGAAGAAGTAGAAAAGTGTCTTTGTCTATAAAGAAAACCAACGGATAATATACCAATTTTTGCATGATACCATCGATGCCAAGAATAAAATGTATGGAATAAAATAATGACTGTTCTACAATTAATAGATATACTTATCAATGTGCCCATAAAAAGTGAAAGTGCCGGATTCAGAGAACAATTAACTATTTAGTATTTATTATTGCTCGGATAGTCTTTAAGAGTAACGTTGAAAAAAGTTACACAATACTAAAAAACGATAAAAATAAAAGTATGTTCAGACTGATATTCTTTGTACAAAAATAAACATTATGACAAAAATGACCTAAAAGTCAAAGAATCCACGAACACTTTTTTTTTTGTTTAAGGCAATTCACCCTGTAAAGAGTGCTTTGTGCCAATTATTTCATGTCAAAGGAGAAAAGTTAATTTTTTTATAAATTTATGTCATTCAATGAAAGGAATTTTGAAATAACGGACAGTACACGTGAATTATTAAGAGACAAAAGATGTTGGATATTAAGTGGAGATTGGTGAGTGATTTTAATTAATTGTTTATATATATTTTTGAAGGCGGAATTATTTTTACAGTTAAAAAATACATGATCAATTGTCTCATCCTCATCACCACACTGGCAAAGTGGGCTATTTAGAACTCTAATTCTATACAGATGGGAGGCAATTGAACAATGGCCAATTCTCATTCTAGAAATACATGATATTAATCGTTTAGATATGTTTCTATTATAAAACCATGGTTTAGAGGAAATTTTTTGTTGGATACCTGCATGATAAGCACCACGAACACTCGAATTATCAAATAATCAATGAGTCCAAAATAAAAAAAAACGAAAACGAGTAAAAAGATATAAATCAATATTAACTTATTTGGTTACAATCGTGAAACTTTTTTAAAGAATCAAATACTTACGTATTGTACATATTTGCATGAATAAATAATTGTGATATTACATCGTTATTACTCATCAATTCGTTTTGAATAAAATAACTTAAATAGTTTGAATCTTAACTGTTAAATTATGTTCTGTAATATTCTTGTAGAAAAATAATTAGCATTCCCCGATTTATATTTATTCTATATTTATTTTTTATTTCTAATAAACTATAAGGAGTGAAGCAATCACAGAACCCTATTCAATATTTAAACAAAAAGTAAAGACATTGCTAAACTTAGAACCTAACTGCCGAATGTATTATAAGTCTGTATAAATGTCCAATGTATTATCGTGTTTGAATTTGTATAACTATTATTCTACGGCTTATTTTTACAATATTATGACAACTATAACATAAAACTATAAATGACAACTTTGTACTTAGAATATATTAAAATAAATCCACTATGAAAAAATTTAAAAGTGCAAAACTCCGCTTCGTAACACTAGTATAAAATTAAAAAAAATGTTAATTATGTTCTGTTAATAATTATAAATATTAATCATAAGAATTGAAATTTTGATTAAAAAAATATTGCTTTACTTATGTATGTTTTATTTGGTGTCTACAAACATGTAAGTAATTGCTAGCTGGTCTTTATATATATATATTTTTTAAATAAAGATGTCTCAATAGAAACGATGGGTTTCTAGACTGACTGATGTTTCTTACGCCAATATTATTCAGTTTAAAGCTTTGTTTTATCAAATACATTACTAGGTCGTAATGAAGACCTTTACACTGCTATATAGATTCTTCTAGATTCTAGATGGACATAGTGATGAAGGTAATAAAGAAATATTGTATTTCATTATGTTAGAACAATGCAATGAACGTTCGATGTTTGTTAAGGTAAAAACAATATTACCAGTTCGTGTCTGAGCTCAGCATGTTATTACGACGTGTTTTCAAGAAAGACCATTTTGGATGTCTGCCAAGAATGAAGTAGGTACCTATCCCTCACCTACCTGAAGTGCTATTCCTCAGATGATGGTTTTCCCGTAACGAATCTAAGAAAAAGGCTTTCCTTATGGAAAATGTTTTTTCCGCTTCGTCTAGTTAAATAATAACCAGATCCAGTCATCTACATTAATAGCACGGCCTCGTGTTTTTAACAACACTATTTTAAATTAAATGTTTTTAACTATTATGATTAATCAACTAATATTCATATAAATATAACCACATATTATCCCGATTAAATTGACAAAGAAAACTACTGTGCGGTACAGACTCAGAATATTGCTTCCACTTCAATACTCTCCCAAGTGATATAAAGCTAGTGAAAAACTATAAGGTATTAAAATATAAAATTAAATATGTATAAAAGCTTGAGTGTGTGTGCGTCTTTATATGTTGTATAAATTTACTGTATAACTGCATAAAATTGTATAATATTACAATTTCAATGTCCTTTTGTTTGAATTAGTTTCGAAATAAGTTTTATTTTTTGCTATTGCATATTTGTCACTATTTTTTAAATGTTATTCTAGCCCCACACACAAGTGTCTATCCTTGCAATGGGGCAATAATACTTAATTGTTTTATTATGTATTTGAAATTTTCATATTTAATTTTTTTTCCTGTAAACGTTAATCAATTAAAAAAATATTGGTATAGTAACTACTTTTTATAAATAGCTTAGAATAATTCGACACAATTTATCTATTTTGAGAATGACCAATTAAGGACCCGTACGTTACAAAATCTACTGATCATTCATTTTCGGAGGTTCTTATTAAAATCAGAAAATAAATGTTAACTTATTCTTAAAAATAATGAATTCGCTAATGGTCCATACCCAGAATAATGTACCTTTTTAATAATATTTTTTTATGAAGGCAAAATGAAATCCGCCGTCAAGATATTTCAAATGCACCCAGATTAAATAAAACGGAGCAATATTTAAGTTTCCCTCGCTAACTAAAGACATAACTCATTTAAGACAAATGTTCATAAAAATCTCGTTTTAAAATAAGGCGAAAACCTGGCACTAGATTAAACGTTAATTCTTAAAGTTTACAAAGAAACTCAAAAAAGTGAATCAACTCTCCCGAATGGAACGTAACAAATTCAAGGTAATGAATAATATTTCCAAAGTGTTCCCATCCAACACCCTAATTGACTTCTTTTTAATTATTTGATTTTTAATTTTACTAAAATGATTGAATATTAAATTATATCATTCATTGAAATTTTCTCGTGTCTTAATTAATTCGAATTCCGACTCATTGAATAAGTTCTTAATGAAAATATTTCCGCCAAATTAAACTCGGTAAAAGTGTGATTCGAAATTGTTATTCGCTGATTTTAAAATAAAACTTACAAATATTCAAAGGCTCAAATTTACCATTTTGTACGTTAAAATTCATGTTTTGATGCCTCAAGGTAATTGTTCATTTTCTACATCTGTGATGGATACAAATGTGTAAATAATTTTTTTCTCTATTTGTTTGTTTTAAAGCAAATCTGTTTTAACAATGAAATAAAATTAATAATATGTCTTGCTACTAATATTATAGCACTTATTTCGATTTTTTTCATAAACGTCTTAGGCATCAATGGGTATTATGTCTAATATTATTTTAAAATACCTGATGATTGATTGAATTTTACAAATATGTCGTGTTGTGACACATACACTTACTTGATAATATTTCCAGGGTTCCAGTTATATACTTATCTTTTTCACCGGACACGGTTCTGATGGACACTGATTTGTAAGAGCGGGATGGGCAGTGATCGCAACAATTATTCAACGAAATGCGTTTTTAGTATAAAAAAAAATAAACAAAAAACTTAATGTCAATATTGGCGTCAACAATACCTACATCCTATGATATTTTTGCAGAATTATGGAGACTAATTATTTTATTTTATTCATTTATCACACAAAATAAATATTACATATATGTATAAGCTGACTAATAACGCCCCACAAGGCAAAAGCCTGTTCTGAAAATTACAAATAGGTATTCACTAACTCACAAGCAGACCTTGAACACTTTTAAAAATTGTATCTTCATCGGAAATTGTAAAACTAAAATAAATCATACTTTTAAAAAAATACATACAAAACAACCATATATCGATAATAAATATTATTATCATCTTCATATAGCAATTTTACGAGTAGGTATATTTTGAAAAAAAAATTCATGATAGTGTTTCACGAAATTAACTGCTGTTTTAAAATATAAGTGGACATTCTTCTTTATAAATGATTCCACTAATGCAATTGTGTTAAATAAAACTATTCCTATGAGCGTACTTAATTACCATAAAATACTTCAATTTTCTCTCGTGCCAAGTTTTAGCGTACTTGTTTATGTTAGTTGCGTGAATATGTTTTGTTGAAAAAAAAATACAACACACACACCACTCCCATCGTATCAAAAATTAACCTTTACATGGAATTCTTCATCAAATATTAACTTGTTTTGCCACTCCACGCAACATTCCCTGTTGATTAAGCCACTAGTCCAAAAATGATGGCGGCAATTGTTCCCCGTGCCACACATAACGAAACACTTTCATTTCCTGGCTGAATTTTCACGCACATGCAAGGCCATAACAAGCAGATGAACTGGCCAGTTAATCTAACTAAACAATCCTGTCTTTGTTGCTGATTAAAAAGGGAACGGTCTGGAAAATGCCAGTCACAATCGACTAACTTCAAACGACTTCACTCAATGCGATTAGTTATCGAGAGTGAAACTAGAAATGTTTTACCAAACGTAAAAACCTAAGAATGTACTCCAAAGCAAGCCAAGAAATTCCTAGCCGTATGTCATTCATAATTATTGCCATTATTTTTGTGAATCTATAAAAAAAACTTTTATAATTATATTAAACTTTTATAATTAAATCTATCAAGGGGAGGCTTATGTCCAAGAATGGAAAAAATAGACAGAAGAAGATAATTATAGTTTCAGTTGATAAAGTGATTAAAGAATTTTTCTTTTTAAAATGTGTTTATTCCCCAATTTTATCACGTATTATTAAAAGCGAGCAAATATAACTATTAGACAAAAAATATGTAAGCTCAGTAACAAACTTATAAAACAATTCTGTTCAATAAAAATATAAAACACTGTCGATTTGTTCGAGAGAATTTATTTCTCTTACGACAAAGACCCAAACAAAGATTTTGTATGGCCAGACTAATATTTTTCATGGTTTTTCCTACTAAGGAGTAAAAAAAACAACTTAGAGCCTTCGCAGCTCATGAACTCATAATTCGGAGTAGAACATTTTGTGTGCGTCTGTGTGTTTATCCGTCCCCCTGATACCTTTTCATCCGCTTGATACACAGAGCCCAAAAATTCAAAAAGAATAGAAAAATTTAGGCCTACAAAAGTTTTATTCACAGATTTTTTAATTTTGTTTCAGTCAGGGGTTTGTCATCATTTTATTTTTTTTGTTACATTTCCATAAATGCTAGAACGCTGAAAATTTGTTAAAATATAGAAAAATATTGTACCTATCTCATTTTTTTTACAGAAATGTTCCAGAGTTTCTCTTGCTTTTTAATGAGGAAAAATATTATTTTACTGACAAATTTCTGTACAAAAAGTAGGTACATAAATTTGAGCCAAAGTTCTCGAGTCCGATTTCCGGTGAACTGTTATGATACTCACCCATACGTACATGAAACATTGATAAACTATGTTGTGCTTAGCTACAAATTAAAATATTATTTAACTAACTATTTCCTCTTATGATAACATTTTGTGGATTTTTTATCATATAATGTAAAATCAAAGATTGAAGATCAAAGAAAAATTATCAAATTACTCTTTAGAGTTAATTGCGGATTTTTATAAAACATAATTATACTAGCTGTGAGGCACCGGCTTAGAATAGTGCTTCAACTCTTTTCAATTATTTTTTTCGAGTGTCCCGTAAGAGCCGGGTAATCGAAAATACAACAGGCAACAATAACATCTGACATAGTTCAGCAATGAGGTTCACCACCCATTCTGAATGTAGTGCCTTTTAGGTGAGACGATACTGGTGTGTGGGTATACACAGATGTTTTGTGCTCCCTTTTATAAGGCAATGCACACCCGCACACCTTTCGCTGGTTACCCCACATTGTGGGATATGCCGTGATGGTATGTATGTAATTATACTAATAATGATTATCCTCTAACCGCAATTTACGCACATCACATTATTCTTTGTCTCTAAATAGTATAAAAACTATCCCCACATGTTTATCATCGTCCATCCATCGTCAATAAGCACAAGGTTTCCGTTTGTCTCCAAGTCTTTTTTTTTGAAGCCCTTCACAGAACATACAGTTATTAATTGAGTTTTCGGCCTGTGAGTCGATAAATATCATAAGCATCCAGAATGTGGCAACTTGTTATTGGGTGCGAGTTAAATTAATCTTCTTCTTTTTCCGATGGCTCTACAGCCCATATCGAGCCTTGGCCTCCATCAATCCTCGCCTCCAACTCCTCCTGTCTCCAGCTGCTGTCCTCCAGTCTGCTACTTGCAGTAATTGTTCTGCATCCTTTTTCACCTCATCCTCCCATCGCAGCCTGGATCTACCGACCTTCCTTCTTCCACCCGGATGTCCCTCAAGGATCCTCTTGGGTGCCCGTGATGACGGCATTCTCTGTACATGCCCAGCCCATCTCAGCCTTATAGATGCTGTATATTTCATCATTATACCTTATTCTCCAAGCTTCTCCATCATTCACGGGTCCCAGTATTTTCCGTAGCACTCTCCTCTCAAATGTATCCAGCATCTCTGCGGATCTTGCTGTCATCGTCCACGCTTCGCTCCCGTATTGTCACCACTGTTCTTATTATAGTCTTGTACAAGGGCGTGTTAAATTAATATTGATAGTATTTTCCCAAGAAGCAATAGAAATGAATAAATAAAAATATCGTTTTATTTCAGATATGGTTCTGGGTTAAATGTATTATAACCTTCACATTAGTTAGAAAATATCAGATCCAAATGTAACATAAACGAAGGTTTGTTTAAATTAATGTACACTTTATTTAATTACACGATAATGATATCTATGTAAATATTGCATGCAAGTCTGTACTAATAACACAATGATGGCTATAACAAACCTTATAAAAGTCATTCAACGTTTTGTTGCATATTTAAAACAACTAGGGATGGAAAAGACCATTCTTTAAATCGGTCTTGACACAAAATTTAAATCTATTACATTAATATTTCTTGGACACGTTATTTCAAGTACAAAAGTAAACATAATATATGTAAATTTGTATTTTTTTAACATAAAGCACACAATTTATTTGACCTTACATATTTTAACGAAATCTAACTAAATAAAAAAATATTTGTTGAATTTAACTCTTAAACTTCACTTGTCTCTCTATCTGTATTGGAATATCGTAATCGATTTTTAACTTAGTTCCCGGCCAATTAGAGTTCTGAAACTTTTAGAATTTGTTATAAATCGAGCAATTTTATATTTCATACAAACTAAGTGTATGTAATTCCAGCTTGATTCATTAGACAAACAAAGCTATACGTATCCGGCTGAACGTTAATAAATTTTGTATTTTATTCGGTTCATGCAACAATAATATTTTACTGTTTTAACAAGTTTTCAATTATTATTTATTTATCTTATGGTCACAAAAGTTAGTATATCACAACAATATGTCGCACTGTAGTGCCCGTCAAAAGTTAAAAAATAAAATCTAAGTTTTCTAGATAATTGGCCGCTGCTTCACTCAGGACCATAAATTCCGAGGGGTCCCCCCCAAAAGCTCTTAAAGCACACTCAGACACCACATGGCTCACAGTCTGCCTCTCCGCACCGCAATTATAAATTTATTTTCAATTATAAATCAGTTTAAATCATTATAATATACATTTCCAAACATGATTTAACTTTCAACTTAATCAATATAAAGGAAAATTTATTAATTGATTAATTTAATATCTTCTTCTTCTTCCTCAGCCGTTTTCAATCCATCGTTGGGCATAGGCCTCTACCTTGCACCTCCACATGTCTCTATTTTGGGCACACTGCATCCAATTTACTCCCACAGTCTTTCTGATGTCATCCGACCATCTAGCCTGTGGTCTTCCCACACTCCTTATTCCCATTCTACATAGGTTGCCATTATAGGAGGTTTTTTGTCCATCGTTGGTCAGTACATCTGGCAATATGACCTGCCCAGCTCCACTTCAGGGTAGCCGTCCTTTCAGCTACACCCAGTTTTCTCTCTTATCCATTTGTTTGTCTTCTGATCTCTCGATTAAATGCCCAGCATCTTTCTCTCCGTGCCTCTCTGCGTAACTGACAACTTTTGGACAATTCGCTTCGTAATTTAATATATGATAGTGAAAATACCAATTTCATATTTGATATGTGAAGAAAACTTTGAAAACGGTGTCCTTAATATTTTTATTTTTTATATTTACTTGTTTTGTTAATTTACACGGCATACAGTCTTATATTTAATCTCATGGGGATATCGTTTATACACATTAATCTTTTTTTTCAGAATCTCTAATGGAATTGTCATTACATTTTATTTTTATCTAATATGCCAATATGATAATAAAAACTTCAAATACAATTTTTAGAGAAATTGCATTAAAAAAAAGACTGAAATTATTTAGTAGGTATATGTATCCAAAAATCCAGAACATATTAGATAAAAATTAATAAATTATTGATTTATTAATAAATTATTTTTCATTTTTATCGTTATCTAATATTATTAACAAAATAATTTTGTCTATATTTTAATATAATATATACCCACAGACAAGCTTTGCCTTGTGGGATTTTTGTGTGCACGGTTTCATTGTTTTGATTATGTAAATGTGTATTGTATATTAACCGTGTACCGAATCGTAAACAAATAAATTAATTATAAATAAAAGAACATTTATTTATTTAGTTTATGTTCATCCCTATTACCGACCGCAATAAACTACAAATAAAATTGCCTATCTTAACTGTCTGAAAATATAACGAGAACGTCAAAGAAATATGCGTTGTCAAATTAATTCCGAATATAACTTTTTAAATGGGAATTTTTCATTATTCCACAGAATTAACATTTTTATACGAAAGGCAAACTCCCTTGTATTTAAGCAATGTCTCTAGAAATATTTTGCTTCGTTTAATTTTATGAGTCACGTAATTTCAAAATAAACTCCAAGTACTTATCCAAATAATTTAAGAATGACATCTTTATGTATTTAAACAAGTTGTAAGGCCTTCATATAAATCAATTCGTATTTGAAAAGTTAACGAGGACATATAGGTTTTAACGAGTGTAATTGTATTTTCAAACTAATCATACTAAAAAACTAAACAAGTTTCTGAAATTATTTTTTGACATAAAAAGTTATTCGATTTAGATCACATAGTCATTAATAGCAAAAGTGTCTCAAATATGTTAGATAAATGACAGTTAAGTGTTTAGAACGATAAAAGTCACGTAAGTATGTATGAAGATAGAACTCTGCTACCATTTTAGTAGGTATCTTGATTACTATAGTCTTCTTCTTACTCTTTTTTTAGATCTACGATCTGTTTTTACAGGTCCTGGGACGAGGATGTCCAGCTCTCGCTCCATCTCTTCTATGGTCTTCCCGGTGCAGTGGTCGGCGTCTCTCTGGTATTTCGCACATTACAACCTTTGGCAGCCTTTCTGGATTCATCCTTTTAGCATGATCTCTCCAGTGTCGTCTTCTTTACCTGCTCCACCATACAATATCCTCCACATTGCAGGTTCTGCGGATCTCCTCGTTGGGGATTCTGTCTCTGAGGGTTCTGCCCAAGATAGGTCTTAGTGTATTCATCTCTGTTGTTCTGAGTAGCTGTTTTGTTCTCACCGTGTCTGCCCTTGCTTCAACTCCATAAGTCATTATGGGTCTGATGCAGGATTTATATAACTAGTTAATTTTACAATATTAATATACTTTTTGCTAAAAACAGATATATCGCCCAATTATTTTTTCTTGAAACATGTATTTTGTGTATTTTTTATATGTAATAATAATAAATAGGTATACAAACTATGTCTCACTCATTATGTGAAATAATCAACCAAGATACAGTCATAATGACAATGCTGTATATATTTTATAATATTTTTTTTCTTTATTTATTTACTTAAATAGATAGACATCTCAATAACTGTATCTGTAATGCCCCACTAGAGAACACACCTATATCGGGGCTAATGCATTTCGAAATAGTGACACTGTAAATGTGAATGGCAACATTAATCACAAATCAAATAAAATAACAATAAAAAAGACACAAAATACAAAAAAAAAAATAAGTAGGTATGTGGTCGAAAGCTATAGATGAACACTCTCATCTGCATAGTGTATGCCCGACACTAAAAGCTATTCTTTTATTTTAGTTTTAAAGGAAACCCTATAATCTGTCCCATTCAATTTTTTCTTTATCAAGTTTATTGTATGTTCCAAATGACACCAAATCGTCCCTGTCCAAACTAGGTTTTCATTATAGGCACAGAGAAGTAAAAATCATTTGCTTGCCTAGTGAAATGCGTTTATTGGCTTCTATTATACCGAGTTATTTTCGTTTGAAGTTATATAGAATGCGATTCAAAGGAATCAATAATTTTGCTTGATTCTATATATTTATTTTTAATGGTATCTTTAGTAGTACCTATTTCATAATTTTACATGGATAGAGAACAGGGCATAAACAACACTGCATTTTTGATAATGTCCTCGCAGACGAAATATAAATCGACACAGAAACGTTAATACAATGAAGATCGATCTAATTATCTCATTAAAACAATGAAGATTTATGTCTTTTGTTTAAAAATGGAAGTCCACCAAATTAATAATATCGCACATATTTTAATGTATTAAATTAAGATAGAAATGTATCTCAGTTGGGATTTTTTGTCTACTTACTTCATGAGCTTAATGCCCTAATGCATCATGAAGTATATTTCTTTTAATTAGTAGTTATAATATCTCCATCGCTAAAGGCTTGTTTTGGAAAGAACAACTCTAGACCAATTTTTAAAGAACGAATATAAAGACAAACCGCGACACACGCATCACACTAAATTTGAATTTGATGACGGATATGTAGTTCCCAAATGTAATACCTAATACAGTTATAGAATGTTAGAGTATAATGTACTTAAATTTCTTAATATGATACAGAAATGCAAAAGCAAAAAGAGTGTATAAAGACTTGTCAAGGAATGGTTATTGAGGTATGGCTTTATATATGTATAATTGACAGATCTCACACGATTTTTTTACTCATTTTTTCTCTCTCATATGTAAAATACGCTTTTTTTTAATAAAGAATAATAAATAGATAAGTTTTGGAGCAAGCAAGACTGTATGTTTGGGCGACGATCTTTGTATGTGGTTTGTTATTATTAAGTAAAGAAAAAAAATGTCTGATGCCGAGTTGAGAAAAATTAACAAAGAGTGACATTCATGGCGTGACGGTTGAGAATCCACATGAACTTTTTTTCTTTTTTTCTCGGGATCAACACGATTGAAAAGGAACAAGAAGAAGAGATTGTTTAAAAATATTAGGTATAAAGGTACAAGTGACGTTTGTGAACTTAAAACTAAGTGAAGTGAGTCGGTATTGGGTGGGACGGATGATGTGGGTGGAGAACAGTGTAATTTTCAAAAAAAGTCCTTTTAAAGTAAAAGTAGACACACTCTCTCGTGGAGATGTCGGATGTCACGTCATCGTCGATCAGTCAGACAGAAAGAAACTTTTGAAATGTCTGCTCTTGCGTGATACCTGCCTTCCTATGTCGAGACATAGGTGTCGGGTGTGTGAAATACACACAAGAACGAGGGTGGAAAAATCAATAATGGTAACAATAATACCTGAGAATATAAAAAAACGAGTGGGTTGTGGCCAACGCTAAACTACTCACTAACAAGTCATTCTATAAAGTATTCAAATTTTGTATGGAAAATATTCAGCATTTTCGTTTGTTAAATTATTTTTTTCTTTATTATGAAAACTTGATAATTCTTTAATGCCATTTTATAAAAGTGATGTGCCTTTTTACCAATTTGAAAATAAATATTTCAAATTTTTACTTTCCTGAGTTTGGGGTCACTTTGAAATATTTGACAGTGAAAAAATTGAGAAGCACTATTCAGATATCTTTCAAAATCTAATGGAGTCTAAGTGAGAATAGAATCGAATGAGTACTTTAGTCCATAATCGATAAATTAAAATGAACACGCCGTACACATAGCACACACACACATATAAATTGTGATGAAACTTTCAGAATACAATCTCAGCATGATACTATTTGATAATCTACAATAAAAAAATAGCCTTGAAAATTGCGAAAACATAACTCCCCACTATGTCCCCTTGGGTTAGTGAGGAGTAAAAACTTCGATAGAATTTAAATTAGTATCGCGAGTATAGTATAATATGTATATTAGAGGTATATGACGAAAAAAGTTTCCTACGGCGAAACTGAAGAAAATAAAATTGTACTGTGTATCGATCTGAGTCGTGATAAATGGGTTCACCCATAATAGCGCCATAATATTTTTTTTCCGTCCGATGCGGATTTTTTTTTTCAAATCTATCATACAATGAAAATAAATTTCAATGTTAAACGAAGAATTTTCTTCTTCTTCTTCTTCTTCTAATATAATCAAATGAAAAAAAATAAAAGCGAGTAAATATAACCAATCAAATTTGGCATCCTGATCAAAACAATAAATAAATTTAAATCTGTGCACTCTGACGATGATCTTACAGATCGATACCGGTCAGTGCCAGTTTTAAATTAAAACTTAAACAAATTAGTGTTTTCATTTATACTTAGTATAATGGAGTTTCACCACGAATTATCCGTCGACAAAATTAACAAGTTAAATTTGTCAGTTATGTACATAATCAATTTTCAAAACAATTCTGAAACACTGTGATAATATTTCTTTTTAAAGCCTGTCATTTCTTATCCATTTTTGGCCCTATCTTTGCATGGTTTGCATGTCTTTCGGTGTCATTTAAAATAAAAAGTGAAAATTCGTTGAACAACATTATCTAGTGTATAAGTTTTTATTTTTTCTTTTTCCTAGGTACATACTCAATACAATAAATATTGAATCACGTGTTACTATGCTTTTTTTATTAAATTTATAATAGGTACATAAAAAAACAATAAAAAAAAACAAAAAAAAACATATTTCCCCTTACCAACTGACATTTAAAAACAAAAGACACAAAATATTATAAATACATAATTGCTATACAAAAAATTAATATAATTTACAAATCAGTCACTTTTGAAATTATTTTTTTTTCAGTTCTTTATATTCAGTTGCCAGTCTCAACTCTGTTGGTTGAACTACGCCACCCCTTTGTACGTGTAGTAGTGCTGTGTAAAACTTGTATGTTTAAACGAGGGACACAATTGACCTACAATATTCTGTCAATCACTCCCCACACGTAGGTACAAAGGTATGGTGCGAACTTTCTGTCTATACGTATTTGAAATAGCACATTTTTATAAATATTTTTAAAAGACGGCACTTGAAAATCACGAGATAGTTGCAATTTTATTATACTTTTGTTATTAGCACAAATATTGCACTAACTTTTATTTGTCGATCGACAATTCTTGATAGGACTCCATTGTATGTAGATATTGTGTACATCTACAGCAAATATTGTAGATTTTTGTCGAAAGAATCTCTTTCACAGCTTTCACAAACGACGCTTATAAATGTCAAATCAAAAACACTTATCCACACACAGCGTGTTCTGACGTGTCTTGAAACATCCCAACACATCCCGATGTATACCTAATCTTCCTGACAGAGAAGCACCGTCTGTTATGACAGGGACAATAAGAGTATTTGACTAGAAAGCGAACGTAGATTGATATCTACTTAGCTTCTTCGTCTTCTATTATTTGTGTTCCTTTTCATATTATGCTATAACTGTATAATTTAGCGTTTTTTTTATTTATTCAAAATATGCGACTTACCTTTACTTTTAACAAGGTTGTTTTGTGGCACATTATAAACAATTTTTATTATTATAATTTGTTATGTTTATACCACGAATGAGTTATTATATTTATTTATTTTTCGAAGTGAACTCTTTAGGTTTAGAAGTGAACTCTTTTTTCAGGTTGTCTTACGTCTTGCCAAAAAGCAGTCGCTTAAAAACTGGTCGTTTCAAATAACTCATTTATGGTTAGAAAAATGTGTACTATGTATTACATTGAAGTAAAAAAGCATCGAAAAATACAGAATTCACAAAGTACTTACCTATTTTTTTTATATATTGAAAACCAAAATACATAATCTCAATATACAAACAATACGATTAAAAAATAATAAGAAAAAAATACGATTCAGAATAATTAACAAATATATATAATTTTTTTTTATATTAACCACTTCACTAGATTAAGGTTAAGGATGTTCCAAGGTGGCAGAAAATTATTTTGATTTTCTTTAAATATTAAACCTATTGTAAATTAAATTAAAATCTATTGTTACTTGATCATGTTTCCGCAGTATATTATGCCCTTATTTTTAATCCATTTTTCTATTATTTTCGTATGTTTTAAATGTTTCATCTACTGCATGTCCTTTATTTCTTTTTGTATCATATTTTTTTTTGAGCTAAATAGTAGAAATGTCTTTGTCCGAATGTTGTGTTTGTCTGTGAAGTTATGAAAATATATGCCTGACTATCGTCTCGTAGGTAATTGAATTCATTTCTTTACATGTAGCATGTAACTGATGATTGAGTGCAGCTGCCATCCTAAGACACGAGGCCATGGAAGAAGAAGAACATGGTAGTTCAATAATGATCATTTTTGGATATTCATTATATCAGTATTTTTATTTGTGACATGTTTGATTAAAAGAAACTGACGATAGGTAATAAAACAACAGGTAGGCATACGTATTTTTCCAAAAAAAAAAAAACAATTTGGTAACCTAAAGGAATATTGTTATAAGTTTTCTTCCAATTTGATATCCGATCATTAAAAAAAGTACGATAAAGCAACTAACCCTATTTTGTTTAATGTATTAATTTTAACGATATTTTTTTTATTGGTGTATCGTATATAAATAATCGTTTTTACATTTTATTGTATTGTAAATAATGTTCTTCTCGAACGATCTTTGTTACTCGGTAAGATTGAAAATTTCGTTCATCCTAACGTTGTACTTACAAACCCAAAAGTAATTTTGGAATTTGCGAAATTTTCAAATTAGCATACGATGAATTCACAGACCGCCTCATTATACATTATGAGTGGGAACAAAACCTGTTCTTCGTAAAAGCTTTCATCAGTTAAGAGCATTCTGGATTCGTGGAAGATGGAAAGAGGATAATTATCAAGCGGTGACACAGGAAAATCCTTGTACCCCATCTACCAAGGTTTTGCATTAATAGTTTTAGTGGATAATGACAGTGAAACGATAACAAAGAAGACACAAGTCTATTTTGAAGATATAGCGTGAGTAGAAAGTTAGAAACGAGATGTACTACAGAATTATTAAGAAACTTCATTTTTATTCGTATTGTAGAACAAGATAACTCTCTGAGTTGACTTTGTGAAACAATCTAATTTTTTATATTTCACTTTGCTTAAACCACGGATGAGTTATTTTGATTTGTACACGTTGTGTTGGTTAATTGTTGCATTTTAATGTTGCGATTCACGTGACCTCCCGCTAACGTGACCCCACTTTTTATTTTTTTTAACACAGTTCCGTGGCTTGCTGTCATAGAAGCGGGAAAGAATGTGACGTGGTAAAGAATTATCACATTTTTTCATATGGAACCCATCATCAAATCTTTACCGAATTTAAATAGAACCACTTGTGACGGTAAATTGCCCAGGGGCCGCCCTGTCAAATGGTTGTGTACTCCTCCTAGTGTCCAATTAGCATCGATTTTATGGAATTTGGCGCTAGGGGGTATTCAACTGAACGCGCAAGCAATGCACTTCAGTGCCAATCTCTCTTCTTTTTTTTTTTTATTTATTAACAAAAACAATACAAGGTTCACATATAAATCATAATTTAAAAAGGTATACAATTTCCATCATATAATTCATAATAACCTTGTTGAATAAAAATATGGTATATAATATAGTGAGTAATCTTTTGTTTCTCTTTCAATATAATATTACACGACTTGGTATCTTTCATGTAAAGCATTTAAATAAAATTTAATCAATTCAGTGTCATCATGGAATAATTAAAGTAATGTTATTTTTAATAGATTAAATAATTTTTAATACAGAAAATATACATACATACATACATACCATCACGCCATGTTCCTTGCGGGGTAGGCAGAGAGAACCGAACGCCACATTTTTCTATCCTGGCACGCATCCCTCGCTTCGTCCACATTCATGCATCGTCTCATACATGCTCGTCTATTGCTCACACTTCTAACATTTCCGTCTTTCAAAATTTCGTTCACATCGTCGTGCCATCCCTTTCTTGGGGCGTCCCCGACCTCTCATTCCATTCCTTTCCGCTCTGTATATTTTCTTCGTCAGGCGCTCCTCATTCATTCTCCCCATGTGACCAAACCATCTCAATGTGTTCACTTTCATTCTAGTAATGACATCTTTCTTCATCTTACATTCTTTCCTTATGTCCTCATTTCTTACCCGGTCATACATCGTTCTATTACAAATCCTTCTTAACGATCTCATTTCAACTGCATTTATTCTACTTTCATGCGTCTTCTGCCATGTCCAGGTTTCACTTGCATACGTCAAGGTTGGCACTACGACGGCGTTATGAATGGCAACTTTGGCATCCTTTGATATGTTGCGATCATTCATAATTGGTCTCAGTGCTCCATTCACTCTGTTTCGTGCCATAACTCTTCTTTCGATCTCTTTATCGAGTCGTCCATTCCGTTGAAAATGGCTCGAGCAAGACGAGTATGAATACAGAAAATATCTCCTTTCTAATGAAAAAATAGTCATCAAAATCGGATAACATGGTAAAATAATCATCGCTGAGCATACATTAAAAAATAATCACGTCGAATCGATAACCTTTTCCATTTCTTGTAGTCAGTTGAAAAGATTAGTTAGTAAGTAATTTCAAAATAAAAGAATTAGATAATATAGATTTTTCAGTAAATTAGATTATTCTTATGATAGATTTTTCTTAACTTGAGAATTTTCGTTTTATTTTCAAGTAAAATCAAAATTCACCATCAATATATAAAGAGCTCGTCAAATTCATTATTTTTTTATGATATAGTTCATCCTACAAAGTTTTTTATTCGCTGAGTACGTGAAAAACTTATCTCTGAAATTGTTTACCAAAGAGATAGGCTCTATTCATTGGAAGCTATGAATGTTAAGAGATGGATCTCATTAGCAGATAGAGACTCTCCCCGCAAACAATAGATAATAGTGGCTATGGCCATATCGATGTACCAAACATAATAGATGGAAATAAATGAGATTTTAACTATCACATCTATATCAACACTACGCCATCTGTGGGAATCAATAATATCCCATGTGTTAAATCTAACACTAGAGGGAACAATAATAATGTAATAAATCGGATTTTTTTATAATCCAATTGTTTAATAATGACTTCATTTTCACCTTGTACAATACTTATATCAAAATTAACACAGAACAGAAGAACTTGCATCTTTGGTCCCTCCTCCACCCACTCGCAACAGAGTCACTCGCTTCACTCAATCGCAGCATCCATTCACAGTGGACCTTCAACATATACGAACAAGTCGCTTCTCGAACTCCTTTATTAACACAGCAGCCCGACTGTGGAACGATCTTCCGAATTCTGTGTTTCCATCTTCGTACAACCCGGGTCTTTTTAAAATCCGAATTAATAAACTCTTCTCTAGATTGCAAACCCCTCCCAACGCTACGTAGTGCGCTTCTTCGGAAGAGTAAAATGGACCCAAATCCTAATAGCTGGCGTCCCCTACGTAGACATGTTAAAAAAAAAAAAAAAAGAACAAATTAGGCTTTAAGTTATATGTAATAGACACTAACTAGTATCAGTCACCATTTTCAAAGGGTTATAATATTATAGTGCAACTCAAAACCCATCATCAATTATCCTTTGAGAAGTTATATAAAAGGAATACAGAAATAATGAAAAAAAAATTACCTTTTGTATACATTTATTACTTTTCTCAATCACCGAGCCAATGTGATTTTATTAAAATATAAATATATACACATTAGATACATTCAAGTACCTCTTACGTCACTGTTTTTTTTTACTATATTTTAGCGCAATTTTCTTAAAAAAGTAATAGAGATGTTTTAGCCACTGTTTGTATGTGTGTATGTTGCAACTTATTATTTATTTATTTAGTTCCCGTGGAGAAAACCTTTACTCGCTTGTGCAACGTTCACCAATAACAATATTCATACGTTATGATAATTTGTGTCAACATTATTTAAAAAAAAAACATTAACGTGATTTTTCCATTATTTCAAACTCAGGTTTTATCAAAGTTTTCCTTCGTAAAATTAATTAAAACTAAATTTTATTAAGAAAGTTTTCATAGCGGGCGGTCTTAATACTTGTGATATAAATTTCATACAGCGGTGGTGACATCTTATTATGAAATTCCCTTAATTTAATGATTTAGAGTAAACATGTTAAGAGCTTCTAAACGCTAAGACACGATAAAAAGTTCTTTATTATTGAATCATATTTAGTAGATTACAATTTAGAAGTAATTATTGATCATCATAATGAAAAATATTGACAGCATATTGGATATTCTCTAAACTCTAAAGCGTACTTAAAATATCCTACAAATTATAGGCATTTTAACAAGTTTCCATTTTTAAGTGATCACGAAGATAAGTACCTACATATTGAGAGAGCGATCTGGGGGGAGGGGGGGGGGGCAAGTCCCGTCAAACGGTGGAATCAAAACCCTCATGGATATAATTATCTTATTGAGTACTATAATATCTAAAGAGATATTATCAATTTATGTCAATAGGGACATGACATGATGGTTTGTATGTTCGAGTCATAGATAATATAATTTATACTTCAAAATCTCAACGGGTTTCATGTCGAAAGTACTTAGTACGAGTTTTGATTTTTTAACGATTCATCTGAGAAAACTTACCAAAAAGTTTCTACGTTTTGGAATATTGCTTTTTAATTTTGTTTTTTAAAGAATCTTTACAATATAAAAGAGTTTTAAAAAAACGTAATCTTGTATTGTCAACTTTTGACGAAAATTTTTTCACCAAATTATACCCTGGAATGTTTAGTCCTGGCTACAACTCATTTAACATTATATCTCTGTGAAATTGTAAATGTCAAGATCTATTTGAAAATGTCAAACATAATAAATATAACCAAATGAATCGATACGTTGTTTTATTCAAGATACTATTCAAAATGAAGAAGTCAGTTGTGTATCTTACAAAGTTGAAATAGTAATCTTTGAGTGGAGTACCGGCTGATACACAATATCAAAGGAAAAGAGATATCCTCTGGCTTATATCAATTGTGGGAATGATTTCAATATTTGAACAACCAAATAACATGTTCTTAAAAACATTTTTCTACGAGCACTCCGCTAAATAATGTTATTTGCTTTCCATCAAAGCACTTTGCTCACATTTGAGGATTGTTTAAATATTCAGATGTTATTTTTTTTAGATTCTATCCAAGTCTGTTGAATCGTACAATATTAATAAAGGTAGGGGAACCTGTAAGAAATAATAAAATTCGTACTTCAAAAGAGTCACTTCAAAATGATGTATGTTGTCTTGTCCTTCAACTCTCTGTGTCTTGTAGACGTAGTCTAGTTTTAGCTCTTTGACAAATCTTTGTCTACGTCTTGTCCTCTGACTCTCTGTGTCTTGTAAGCGTAGTCTAGTCCAATGTATTTGACAAATCTTTGTCTACATCTTGTCCATCGATTCATTGTGTCTTGTAACGTAGCCTAGTCCTACATATGTCTTTGACAAATCTTTGTCTACGTCTTGTCCTTCGACTCTCTGTGTCTTGTAGACGTAGTCTTGTCCTATGTCTTTAACAAATATTTGTCGTGTTCTTCTTGACAAATAATAAGTGGTGAGAATTTACACTTTTTAGGATATTGTTTGTATAATGTTTGTCGAAACAACGTTATACAAACAATAATGTTTGTCAAACGAAAATATAAATATTTTATTTCGATGAATTGTTCATACCGAAGTTTTAACAAGAAATATTATTAAAGTAAAAAATAAAAAGTAAAAAATCCTTTAACCAACCAACTTATATTCAATTTTGTATTATGTAACCAAAAACTACGAATAAACTGCATAAACATTAGTCTATCAAAAACCACCTACAATTTTTTTTTAATTTACTATAATTTCAATTATCTTTACAAGAATCGAATAATTAATGAATGATTTTTTTTAAATTTTGTGGTGAGTAAATTCAAACGACAAGAACAAAAATAATCTGTCTAGTGCGTCATACTACAAAAACATGACAAAAATATAAGCAAGCAAAAATGATACCCGTTGAGACTGTGACGTTTAAAAAGATACTTGAAAAAAACAAATTATTAACAGTTGCGAGAAAAAATATTTTTCATAATCAGAAATTCTAGCAAATTTAAGAAAATTTACAAATAATCCAAAAAGAAAAGTACTCAAGTCAGTGAAAAAACAATTTTTCAAATTTTGACTTACGAAAAACGAATTCGTTAGCTATTTAAATTGGAAAGAGTAAAGTGCTTTTGAGAACAAAGAAAAAACATATTCATCTCTTTGAAATTATATAAAAAAATATGTAATTCATTATTTTGAAAGTAGAAAAACTTGATCCATTTTCTCAAACAAGGAAATAATTGTATTATTAAAAAATTGCCTGGAGCTCAATTTGTAAAATTACATGGTCGGGTCACGATGGAACATTAATCTTGCGTGTTTATACTTTGTAACTTTTTAAAAGGCTCCATCAACTGACTCTTTTCTTTTTTCGATATTTCTAACGAATCTTATTTTTTTCATCGATATATAGTGCGTTTGTCTATTATATATTGACAACTTTCTTATTTTATACTGATATAAAAAAAAATAAACAATTAAATTAATCTTCAGGGGGTAGAGATCGGTAGGAAATGCGGGTGACAGTTTTAAACAGCATAGTTTGAAAATATCAGGGCAAGTGAAATCTCCATATCCTACACAACGTCGAACTTCAACTGATTTGAGTCCTGGGTTTGATCCCCAGCAGAGGAGAAATTGATTTAAATTCATTTCTCACGCAATTCTTGGTTCTCTGGGCTGGAAACACTCGTTTGTTGGAAGAAATTGCCATATGGCAATAAACAAGCCACTTGCGTAGGGTGCAAGGATGTATTAATTTTATTAAAATAACGAGTAGATGATCGTAGCATACTCGTAAACAACAAAATAGTATTAATGGTTATTAATTAAAAAAAAAAGTACAAGAAAACATACACTTAAATACAACAAATAGGTTATTATGTAATTTAAAACAATCATTGTCACCCATTTGACTTAAAGAAAAAATATCAATCTAAATTACTCGCATAATTTAACTGACTTTTCAACATGATCCCGTAATACATGCCGAATGTAATTTGAGGGCTAGCTCTCTATAAATGGTACTTTTTTTAGATTAACTTGTGGGTAAAAAAATATATGAAATAATTTTTTAGAGCCCTTGAAAGTTACTGAAATTAAGGCAAAAAATATATTTAAAAAAGTACTTGGGTGCGGACTCAAATCGATGTTTTTTTTACATAGGATTACTATTTTTTTATTTTTGTAAATATAACAGATTTTACTCCCGCTATGTACAATACTGTGTACAATGCCACATGGCAATTTCTTGCAACCATCAACTATTGAACTATTTATAGAAATAAGTCATGTTCGCAGACCTAATAACTTAGGTACAGTGATGTAGTTTACTCTAAAATCCGATTTTGATTCACATATCCCAAAAGTCTAAATATCTTTTGAATCATCCAATATCGCTGAACATACGTGGGAGTAAAATATCGATATGTATTTAGTTCCCCTACCGCCTTTCTTCGGATGATTCACCCCTCATGATATTCCGAGTGCTCACAGGGCATCGATCACATCATCCATAATAGTAGGTACCTAAGATAATTATTTATCAGTCTCGCAAGTAGAAATAACCCAGAAGTGCCGACGAATTAACCATCGAATAATCAGTAGGTACGAGTTGCGCTGTAACTCGATAAGAAAAAGCAGAAAAGAAAGGCTTTAATCAAATCAATGTGAAGTGTGGGATGTCTTCAGTTCATGTTATTACTATTTTGGTTCTTTTCAATATTAATTTTTACTTTTCTCGAGCCAGATATCGAACAAAAACAACTTGTTGTCAATGAACATTAGAGAACAGAAGGCATATTGAAGGTATATTAAACAGGTAAAATGAATTTCCCAACAGAAAAACTGCAGTAAAGTATATAATATTATGAACATATTAAAGATTATACCTACTGTTGCTTTAAATTTATTATGAATATGATAATTGTATATTCGTTTCTCTTAAATCTAGTCCAAATTTAAAGAAAACATCTGAGTAAGATCCTAGGCTGTATTTCAGTTGCCATCTATTATAAGTTAAAATTTTCACCCTGTAAACCCTATTATCAGCCATGTTTGCAACAGTCTGAGGTAGGTTAGGTACTGCCTTTTCGCGGAAGCTTATCACCTAACGACATAATTCAATGAGCGAACTTCGCTCGAAGGACCGTTCTCTAGCTCGGCGTGGGTTCAGTGAAAGTTAGGGGCGGTGTAACGATGCAAGAGTCACGTCACGCGCACTCCCGACGTCACGTGATTAAAGCCTCTCTGATCGATTTAAAATATTCTCATCTCGTTTGCCTTTCACCTCCTTCCCATCCACCTTCCTACCTGCAACCCCTTTGTTTGTAGAACGTGGCACAGGTAAAGGCCATAATGGAAAGTGTCAAAGGATAATTGGGATTTTTGTACACGAAAACACTACACCGTAAATAAACGAAAAACATTCGTCAAAAGAGACATCTATGAATTAAATCAAAATGTTCTATTATTCAATTCATCTATTTGAACTTTAAAACACTAATAGATCTCACTAGATTAAGATAACTAATTATTCATTATTACATTCTATATATGTAGGATGATATATTTTAAGGTTAGGTACTCTTGAAATGTACCTACTACGCAGAGTTGAAAAGAATCCCTGAAGATTGATCGGAGTGAAGAAAGAGATGCATCGCTTTTCTGCCACCAATCCCCAAGAGTGAAACTAAAGAAGAAGAAGGTAATCATACTAATTGTTTAGTAAAAAGCGATATATTTTACAAATATAAACGAGGATCGAATTATTTCTATCACGCTCTATCGAATTCAAAATCTTTGTCCGCACTCTTCTTTGAACCCTGCACAAGGGAAGAGTTTATTGTCATATAGCAAATTCTTCCAACTAACCAGTGTTTCCAGCCCAGAGAAGCAATATTCGCGTGAGAAATGGATTTAAATAAATTTCTTCTCTGATGGCAATCGAACCCAGTACACTCGCACAGAAGCCAAACGGGTAGGTAACCAACTGTGCCAAGGTGAACGGTAATAGTACCTATGATTCATATATTTCATATTATTCATTCTTTTGTTACCTTATTCTACTTGTGATAATTATATTTCATGTTGAATAACAAGTTAATTAATAACTAAACATAAAAGTTCCAGCATCTAAAGTTTGAGTGTATGCAGAGAAGAACTTTTGTCGTATGAACCAAATATGATCTTGCAATGTTTCACATACATAATATTATAATTAAAATGTTCGCGAATTTCCCGTCAATGAATTTCCTTTAGATATTATGCAAAGTGAAGTGGGTAGGCAGACTTTATCTGAATGAAGCAGCTTCCAATCCAATATCCATACCAACAAACAACAGGCAGTAGGAAACCCAAAAGAGGAAGTTACTGAGAAGTTTATTTGGTACATAACATACCCAGAAGTATCTAGTATTTTAGGATTCATAATCGAAAACAATCATATTTCACCCCATACGCGTGATATGGCAATAAAAACGAAAAAAAATATCATTGTATTTTTGGTCGTTGAAAAAATGGTTGTAGGCTGGCATGGAATAAAGACATTGAAAATTTATGAAAAGACACTATGGTATAGTTTTTCAAACTTCTTGAGCCATTTCACCGTGGAGGGGGGCATTTTGCACATATATTATACCAACCAATCAAAAAGACACATATTTGCGCTCAACGCACTCGGTAGTCTGGCTCAAGTTACGATAAAAAGTTACTAAAAGTAGTATGGTTCTTGCTCTCTCGTGTCAGCCGTTATTAGACATTTCTCGACCAATGCTTTACAACGTCGATCGCTACGTCAAAGCTGATCCTAAAATGAGCAGGTAGAAGGGCATTCTCGAAGATGGTCTTAGGTCTGCGGCAGCCGCATTCTCACGAGAGGCAGTCTTCTTCTGTTTGGATCCCTCATGTCCATAATTTCTCCATGGATCTACCGTAATGTTGTTGTTCGTCTTATACATCAGTTCTAGTAGGCATATAAAGTTAGTATACTTAGGAAAGAAACATCACTCATTTTTTAACTCAAGCTTTTTCTATACAACCAATGAAAATGCAAAAATATTTGGGCATTTTAAGGTAGGTAGGTTTATGAACACTTTCAAAGCATTATTCTTATATGTTTAATCAATGTGGATGGGAAACTTACTTCGATTGGAAGTTGGATCAATGTGATAAGTACATCTAACATAGTTCAGCAATGACGTTCACCACCCATTCTAAATGTAGCCTTTTTTGGTGATACGAGATTAGGATAAAGCGTGATGGTATGAATGAAACGTTCATGTATAGACCTAGTACATACTTAACGTGTCCGATTTTTTTCCAGTATTGAATGGATTGGCCGACTTTTGGTCGTTTCCAGGAGACGCTAGATTGCTTTGTTCATTTTACTTTATTTTTTTCTTTGTTCACTAAGGCAGGTGTTTTTATTCATTTTTCCTTTATTTTGCTATCCTTCGTACAGGCTCCTTTCTAGGCCTAGTTATGTGTTTAAAAGGAAGAGTCGGAAAATGCAGGAAAAAATAAAATCTAACATTTCTTTTAATTATTTATAATATAAACTTACGTAAGTCTTCCTGAAGAAGAAAACATTTAAAGTTTTTGAAACCGGTAGAAGTTAGTACTCATAGTTAAGTGATGTAAACTACGTTAAGTTTATATTATAAATAATTTATAATGTCGCCACAAAGTTATTTTCCTAACATTAACGATATTTCTTTTAATTGGTTGAAAACATTAATTTAAGGAATGCCATTAATTTATAAGTCTCTTCCAGCGAATGTTTGATATTTAATTATGTTATTCAACTATTGAAAACAACACGTTCAATCCAATCAAAACATTATTCACGACCACCCTCCCAATTCGATCTTTCTCCATTATCTCTCATTGTTGTAAGGGAATCCGGCTCTGTATAATTGGCTTATATTTCACAATTAACAAATTAAAATTCCTTTCCCAGAACTACCAAATTACCATCGATAATAATTTGAAATATTCCATGTTACTCCGAGTATATTTGGGAATTAGTTTACGCGTCTTGCGAAAGGGGTTTCCCAAGAGGCACCGCGTGGCGACTGAATTTATGATGAAAGGCTAATGAATACCAAGGAAATTTCAAATAATAATTGTAACAAGTGTTCGAGTTAAAACAAGAGGACCTCGTGGAAAGATGAACTCCGAAGCTGCTTTGCAGACTCGACGGATTTTGAAATTTTATTATGGCAATCATTTTAATAAGAGATTTTTCCCTCGCTGCCATTATAATACTAATCTCAATTAAACTTCGAACGTCAAAATATTTGTCGGAATCAAAAATGTAATTATATGATTTTCGTCGTTTCAAAAATAAGTTGTCAGCGCTTTTAGCTGCCGAGTGATTCCATCTCGTGTCAAATTCTTTATTATTTTTGCTGATCACCAATACACATAAAAATCGACAGTAACTATAATAATACTAGAGGGCAATAAATTAAGAGATGGGAAAATGTTATGCATACTTAAATTTCAATGAGAAGTCCACAATCTCAACCTCCCACTATCCTTCCCCCTCTAACACCTTACAACCACGCACTACTTTAGAGAGAGTCAATTGTCATCCGTCCTGATGGATAAGTGGTCGCTTCAAAACGGCTCTAATCAAGTAACTCTGTGCAGGTTAAAAAGTGATATGTTATGAATAAAATTCAGACTTATTAAAGTACCTAATGACTTATTTAGATTTTTAAATCAAGTGTATGGAGATCGTACCAGGAAACATCTTGTACCGTATGTCATAAACACGTAAAGAAAAAAGTAACTATAAAAAATACACTGAAACGTCTGTATTTGAAGTCAAGTCGTTAGACTCAATATTAATATTATTGATTGGTTCGGTATGGCGATTTGGTTATGCGGGTTATATCCATATATATATTTTTTTGTATCTTTTATTTTATTTATTTATTTGGTATTTTTGTTTTGATATAAGTTAAGTAGGTATGGGAAAGAGAGAATCTGCGTTGTCAAAAAACTTTTGTGTAGTTTGGCGGGAAAATACGATAGTAATCGAATATTTTTTATTTGCATATACGCAAACATTGGATTTTTTCCCAATGAGGAGTCAAATGATATAAATAAAAATATCATTTGACTCCCGACAGGAAAAAATCCAATGTTTGCGTATATGCAATTAAAAAAAATATTCGATTTACATTCAAATTGGTACAAGTAAGCAAACAAGCCAAAAATGAAATAATATTTCTGGCGCAGTTCAGGGTTGACATCTGTGCGAAACTCCGTCACCTCATCTATAAGTACTGTTGCTTTCATTGTTTACAAATAAACTAATTTCACGATAGATGGCTTTACAAAAAGGTGTGTTCGTTACTTCATAGATGGCAATATTATCATTCTTATTTTCAGGTGAATCGTTACACACTATTCAAATATATAGAACTTTAAAAAATTACATTAATAAGGGAACTTAATAAGAAGGTATAATTGGTGAACGTTGCGCAAGCGCATAAAGTGATCACGTAAGCCGGTCGATGACATGTCGTAAGCCCTGTAGGTACCATGAGTTCCTGGTTCTTCTATAATATCCCAACTTTGTCTCTATTGAGATGTTAAAAAGTTTAACAGTAAAAATATGTTGAAATAAGATTTATATGGGTCGATGGCAGAGCGTTTAGCGCGCTGGGCTAGTAATCCAGTGGTCGCGAGTTCGAACCCTGCCTCAACCGATTCCGTTCATCTATAGCACAAACATTTATGCTTATTTTAGGGATAGCAGGAAGATGTAAATGTACTTGTTTAACAAGGACATATTCATTTAAAATAAAAAATCTTTTTTAATTAAGAAAACTAAGAAAAAAATATTTATATATTGACTTATTGATTTTAAATAACTAAAATCACTAAATAATAAAATTAGTCAAACTTTGAATTCGGATTTAGCTGTGATTTTGATAGTTCTCTCAAAACAAATTGCGTATATTTTGAAACTATTTATATATGTTGATATGTTATAAAAATATAAAAATACTTAGTAATAGTTCTATTGTATTTATTACATTATCGACGCGTTTCGTGCAAGGCACATCGTCAGAATAATGCTCTGCAAGAGTGAGACTAGTGGTTATATACAAAATTTACATGACAGGTGTATACAAATGTTGGTTTTTGAATGATGTGCCTTGCACGAAACGCGTCGATAATCTAATAAATACAATAGAACTATTACCAAGTATTTTTATATTTTTATAACATATCAACATACAATGGAGTTCTATCAAGAATTTTCGATCGACAAACTAAATTTATTTAACTATTTATACAATTATATACATTTGATTTAATAATATAAAATAATAATTTGTGTTTTTCGGGCATATATCCGTTATACGAATTAGCATTCCCAAACGTACGAATAATTTATGTTCTTCGAATAAAATGTAGTTAACCTCCTTTCATATAAATCTTCTTATATAGTTGACATTCAAAGCCAAATTTTTACGACTATGTCAAGTACATATAATTAGGTTGATGCTTAGTTTCCCATAAAACCGCAGCAAACTTATTCTTGTTAGGAAAAGAGTTAAAACATAAAAATGTCCTACTTCCCCTGAAAAACGAATGGTGGTCGTAAAGCTTGGATGTATCTATTCCCCGTATACAAGAATGTATATTTAGATAAATCTATTTACATTTATCAACCCCAACACAATAAAATTAAAGGAAATTTACTAAACGGATTTTACATAAAATTAATCCAATTGGATAAAACCCGAAACTCATCAATTTCATTTTTGTATTAAAAAAACAGCAGTTAATGTCACTATTACTAGTAAATTATCATTTATATTTAAATTTACAAAATATTATTGTAGGTATATTTGTCTGGGATTTCAAAAGAAATCAAAAAGGAGAGTTTTTACAAAAGTATATACCTACTAGATTTTTAATCTGTGATACGAGTCCTGCACAATTTTTTAACGACACAATCATTGTAGAGATGATGAAAATGATAATCCAAATTTCGATTTATTTCTAAGAGAATTGAATACTATCGACATAGTTTCAAGCCAAGATCCGCGAGATGATCACATGGCAAGCCTACATTTACCATGGTTATTCCAACATTCATGGTTAAGTCAAAAAACTCCATAGTGTGTGTGTATCCCATATAACTTATTATCCGATTGATGCACAGAGCCCAAAATTTCAGATTTATAGAATAATTAGGCCTATAAAACGAGGCAGCGGTCATCAACATTTCAATTTTTATTTTATATTTCCACATATCTCATGAACCATAAAAGCTAGAACACAAAACATGGTATAAATAAAGAAAAAAAAAACAATATCTCAATTTTTTTTCATTTTTGACATCATAGTGATGGCAGAATACACTTAAAAAGAATAAAACTTCACACTATTTTATCCTGACATGTTTTTGTTTTTTATAGGAAAACAAAATATTTTAATAGTAGGTATTCAATAATTTGAATTTAAGGTTTCATAGTTTGGTACACTTATATATTTTATTTATAACATACATGGATTTTTACGTTTTCTTACACTATACACATACTATAGCCATCGACAATTGAATTTCATGCGTTAGATGCATCTATTAATATCATCATAATATCATGTTTAAATGGTACCTATTTAAGATAGACAAAAATATAATTCTTGTATTTTTTACAATCTGAATACGTGACTTTATTAAACAATCTTTAAATAATATCCAACCGATATAATTTTGTCGAGCTTATTATATTGCTTTCTATTTTATCTTTGTAGACTTTGGTTGGCACAGCGTGGCGCACAAAATTATAAGGAAACTGTATTGTGAACAGTGAACACCTCTTCTAGACATGAACTACTCGTAGCAACCTAATATATTGCTAGATACAACACCCACCAACATAATGAAGCCACAACCTTATACTACTCAACTCAAATTAAATATTCGTGCTTCCAAAGTTTCTTTCGTACTTACTGGAACATACTATTTTTCCAACAATACTGTATACAAAAAAATATATTTATTTTTTTCTCACCTTATATTTCATAACGATTCATAGGTTACAATTAAACCGTACCTACAATTTTTTTATATTTCAAAATAAATACCTAAAGAATTAATGTTTTCGTGGCTTATTTTGCTATAATATTCACTTTTTTTTAGACTACGAATGAGTTATTTGATACGATCAAAGTATCCACCTTTTATAAATAACATATCTAAGATATTTGCTCATATTACACCGAATATTTTCATGAATTTTGGTGAAAAATTAATTGTTGATTAAATTAACCATAAATAAATTTTCAATAATTGTCTTTTTAAAGACAAGTAATTTCCTCATAGGTACCTATTTAGTCCGAAGTAAAATATTATTTCTTGTTTACAAATAGTTATATTTTTATATTTTCTCCATCAACAAGACAAAAACCATGACTTTTTAAAGACAAGTAATTTCTTCATAGGTACCTATTTAGTCCGAAGTAAAATATTATTTCTTGTTTACAAATAGTTATATTTTTATGTTTTCTCCATCAACAAGACAAAAACCATGATCCTCGCAAGAGATAAGATTGGCTGTAGTGTAGTGATCGATTTAATTTAAATAGTTTCGAAAATTTAAATATCTAGGTGCTAACATAATGTTCAACAACAATCTTTATGATGAACAGACAAAATATCCGGTTGTCAAAATAATTAACATGGAAAAACAAGAACCTATATGAACATCTCAAGCAAGGTTCGAATCTACAAGACCTGTGTTCGTCCCATAATGATTTACGGGATAGAATCCAGAATGGACACTGTCCGTACCAAAAACCTCATTAGAACCAGCGAAATGAAGGTAGTCGCAAGCATCGCTGGCAAACCCCTTCGTGATAGAGTACGAAACACAGAGATCCAAAGGATGTACGAAATTAGGGATATCTTAAGATGTGGTCGGCAGAGAAGGTTCCGAAACGAACACGTCTCAAGAATGACAGACTCAAGAACCGTCAAAGTGGCCAGAGGTAAGGTGATTTCCTCCCAAGAGATGGAAGGACAGCTGGCAGTCCACGTCATAGGAGGGAAACTGACGCAGGAAATAAACAAGCCAACAGGCTTTAAAAGACAGGAAGAAAAAGAAGAATATTTCAATGAATTTACACATCCACAAGATTAAACAAAAAAAAGATAGAATTTGCATTTCATATCGAACTGCAAAACGTTATTTTTTGTATAATTTCACACTCTCTCAATGCGGTGATAATTGTTTACCCACCGAAATAGTTGTGGAACGTTCGCAGGAAAATCTGGGCACCATATTTACGTAAATAAGTGTGGGGGAATATTATGAAACCTGAAATTCCAAGTTAATTAACACGTCCTGGTATACGAGCCGGTACTGCCGGTGTGAAAGGGAACTTTATAGCCCCGAAGTACCCCGCAGTTGCCGAACCCCGAACAGAGTCGATTCAGGGACGAAACTGACGCCAAACTTACGGTGCATTGAAGATCTTGTGTGAACATTTCAGCGATGCACGAAGTCGCATTATGAACACTCAAGTCAACTAAGTCTGCTCTCTGAGAGTATTCGGATGCAGCGACAAAGTTACCGGAGTATCGTTTAAAATTCATAACTAAAATTTCGTGAGAATCTAAACTTTTCAGTTAATAATTTGATTCGTATAATGACTTTCTTCAAATATTTTCTTTTGTTTTTATTTATTTAAGAAACGTACCTAAAGCAGAAAAATATACGAATTCAACTGTGTATACACACACTTAAATTCAAATACTGACAAGACCTTTTTCAAGTGTATTATAAACTTAAAGAAATAGGTAGGTATATATGGTGACAGGAAAATTATTCGAAAAACAATTATTCGAATGCTCAATTTTACGAAAATCAATTTTACGAATGGCAATTATTCGAATCACATTTTTTCAAAAAACAATTTTCCGAACACACAATTATCAGAATTTACAATTGTTCGAATTTTTATGACGTCATGTTGGTAGTATTGTGAGAGGAATAAACCATAGATTTTTATTATAATATACTAGATGTCGTAGTTAGCAAATTTTGTATGAATCGAAAACAAATGACTCACTTTTTGCACGGAGTACTACATCTACATAGTATATTATGTTTAGTAAAAATCTATGGAATAAACAACATGGCGACGCACCGCGCTGTCAGATATCCTAGGATGTACACCTATTTTTGAAACCTAAACCTACAAAACTTTGGTAAAAATAGGTTGGTCAGGTTTGTTTATAGTTATAATTGCGACTGGCGTGAGCCAGTTGCATTATATATTTAAAAAAAGTAACTATAATATTAAAATAAAATAACTAAATTGGTGTGAATACTAGATAAACATAAACTGATGTACAAACTAGACTATCCAGCGCTGTCAAACATCAGTTATTAAAAATGTGCAAACATACGTACACAAGTAATAATAGTCTTCATCGAATATATTTTACTGGCAACAAATATGTCAAAGGAGGCAACATAATGACACAAAAATATATTAAATTCGGTTAATTGGTTTTCCAACAAATGTTCGTTCGAATAATTTGCTTTCGGACAATTGTCATTCTGATAACTGATTTTCGAAAAATTGTTATTCGTACAATTGCGCATTCGAACAATTGTGTTTCGAAGAATTTTCATGTAATCGGTATATATATATATATATATATATATATATATATATATATATATATATATATATATATATATATATATATATATATATATATATATATATATATATATATATATATTTATATATATATATATATATATATATATATATATATATATATATATATATATATATATATATATATATATATATATATATATATATATATATATATATATATATATATATATATATATATATATATATATATATATATATATATATATATATATATATATATATATATATATATATATATATATATATATATATATATATATATATATATATATATATATATATATATATATATATATATATATATATATATATATATATATATATATATATATATATATATGTTATATTTGATGTTTTCACGGGTGAAATATGTTATAATATTTTTATCTCGGTTTTCCCGTGTCAGTAGGTCTTGACTAAGACCATTTGTCTTCCGACGTTTCGCCTGAATATCACCAGGCATTTTCAAGGACTTAACGAAAAGCAGGTAGGCGTGTCACAAGGAGCCAATCACGTCGCGCTAACAATATTTGACATAAGCGGCCATCTTGTACGCTACCAGTCACTTGACGGTGAGCTTTCAGTGTGAGTAGACGTGTGTCGCGCGCGTGCTTTTCGTTAAGTCCTTGAAAATGCCTGGTGATATTCAGGCGAAACGTCGGAAGACAAATGGTCTTAGTCAAGACCTACTGACACGGGAAAACCGAGATAAAAATATTATAACATATATATATATATATATATATATATATATATATATATATATATATATATATATATATATATATATATATATATATATATATATATATATATATATATATATATATATATATATATATATATATATATATATATATATATATATATATATATATATATATATATATATATATATATATATATATATATATATATATATATATATATATATATATATATATATATATATATATATATATATATATATATATATATATATATATATATATATATATATATATATATATATATATATATATATATATATATATATATATATATTTATGTAATATTTGATGTTTTCACGGGTGAAATATGTTATAATATTTTTATCTCGGTTTTCCCGTGTCAGTAGGTCTATATATATATATAGATATTCAGGCGAAACGTCGGAAGACAAATGGTCTTAGTCAAGACCTACTGACACGGGAAAACCGAGATAAAAATATTATAATATATATATTTATATATATATATATATATATATATATATATATATATATATATATATATATATATATATATATATATATATATATATATATATATATATATATATATATATATATATATATATATATATATATATATATATATATATATATATATATATATATATATATATATATATATATATATATATATATATATATATATATATATATATATATATATATATATATATATATATATATATATATATATATATATATATATATATATATATATATATATATATATATATATATATATATATATATATATATATTTTTTGTGATTGTAATACCTATATTTACATGAAAAGAACATAATTCATATTCATACATTCATTCATACCATCACGGCATATCCCAAAATGTGGGGTAACCAGCGAAAGGTGTGCGGGTGTGCACTGCCTTATAAAAGGGAGCACAACATATCTGTGTATACCCACAAATCAGTCTCGTCTCACCTAAAAAGGCACTATATTCAGAATGGGTGGTGAACCTCATTGCTGAACTATGTGAGATGTTAATGTTGCCTGTTGTATTTTCGATTACCCGACTCTTACGGGACACTCGAAAACAATAATAGAAAAGAATGGAAGCACTATTCATATTCATACATTCCCTAAATTAGGCATATATAAATGCTTGTACTATAGGCAAATGAAATCGGTTGAGGCAGCTAGTGTGGGGTTCAAACTCTCCATCTCTGGATCACTAATCTCGCCTTATACCTGTAAGTTAATACATATTGAGTCGAAGAGCGGAAGTGGGAATAGGAAAAGAATAAGAAATAATATAAGCAATGTTATATTTTTGTAATTAACATTAAAAATACTTAAATCAGAATGCGTCATATTAGGTATTTTATATCATGTCTGTTTTGAGGATATGTTGGTTTCATTTACTATTTCATTATATTATATCTATTTATTTTTATTATATACTGCTTTTCAGAAAATTAGTAGATACTGTACTAAATGTTAATTTAACACTTTTGGAGACTTGGCTCTTAAATTATTGTCTCTTCTTTGAATCGGCTTTTTTTTTAACATGTCCACGTAGGGGACGCCAGCTATTAGGATTTGGGTCCATTTTACTCTTCCGAAGAAGCGCACTACGTAGCGTTGGGAGGGGTTTGCAATCTAGAAAAGAGTTTATTAATTCGGATTTTAAAAAGACCCGGGTTGAACGAAGGTGGAAACACAGAATTCGGAAGATCGTTCCACAGTCGGGCTGCTGTATTAATAAAGGAGATCGAGAAGCGACTTTATTTCAGGAATCATATTTAATAATAATAATAATGAGGTTGGGGCATGTGTGATTATATTCAGAAAAAATAAAATGTCAAGATTAAAAAATAAATAAATAATAAACACTTCCTTGCACCCTGCGCAAGTGGCGAGTTTATTCTATGATCTCATCCATGAAAGCTTAATGCAATAAATAATTAATATTTTTCTGATTACTAAATCGTTTATTCAAGACATATTTTTAATAAATATGTAAATATTTTTTTATTGACTAAAAACATTCAACAAAAATTTGTAGTAATGAATAATTCTTCTTCGTCACAAAGTTACTGCTATTGCATGTTTATTAAGTTGGGTAGCAGTAATTTCTTAAAAAAATGTGAAAAAAATATATTCTTTACATACTTTTTAATCACGTGTTCTGAAATGAACATTTCAAATTTATAATTTTGATCAAAACTGTGGAAATCAAATTCATTAAATAATTTGAAGATACAGAAAGGTACTGCCTAGCATGTTGCGAGACTCAAAGCGGTTAGAATTGGACACAAAGCGAGTAATGTAATCCTATATAAACCATTTAGCCTATTAAATGGCAAGAGCTATCGTATTTTGGCTAATTTGTAGTAGTGCTAGAGTACCCAATATCATCACAACCCTTGGCATGCGTGAATAGCAACCATAGTTCTACCAGCGCTGAGGGTGTTGCAACTATTTAATCTCCATAAAGGAGCTATTCTAAGACAAGACACGTTCAGCCAATTTCTTGGATTGAAACTGATTGAAACCAGTTTTTCGCTTTGCGGCAATTTTAAGACAAATAAAAGACAAAACTCCGTGAGTCATTTGTTTCCTTGACACTAAAGCACATAATAATAAAATGTAAGGACACCGTTATATAATCTTGGTCAAATACTCTGTATTAATGAAAAAATATTGCGATTGGAAATAGATCTGAGTTGTGAGTTGTTTTTTTTTTTTTATTTAAATAATTCAATCCATCACAAATTAGAAAAAAAGATTATTTACATTGACGATAAAAATTTAATTATTCTATAAACATAGACGATCACTAAGCTAATTACTGATCCCTCAAATCATTATTTTAAAAATTTAGAAATAACATTTTTTTACTCACCACCGCCTGTTTTGTTCAGTATAAATAAAATAACTCATTTACATTACTTTAAAATGATGGAAAGCATAATATGAGACCACAAAAGTCAGAATTTACAAAACGATGTTACGCACCAACCTAACTTATCGTTCCAAATGCTGGGTATTAGAACAAAATATGAATATTTAGAGAAAATACTCAAAAAAATATTCGGACCTATGTAGGTAAACGGAGTTTGGAGGATTCGACACAACGACGAGATCTATATTATTTATTATGAGCCCAACATTATAAAGTTAATAAAAATAGGGAGGCTGCGATGGGAAGGCACATGTGGAAAGAATGGGGGATGAAAGAGTGCCAAAGACGATCCTGCACACAAAGCCCCGAGTAGACAAAACGTTGGTAGACTGAAACTCCTATGACTGGATGACGTGCTGCTGGATATGGAGGTTGTTGCTGTAAGAGACTGGAAAGGTGCATGTCAAGATGGAGGGAGGTTGCAAGAAATACTGGAGGAGGCCAAGGCTCGCAACGAGCTGTGAAGCCATTGATGATGATAAAATGAGTCCGAAAAAATAAACTTTCCAGGCAAAGTTTCAAGCTATAGATGCATCAGTTGGCTTTTAAACAAGATAATAAACGTAAAATACACCAAATTACAGAGATTTTTCTCTCCGAAGATGGTTTGTAAAATATCTTAATAAAAATATTTGTTAACTTTTTTGTTCTAATAATGTAATGATTTCTTCGTAATTGCTCTTTGCAAGTACAGAATCTGCATTGCCAATGTATGTTTAAAATTTCTCTCGGACAGTAGAGAATGAGAGTAGTAGAGAATGTTCACACGTGAAGTTATCATGACATGATGATATGAATAAAGAAAACTATTTAAACTGGCGTGTACAGTGAGAAATTGTGTGGTCCAATGCAGAATAATCATTAATCAAGGATAGAGGAGCATATTGTATTATGTTCAATTGACACATCAAGGATAGTTTGGATTTGAGGACTTTAAACTGGAAAAATAATTCATAGTTTATCTTTAATAATATTCCATAGCAAAACAATTAGTTTTATTTATATTTCGAAAGCAGACTAGGATCAGTCACTGCCTGATCATATGGAGTGCGTGAATTTAGACATGTAGATCATAAATTCATTGGTAAACCTCATTTTTAAACTTCTTCGAATCAAAATACAAGTTTAAAAACGAGAATTGAAAAATCCGTCCCGACCAGTATAGGTATAGAATGCGTTAGCCACGCAACGATAAGATAAGGGAATGGAATGGGACGTAGTGGAATTATCGAGTAAACAATAATAGTTCCGATCGCGGAATCAATGGAGCGTTCCGCAACAGACCCCCATTTGGTATGTATGTGACACAAGTGGTAGTTTTCTATCGTAAACCACCAGCCCGCAGGGGTTTGTTTGACATAAAAAATACGTGCTTCGCGTGGTAGTCGGCCGCTTACAACTATACACAAGGCTCACCTACTTACTACCTTCCCTACCACATCTTCATCCAGTGCGACACACACAAAGAATAAGGCGTGGTATGACCGTATAAATTGTAAAAAGCTCTAACTTACCACTTTTCTCTCACAACACAATGCCAAGAGTGGAAAACGGATAGCGTGTTGGAAGGACTAAGTGGCCGATAACAAATACCCAGCTTTTACAATATAAATTATTTTATTTCAGATTTAAATGACGTAATCCCCCTTAAGCGCCCATTCGTGCCGTATTGAACATAACATTGAATTAAAATATCGTACCACGTAAGACCATAATTTTGACTTACGGATCACGGAGTAGAATGAACCCAATATACAGCGCCCTTGAAGCAAGCTTTCACAAAAGTGCTCTGAAAATCGTCATATCCTCTTTATTAGTATTTTTTTCATTTGAACTGTTCAAAGAATTTGGCGTACAGTTTGTATTAACTTTGTTTGATTAAACAAATTGTTTACAATATTGTTGGCCTTTGTAGCTCAGTTGGATAGGTATCTAACTGCTGATCCAAAGTTTTTAATTGTGTTTTCAGTATGGATCTGTGTGATGATTAATATTGTAACCCTCACTTTCACCAAGGTTCCTAAGCGCTAAAATCATTTTTTTGATGCACTTAGAGTAAAATTTCGTTTCACCAAACAATCTTACTACTGTTAAGTGACGCCGGCGACTCAACTCTTAAGTGACGGTCTATTGTGGATCAAGTCATTCATCAACGTATTTTGTAACTAAAATTATTACATTTTAGGACTTTTTGTTATATTTTATATTATATTTGGTTTCTATATTATCCAGTTATATTTTTATGATGAATGACTGGCTTTGTGAAAAAAGTTGAATTAGCCAATGAAATGGACAGGAGCGCTTACCCAGGGCGAAATGAACAAAATAATTTATTCATGATGTCAAAACATTGCTTTTTGTAATTGTTAAATAAAATTGAATTTCATTTAAAACAGCATAATTGATGTCAACGAAAACAATAATGGCGATATGCACAATAACACAGGTAGCAGGGGTAGAATAGCAAGTATGCGATATGTTTATTAACATGGTATCAGGTATACAGCGCTCGCGGACATTCACGACACTAATGCGAATATACCTACTGATGAGATCAAAGTAATACTTTTTTTCAAACAATTTCAAAAACTTGTAAAAATTGTGAACTACACACTGTAATAATATTTGATTGATATTTTAATAAAGGAAGGAAGATAAATTATGTGTTATTGATTTTTAAATATTTCAATATAATTTAACTTGAGTTCGTATTCCTGTACACCGGAAATTTAAGGAGAGTTGAGCCTAGGGCTCAATTAAGAATGTTGGTTTTTAGTTGGTGAAATACAAATTCACTGAGTGATGCTCTCAAGGATTTGAGCTCCGAGCAGGTAGTTAGTTGATGATCCATGTTCCTTGGTGAACACAGCCATAAGTCACCAGAATGTGGCAACTTGTTATTGGGTGCGTGTAAAATTGATATTTGATATAGTATCTGTTAGTTGCCCGAGAATCAATATAAAATTAAAAAAATATTGAATTGATCTATCTATCTTACATATACATTTTTTTTAGATTGAATTCATACAATTTTAATAAAGATTTTTTTTCATTGATTCGTAGAAAATTGACTATTTTTACTGCTCATAACTCATTTTTGATTTAAACAAAGTAATTTATAATAAGAGATTTATATAAATATTTACATATTTTATTATTTTTTAAAAAAGCTTCATTTATTTCTTTGGATAAAATGACTAATTTATTTTTAAAAATATTAAACCATGGTACAAATAACGCATAGGAGAGCGTCATTTCTAATTTGTGTTGAAGATTAATTTCCGCATTGAAGATAATTTGATCTTAAGAATTTCTCCAACGATGTATTTTAATTTATTTCCGTTACCTACGAGTTCCACGTCAGATATAATTAAGTTTTTTTTTGAAACCATTGGAAATAAAATCTCAAGAAGTCGGGCCCTTTTTATCTGTTACGCTCCATTGTTTTAAATTTATGGACTGGATGTATAAATTCCTATTTCCATAATTCTTTTCTCTCTTATCTTAAAATTTATCTTAAAATGGCCTCTAACATCTTTTCTTACCATGTGACGGGAAAAATGAATGAATTCATTTTTCAGGATGTCTCGGTATTAGTAGCATATAAACAATTCTCCTGTCTCAATTCCAAGAGTTTGACTATTGCTTACACCTTAAGAGAATTTTGGAAATTCATTTTTATTTCATATTTGACTTCTAAGACTTAAGCATTTCTCTCATAATGAAAAATTCGTTTCAAGATTGATTGTTGCTTTGTCATAGAATAACTCCAAATATTATAATTTCTTGAGCAACATACCAAAACTTCCTTTATTTATTTCGCTAATGAAACAGGAGAAAAAAAATATTTCATGTCATAGATTCAATTCAATTTGTATCAATTAGATTAAATGTAACAATGGAAACTCCAATTACACGCTTATGATCGTACATATAATTCCATTTTTTTACTCTTTTTATCTCAATCAATTTTTATTTTGATGCATTCATTTATAATCAATTTCACATGTCATCATCATCATCAGCTCCACATCCCAAGGTAGGACCTGGCTTCCAAAAGAAGTCTTCGCCATTCTGATCTGTCAGCGGCTCCTTGTCTCCAATTGACCACGCCCAAAGAGTCCAGGTCCCCATCCATCATCTCAACTTGGGTCTCCCCCTACGCCTCACACCCTCTGGTCTATGGTGAAGGACTCTTCTGGCGGGCAGTTTCTCACTCATCCTCTCCACACGTCCAAGCCATCTGAGTCTCCCAATCCTTATAAATACTCCAACATCTATATCATCATAAAGCTGGTATAGCTCATGATTGTTCATGACAATTTCACATGTCAAACAATTTAATTCATACATACAATGGTAGGCAGAGAGAAACGAACGCCATATTTTTCTATCTTGGCACACATTCATGGCCTCTTCGACATCCAAACATATTTGTCAACATTTTCTTCTTTCAAAACACACACACGTGGTGCGCATGTTTCGACCTCTCATTCTATTGGTAGGTATACGTTCTTCTCAATCCATTCTTCCTATGTGTCCAAACCATCTTAATGTTTTAACTTCTATTCTATTGATAACATCTTACATTTCTCTTGTGCACACTTTTCATATTCTATCATATACCGTCCGATTACAAATTCTTTAATAGGTACTTAAAATATCTTTTCAATTTTAATCAATTAAAATATTTATATATAATTATAAATTCTGTTTATTTTTTTCGCAAACGCGACTCCCATTCACCGGTATCGCTCTATGCTGAGCATCGTCGATTTTCGATTTTATACATACATACCATCACGCCATGTCCCTTACGGGGTAGGCAGAGAGAACCGAACGCCATATCTTTCTATCCTGGCACACATTCATCGCCTCGTCAACATTCATGCATCGTCTCATACATGTTCGTCTATTGTACATGCTTCTAACATTTCCGTCTTTCAGAATATCGTTCACATGGTCGTGCCATCCCTTTCTTGGGCGGCCCCGGCCTCAATCCATTCCTATCCGCATTGTATATTTTCTTCGTCAGGCGTTCCTCATTCATTCTACCCATGTGGCCAAACCATCTCAGTGTGTTCACTTTCATTCTATTAATGATATCTTTCTTCATCTTACATTCTTTCCTTATGTTCTCATTTCTTACCCTGTCATACATCGTTCTATTGCAGATTCTTCTTAGCGATCTCATTTCAACAGCATTTATTTTGCTTTCGTGCGACTTCTGCCATGTCCAGGTTTCACTTGCATACGTCAATGTCGGCACTAAGATAGCGTTATGAATGGCATAAATATATTATCAGTAGGTTCTACACCTCATACTAAAATTCGTTCTCTAGTTACCTTCAATCACTATCGTAGTTCAAATGTTCTAGCACCAAGATTAAATCATTTTAAGTACAAGTAATATTAAAATAACAATAATAAACATGTTCAGATAAGGATCAGTCATAACGGGTGGTGGATATATTTATTAGGTAGAAAGTTTTTATTATGCTCGAGTTAAAGTTTATTAGGCAAATAAAGTTTACATTGAAAGCTTCCCTTACATAAACTAAGCAATTACAGCAAGGACTAAGATTTAATGTTCTCCTAAGCCTTCCTTAACAAAGCAATGGGGATGTAGAAAATATATGACTACACATACTACACGTTTAACCATATCTCCTATCCTTAAGGGATGGTAACAATATGTTACCTGATCCGGGTCAAGTATTATTATATGCTTATTAGCAGAAATAATCGTGCAAATATGAAAACAAATTTTTAATTAGGTAAATATATATATCCGTTTTTTATGATTCCCCACTGCTTAAATATTTGTTTTCAATTTTCAGCGAGAGTTTTTATGTATGACATACTTTGTAGATATTTTTTTTCGATAATTCATAATATTGAAAACTTATGTATAAAAATATGCCGACCACCAATAATTTTACACTTACACAGGGTGCAATCAAGTTTTAATTAATTAAAAATAAAAAGCATAGGCAATGATTGACATTATATTCTTCTGTGTGATTGTAACGCTCATAACAGATGGGTCGATGGCAGAGCGGTTAGCGTATTGCGTTAGTAATCCATTAGTCGCGAGTTCGAATCCTACCTCGACCGATTTCATTCACCTTTAGCTCAAGCATCTATGCTTATTTTAGGGAAAGTAGGAAGATGTATATGTAGTTGTTTAACAAGGACATATTCATTTTTTTAATAAAACAAGAAAAAATTAAAAAAAAAGAAAAACTTTCAACATGCTCTCACGTACTAGATTTGACATAATATATTTTTCGGTAATATCGTATAACTCCATTTAAGTAAAGATTCCATTGAAAAGTGGGTTATACTGAATAGTGTGTGAGAATGTATTTATATATTTTATTTTACTATATCAAGGACAGCACACAGTACATGCATACAAAATAATGGTAAAATCAACTATCAATAATACAGAAATATATTGAATTGCATAGACAAAAAAAAACAATCTATCCTGTACACAACTTCTTTCTATACTCAAGCATAGTTTTTCAGAGACAATTGGTAATGAATTTATAGACTAATTGTAATAAAGTGTTACATTAATGATGTATATTGTATTAGGTCAGTGAAAAGAAAGAAATATATAAATATTTCGATTTTATATCAACATTATTTTTACTAACATCGATATTATATATTTCCTTCTCAATACGAAGAAATGCCAACTTCACATTTCTTCTTATCTTAAGATTAATAAGTAATCTGAGAAGTGACAGATAATCTTGGGTCTGATTCTGCTTACTCAAAACTGATAATACCAGGTATTCGCACTTCAAATAATTATTTTGTATTTTTATCAAAATTATACGAATTGGATAATAGAAGACGTTTGTGTTTGTGATGCTTTAAAATATAATTTGTATAATATACAAAAACAAAATACAGTTAAAACACAGTTTTGAAAATTTTATTACGGTAACAATAAAAAAAACTCTCTAGCGAGTTTATTGCCAAATGGTAATTTCTCTCATATATAGTGTTTCCAGCCCAGAAAAGCAACATTTGCGTGAGAAATGATTTTTAATAAATAACTCCTCTGCAGGGGATCGAACCCAGGACACCCGCACAGAGGCTTACCAACTGTGCCATGGTGGTCAGCATTATTATCAATTAATGTCCTAGTAATGTGTATTTAATGGTAAATACCTACAAGAATATGGACATGATGTGATGATTTCTATGTGTGAGTAATAGACGATATATTTTATACTTTAAATTCTCAACGGGTATCATGTCGAAATTATTTACTATGAATTAACACTCTGCTGGGGATCGATCCCCAGGATTTCCTCATAGAAGCGAAACGGCTTAGCAACTGTGCCACAATGGTCAGCATTGTACATTTTAAAATGCAAGAATATCTACGTTTAATGAAAATCTATACCCAGCTACGTTCTTATTATTTTAAATAGAAATTCTTACAATGAGTTATAGTGTTCATCATTTTGATCAATTCTATGTTTTTTTTAAATTCTATTAAATATTTTGAGGCAATAAATAAAATTATATTATTAGTATGTTGTGTTTATCTGTTGAATAATCGACATTGGATTTTTGACATAGCATTTACTGTTTTTATATTATACTACTGGGCCCGATCACAGACCGCTTTCTATGTAGATCGCATTTTATATAGACCTCATTTTATATAGACCTCATTTTATTTATTTTACAAATTTATTTACGTTCTCTAGATGCGTAATACAATGTCGATAAAATTTTCTTGAGGAGGTCTAAGGAAGTCAAAATTTTTGGTTATTGGATGAGAAATAAATAAAAATATTGTTTTCAGATCTCGATAACAACGCCATCTATTGGGTCGAAAACTATCCTATCTTTTAATTCGGAATCAAGCAAACAAAATTAGAAAAAATCATTGATATCGGTTGGGCGGTTTCGGAGATTAGCGTGTACGAACATAGTGACACGAGATTTTGATGTATTTTAATAAATATTTTCAAGTATTACATTAAGTAACAAAATTTTCATTTATTTAATATTAAGAGACACCAACAGAATACTAAACAACACAAAAAAAGAAATCATGAAACAAAAACATAGAATCTCTTGTGCTCCAAAACAGGTATCTCCCGCATGGCTATTGTGCGTAGTTAGATAGGTACAATCAACGTGTCCTGATCATTCAAATTATAACAAAAAAGACATAACATTGCACAATTAAAACTAAAGTTTAAAATACACATATACAAATGTATACATTTACATAGGAACAAATGATACACACATATAAGTATGTAAGAAAAAAAAAGTAAGTAAGTAAGTAAGTAAATTTTTTATTAATAAGAAAGTATAAAAAGGATACATTTTGACATATTATAAAAAAAAAATATACATCACAAATAAATTTGAAATTCTCCCCGAAAAGAAGGAAACCTTGTGCTTCGGGGAGGAGTTCACAAAACTTAAATTTAACTAGATACATAAAATACATAGAAAGAGTTCTTAAAAAAAATATATATTATTTCAATTTACAAACGTGGAAAAATAAATAAAAAAAAAAAGAAGCTAACAATTAATAAAGATATACTCACACACACAATACAATACACCAAAATTAATACATTCATATGGAACAATGAGGAGGAAAATTATTTTAACTTTTTTTTAAAAGTTGACAAGTTGTCAGTATTATTTATTACTTTATATTTCTATCCAGTGCATTGTACCATTTTACACCCATGAATGAATAATGGCTCTGTCCCAACTTCGTTGACCTCATGGGGAATCTTATATAGCCCTCAAGTTGTAGTCTAGGAGTTACATACAATATGTCATTATTTAAAAGTTGACAAGTTGTCAGTATTATTTATTACTTTATATTTCTATCCAGTGCATTGTACCATTTTACACCCATGAATGAATAATGGCTCTGTCCCAACTTCGTTAACCTCATGGGGAGTCTTATATAGCCCTCAAGTTGTAGTCTAGGAGTTACATACAATATGTCATTATTTAAAAGTTGACAAGTTGTCAGTATTATTTATTACTTTATATTTCTATCCAGTGCATTGTACCATTTTACACCCATGAATGAATAATGGCTCTGTCCCAACTTCGTTCACCTCATGGGGAGTCTTATATTGCCCTCAAGTTGTAGTCTAGGAGTTACATACAATATGTCATTATTTAAAAGTTGACAAGTTGTCAGTATTATTTATTACTTTATATTTCTATCCAGTGCATTGTACCATTTTACACCCATGAATGAATAATGGCTCTGTCCCAACTTCGTTAACCTCATGGGGAGTCTTATATAGCCCTCAAGTTGTAGTCTAGGAGTTACATACAATATGTTATTATTTAAAAGTTGACAAGTTGTCAGTATTATTTATTACTTTATATTTCTATCCAGTGCATTGTACCATTTTACACCCATGAATGAATAATGGCTCTGTCCCAACTTCGTTAACCTCATGGGGAGTCTTATATAGCCCTCAAGTTGTAGTCTAGGAGTTACATACATACAATATGTCATTATTTGCCCCATTAACAATCAACTCTTTGACCACCTGACAGATAGCCACTAAAAAAATAAAAAATAAAGTTGAACTAAAAAAATAAAACAAAAAAAGAAAGAAGGAAAAATTGATCCGAAATAAAACAAAAATAGATCTAGGCAAAAATAGATTTTAAGGAATAAAAATAGACAATTTATCAAGGGTTAATTCCTACACAATTATGTACGTCAGTATAGGTAGGGACCTATAATAATACTTTAAAGTGTCATAACAATTCAGGCGCAACACGTCAACACTCACCCGTACACTGCAGAAGGATAAACGTAACAAATATTTTTTTTTCGTTAGAGATTAGAGACCATTAGAGATTATAGCGCATTTTGAAAATAAACTGTGGACATTGGCACAATTTCGACGGCGGAACTCCGGTAAATCTGGAATCACTTTGGACCGACGAACGTGAGAGACAAAGGATAGTGTAGACGTGGATGGAAGAAGAGTATTAGATGATCATTAGTCTGGAACATTCCGATTCGATTCCGTTTGAGAAGTTGGGAGTCGGTGGTATGGGGAAGGAGGATTATGTGGAAACGGAGAGATGAAATGGGGGGGGGGTGTGTTGTCACCCGTTGAACAGGAAAAATGGAGCGTTTTTCTTAGCATTAAAAACTGTTTGGTTTCTGAGTTTGGTCGAGATTCCCGAAAGAGATTTCTTATTGTGTGTCCTCGTGTGATTTATTTATCTGTGTACGTCGTTAAGACAGCAAAATATTTTTAGAACGATTGAGACAAGCTAGGTATTTCAAAAATATAATTTATTGATAACAAAATCCAAAAACGTGATAACTGACAGTGAATTATGTACATCTAGAAACATTGCCTATACTGGCAGCTCAGTAGATCTATCAATTTCATCAATTTTAGGAGCTGTAAATTTTATTTCAACTATAATTAACATATTATGATCTGATGTGCATATAATGCGCTTTTTTTCTTTGATATATTATATTTATGTAGATAAGTTAATGAATTTTCAATTTTTTTTCTTGAGATGATTATTTCAAACCATTGATATTCCCTTGATTGAGATCAGGGGGGCAAGTCTGGTCAACAGGCGAAATCAAAACCATCCATGTTTACCCATATCATGGATATAATTATCTTATGGAGTTCAATAACATCTTAAGATATTATAGAACTCCATATGATAATTATATCCATGAAAAAAAATGGGTAAACATGAATGGTTTTGATTTCGCCGGCTGACCAGACTTGACCCCCCAGATCTTTTATGTTTTGTTGGAATATATTGGTCTTACTTAAACCAAAAACTTTATAATACATACTTATATATTAAAAAAAAAATTACCTTCTTCATATTTATGTGTTTAAAATTAACCAACTGTAATTTTTGCCTGCCATTCTTTTTGACCAAAATCTATTTATCTGATTATTATGACCTTTTTAATGTCGTAAAAACATTGTTTTATAAATAAGGAAAATGTGTGGAATTTCTTGTTTTCTAAAAATAAATACCTACAAATAAAGGGTTTTGAACACGACATAAAAAATGAAATACTACAAAGTGAAGTAGTTTTAACGTCCACATCAATATCTTGAAAATTTTATCGCGAAGAACGTTTTAATGTAGGTAATTTTAGTACTTTGCACATTAAAAAGGAAAAGTTAATTATGAAAGTAATAAAAAGAAATTAAAGGCATCACTAAACCACTTTTAATCAAATGCTAAGTAATTAAAGCAACACTCTCTCGAGTTTTTTAAAAGATTTTCCGTACAGAAATAATAATCAGCGTCCGTGCCGTTTATGGCTTTCAAAGGAAATGCTTCTTACACCAAAGATCCATTCTGGCAAAGGGAATGTCATTATACCTAAAGTGTTTTTCAATTTTACACTGAAAATATCGTTCATTTAGAAATAAACCAACTCAAAATAACACAACAATAATTGAAAAAATAATTAATTTTAACCGATTATTCAAAAAAAAATATTGATTTTATTCTTTACCACGTCAATCGATTTTTTGGATTCTGTTTTTTTTCGTGAACGAATAATTATTAGCAAAATATCAAATAAAAATATATAAAAACACATATTTTCTCAGCAGTTTTCAATCTGTCGATTAACACGGATTCCAAACTGTATAATTCCATAATAATTATGATAAATATAAACACATATTTTCTCAGCAGTTTTCAATCTGTCGATTAACACGGCTTCCAAACTGTATAATTCTGTAATAATTATGATAAATATAAACACATATTTTCTCAGCAGTTTTCAATCTGTCGATTAACACGGCTTCCAAACTGTATAATTCCATAATAATTATGATAAATATAAACACATATTTTCTCAGCAGTTTTCAATCTGTCGATTAACACGGCTTCCAAACTGTATAATTCCATAATAATTATGATAAATATAAACACATATTTTCTCAGCAGTTTTCAATCTGTCGATTAACACGGCTTCCAAACTGTATAATTCCATAATAATTATGATAAATATAAACACATATTTTCTCAGCAGTTTTCAATCTGTCGATTAACACGGCTTCCAAACTGTATAATTCCATAATAATAATGATAAATATAAACACATATTTTCTCAGCAGTTTTCAATCTGTCGATTAACACGGCTTCCAAACTGTATAATTCCATAATAATTATGATAAATATAAACACATATTTTCTCAGCAGTTTTCAATCTGTCGATTAACACGGCTTCCAAACTGTATAATTCCATAATAATTATGATAAATATAAACACATATTTTCTCAGCAGTTTTCAATCTGTCGATTAACACGGCTTCCAAACTGTATAATTCCATAATAATTATGATAAATATAAACACATATATTCCACAACGAATGTATTTGACTTGTAATCCGAAAACCATAATCAACCAGTTGATTATGGCCTTGTAAGTCGAAATGGTCGTCGGAAGACAAATAAATTCGTTGTGGAATATATTATGTGATCATAATATATTCACCAATTCACCGCACCAATTACGCACAAAACATGACTATTCATAGAATGTGCGATACATACAATAACAGATTTCAAGAGTTTGACATCTTCCACCTCAGCTCCACAACATTCAAATACTCCATACAAAAGAAGATCAATAACCACTTATTATAGGAAACCTTGACGGCATTTATTCTCTTTTTTCTTTTTTCCTTTTAGTTCAATATTATGTTTTAAATCATTGTTAACTTGAAATGTTGCTCTTACCTACATACCAACCTATGATCATATTTTATTTTTTTATTTTTTCAAACTTGTATTTTTTTATGTCAATCATAACGACAAAATGTAATAGGCCTTAATACTTGATGTTACTATTGTATTGTACTATGTCTTAACGCTGTTTTTTGTCCAACTTTAACATAAATAAATAAATAAATAAATATATTTTCTGACAAAGATGTTAAAATACAACATCTTTATCAAAAAACATAAATACGCCGTATTTTACGACCCTTATAAAAATATTTTTCTTGTTAATGCCTTAATTAATTTATTTCCCACATAACGTTATTGTAATTTTTAAAAATGTTTTCAAATTTATCTTGTGAAATAATGTAACGATCACGGTGGTGCAAAATAATGTTGCAAAGGTCATTTTTTAAAGTCAAACACAAATGGTGCAATATTTTGCGCGAGCCTCTCAACGCCTTTTATTAAAAAAAAGCGTTAACGATCTTTTACTCTGTAATAATAACTCCATCGCTCTTTTCAAAATTGCTGTTTTGTTTTAGCTTTATTGATCGCACTGACTTCGTTCTTGGTTTTGAGTTCAATTTAGAATACCACGCATTTATCATAAATACGATTAAAGTATGGAGAAAGATATACCTACGCTAGTAAAGAAAAGATTTTCTTCTTACATTTTTTTTTGGTCGTTGGGAAAATAATTTTTACCATAATAATCGGTAATTTCATATTAAGGATGATAGCAGTAAAAAACCGTCAGATGTTAATTTTGTTATCTGTAGAATAATACTCCATCTTGAAAAGTAATATCATCAGATGAAAAAATAATTCCTAAATTTTTATATTATACTAGCCTTTATGTCCCGCCGTTGGCCAAGAATGTAAAACTGTGAAGGAATAAGCAATCGTTTTTATAATATTGTCACCCAATTATTTTGCAATATCGGACTATGAAAAGTGGTTTGAAATTTGATTGAGTTTAAGCATTGTTAAATGTTCAAGTGATGGCCACAACCCATTCTTTTTTATATATTGCTATAAAGTGTGAATGAAGTATAATATACAATTTCTGCACGCATGGACTACGCGAAATGGTTTTAAATATGACAGTTTATCAACGTTGTACACAACCCCCATTTTTAAATATTATCATCGAAAACAAATTGTAATATATACCTATTGAAAATTTAGTAATTTTGGATGTTGGAATGTGGTTTAAATTTGATTAAATAATGTACTGAAAAGATCTAGTGTTGGTCACATCCCATTCGTTTTTATATTTTTTCATCAAGTGTGCATTATATTTTTGCACAATTAGACTGATAGACTTAAAATTGACACAAAAGTCTACATTAACGAAGAAGAAAAAGACTTAAACTATAATAAATAGTTTTTAATTTGAATATAAACGTTGTGAAGAGTTCAGTAATGGCCACAACCCCCATTATTTAAATATCGTCAACGAAATCAAATATGAAGGTGTTGAAAATTATTCAAAATAGGATGATATAAATGGTTTAAATTTGATTAAACAAAAGTATTGAAAATATTCTTGTGCAGGTTACATCGTCACATCCCACATCCCATTCGTTTTTACATATGTATTTTCATCAAGTGTGCATATTGTTAATAATATTTCTGCACAATAGACTATTAGACTTAAAACTAACCCAAAAGTCTAAATAAAAAAGAGAAGAATAAGTATAAGACTATAAGAAATAGTTTGTATAAAAAACTATTTCAATGGTCTACATAAAATAAGAAAAAATACATAAAATAGAAGAATTAGACTATTGGAAATAGATTGCATAAAAACTGACTAAAAGGTCTACATAAAAGAAGAAGAAGATTAATCCATAGGAAATAGTTTTGTATAAAATTCACCAAAGTTCTACATAAAATAAGAAAACGAAGAAAAAGAATTAGACTCCACGAACGGTCGCTTCAGACCCTTCAGTACCTCCCATCCCTTCAATCCATCATTACGTCCCTTCCAATCAGGCCCTTCAGTACCTCCCGTCCCTTTAGGCCCTTTTATACCTCCCATCCCTTCAGGCCCTTTAGTGCATCCCTTCCCTTCATTACATCCCGTCCCTTCAGCCGCTTAAGAAAAGTTTAAATCCAGAAACCATCCTGGAAGAACCGCGAAGAGATGAAAGGACCTTCTTTTCCCAGGATACTCCACCTTCAAAGGTAAAATGACTAAATACACGAAGAAGAAGAAGAAAAAAGTTTAAATCCAGATACCTGCGAAGATATGGAAGGAAAATTGGACCTTCTTTTCCCAGGATACTCCACCTTCAAAGGTAAAATGACTAAATACACGAAGAAGATGAAGAAAAAAGTTTAAATCCAGATACCTGCGAAGATATGGAAGGAAAATTGGACCTTCTTCTCCCAGGATAGTCCACCTAAAATGTCCAGGTAAAATGACCAAATGCACGATGAAGAAGAAAAAAGTTTATATCCAAAAACCGTCTTGGAAGACTTGCGAAGAGTTGGAAGAACAGTTGGACCTTCTTCTCCCAGTATTCTCCAACTTCATAGGTAAAATGACCAAAAATACATGAAGAAGAAGAAGAAAAAAGTTTAAATCCAGAAACCTGCGAAGAGATGGAAGGACAATTGGAACTTCTTCTCCCAGGTTAGTCCACCTTCATAGGTAAAATGACCAAATACACGATGAAGAAGAAGAAGAAAAAAGTTTAAATCCAGGAACCGTCCTGGAAGACCTGCGAAGAAATGGAGAGACAGTCGGACCTTCGTTTCCCAGGATATTCCGCTTTCATTGGTAAAATGACCAAATACACGAAAGAGAGAAAAATAAGAAAAAAATTTAAATCCAGAAACCATCCCGGGCATACGCTCGACAATTCACCAAAGTTTCATTGTAATCGGACAAACGGTTTAGGAGCACATAGCATACATGCATCCATACATAAATAAATAAATAAAATAATTTTCCTATAGGAAATCAGTATATTGTTGATTTGTAAGTAAATAGTATTAGGTAGGTACCTACCTACAACAATGTTCTAAATAAATTCGATTCATATCAAATTTTATTTGAATATCAGAATCTTTCCGTAACCATAGTAACCATCGAACATATAAAATATTACTATCAAATGGGCTCGATACATTTTTTTGGATATGTAGGTAGGTACCTACATACATTGGTTTGTTCGAAGCCACAAAAATGAAAATTGTCCAAAATATCAAATATTACATACAAATTATGCAATTTTATTATGCCTATATCTTTACTAATAATTAACAGACTTTTACAATATATGTCTTAAAACTTGCTGTAATGTCTTGTGTTTCATTTTATTATTTCATAATCACATTTATTTCAAAGGTATATTATTTTAAAGAACATATTCATTCGGTAGGAAAATTAAATATCGTATGAAAAGATATTAAAATGGCGGGGTTATATGTACATTTGTACAAAACGCTTACTTTAAAAATAAGTTAAACATTATAATTATACAAAATATTCACCATGTTTTTCACTTAAACGCTAAGTTATACTTGAAAATATATTTTCTTCGTGTAAATACGTACTTCTAACTTTTAAACTAACAGATATTTGCGTGCAAAATGTACACTTTTTTGACAGATATGACTTGGAAAATTTTGTATGAAAAAAATAATTATTGAAATATTTTTAAAATTCAGCATTTTTATCGCATTATTTTTAGCGTGACACTGCATCAGGTATACTGGTACACGTTCGCACATAAATTAGATTTTTAGATGCTCTTGGTTTTTCAGAAGGCGTGAGACAAACACACACACACACACACACATACACACACACATACACTAACATTTTGATTGCTTTATTACTTTAGATAAATGTTAATTCATATGAACAATGAATTTAAGATAAAATAACGCAAATAAAATGTAATTATATTTTTATTTTATTAGGTATATCAAACAATAAATTATTTCTCGATGGACATATCTCGAAAATTCTTGATGAAACTAGTAAAATAGTGAAAAAATATTTTCATTTTAACGATTTTTTATATGAATTTATCACAATTCCTGAATATTCCTTCTGTGTTCAATTCCCTGCCTTCTTTCCTCATTGCTATGATTAGTTTTTTGTATATTTATTTTCAGAAAAGTTTTACAAACTAATAATTTGGATCCCACCAGCCTAAAGGATATCAGTGAGTTTCCCATACAAAAAGGTCAGGTACATGTTACATTCATTAAGTCAGTATTTAAATTATAAGATGGGACACATGTTTTTGATTTAACTGTGTCAAATGTTTTTAATTCCTTTCTTCAATATTTTTTTAAATATAGTTTTAACTGAGCCTATGACAAGTCGTGAGCCCTGTATAGGTGCCTTGAGTTCCTGGTTCTTCTTCTATAATATTCCAACTTCGTCTCTATTGAGATGTTGAAAAGTTTATCAAAAAAAAATATTATATGACTCCCAACAGGAAAAAAATCCAATTTGTGCGTATATGCAATTTAAAAACGAGTGAGTTGTGGCCAACTCTCCACACCAAAGTAAGTGTTCATTTTTTCTTCATGAAAGGTTGACTATCCCTAAAAAAATTTTATGAAGTGTGTTTCTATTAGATTCTAAAACAAACATAAGATTCCCAGAGGCCAAAAGTTTTCACAATACACCATACACACAAAAATATTGTCACGAAACTCATAGTATGTATTTTCTACATGATACTTGTTGAGAAATTTTAAGTAAAATTGCATTACTAGCAAGATGAGCATGTATAAGACAGTGTATCAATGTTGATGAGGCGATGTTTGTGTCAAGATAGAAGAATGCGTTGTTCGGTTCTCACTGCCTACCCCTTGAGGAAAATAGAAGTGGAGAGTAAAAAATACACTTCTATATAGAGACACATACAATATCAATAAGAAGTTGATCACTCAATTTTCCCTTACAGAAGCAATTTTACTTTTTATACAGTTTTCATACAAATATGAAATTTATTTCACATTGATATGGGAAATCATGGATTTTTTTTCTTTGAATTTTGACAATCCTTGAATGCATTTTTAATGAGTGTATTTTGGTTGTATCAAAATTACAAACAATATAAAAATACCTAGATTTACCAGACCGTGAAAATTTGAAAATTTGTACAGATGAAATAATAGAGAAGAAATTAACGGATATCTATGTATAGAAAACTAATCAGCTCTAGGTGTATGCGCTTTACACATATGATGTTAATATGTAGTCGATCGGACTTATAGTTTGGGCTGTAGAGAGGATACAAAAAGGATAATCCGTACTCCGTACGCCATACATACAATCACATCACGACGAAACTCACAGTTATGTGATTGATGAAAAAATTTATGTAAAAAAATACGCTTCAAAATTGTGAAATCGTGACTCTCCACTATTTCACAATGTGGAAAGTAAATATTCGATTTAAATAATTAAATAAAAAAATATAGTTTAATGCAAAATAGCATAATTTTCTAGATCCAACATAAATTTCTGAAAAAAATAGGTACAATTAATTATTATATTCCTAATACATAAAAACGGATGTTGGTACAGATGTACCTATATAATTATTTATGTATGTATATGGTCGATGCACTTAGACTTAAGCACCCATCCAATTGCGACGAAGCTTTGGGGATTTGTTCAGGGGGGCAAGTCAGGTTCAATCGGCGAAATCAAAACCCCAGTGATTACCCATATCATGGATATAATTATCGGATGGAGTTCTATGACATCTATAGATATTGTAGAACTCCATATAATAATTATATCCATGATATGGGTAATCAAGAGGGTTTTGATTTCGCCGATTGAACCAGACTTGCCCCCCAGATCACACCCGAGAAGGTTTACTTATTTTACTTATTTTATATTAGATACTTATCGGGCAACTAACAGGTAATATATTGATTTAACACGCACCCAATAACAAGTTGCCACATTCGTTGAATGCGTTTTCATAGGAAAATCTATATCAGACTGAAGGTACAGGAGGGGTGGAAGGGACAGATAATGGATATCAGATGATTTCATAAAAAAATATTTAAACAAAACATTTTTACAAATCATATACAGGCAGGACAACGTCTGTTGGGTTTTGCTAGTAGACTATAAAGTCAGAATGTATAATATATAATATGGGGCATATAAAGAATAGTAAAAACTCAGCTTAGCAAAAGTATTTGATGGACGTGTTTGGTAGAGGAGAAAAAGCTTATCGTATGAGAGAGAAAGGGCATAGAACATTAGCGGGATGCCACTCAACATACTCACTGCCAAACGTCAAGTCACGTCTATTGTTTTATACCATTTATTTAACCGTGGCTCGCCCCATACCCTCCTACCATTTCCTACTCCACCCGACCCCACCGTCCTCTGAAGGGTTACGACGAAAAAAAAAACCATTATTTAAAACTCATAGGATTTAAAATAATATGTGGAAAGGTATGTCTGCGCAGCGCCGATGAAATATCAATGTGGGTACCTACATTAATTGAGATTTGCCTAAAAATAAAACTATTTTATTAATATGCCTAAAAATTAATCATACGGACAAAAATAACTCCTAAAAATAATACTTTGCCTAAAAATATCTAAATTGCCTAAAAATAACTCGTACGGACAAAGACATTACAGATATCGGGCTTTAAAAATATTCAATATTATTAATAACGATACACTACCCTCCTCCACGCACAACAATTTCAAGCGTCATGTAACACTTTGGCTTATGAATAAGGGCAGACAGGGATCGGAAATAGCACTAACACACATTTTAAGTTAAATTTTCACACACATATATATATTGAACATCTAAATTATCTTACAAATTTAGCATAAATACATTTTCTTATGTAATCTTAATAATATGCCCTCAATATTAAACCATTTTCTAAATGCTTAAGAATACTACCTCAGAACAGGCGTTCAGCCTAGTGAGAATTTCAATATTTTTACTATGTATACCATTATGAAATGTACTGTAGTGGAATATGTATATAAATAAAAAAAATATAATATTTTTTTTATAATCATTCTAAAAACGTACACATATGAGACGATGCTTGAATGTTGATGACGCAAAGAATGTGTGTCACAAAAAATATGGCGTTCGGTTATCTTTGCCTATCCCTTGAGGGACATACAAATGTAGCGTGATGATACAAATGTAGTAATGTATTATTTTTTTAATAATATATTCATAAAAAAATACATGTAGAGTAGCATATTTAATAACTTAAAGATATGTCGATCTTTGTGGATCAGTTAGTAAGATATCTGACTTCTGAGCTTAAGATCCCGGGTTCGATTCGCGGATACATCGAAATTATATTTAAAGAATACTTTAAAACTAAAAAAACACGCTTCATGAAATGCGCAAAAGAATTGTCAGTTTTTAGAGAAAAAAGTGTTATTACATTTTTGAATTGAATATATCAATATAAGAGTACCTACTGGCGGTCCTGCCGAACTATGGCTTTCCTGTTATTTAGAAGGTACAACAAGCATAAAAATAACTACACACCATCGCGGCAAATGCCACAATGTGGGGGTAACCAACGACAGGTGTATGGGTATGCATTACCTTATAAAAGGAAGCACGAAACATGCGTCACTCATAAGTCTCGCCTCACCCAAAAAAGGCAGCATTCAGAATGTGTCATGAACTATTTAAGATTTTATTTTGCATGAAACCCGACACCAGAAAATTATAATAGAAAAACTCATCAAAATCGATCCAGCCGTTTGGAGTTCAGTGACATACACACATCTAGGAGAATTTATAAAGATATTCATGAATCTCCTATTTCGTATTTTATCGTATAGCTCGAAAGCTAAATTGTTTGTATAATACCAGGCGTACATTTTTTTAAATATATATATTTAATTCCACTGTTACAATTTTTGTTTTGATTTGTGAATCTAAACCATACAGGATCCCACTTAAACACAAAAACAAATATCAAACTAGATTCTGCCGTTTAGGAGGAGTTCAGTGACATACACACGTAGAGAATAATTATATTATATAAAGATATATTTGGTTTTGAAAAATGCTATGAATAAATGCTCCTCTCTCGAACACGTGTTCTCACTCTAAATAGAGAAACAACGTAAATATTTTTATCTAACATTTTTATTCTTGTGTTTGTTGTAAAAAAAATGTAAAAAATATTTATTTTTAAATCACCATTCCAATTCATATTAATGATTATAATTATTATTGAAACGAAGAAAATTCTCCCCAAATATTCATAGAAATGTCGTGATACTCTTTTGAACCGGATAATTCACAAAAGGTGAGAAGAAATAAATTAGTGAAAACATTTCTATCAGACTCTCTTAATATAATTTAATTATGGACGTTCTTTGTTTGAGAAGTTTCAATTAATTTGAAGCAATTGGAAGTTCATTTGAAATTTTATATAGGATCATATTATAAAAGTATCTCAAAAGTTTCAAGTTTGAAATTAATGAAGATATTTAATTCGAGATTATTCCTAAAACAGAGATATCATAGACTGAGGCAGTATACAGAAAAAATATACCTAATGAAAATTATTAAAAATCATGCTGTTTTCAAACTGAATTCATTTATTTTTAGACGACACTATTCCTTTTAATAACCCCAAAAAATTTTATTTAAAAAAAAATCATAACATAACACACACGGCCAAAGACATTTAAAATATTATGTCATCAAATTACACTGTGGTGTATACAAGGTAGGCTATATATGTATATACCCCCACCAATCACAACCAAAGTCAGTTCTTATCCAGCATTCTCTCTGGCTAGTAAGCACTAATAAACATAATGTAACCGAACACCAGCAGTTTTCACAACGTCCCTGTATAGGTGCCGACTTTCATATCTACAGTGGTGACCCCGACGCATCTAAAACACAATTGAATACCAAGTTCACTAAAACTGCTATCACAAAATCCCACGTCACAAAACTACAAAAATCACAATAAATTCATGGAATTTCAAATAATTAATTAAAAATCTGTTAAAAAATATCTTTGACTCCCGACAGGGAAAAAAATCCAATGTTTGCGCATATGCAATAATAAAAATATTCGATTACTTACACATTGGTACAAGTAGGTAAATAAGACAAAAATGACCTTATAAGTCTGGCGCAATTCAGGGGTGACTTCTATGCGAAAAATGCATTGTCACCTCATATATAATAATTGTAGCTTTCATTATTTACAAAAAACCAATTCTCTCAATAGATGGCGTTACAACAAAATAAATAAAAAATAATAAGATTGTTGTTCATAATTTCACCCATAGATGGCTGTAGTAAAAATTCCTTATTTTCAAGCGAAAATAATTTCAGTATTACAATATATAGAACTTTCAAAATTGAATTGATAGGGATCTCATTAAAAAGGCATAATTGGTGAACGTTGCGCAAGCGCATAAAGTGATCACGTAAACCAGCCGATGACAGGTCGTTAGCCCTGTAGGTGCCTTGATTTCCCGGTTCTCCTACAATAAATAATCCAACTTCGTCTCTATTGAGATAATTAAAAATCTGTTAAAAAATTCATGGATTTATAAAATTGGTTTGGAACACATAAAAAACATTAAAACACCAAATCTAACTCATGTACATTACTCCTACATTTATCAAAATAACAACTTAATGACTATTTATGCCACGCAAATGATCAAATGAACACTTCGGCACAGGACTTCCTAGTGAGGTGTTCATTGTATCATCGCAATAACACACATACCAGTTACATGCACACACAATACTAGCATGTTGTTGTATTTTAATATTTATTTCATTTATGTAAAATTAACATCTACCCTACCGCACATGGAAGACACTAAATAGACTCACAAGGTGAAAAAAAATCTTGTACAGATGGGGTGTAGCAAGAGAAGAAGACGTACCTATCTTGCGATTGCGGGGATGTCCATGATGATAAAGATCTTCTTGCCTGCCGAAACATTGTACAGGGATGTAACGAGGAAGACTAGTAATAAATAAATAAATAAATTTCAATTATCTTTACTGTAAGTACCTACAATAATTGATTGAAACTCGAAAATTATTTATGGCCCGGCATTTTTTATAAAGAAAAATATCTAGAATAAAAAATAAATGTTCGATATTAAAAACTCAGTATATGTACCTAATCTTCTTCGCATCCTTATGAGAAAATCTTGAATGGTCAAAGGACTAAATGGCAAATGTAAGAACACTTTATTAATATCGTTTGCTCTTCCTGATGACTCTTTTTCACTTTGTGTTTTCTATAACATCTTCTCCCAACCTGATTGCTTTCACATCAACTAAACTTAGATGTTCCGTCTCTCTTGGAGCCAATTTGAAAATATTACAATATTTTCCGGACCAACTCAATGTTGGGTAGCAAAATGATTTTGAAATGATATTGTTTGAAACAAACTTATAACTATAAATTATGACAGCATGCACTGTGGGTAAATTTTGAAGAAAAGAGAAATTAACATTTTATATTAAAAAAAAACAAAATTGTCTCTTAAAATACCACGATTATGTAATCTAAACTTCGCCAGTTTCTTCTTGATAACGAATGTACCTAATTCTGGTACCTTTACACCGGTATAAAAACTTTTAAAACTAATCTTGTAAGTCAAATATAAACTTGTATCATATTATTATTCCTGTACAAGAAAACTTTCTTCGTAGAGTAAAGGCGAACTGGAAGGTAAATTGTGAAGTTTTCTGGAATGTGAATTTTCAAGTTTTTTTTATTTTAATTATCATTAAAACGTTAAAAAATCGTATAAGGTATACATATTTTATTAAAATTTGTATATATTATAAAATAAATACTCTTTTTACAATAATTACTATCTAAACTACAACAACTTCGATAAATATTAGTTAAATAGTCATTGTTATACATCTTATTTCGGATTACCAATTTAATGACCATTTTTGATATAGGTATACTTATATATGTATGAAAACATGAAACTTCTTGCTAAAAATCACATAAAATAACCTCTTGATTCTTATGGTTAAAAACTTATTTGTAACAATAACACTTTTTTATGTTTCTATTCATTCGCTTTTTTGGTGAAAATAGCAAAATTTAGAAACGAGTATCCAGATAGATTTACATAGTTCAACGATTTGATTCATTTGAATTTTTGAAGCATTCTGATGTTTCTGTGCCGAGATAGAAACATTCCAATTCGAGGTGAAAACTTTGTGTAAGGATAAAAAATGCACATTTGTTCATTTGCTTTTTCAGCACGAAAAACACGAAACTTCAAAAGGAACAATTTCACAAAGGTATTCGTTTATTGAAATACACAAAGTGAGTAGGTATCGCAGTGAATCCTCTAGTAAAAGGATAGAAAAAAGAAGGGATATCCTATAACCCAATAAGAACAAGATACCCGTCAAAAGTGAGAACTGCAAACAATTTATAAAACATTTCCTCTTTTATACATTTTTTTTTCTTCGCCCGTATTGAAAAACTCACACAAATTGTTACCAGGAGAAATTCAATTCCTATTTCGTTAAAGGAACTCCACCCCCTTACATCCCCTCCACCAAGCTTCAATTTTCTCTTTTCTCTTGAGATAAGATGTCAGACACGGGCACGATGACATGAAGGTTACCGAACATTACAACTTCTCACGTATTATAACAATGTTAAATATGTATATATGAAAAATATTATATGATATTTTACATCTAAGGAAATTATCTACCAATATCACCACATGCTGCACCAGTACTTTCAAATAACGTTATGTAAACGATAAAATACCTTGTTTTATTATTAAATATAATATACATAGTATCATTTCATTTAATATTTAGATATACAAGTGAACACCCGGCAAACTTCGTATTGCCTGTATAATTAAAAATTGTCCTCCATAACCACCCGTCGCTTCAGACTCTTCAATACCTCCCATCCCTTCAGTACTTCCCGTCCCTTCAGTACCTTCCATCCCTTCAGTACCTTCCGTCCCTTCAGTACCTCCCGTCCCTTCAGTACCTCCCTCAGTTACTCCCGTCCCTTCAGTTACTCCCGTCCCTTCAGTTACTCCCGTCCCATCAGTTAATCCCGTCCCTTCAGTTACCCCCGTCCCTTCAGTTACTTCAGTCCCTTCAGTTACTGCCGTCCCTTCAGTTACTCCCGTCCCTTCAGTTACTCCCGTCCCTTCAGTTACTCCCGTCCCTTCAGTTACTCCCGTCCCTTCAGTTACTCCCGTCCCTTCAGTTACTCCCGTCCCTTCAGTTACTCCCGTCCCTTCAGTTACTCCCGTCCCTTCAGTTGCTCCCGTCCCTTCAGTTGCTCCCGTCCCTTCAGTTACTTCCGTCCCTTCATTACCTCCCGTCCCTTCATTACCTCCCGTCCCTTCATTACCTCCCGTCCCTTCATTACCTCCCATTCCTTCAGTAGGTCCCGGTCATACGCTCGACAATTCATCAAAGTTTCATTGAAATTGATTGAACGGTTCCCAGGATAGTCCACCTTCATCGGTAAAATGACCTGATACCCGATGAAGAAGATGAAGAAGAAAATATTTTAAATTCAGAAATCATCCCGGGCATACGATCGACAATTCACCAAAGTTTCAATGCAATCGGATGAACGGTTCTCAGGTTAGTCCACCTTCATATGTAAAATGACCTGATACCCGATGAAGAAGAAGAAGAAGAAAATATTTTAAATTCAGAAATCATCCCGGGCATACGATCGACAATTCACCAAAATTTCATTGCAATCGGATGAACGGTTCCCAGGATAGTCCACCTTCATAGGTAAAATGACCTAAAACTCGATGAAGAAGAAGAAGAAGTTAAAATTTTTTAATCCAGAAACCATCCCTGGTATACTCTCGACAGTTCACCAAAGTTTCATCGCAATCGGATGAGCGGTTTTGGAGCGCATTCAACACATACATAGATACATAGATACATACATAGATACATACAAACATTCAAATTTATAATATAGATGTACTTATGAAAGTTATTTGTACTTATGTTGCATTGGGGGGAGAGTATAAAACATTCATTTTGGCTCTAGTAATTGCACAAAGACTGATAATAAAAATTGAAAATAAAAAAACACCATTTCATGATTTTCAAGTGCCATCTTATAAAATTTAAAAAAAAAAAATGTGCTATTTCAAATACATAAATACATAATAAGATCGAGCCATGCAAGTTTTGCATAGTACACGTACAATGGAATGGTGTGGTTCGACCAACTTGAAACAGATTTGAGACTGTGGGAACTAAATATAATGAATTCAAAAGAAAAACAAAAAGAGGTTCTTCTTCTTCTTCGAGGACGAAGAAGAAGAATTTCTTGTTTTAAAATGTCTCCTTTTCATACTAGTGCTTGCACTCTAGTAAAGAGTAATATTTTTTTTAATGTGCATCTTTTTTCTGTGTTTTTGATTTTATTTAATACGTGTAAATAAAAAGTGCTCCCTGAATATCAGTTTCAGGTGCAAAATCATTCTTTTGTGTCTTTTTTTATATATTTATTTCACTATAGCCAATTCATTTATATTTCATTATTAAAATCGAGTATTTCAATAATATTATTTTTTTTCATTCCGTGAATAGTATACCTAGTTGGTACGTCAATAATCTTTGTGAATAAAACTAATACCTTATTGTTTATAAAATATACATTTTTTTTATTTCCTCTATCAATAGGTATAGTTTATTCTATTTTAGTTGTTAATACTTTTTCTACCAAGCATTAAATTTGTAATATTTCACGTGTAAATTCATAATTGGAATTCATTTATATTTTAAAGATGATGTGAACAATGTTGTGTAATACATTCTGTGAATTTACCAACAAATAATAATAAAATAACATATTTTATAAGTTGTAGGAATACACAGTTATAAAGAAAGAAAGGTTTTGTCTCTTTAATGTAGGCCTTAATACTTTATGAGAGTTTTGCGTATTGACTTAAGAACATAATGAAAATTCTTTCTCAAAAAAAAAGCCTTTATGTGTTTCTTACATTATTAAAAAGTTCATTGCTTTTTCCCCTGCTCTATATAGCTTCGTACAAAGTATTATGTGGAATGTTTTATTATATTTACGATCATCTGTATATATTACGTATGATTAAATTTTGCACGAAACGCTGTAATACAAAGTATTCGATTGTGTTACTCCATGTTATCGAGAATTTCTACAACGAAAAAATATTTTCATTTTTGATTTCGATAATATTTCATTAAAAAATACACGGATATAACGATCAGCCATGTATAAAGCCTTTAGATTAAATGTTTTCAAAATTAAATGAAACAATAATTTATTCAGTTTTTAATGACATCACCGTAACCGGAATTTTCTATAACAAATAACTTAAAACGAAGATTATACTAAATTATTATTTGTATATTTCAAAACGATAGATTCATTTCAAAAAAGAGAAATATTTTCATCTTAGATAATAAGAACTTTTAGACCCCAAGTTATTTATTATAACTGATATTTGTTTTTACTCCAAAGGGAACACAGTACAAAAATAAATTATATACCTACATTAAAAAGTTTAGATTTTTTTTTTTAGTATTAGGGAATAAATACATGAACGTATCAAAGATATTAAGTTACGTGAGACAAAAGAAATCTGTAAGATATCGTATATTTTTTCTTAACGGGCAAAATACTCAGCAAAAAAGGAAATTGATAACAGGTAATCCGGAGAGAGGTGGAAGAAATAAAAAAATAATGGTTCCCACACCAAAAAATCCACACGAACAAAACGCCAAAGATTTCGGGGCCTTGTAATACAATGTAATATAAATTTATATACGTTGTATAAAGTGCGAGTGGTCTCTCAAAATAGCGATCGTAGGAAAAACACTTTTGATAAAGTGAAGGCTCTCACTCTATGATCCATATAAATTATAGGGATAGAAGTAATAGTGAAATGGAGGTAGCGGGTGTTCAGAAGAGATAAGGTGACCGGCCCGTCACATAGAATCAATCACCCGACCAGTACCTAACTCTATACTCTATACCCCTTCTTCATTTATTCATTTCCTAATAGAAACCAGAAATCAGTTTCTTGCAAAATGAACAATCTCTCACCTTTTATCAGAGTATTCAACATCGACACCGACAATAGTTAGTCAATTCAAGTTATTAATATTTAACCTTAATTAATTTTACATGAACCTATTTGTCGCTATTTTGCTTCTCATAAATTTTTGTATTATTCGGGTTCCACAAATTTTATTAAGGAGTTGACTCAAACCCTGATATCATGTTAACTTAGTTCAAGGACGATCAATCTTTTTTATTTCGTCCCGTATCATCTGGAAAATTACCGATCTCAAAAATATTAACGATTCTTTATTTTTAAAGTTTTATATAGTACGTAAGGTATTTTAACTTATGATGAAATAATATTTGATTTTGTTATTTAAATTATATTGATTTTACAAAGTAAAATGTAAACATAATAAAGTTATTCGTGAAAGTATTAAAATTAAAATAAAAAATGCTCATAATTTCAATTATATATACTTCAATTGTTTAGAAACTATTTCCCATTTTGGTTTGATAATAAACATTCCATTATAAAAAAAATACCAAAATATGAATAAACCATTGTAATTATGATTTATTTCTGATTTGTATGAGTAATAAAATATAAGCCGTTATCTTTTCCATTATCTGGTATTATTTAATAATCAATTAATTCAAAAATATATATATTTATAAAATGCTGGACAATCAGTGAGGTTGATGAGAAAAATCTCGAGACTTTCGAAAGGAAGGTGTGTCGTATCAGATTCAACCACGAGCTCTATGATCTTAGCAGAGATCTCGTCATCTCCAGAGAGATAATGATTGAGAGACTTAGGTGGGCTGGACCTGGGTTGTAGAGCCACGGATGATGATGATGTTTTTATAAAAACAAACAGAACTTACTCAATTGCTGATAAGAGGTTCAGATGGTTCAAAAACCTTACCTGAAACAAAAATAAAAACAATTTTAAAATACATCCTTAATGATGTACATACAAATTTTATTTTAAAAAATAACTAACAATGTAGTGGTTATATATTTTTACAGACAATACTTAACAGAGTCATAGAATAAGAGAGAAGAGAAATGAATGAATCAGACACCGTATTATAGTGAGTTAAATATAATAAATAATGACGCGATAGATCGATTGGCACATATTGATGTTCCGTTGATTTCTTAAATTCATTGTGCCTTCTTCTGATGCTACTTAGTTCATTTTTACAATCGAAAATGAGAAATATTTATGTACACACTGTAGTAGAGTAATTTGCAAACTTATAAACGAACTGAATTTAGTCAAAATAGGTTTAATTCCTTGTTCAAACTGTTTCATTCCCCTGTAAAAGCTTTTTTTTATGCTTTCGTGGCTCAGTTGGTAAGGTATCTTACAGCTGATCCAAAGATACCGGGTTCGATTCCTGTTGGAGACAGTTTTATATTGTGTTTTCAGTCTGGATTTGTGAGATGATTAATATCGTAAGTCTCCAGAATGTGGCAACTTGTTATTGGGTGCGTGTTAAATTAATGTTGAATATGTCATGGGTGCGTGTTGAATATGTCCTTGAAACAAGTATGTACATATATAGCCTCATACATTCCCTAAATTAAATCCCTATATGTGAACGAAATCGGTGGTAGCAGAGTTCGAACTCGCGAACACTGTATTACTAACCCAGCGCGCTAACTATATGCTATTTTTACACTGAACTGATTAACGATTTGTCAGTGCAAGCACTCTCGTACAATGCAATAAGTTACTCGACAATGAAATTATACACTTATACTTTACAATGTATTTATACCATAAAGTTCATCAAAAACAAAACCATTTAAAATATAGCAAAATCAAAAAGAAAGCAATGAAAAAAAAAAGTAAATCAGAACAAAACAAACAAAATATAGTAAACGGATGGATACAAAATAAAACTCAATTTATCGACTCAGGATTTGTTTTAATTGCAACAATAATAGGAATCCTATAATATTTTTATTCCGTTTTGATTATAGGAATCACTAAATTTCTTTTGGAAATTCAAAATACGATAAACATAAAATTCTGAATCGCATTTGCGTCAGGGTATAAATAAATATTACGGAATAAAAACATTTATTATATTTAAACAACCGTATTATTTTGTAATTTGTTTATTTATTGACGCAAGAATGTAGGAGCCGTTAATTTCGTGTTTTTTCATTGGAATTCTTAATGGTTGTTAAGCGTCATATAGAAATATTTCACAGAAAAGTATGCCCTGTGTATAATAATGTAAGTATTATGAAAGGGAATATCACATGAGAATATCTTTTTGAGAAAAATATTTTCAAAACACGCCGACGATGTATTTTACCAGTCAACATGTTTTCAAAATATTGCCAGCAACAAAAAATAATAAAATGAATATATAACTATACAAAAATAGGAAAAAAAAATATTTTCGTGAAAAAGTAAAATAAGTGGAATTCATGAATTTATAATCAATCCAAAAAGATATTCATGCAGAATATGATAATATACCTACATAGGATTTTCTAAGATCAAATTTATGTTTTGGGTTCCGTTAAGATTATTCTTTCTAAGGACGATCGTTTCGAGTAATCATACTCTCAAGGTATAGGAATCTAAATAATCTTCATATGAAAGAAAATAAATCTCTATGAAATCTATAGTAATAAGTCATTTGATCTAGTAATAATTATTATATTCACTCGCCTATTCTGAGACTACATAGACTTGGTAATGAGTCTGGCTCTGTTGATGTCTTTTGCTGTTCAATATAATATGAATATTTTTTTTTTAAAAACAAATGAATATGTCCTTGTTAAACAAGTACATATACATCTTCATACGTTCCCTAAAATAAGCATAAATGCTTGTGCTATAGGTGAACGAAATCGGTCGAGGCAGGATTCGAACTCTAAAAAAATTCGAAATATAAAAAGAGATTTTTAAATATTGTATCAATTCTGGGTTCTTCTTTTTTTTCGTTTTTTTTTGTTTTTGCGTAATACCTATTTATTATTATGTATGTATGCATTTTGCATCGTGGTTCATGAACATATGTTTTAATAATTTGTAATTGTGTATGGAAAAGCCCATTTAGGGCGTTTACATAAATAAATAAATAATATTCTACGATGGAATTCTACAATATCAATGTCCTCAACATTGAAAAATAATTATTTGATAAATAAAAATAAAAATAAATAATATCCTCGCATCGTTGAATACAAACCGAATATGAATAGTTTCTGAATTAATGTGCTTTAATAGAAATGGAGAAAATTCATAACATGTATTTAGAATAACATTTAAACCAAGAATGAATAAAGGAAAGAAATAAAAGTATTTATATTTCTTACTCAGTTTAGAATGTTGATTTAGATATCCAATTATATTAGGAATATAATAAAAATGACTTCAACAAATGAATGGTATTTAATTGAACCATCAAGGTAAAAAATTGGTAAATAATGAATCTGTTTTTTTTTCGTTCAATTTTCAAAGAATTACATGGCCAAAAAATTCGTGTATCGAATGGTTAAAAAAATCATGGATTATATTGCGAAATCACTATGTCAACTAAAGAATAACAATTTCATCGTTGGTTTTCGGATGCCGTTAGAAATTATAACATCAAAGTCAAGTTCGAAGTAACAAAAAGGAATGTATGTTTGGGTTAGATGATAGTATGTACCTATGTATGTAGGTACATAATATAGGTATGAGTGATGTTATGACGGGTAAGTTGGTGATGAATATCGGGCCATTTGATGTCATTAATCAGTGGGTTTCCTAACAAAAAAGCTCTGCCTTAATACTTTCATTCGAGCTTTTGCCAACACTCGTAATAATAGACCGATATAATTATATTATCTCCAACGGGCCAGCGGTAAATCACTGCTATGGATATTGAAAAAATTAATAAATGGCTCTCGTGTGAAATACGGTCTTGGGAATTTTTCCTTTTATTTTTCGTGTACATATATTTTTTCACGCAGGCAATAACACATTTCGGAAACAAGATAAAAATATGATATTATTTTCGTTCGCGATCAGAGGGGCTTTAGTCGTATTCCTTATTGAAGTGTGTCGCAACAAAACAAGATAAGATTGTTCCGCCATGATAATGTTTGGGTTAGAAGAAACACGTAACAACATTTTGTCTTATATACATTTACTTAAGTGACATCTCATACATATTTCTAACCATTTTTTAACTCATAGTTAAAAATGAACAGATTAATGATGTCATCATAGAATGCAGAATATGTTCCTATTAGAGCAGGGGGGCAAGTCTGGTCAACAGGCGGAATCAAAACCATCCATGTTTACCTATATCATAGATATAGTTATCATATGGAGTTCTATAACATCGGTTGAGGGTTGGGGGTTGGTGGTCGGGGGTTTAGGGTAGGAGGTTTGGGATTGTTGGTTGGGGGTTTCGGGGTTTGGGGGGTTTGGGGGTTGGGGGTCGGAGGGTTGGAGGAAGAGAATAAAATGTCATCATGTTTTAATTGAACATGATATGTTATTTTTATTACATCTAACCAATAACCAATAAAATGTATTTTTCGTTAATGAAACCCATAACAACCAATATAAGTAGGTATCTATTTTGAAACGGGGAAATATGTTACATTTAATATTTGAGATCCACTAGTCATTGAAACATTTCGCTGTTGCTAGTACATGGCAGTAACTTGTGAAAATGGAGGCCATTTTTATCATTATTACAAAATGCCAATTTTCTTTGAATGTTCAAAACCATTATTTTTTGGAGAGTCCATATTTGGTCGACTTAAATTAAATAAATTATAGATAATCAAAAGGAAAAATTGCATTTAATTGATATTTTTTCAAATATTTTTCAATTAATAAAAAATAACCAAGCATCATAATAAACTAAGCTTATTTCGCTGAATCTTGTACCCATAATAAAACAGTATAAGCCTAAGCGTATTTTAGAAACACCGTAATAAAAACCACGAAAATAAACCTTGGTTGGAAATTGAGAACAAAAGGTATCGGGTTTCTTCAGTGTGGGTAATTGTAGGTACAGGTCGTATATCCTCACCAACAAAACTGTTTAGATGTTTTACGGTTCCGTTATTTATTACTCTTTGACTTATTCCGGTCACATTAGCTCACACATCCCCATTACCCTCCCTTCAAGGGTATGGAGTGGCTATACCGACATTCCCCTAGTCCATACTTCCCAGTTCCTTTCATTCTCACAGGTCACCAGTGACAGTGGCTAAGCTCTTATTGAATATGGAGAACATTTGGTTAAAGTTTTGCGAAAATAGGAATGTTTAGTACTAGCATAGGTACTCTTTATTTCCATCTTCATTATCTTGATCTTGTTATTAAATATGATGATGTTTCCACGTATAGAAATCTGCTGGTTGATACGTGAAGAGGTCTTTTTTTATCTTAAATAATATTTGCGATTTGACACTATATGTACATTTGCTAATGTTTCTCAATCTACGAATATTTGTTTATACCCTTGTCAATTTTTTCCACAATGCAAGTCCAAACTGTTTATTTATTTATTTATAAACGGCACAAATGCCTTTTACATACATAGATAAAAACACATATTGATGATGAAAATATATAGAATAAGAAAAAAAACCAATAAGTTATACACTTAGAAAAAAAAACTTAAACCTTAACAGTAATACAATAAATTAAAAAAAAAACAATCTATGTTAGCAAACATAAAAAAGATATACATATATTATGGACTTAAAATAAACCAAAACAATAACTTTAAAAAACAGTAAATTCAAAAAAAAAAAAAAACAATATACGTAAGCAAACATAAAAAAATGAAGAAGGTACATATGGATTCAAAATCAACAAAAACATTAAATAAAAAGTATTATAAACATAAAAAAATAGCAGTTTAAATTATAAATAAACTAAAAAGAAATACAAAAAAACAAACATTTTACAATCGAAAATATACAAATCCGTACTGAAGTTGTTTCTCTCATAAAAAAATGTGTATATCGTCTGTTTATATTTGTATTTGGACAGCATAAAAATGTCACCTAAATGAGAATATTCATTTCCAATATTACGGAGTCGACTGATTAGCGAGTGATATTCTGTCTGTGTGTGTGTGTGTGTATTGTTGTAATAAAATGGTGCTGTCTGTCTGGTGGATCGTCGTGGTATATTGTAATTAATCAATTCTGTTAGTGCAGGGGTATCCAAACTCGAGTGAACTATTTTGTGTAAAGTAACCAAGTCAAATATTTGTCTGCGATCTGATAGTTTTAATAAATTTGTCAAATGCATTGTATACAACATACATCCTATATATTATTTCACAGTGATTGTTTATCTCTACATTTTTAGTTATTATGTATGTATCGCTATGTCACTTAGAGGGGAGCGCTGTTGGGGACATGAAAAGGCAGCCCCTATGGCTTGCCTAAAATATTTTTCCCAAAAATGGCATTCCCAGTCAATTCTCTTAGGCCATCGCCGCGCCGTAGTCTTTAAATCTAAACTCGTATTTTAACCGCTCACACTATGTAGGTTATCCAATACCTTAATTATTATGATTTTAAAAAATATATTTGGTTAATTGGTATTTTGTAGAATTAATATCCACGATTCATCAATTTGTATTTTCTGACATACCTAGGTGATATGCACCTAAGGACCTTACTACGAGACAGGTACCTACAAGGACCAAAGAAACCAGCCAAAGTCCCAACTGTTAAAAGTCTATCCCGAACAATCCGAGGAATAAAACTTCTCCAGGACTAATCAGATTTATTTTGGACCAGTATTATGTAATTCTTGTGACTTTTCCCGCACATATAAAATGTTGCTCTTGTGAAAAACTTTATGTACCTACTCACCTACCAATGGCAATAAAATCTTTATTGATTTGTAAAAGAAACTGCTAATTTGATATATTATTCAAAGTATATTTACATATAACCCATATTTTTAGTATTCCAGATTCTGACTGTGGAGAAAGGTGACATTTAAAATCAAAACTGATGCAAAAAAAAAATCAAAAAGACAGTAAAAATATTTTTTTTTGAAAATAATGAATATGTATGTCCATGTAACAAGTACATAATATACATCATCATACATTCCCAAAATTAACCTGGCTGTGCCCTCCACAGCCAGGTTTAACCGGCCACTTGGACAATGTCGTCTTTTAGGGGGTCTTTCAACACTCCTATCATTTGTCCGAGGTCTTCACTGTAATATTCTGGGTGCCCACCACGTGACTGGCCAAGTATCAAGCGCATTGCCACTTTAATCCAGCAACACGATCCATTATTTCGGCAACCTAATCTCTTCGTTTCGTTTTTGTCGTGAAGACTCATGCCAAGCATCTACCTTTCCATGGATCGCTGTGCAACTTTCAACTTGTGGACCCTTTTTGCCGTAGTTATAAATGAACCTACAGTTATTAAAAAAAATAATGAATTTGTCCTTAAAAAAAGTACATCCTAATACATTCATCCTTATACTTGTGCTATAGTTGAACGAAATCGGTCGTGGCAGGATTCGAACTCGCGACCACTAGATTACAAACCCAGCGCGCTAACCTCTGCCAACAGCCATCTTATCGCTGTTTCAGTGTTAAAAAATAGCCTCCTGACTTACGTGACCTGATTGAATCTTGGCAGCCTTAGAAAATTTGTTCACAACACTGTTTCAAAATTTCAGCGTTAGCGCCCAGTACCTGTCATTGCGTATATTTAAATAATTATCTACTATTACGATTATAAAAAAATCGAAATTGAGATCGAATTCGCAGAAAAAAGTTATTGGTAGAGATGTAGCCAAACCTCTTGAACATTTAGCCGAGAAGGGGGGCGATTTGCACATGAACCAATACACCAATACACCAATTAAAACGAAAATACACCAATTTGCGCTCTGCGCAACTGGAAGGTCGTTCAAGATGTTTGGCGAAAATTATATTTTGTTGAGCACGACATTTTATAATTTACATTATAAAATTGGATCGAAGGAACAAATGAATTTTGAAATAACATTATATTTCAACTGTGTAACGCGTGTAGTACAAATTTCGAATTCAAACGTGAGACAAGTTTTTTTTACATGTGTGTGTGAGGCGGTAGATCGGTTGGTCTACGTATTATTTAGGTGAGTGAATCTCCGGTTTTTACCTGAGTTTTTATGGTCACACTTTCATTGCGCTGACTATTTTTTTTTATTTATTTTTTTATTTAGGTACCTGTATCATATAATAATCTAAGGATTTTAATATTTACATAAAAAAACATTGTTTTCATATAAATACATTGAATACGAATGTATCAAAACATTTAACTGTTCATTTTCAAATTATGGTAGTTTAATACTAGTTTTATACTTTTTATAAGACAACGTATGATCATTGATCATAATGATACCTACATTTGCTAGCGACACAAAAGGGCACGCAGATAATTCATTTACCGAAGTTAAACATAACTGAATAATCTTTCATTCTATATTCCTTTTTCCGAGAAAAATTAATGTGGATCCTTAGCAAAGTTGTTTCTTGAACTTTAACAAACTGTTTGAGTGGGTAGTGGGGCGGAGGAGGGTGGGGACAGAAAGAGAGAAGTTAGGAGCAGAAAGTGAAATAATGTTAGCCTTGGGAGAGTTTCCATCAAGACTGGCCGATCAAATACGTGTACGCTCATAAAAAGGGGATATATTATATGCCTCAATGGTGCCCCAGGTGTTTTTGATTGTAACAAATAAAACAGTAAATTTAACACCAGGTAGGAGAGATTTACTGCCTCTTCATAGTGAAACAATACGTGCATTCGTAAATAAATATCACACTAAACAAAAACCTACAATCTTTTCGGAAACGAAATTCTTATATAACCTACAAACAATACATACTATTTACATATTAAATTTTAACTTGTTAAAACATGGAAAAGATCTTGGCTTTAGAAGCCCAGCCGTCTAAATTCGGCTATTTTGACATAAGTGGACAACTGACGACATTTACCCGAAGTATTTCAAAGTAGTAAATAGTCTCTGGATTTTTGTGGACTTCATTTGTGTTTTCAGTCTGGATCTGTGAAACGATTGATATCGTAAGTCTCCAGAATGTGGCAACTTCTTATTGGGTGCGTGTTAAATTTATATTTGACATAGTACCTGTTAGTTGCCTAAGAAGTAATATAAAATAAAAATAAAATATCAATAATAGCTATCGGAATACAACTCGAGCCAGTCACGTCGGTGAGCAGGGTGCAAATTTGTGTCTTTTTTCTTGGTTAGTATATGAGAAAAACGCCCCCCTCCTTGGAGCTAAGACTCAAGAAGATTAACGGAAGCTATACATTAATGTGAACTGAAATTTCACAAACAATTTATAAACATAAAGATAATCCACATATGAGCGCATTCATAAACTAGTGAAACGTAAAACAATCTGTACACATACCACCCTCATATTTGGAGCATAAATTTGCCACACTTGTTCAACTGGTTAAATGGTGATTATTCGAAAAGTTATTCGGTTGAAACACGCCAATCCTTTAATAAGCCAACTTTAGAGTAACACTATAAGCAATACGCAATTTGTCCAACGATACAAACAGTTTGAGCTATAGTATAAATATTTAGAATCATTATATTCGCACTTTGAGCAGTGATATGAACATAAAGATCAATAATCGGATAATTAGTATTATAGCGTACCAACGTCATAAATTCAATGGTCAATGTTTTATACGTGTAATAAAATTCCCAGTATATTCATCAAAAATTATTACAAAATATTATATAATGTGATAACATTTTGAAATGAAAAGCGAGTTCAAATGCAATTGATTTTTTGACATTTGTCAATTATATCCTATTATCCCATGTATTATACATAAATATTGATCTGAAATCAATTTAAACTTCGCTACTTCTCACAAGACCTATCTATCATTAATTAAATAGTGTCAAATTTAATTTGAAATTCTTTTGGAATCATACTTTTTACCAAATAAAAACGGTTTATATTAATCTTTCGGTAGTCTAGCGTTCAGTATCGTCGCTATAAGATAACAATTAAATTAATACAGTGGTGGTGGCAGAGCGGTTAGCGCGCTGGATTTGTAATCCAGTGGTCGTGAGTTCGAATCCTGCCACGATCGATTTCGTTTACCTGTAGCACAAGCATTTATGTTTAATTTTGGGAATGTATGACGATGTATATTTACTTGTTATACTACAAGGCAGTACAAGGATACATTCATTCTTTTTTTTTTAAATGGTATATAAATTCGTCGTATAACAGCAATTTTTATCTATTCAAGTATGGTAGAAAAACATATTGACAGCAAGACAACTTCAAAATGAAGGATTTGAAATTTAGACAGATTTAATTTATGATGAAAAGAAAGAATATAATGCTGCGACTAAATCGACAGTACTTTTAGTAAGTTTCAGAGTTACGTAAATACACTGAATAGTAGTTCCACAAAATACGACTTTCTGATGCACTTACGGAGACATAAAGTCATAAGCGTAATATTAAATTTAATTATTCAATATAACTCCAAATTAAGCCCAGAGCTCTTTTCAAGAGAAGGATTGTCTTCATCCATGATTCAAGTATGTGAAGTAAGTAATCCCAAATCTGCGTATATTATATTAATCCCATTAAATCGACTAGCATGCGTACTCTAACGTACTGAAAATTGCCAACCCATAAATATTTCATGCGTTATTAAAACAATATTGTATTCCGGCGGATAAGCCTTTTCATACGTCATCCCCAAATACTTAGTTGATACAAATGTGTCCCAGTTGCGCTCTACATCGCCATTATGGCAGCTTTTTGAATATTTTGCCACGAAACTTAACCCAAATTTTACTACCTTCCTAACTCGTAAGTATATTTTATAATAATAATGTTATTATGATTATATCCAGGATTTCCTTTTCGAAATAAGTAGGAACCCGCGCATCGGAGGGGGCCTGTATTTTGTCATGTAAATTTAGAAGTTTTGCAAACGAATAATAAGACATTTTTTATTTAATCTGCATGTTTCTTTGAAACAATAAGTCGGGATATCAAAATTGTTTTGATTATAACAAGCGACAATTTTACAGTGTCAACATTCCGATATCAGACATCCAACGCATTATCAAGTTTTTAATAATTTGTCAATATGTCTACTGTTAAAGATCTTTTACATATAGCAGAATTAAAAAAAATGTATGCATAAACTTTTTCATCAATCTTCCTTCGTCCAGTAATGGACATATTATGCTGGGCGCGTATTTACCTTTCCGTGTTGATTAGGAGGCAAGTACTGCCTCGAATTAGGCACTTGTTTGTTGCGCTAATGCAATTTAAAACTCGTGTTGACTTCAGGGCATGTGTCCTCCAAATGCACACGGCTTAGCAACGCATCCCGTTGATACGTGTTCAATTCAAGGCACGCGTCTTTCAATCGTTCACAGGTTTATAAATTTTACCATGCGTATTGATTGAGCGTTACAAGACTGTGTTAGAGGCATTTTTTGTGTATGATTGTTTTTGTTTAAATAGATTAATCTACACAAATCTACATTAAATAAAAAAACTTTATGGTTACCTATATATTATGTTCCATATTCAATAATTAATTGCCTTGAATTGAACACGTATTAGCAGGAACAGTTTGCGTTGCTAAACCATGTGCATTTGGAAGATACGTTCTTTGAATTCAACACGATTTTTAAGTGCATTAGCGCAACAAACTTGTGTCTAATTCGAGGCAGTACTTGCCTCCTAATCAACACGGAAAGGTAAATACGCATCCTGGGAAGACCGCATCTATCCGCCTCCAGTGGCTGCATACACTAAAAATGTTGATATCAATACTTCAGTCAAAAGGCGAGGAAAAGAGAGGTGTAGTTTGGAGAGGTATAAATTGAATCGATAAGGAAGACCAGCACATAAATTTTGATAAAACATAAGTTTGTTTACACCACTTAAATTTTAAAATTTGATCATACTAAAGTAGGTAAACATTTTAAAGTAGACTTTGTATCTTCCTGAAAAAAAAAACTTTGTTCCCGTAATATATCGAGCCACTAAATTATAAATTTATTGAAAAAAATGTATAATTTTAGTGGTTTACACAAAGTTGTGTTTTATTATACTAGTTGCATGTAACACATGAGATCCAACTGTCGACAGCGATAGTATGTATAGTTGAAGAATAAGTACCAAACCCATAAATACAAATTATTTATTATTTTATGATATTTAGTTTTCTATACAACACATGTACCTAGGTAGTCAAGATAGGATAGTATGGAGGTCAGTCTTTTTTTCCTACCCGGAATATGAAAACAGCATGATGGTATATGTATATTGTATGTTTAGAGATGAAGTATCAAACTATTAAGTCTTCTTTGATATTGTGTATAGGTAGGTGACTACCATACAAATTGTATGAAGCGATGTCGTCACTAAATTCAATTTTTATAAAAATTGTTAAAAAAAATTTGAGATGTACTGCTACAATGTTAATATTTTTTATATAAAATTAAATTATCTAGTTGGGGTGTTTCGGCTTTTTTCGATATTTTAAAAATAAATGGAAATATAGGCAGTTAAACTCATAAATTTATCATAAAAAAAATACTTTTCTTAATAAAAAATGTTTGAGAAACCCTGGAATTTTTTTGAAAAAACTAATTTGAGATTTTGTATTTGTCTATGTTTATACCAATTTATAGCGTTCTAGCTTTTATGGTTTCTGAGATATAGGGAAAAATAAAATAAAAATTCAAAAGTTGATAACCCCTGACTGAAACAAAAATTCAAAATTCCGAGTATAAAAGTTTTGTAGGCCTGTAACTGTTTATATATTCTGAAATTTTAGGCTCTGTAAATTGAGCGGATCAAAAGTTATAAGGGGGGGACGGACACACACACAGACACACAGACACACAGACACACACACACACACACACACACAGACACACGAAATGTTCTACTCCGAATTCTGAGTAAATCCGTGTATGGAACATATATGCTGCGAAGCCTCTAAGTTGGTGTTTTTTGACTTCAAAGTTGGAAAAGCCGTGAAAAAAGTAGACCTCTCCATACAATTCTCGCGTATTCTGGCTTGATACATTGTCGATATGTTAAGAGAACAAAGTTCTCCTGAACAAATCGACAGTTGGATTAAACTAGTTGCATGTAACACATGAGATCCAACTGTCGATAGCGATAGTATGTATAGTTGAAGAATATGTACCAAACTATAAACCCATAGATACAAATTATTGAATATTTTCAGATATTTTGTTTTCTATACAACATATGTAGGTATGTATGTCAAGATAGGATAGTATGGAGGAAGATCCTTTTTCCTACCCAGAATATGCAAATAGCATGATGGAATGTATGTATGTTTGGAGATGAAGTATCAAACTATTAAGTCTTCTTACATATTGTGTATAGGCGACTGCCATACAAAATGTATGAAGCGATGTCGTCACTAAATTCAATTTTTAAAAAAATTGTTAAAAAAAAAATTGAGATCTTCTACTACAATGTTAATATTTTTTATAGAAAATTAAATTATCTAGTTGGGGTGTTTCGGCTTTTTTCGATAATTGTAAAAGTTTTGGAAATATAGGCAGTTAAACTCATAAATTTATCATAAAAAAAATATTTTTCTTAATAAAAAATGTTTGAGAAATCCTGGAATTTTTTTGAAAAAACTTATTTGAGATTTTGTATTTGTCTATGTTTGTACCAATTTTCAGCGTTCTAACGTTTATGGTTTCTGAGATATATGGAAAAATAAAATAAAAATTCAAAAGTTGATAACCCCTGACTGAAACAAAAATTCAAAATTCCGAGTATAAAAGTTTTGTAGGCCTGTAACTGTTTATATATTCTGAAATTTTAGGCTCTGTAAATTGAGCGGATCAAAAGTTAAAAGGGGGGGACAGACACACAGACACACAGACACACACACACACACAGACACACGAAATGTTCTACTCCGAATTCTGAGTAAATCCGTGCATGGAACATATATCCTGCGAAGCCTCTAAGTTGGTGTTTTTTGACTTCAAAGTTGGAAAAGCCATGAAAAAAGTAGACCTCTCCATACAATTCTCGCGTATTCTGGCTTGATACATTGTCGATATGTTAAGAGAACAAAGTTCTCCTGAACAAATCGACAGTTGGATTAATTATAAATGCTACCACAAAGTAACAAATAATCGATTATCGAAGAAGTGACATGATTTTTTTGTGCATTTGTTTTTCTTAGATGATTTTATCTATGTTGACATAATCATACATTGTTTTATGAATGATTTTGTCGTGTATAAAAAAGAAAACTTTGTTCCCGTAATATCTAGAGCCACTTAAATTATCAATCTGTTGAGTTAGATTTTTAATTTTAGTGATTTACACAAATTTGTGTTTTATTTTAAAATTAACTAAACATGCTACCACAAAGTAACAAACAATCTATTTTATTGAAGAAGTGACATAATTTGTTCTTTCTTGTGTATTTGTTTTTCTTAATGATTTCATTTTTGTTAACATAATTATACATTGTTTTATGAATGATTTCGTCGTGTATTTTAAAATATAAATGAGCAATCGTAAAACAACAACTATTCTTTAATAAGAAGTATATATGTAGGTATAATTAACTACGTAGAAAAGTTTTCTTATCCTAAAATTATGTTAAGAAACGTATATTGAAAAAAAAAATTACAAAATAATGTTTTCTTTGTTCAGCCTTAATTAAACCGTTTATTTTTGAATTAATTAAATAGCAACGTGTAATTATGAAAATAGATTTGAATATTAAAACACGTGTTCTTGAAATCTGTATTGCTTTTGATAATAAGAACTGTTATATAAAAATAATAATTAATATAAAACCAGTGAATGTAGGTCTCACGAAGTATGTTCGTGTTAAGAAGCAATTCATTTTAAAAATATTATATTTTACACCGTGACATGGGCTCCATGTGACGATTTATATTATCATATTTTACCCCCCTCCTCCACACCCCCTTCGAAGAAAATAACAATGTTTACGATAAAAAAACTCGCTAAATACCAGTAACTATACTTTTATCTGTTGTAAAAATTAAAAACAAAATGGCGTGCGATATAAAATATTGAAAAATGTATTTCGCATTTCTATTCTGATTTGTGTCATTTTATTGTTACGATTATCTATTTTTCACATCTTTGTGGCTCAATTGGTTGGGTATCTGACTGCTGAAGGGTCCCGGATTCGATCCCCGGTGGAGATACAGTTTATAATTGTGTTTTCAGTCTGGATCTGTGAGACGATAATAATCGTGAGTCTCCAGAATGTGGCAACTTGTTATTGGGTGCCTGTTAAATTAATACTTGACATAGTACCTGTTAGTTGCCCGAGAAGCAATATTAAATAAATAAATAAATACCTTATATATTTTTTTCTGTTCATAGATTTACTTAAATTATGGATACTTAAAAAAAAGAAATAGCTGTATAATTGTATGGATATAGGTACAGTTAGTTCTGTGAATAATTCATAACATTCAGTTATATGATTACCTACATGTCTTGATTTTATATTTAAATTAAATTTAAGCTAGCTTCTCCTAACAGTGGATAAAAAACAAATAATCATCATTACTTATTGTCCTTAGACGAAAAAAAACTCATTATAATTTTGTTAATTATGCAAGAAATAAACTATTTATGTTAAACTGAACATTCAGTTTATGATAAAATGCCTGTAACTACCTTCTCTGGAAGTGGGGGAAAAGAACCTCTCCCAATTGCGAATGCAGAGCGGAGACTCAGACGGTGGCACATTTGGTGGGGGAGTGCACCTTACACGGATTCGAGGGAGAGATGGAGGACATCCACAGACTCGTCCCAACGGCGGTCGACTGGCTATTGACAGCAGAGTTTCGACTTTGAGCCAAGCAGATGCCGATGCCATACGCAAAGTAAAAAGTGAGTATAAAATGTCTTGTTCTTATCTTAAAACTAAAAGCAAAATTATCGTTACAGTGATAAAGAACAAAGAATCACCATTATTAATTATCTTTATAAATTATTCAAGTAATTATACAACCTAAAAGAGTATCCTTGTGAATTCCGCTACAGGATCTGATCCTTTGATCTTCCCAAGATCATCCCGCATGGAGGCGAACCATTGGTCGAGTGATTGAGTATGACCGCCATCCTCAGCCATGAGGCCGATTAGAAAGAATAAGAAAATTTTTACAATTTGGACTGCTTGGAATTTGAGAGGACACTGTAACCGAAAATCCGGTAAGTAAAAAGAGGGTCACCCAACTAAGACTAAAAAAAAATAATATTTACAATTATGTATATCTGTAAATAAATCATTTCCTAAATTCAGATCTTTTTATTTTCGAATATTATGCCGTACTACATTTTTTATATATGTCATTTTAAATCAATCCCATGAATGTTTCCCAAGGCCTTACTATATCAAGAGGCCTGGACGCGAGACAAAACATTAGATGTGACGTCACCATGCTGGTGCGACGTGAAATTAGCTCCAAATACTCTATTTCCTAACTCTGCCGTATTGCCGTTACTGTAGATTATTTGTGCGTCGCGTCGTTTAGCTTGTGGTAGATCTGTTTTGTGTTTATTTTTATTAAATATTATAAGAATATTATATAAAATATAAAGTGAAGTGTTTTATTTTTGTTATAACATAATCGCAATACATTTTGGTAATTTTATTTTATATATTTTCTACTTGTTATTGGTTTAAAAGAGAATATAAACAAACCGGTAAAAATCAATGGCGGATGTATTGTTTATTTCTTTTACAAACATTAGGTAAAATCCATTTGATCTTTGCAATTATGGATTAATAATAAATAACTTGTTGTATATATTTGAAATAATACGCTTATGTACTTTCTTGTCATTTATTTTTTATGCTTCAGCATAAATAACAATCTATAAAACAAATAAGAAATTTTACCGGCATCTAAATATAATGTATCTATTTGTTTCTAACTACAATTTATATGACATTTTCGTATTGAATTGAATATGAGAATTAAATGTTTCGTATAGGTATAAGTTTAATATCAATTGATTATATTTCTAAGTATGACTTTTAGAACACTTCTAAAATATTTGTATTTTATTTGCTTCATAACCTATTTGTTTCTAACTACAATTTATATGACATTTTCGTATTGAATTGAATATGAAAATTAAATATTTAGTATGGGTATAAATTTATTATCAATTAATTATATGTCTAAGTATAACTTTTAGAACACATTAAAAATATTTGTATTTTATTTGCTTCATAACCTATTTGTTTCTAACTACAATTTATAAGGAATACCTAATATAAAAATTAAATTTTTGATATTTGATAAGTATAGTTTATTATTAATTATATTTCTTAATACGACTTTTAGAACATTTATATATAAATTTATTGGACTCTGATATTGATTAGATTTATACTAAATGAAGCATGTTATAGATTGTTATAATAATTTTAAAACCAATAAATGTTTATAATTTATTGGACTCAATATTAATAAGATTATACTAAATGAAACATGTTATAGGTTGTTGTAATAATTTTAACATCCATAATATTTGTTAATAATATATTGGATGAAATACGTAATAATGAATAGTTTAGAATATTTTAGTGTTCAATATGACAGGGTCAAAAATGAGGCCATAAGGAAAGAATGTAGGATAAAGAAAGATCTTTAATCTTTATACATTATAGAATTAAGTATTTTAAAAGTCATATTAGAAGAGATAATAGGACGATGTATGAGAGGGTCAGAAATGAGGACATAAGGAAAGAATGTAAGATAAAGAAAGATGTCATTAATATAATGAAAGTGAACACAATGAGATGGTTTGACCACATGGGGAGAATGAATGAGGAACGCCTGACGAAGAAAATATACATTGCGGATAGGGATGGAATGAGAGGTCGCCCAAGGAAGGGATGGCATGTCCATGTGAACGGTATTTTGAAAGACGGAAAGGTTAAAATCGTGAACAGACGAACGTGTATAAGACGATGTATGAATGTTGACGAGGCGATGAATGTATGTCAAGATAGAAGTAAGTGGCGTTCGGTTCTCTCTGCCTACCCCGTGAGGGACATGGCATGATGGGATGTATGTAAATGTATGTATTGTTCAAAAAGGAATTATATTTTACTATTGGTACTTATGATATTAATTTTTGTGTTTGTTTATAATGTTATTGGACTCTGTTATTAATTAGATTATACTAAATGAAACTTGTTATAGGTTGTTATAATAATTTTTAAACCCATAGTATTTGTTTATAATCTATTGGACTCTGATATTAATTTGATATGACTGAATGAAACATGTTTATCCTAAGAAATATTATAATGTTTGTTTATAAAATAATATATTTACTGTGGGTAGGTACTTATTTATTTATTATTTATGATATTAATTAAATTTAATTTTTCTAAATTGTAAGCATATTTTTTCTTCTTAATTTATTTAAAAATATATCAATCAAAAGTAAAGTTTTGTCTTATTAATTAATCCCTTCCATCAGATAATTTCCAATAATCTCATTAATTAATATACATGAAATATAAAATCACTGGTAGAAGATTTATTGAAAATTAAATAAAAAAAGTAGAATGTAGTAAGAATTTCATTTGTCATTTGTATGGTAAATATCATAATATATACATTACGCACTAGGTACTGTACAGACCGCACCACCATCGTGTAGAGGTACGAACGCGCCATAGCCGGGTATATAGTGAGCCGTGATGTTTCCTATATGACGTCACAGAATCCCTTCCAAAGGTCGGCACCAGTTATGTTTAATTCTGGTGTTTTTATTTGATACAAGTTCCGACCCAATAACATGAAATTTTATTTTCTTTCGCGAATATTTTTAAGCTACATAATTTTATATTAACCACATCAAAAACATTCTTCCTTCCGTATTCAAAATACAAATATAATATAATAATAATAATATATTTATTAAAAATAAAAACACAAACAACAAATACAATAATAACAGTATAAACAAAAAATAGGAAAAAAAAATAACATCAATTAGGAATTCTCCCCGAAAATAAGAAAACCTTGTGCTTCGGGGAGGAGTACAGAAGATAACACCACAAAAATCACAAAAACAACAAAAAAGAGAAAAAAAAAAAAAAAGAAAAATATATATATATTTGATATGAAGAGAGAAAAAAAAAATACACACATACATATATACATGTATATACACACACATATACATATACACACATATACATATATACACACACACATACATACATACACACACATATAAATACACACACATACATACACACACACACACACATACATATATACACATACACACACATACACATACAAAAATAGTACAGTTAACGATACACAACAATGCCTATACAATGCACTCAATCATTCAAGAATATTTAATATGGCACAATGAGACGAAAAGCTATCTAAACCTTTTCTTGAAAGCTAACAGTGAGTCAGAAGGTTTCAATTTTTGTTTCCTTTCTAGCTCATTGTACCATTTTACGCCTAGGAATGAATAGTGGCTCTGACCCAACTTTGTACGTCTCATCGGGAGTCTTAAGCAACCCTCGATTTGTAGCCTTGGAGTTATATATCGTTCGTTATCTATATTAGCAATTAGTTCTTTGACCATCTGACAGACAGCAACCTTCCTGTATATACTCTGCACCGGAGGAACAGGCAATTCATTGTACAACAGGTTAGTGCTATAGTCGCGTGGTCTACTGAGGATTATCTTCAAGATGCTCCTCTGGACCACATACAATTGGTTTAAGGTGGTTACATAAGCTCCTCCCCATGCTACAATTCCGTAACGTAGGATTGAGTGCACCAACGCGTAGTAAACAGAAGTTATTGTTTTTTTATCTAATATGTCACGAAGATTATAGAAAATATAGTACATTTTTCTGACACGGTCAGTGACACAGCTTACGTGTTCCCTCCACTTAACAAGACAATCCACAATCACTCCCAGGTATTTTACTTGATCAGCTCTAGAGAGGATCCTACAGTCGCCACACAAGTCAGACGAACCAGCTGAGCAGATCGAACATTGGTCGCTATGTATAATTATTTTAATATCTGATGGTATTGATTTATATTGATGGGCAAATGGGACAAAGACGGTCTTGTCCACATTAAGGGATAGTAAATTATAATCAAACCACTTTTTTAACAGAGAAATATCCGAGCTAGCTATTTCAGACACTTGAGACCAGGAGTTGCCTTCCACAAGTAGGACGGTGTCATCAGCGTACGCAAGTATCTCTGATTTAAGACCAATCTCAAATAATTGGTTTACGTATAGGATAAAAAGTATTGGTCCCAGAACCGTACCCTGAGGTACTCCGTAAGTGGGGGTTTCACAGTTGCTGAGGTGGTTCCCTATCTTTACACGCTGACGTCTATTCAGGAGATAGCTTTCGATCCATTTTTTCGCTGCTCCGTGTATCCCAACGACTTTAATTTTTTCTACTAACTTAGCGTGGCTCAGACTGTCAAATGCCTTACGTAAATCCACAAATATACCCAGACATTTCTTACCCGAGTCCAATATTTTATAAATATCAGAAGACACTCTAGCCAGAGCGTCTTCTGTGCCCATATGCTCTCTAAAGCCAAATTGCCCACTATGGATTATATTGTTTGAATTTAGAAAACTTGTCAATTGTATCTTTACAACTTTCTCATATATTTTTGCAATGTTAGAGGTCAGGGAGATGGGTCTGTAGTTACCTACTTGTCTTGGATCACCTGATTTAAATATTGGAACTACATGAGTATTTTTGTAAATATCCGGAAAGACACCATTATTTAAGCTAACGTTGATTATATGGGTTAATGGTGACTTTATACTTTCTAAGTTTTGTTTGAGAATTTCCACTGTAACACAATCAAAACCAGGAGAGGATCCACCCTTCATACCACCAATGATTTTGACTATTGCTTCCTCATTTATACATTGAAAGTTACTAAGTTTAGTTTCTACTAATAATTGATTTTCATTGGTTACACTCCCCTGTTGTGAGCTGATTGTATTCGCCAATTTCTCTCCTACTTTCGCAAAATAATTGTTAAAAATATTAGCAACTTCCACAGGAGACTCCTGGGCGTTCCTTATTATGTCATTTTGTAGAATTTCGTGGATATCAAGTCGTCTACGTTTTTTATTTATAAATTCATTTATAGTACACCATACCTTTTTGGGGTTATTCATACTATTGTATTGAGTTATTTTTTTTGAATAATACAAATTTTTTGATTTTTTTATTAGTACCGTAAGAGAATTTTTATATCCATTAAATTTATGTTTAAGTCTATGATCATAAGGGAATCTTTTCATAAGTTTATATAATTTTTCTTTGTGTCTTATCGAGACAATCATGCCGGATGTAATCCAAGGTTTAATGATTCTATATTTGGACTTCTTAGAAGTTACCCCCTCCAAACAATTTGCTTGGGAGATGTGTGAGTCGAGTGTTTCATGAAAATTTCGTGCACATTCGTCGGCGTTCCATGAGTTATAGACTGTATTCCAGGTTTCATTTGCAAGAGTGGACCTGAGTACATTAAAATCTATACGTTTCTTGATGACTGGCATATTGTTTCTGTCGTTTGTATTTTTTGAACAGTGGCTTTGTATATATATAGTAGCGTGGTGGTCAGTAATACTATTTTCCCATATTAATGTTTTTACGTTAGAAAGTTTACTGAGAGAGGTGTTAGTCCAGAAATGGTCTAAACAAGAGGAAGTCTGTCCTTCCACCTCCCTCGTATATAATGTGGTACAAAGTTTATAATTTAGAGAACTAAGAGTATCAATATATTCATCTCTTTCCCTATGTTTATTGTTTTGAGATACGTTAATATTAATATCTCCCGCCACTAAGACATTTTTACATTTATTTTGAGACAAAATATCATGAAGGTTTTCACAGAAAATTGATGTGTTTGATTCATGTGTCCGGTATATGGCATATATATTGAAGTTATTTTGACCTATATCAAATTGTATAAGCAGACAATTCGTTCCATTTACATTAGTCAATTCCAAAGTATTAACTGAAAATTTGTTTGTCACAAATACTACTACACCACTGCATTTGTTTATTATATGTTCTGTGCAATAATAGTGGTAATTCGGTATATTATATGTACAGTTATCGTTTCGTAAGTGAGCCTCAGTCAATATTATAACATCAGGTTTAACGAGCACAAAGCATTTATAATTTATTTATTTTACTGGAATAATTCATAAATAAAATCTGCGTGTTATTTTTGGAGTAGAATTTACCCGTTTAATTTTTTGAAAAAAAAGCAGATAAACAGCGATGTATTTATTATTTTGCGTGGAGTAAAATTTGACTAGAGATTAAGTTATGATGACTAGAAATATACGTCGATAATTCAATATTTTTTCAATATTTTACTATTGAACCTGTCTTTTTCTATATTTTCTGGTTTGAATAATCTAGAATACTAACCTAACCCAACCAAGTAAGTAATTTATATTTTGATCTACAATAATATGTTATGATATGTGAAACACATTTCTTGATTTCGTGATTTTATGAAGTGTCGACACGTTTGCGAATTTGCATTGTCCATTGTTAAAATTTATATTAGAAATAAGAAATTGTAATAAAAAACATTCATCATTAAGGTCTGGATGAAATATTTCGTATATCTTATCAAGAATCTCGTGAAAGGGCAATTAGCCATTGCATGGTTAAAATTTTAAATGATTAATGACTTTTTTGATATTATTCTTGTTATCAAGAAAAAGTACCACGACCTTTCACTCGATAAATTCATTTTGTATTTTGAAAATACCTGAACAATGATAATTTTGAAAATAATAAAAATAGATTTAAACAAATTTATTTTGGTATCACATCACTGCGAAAAATACTGATCTCAACCGCACTATATACCTACAATTAAATAATTTGTAACGAAAAAAATATTATTAAATAATTATTTTTCTTGTAATTTGTTTAACCAAATGACAACAAACTAGAATTATGAAAAAAATATATCTATAATTTAAAGTTCTATTTAAATACACACGAGTGCTTGCACTCTAGTAAAGGGAAATATGTTTTGTCTTACTGTGCATCTTTTCTATATAGTTTGTTTTATATTTAGTATATGTATTGTTAACTTAATAAAAATTTTTTTTTTTCATAATTCTAGTTGATTATGGAGATCTTAGAAGTGACAGTTTAAATCATATAAATAAAAAGAAATGACAATAATTAAAAAAAAAGTTTATTAGTACACGCTTTATTTTTACACCCTTTTAATGAACTTCACTTGTCTGTCTTTAGTGGAATTTTGCAATAGATTTTTAAATAACTTCCCGACCAGTTAATTAGAGCTCTGAGACTTCCATAATTTGTGTATTCCCGAAGACAATGCATGTTCAAATGTTTCCAACTTGATTCATTTGAAATATTTAAAATCAAACAATTTTGTATTTCTGAACATGAACTGTGACTGCTATACATGTTGCATTGCACCAGGCGTTATTAATGTCGTTATTAGGTCGATTTCATTTTTCTTTAACTTCACATGTTCTGCAAATCAACGTGACGAAAACATTGAAGATGGTGTCCTCAATTTTTATTTTATTTAGGAATGTACTTGTTCTTATATTATTATCTCTGGTAGATTTGAAGAAAATTTCAATTGGCAGAGTAAAATTTACATGTACAACAAGTTAATGAATTGACTTTGTATGAATCTACATAGAGATTATGTAAGTACTGAAATAACGCATTGGGCACGAATCCAATATTGGCCTTAAGTCTAAAGCAAAGCATCGTACCATAATATCTTTATAGCAGGACATATGGCAAATGAACAATATACGATGAACGTATTATGCATATGTATATGGTAGCTGGCAAATATGTGAATAATTAATACACATCCATTGTTACACCAAGTCGTATATTATATCCTGCTCAAGTCACGGTTCATAAGCCGTGCCGGAACGAGAGACTACCGTAATGTTTGACAAAAAAAGCTTTTTTTATTTTTTCAGGTGAAATAAATAAAGTGACTTATTGCTCCCTAATGTTCGTCGCGTATAAAAACTCTGTACGCGTAATACATTACAATAATAGCAGAGAGAAAACCGTGGCGAGTTCCCGTCGCGCAATATTGATGCGTTCAAGTTCTTTCCAAAAAAATGGAATTTCATTTTGAGATGCAGAAATAGTATCCGCAAAAATGTGCCACTTTGCATTTATAATCCTAATATGAAATAATGTAGTCTTTTGATTTCCATCGCAAAATATACTTTATTGATTTAATAAACGCAGCAATGGTAGCATATTTTGAAAAATGAGTTTTGTGAGAATTCCCGCATCACTAAAAGAGCCAAAAATAATATTGTATATCAAGTGAGTGTATATTTTTGTATCTGGGCTGTGTGCTTCAAAGAGATTCATGACCAGATACATCTATTTACAGAAGAGCGATGAATAATTATAGCAATCATGTACTATGGTTTTATATAATTTATATTTCAAGAAGCAATACACATTAAAGCTGGCAGGAATAGCAAAAAATTAGAATGAATACAATAAATATCAGAAACCTCAGAATATTGTACTAAGCAAATGATGTATGACAGGATGATAAATGAAAATGCAAAGATTACGTGTAACTTGAAAACTTGAAAAAAGTTAAGTGAAGTAATAAATGTAAGTAAAAACCCTGTGATAGTTTGACTTCGACACATAACGACTGACAAAGAATAAATTATAGGAAAAAAGAGTGATATAGGCTGACCAATTAAATATTGACAGAACTATGTAAACGGTATTCTAAAACGAAAAACGCAACTCTAAGAATATATTTATGTTAATGCAAACGAGGTAAATGTGAGTAAAAGTATAGAAAATTGTGGAACTTAATTTACTTTGCCTATACCGCGAAAAATATGAGTATTTTTCATATATTATGTGTGTATGTTATTCTGATTTTTAAAAGCTTAAAAGACTTTTAATTGGATAAAAAGATCATTGTTTCAACTCTAATTATTGCTGCAGTGGTATTTCGTACTTCGCTATATATTTTATTTAGTGATGAAGCAAAAAAAGGGAACACAAATTGTCCGTATTTATTTTATTGAAAAAAAAAACTCTGCGATCGCCTAAAGTTAACTGATTTGATGTCCAAGTTATTTCATCGAATACCTCGTTTAAACAAGAACAGATAAAAAGAGTTAAATACATAATCAAATTTAGATCAATAGACTTAACTATTAAAAACGATTTACCGATAATAAGGGAATGTAAAATAAATTGATATTGTTATTTATTTTTTAGTCGAAATTAGGATTAAATCTAACGCAAAACACGTTTTGGGCTAAAATTATATTTAATTAATCTCAATTCTCATGGACCAAAACAACTTAGAACAATATTAAGGGCATGTTATCCACATGAAACATTAATATGAAATTACAGTCCCATGGGCTAGATTTATGCTGAGGGTTAAAATTTATTTGAAACGATGAACAGGTTTTGGTCCAACAAAGTATGGAACCGGCAATAAATTTGCAATATCGAAAAAAATGGGACATTGGTTAGATATAAAGGAAATAATTATTTCAAATCATAATATGATAAAACGCAATTCTACTTGCTTGAATATACTCTGAATTTTTAGTTTTAAGAATAACTCAAATATTTTTTTTAATATCATTAGTCCACACCTTTAGCCAGAGATTCTGTGAAGACAGTATATAAAAATCTTCTTTAATTCAAAAGTAATCATCATTTTTCTAAGAGAAGGTTTGGGCACACCGTTGAAAGGTTTGGGCACTATACTCAATAAAACTGTATAGCTACTTCTTTGTTATACATATTTGAATTGTAAATGTTATTCTTGCCTCGACCGATTTCGTTCAGCTAAAGGATAAGCATGTATTCCTAATAAATTATTTAGATGAGAATATATAATGTATATTATACTCGTTACAAGGACATATGTACCTATTCATTCTTTGAAAAAGGAAAATTATATTTGTTTCCAATTGTATATTTTGTGTTGTGATTGATTTTTTTCTTAAAAATACTCCGAATACTTAAACATAATAATATATCTTGAATCATAATATTTGATATTAATATTGTTATTATTTGATAATAATATTTGATATTGTTATTGTGATTATTTAATAATAATATTTGATATTGTTATCAATAATATTTGATACTGCTATTATTTTTATAAATAATTTATTTTATTTATTTATTTATTTTATTATAATGCATATAAAAAAAGTACATTTTTTTACCAGCGCCTGCCTCACTAGGATTCCATCTCGTGATGAAGAGGGCACTTTACAAAAAAAATAATAGTAAAACTTGTTAAGCTAGTAAAACTTGTTGTAGATTGTTACAATCAATTAAAAATTAATTAGTATATTTAAACTAGTTACATGTAACACATGAGATCCAACTGTCGATAGCGATAGAATGTATAGTTAAAGAATAAGTACCAAACTATAAACCCATAAATACAAATTATTTATTATTTTATGATATTTGGTTTTCTATACAACACATGTACCTAGGTAGTCAAGATAGGATAGTATGGAGGTCAGTCTTTTTTCCTACCCGGAATATGAAAACAGAATGATGGTATATATTGTATGTTTAGAGATGAAGTATCAAACTATTAAGTCTTCCTTGATATTGTGTATAGGTGACTACCATACAAATGGTATGAAGCGATGTCTTCACTAAATTCAATTTTTATAAAAATTGTTAAAAAAAATTTGGGATGGACTACTACAATGCTGATATTTTTTATAGAAAATTAAATTATCTAGTTGGGGTGTTTCGGCTTTTTTCGATAGATTAAAAAAAATTGAAATATAGGCAGTTAAACTCACAAATTTATCATAAAAAAAATATTTTTCTTAATAAAAAATGTTTGAGAAGAAAACCTGGAATTTTTAAAAAAAAACTCATTTGAGATTTTATATTTTTCTATGTTCATACCAATTTTCAGCATTCTAGCTTTTATGGTTTCTGAGATATATGGAAAAATAAAGTAAAAATTCAAAAGTTGATAACCCCTGACTAAAACAAAAATTCACAATTCTGAGTATAAAAGTTTTGTAGGCCTATAACTTTCTATATATTCTGATAATTTGGACTCTGTAAATTGAGCGGATCAAAAGTTATAAGGGGGGGAGGACACAGACACACACACAGACACACACAGACACACACAGAAACACACACACACAAAACTCACATAAAATGTTCTACTCCGAATTCTGAGTAAATCCATTTATGGGGTTAACATATATGCAGCGAGGCCTCTAGTTGGTGTTATTAGCATGCAAAAAGTCCACTACGCCATAAAAAATTTTCCTTCGTACACGCATCTTGGCTTAATAATGTCGATTCATTCAGAGAATTGAATTCTCATGAACGAATCGACAGTTGGATAAATCATATTTTTATTGTTAATTTTTTTTTGTTATTTTTTATACACGTTATAATTATAGTTATATTAAAGTATTTGCTAATATCTTTTCATTTATTAAATTTTCTGTCCATATTTTTTTTGTATATCATTTTTAATGTAAAACCTAACACATATGTAGGTACATATACACATACATGCATACTCACTGTGACTACCATTAAGTTCCTTTGAATATGATTACATATATTATATTTTCATTCTTCCCATATACATAGCAAGAAACACATTAAATATATTTGAATGAGATACGTAAGAAAGGTAACTTTGAAGGTATATTATCAGATTGTGGTTCTTCTCTTCTTTCTGGCGTAATTCGCTTTTTGTTTTGCCTTTGAACAAAAGACAAAGGAAATGGCACATTAAACGATTGCGGACTTAAACAGCGGAGGACCTCGCATATAATCTTATATTATTATTGTTATTTAACATTCAAGTGAGATAGATGTAAGAAATAAGAAAGAACAACTTAACAAAGGCTCAGAGTAAACAAGGAAACTGAATAAATCGTGATGTCGACACGAACTACCCTCTCCTCCCCTTCCATTCTGGGTCATATTTATTTACATTAAATTTGTCCCTTCTGTCTTTCCGTCCTTTTTTGAATACTCTCGCATTAACAAGAAAACAGCCAACATTTCTTTTCATCTAGATCTAACAACATGAATTTTAAACAAATATTCTCTTCTGACTATGTACTATGTAGATTTCACAAATTTTAGTCTTATTTATGTACATCAATTTCTCAACAAAAATACGCTACATATTTGCCTAACAACCACACCGGTGCGAATCATGGCAACATTTCATGACGCATCTACTTTATTTCTTCATTCTGCTTTCTTTCGTGGGCTTTGAAAATAATTCGCAGTGAAACTTTTCTTGCGATCGTTTAGAGAGATTGTTGCATCTAACCGAATAAAATTCTAATTGTATTAACGCTCAGCCGGAAACAAAATATTTACTTTGCATGAATTACAAAATTATTAACTTTTATCAAAATATCAAATGAATCAAGTTGAAGACAATTTTATTGTGCATTGTCATCGGAAATACACATATTCTGCAAGTTAGTTAACATCGATTGCAAAATTAAAGAAAAGGGTGTAATGATGTATGATCATAATATTGGTTTTGTTCATTATATTGATTTTGTTCATAATATTGAAATGTGCCAAGATAAATTTAAAACACAATATAATTTAAGTTATCAGTTCTCGGACTTATTTTGTTCATTCTTTACATTCAATGACTTGACGACTTATTTCAGTATGAAGTTTTTAATTCATTTGCTTATGCCGATGACCGTCTGCCCTTCAAATTTTGTAATCCCATATACAAAGGTCGTCTGGAAGTAGAGGCTGTTGAGTGCATCGAAAAAGTTGCTTCGTGTATGTCTTGAAATAAGCTTAAACTGAACCCAACAAAAACGTTTAATGTGGTTAGCTTCACCACGGAGATAGGACATTATGCTCCCATTAACATCAACGGAGAATCACTCCTACCGTCTGCAAGTGTCAGATTCTTGGGTGTTCACTTGGACAATTAGTTGTCACTTGACCTCCAAATCTCGATAACGGTCAGTTCATGTTTTTTTTTTACTGAGACAACCAAAAAATGTTCGTAGAAGTTTACCAAATAATGAAATAAAACACTTATAAATGCTTACGTCGTCTCTCGGGTTGTTTACTGCAACGCCATTTATGCTGGATTGCCGAATCATCAGCTCGATAGATTACAAATGGTGTTTAATGCAGCGGCAAGGCTTATTTTTAGTGCGGATAAATGATGTCACATAACTCCACTACTATACGAATAACAGTGGTTTAAATTTCCAAAGCGAGTACATTACAACATTTGTATAACCGTTTTTAATGCATTAAACAATCTCGCACCACAATACATTCAAGAGCTGTGTCAGAGAAAAGATCTCTCTGTAGGAGGCATCTTACATTCAGGTAGTACGGATCACAGAGTAACAATTCCCTAACTGAGTTGGACAGAGTCAACAAAGTGGGTTACTATGACCGATGCTTTGGCGTGAGTGATCCAATTAAGTGGAATGCACTGCCTCCAGATGTCCGCAGTGCTCAAAGCAAAAACACGTCCACTAATGGACTGAAAACAATTTTGGTCCGTAGAGCAGCACATAAATTATCAGCGCCCTTTAAATAATCTTGAATCATTAAACGGCGCTGTACACATTTAATTCCCTATTATTATTATTATGAATATTCACTTTAAAGCTATGATAAGTGAAATGTATAGTGGTTAAAAATAATAACAACAAACACTTCTTTGCATACTTTGAAAATGACAAATTGCAATTTCTTCGAAGTATTGAATTAGTAATAATTAAACCTCTCTCTCTCCTGTTGGGAATCGAATCCCAACACAAAAACACCATGCCACCGTGGTCAGCTTTAATAATGCCCCTTTACAAAATTCTAATCTTTTACACGCATTTTTTTGCGTTCACGATATTTGTTTTTCACATATATTTAAAGTATTAGGTACATACACAAATTCTTCTATTCTGCACCATTTTGGGCTTATGCGTTCCTTTCCACCATTTAGTTACGTGAGGTGCACCTCCCAAGAGAGCTTTTGATGCCGTATAACCCTCGAGCTATTGAAGTTCCCGGAATCCTGCATTGCATTTCGATAACATTTCGAAATCTTTGCTATTTATTATACGCTATCTCTCAACTCGATTGAATAATTTGCTTTTGAGTATTCGAAATATCTCAGGTTGTTGAATTCAATACTATCATAAATCGACTGTTTATTGAATTACAATACCTACTTATTCATGATACGATGTGGAACATGTTGCACAGGTTGGCTTGAAAGAGAGCGTTCAATATTGTATTAATTGAAAAGTAAAATAATTTGATCATGATGAATCAAATACATCTTGCTCCTCCTCTTCTACTTCTCTAGCTCTCGTCCCTCCATTAATGAATGTAGGCCTCTTCCATACAACTCCACTCGTCTCTGTTTTATCGCCTCCGTATCCAGGCTTAACTGGCCTCTTGGACAATGTCGTCAGACCAATTTGTAGAGAGTCTTCTTACACTCATATTATTATTTCTCCAAGGACTCTACTCTGGCTGCCCATCTAGTATCCTCATGTCTGGTCAAGTGTCCAGTCCATTGTCACATTAATTCAGCAACACCATCCAATATATCGGCAACCTTTGTACGGCGCCTAATCTCTTCACTTCGTATTTTGTCGCATAGACTCACGCACAAGCATCTTCCTTGCCATGGATCGCAACATTCAACTTGTGGACACTTTTTGCTGTAAGGGTTGTCGTGTCTACATCATTTGTCACTATGGGCAAAACACATGAATCATAATATATTATTTTTAGACACAGAGACTTCTTTGTTTTCAAAAATATACCTCAATTCAATATAAGCAGCCCAACCCAAAACTATTTTTCTAGATAACTAAGCCGTTTTGTTTTCTTTTCCGAGTTTTATCTTCTGACCAATGTATACATAATCGTCAACCATTTGGATTATGTTATTGTTTATGTACTAAAGTTGCCATTTCTGACACATTTTCTAACATAAAATTTCTCTGTTTTGATTAAATCGTCAATTTTCACACTCATAGTTGCATTTTTAGATATGTATTTTATCAATCTCGTATATCTCAAGTCAATATTTGCGTTCTAGAGGTTTTGTGTGATTACCAAGTGGAGATCGATATTTTACTCTGTTGATTTTTCTATAAGCATCTTCGACATCCGGCAATTTGTACAATTTTAAGAGCAGACTTATTATGCCAATAATTTATGACTAAGATATCACTATCACCCTTTTAAAATAATACTTTTACTTCTTCGTTTTGGCAAGCATCTATATACTACTTTTTCAAATGTAGCTAAACGTCAACTCCGGTGGCGAATTTTTTTTTTACCTTATGTATATAAGTAGGGGACACTAGCTATTTGGATTTGGGTCCAATAGACTCTTCCGAAGAAGCGTATTACGTAGCGTTGGGGAGGGTTTGCAATATACTCAAGAAAATATTAATTCGGGTTTTAAAAAGACCCGAGTTGTAAGAAGGTGGAATCACAGAATTCGGAAGATCGTTCCACAGCCGTGCTGCTGTGTTAATGAAAGAGTTCAAGAAGCGACTGGTTCGTGTAAATTGAAAGTTTACTGAAAACAGACTTATTGCACTCCTTTATATAGAATTGAGTGTCAGAAATTTTACTTATGTACCAGTGTCCTGGATTCAATTCCCTTTATATCGTAATGCACACCCTACCCCTTGCCGCTGGTTTTCTCATATTTTAGGATATGTCGTGATGGTGAAAATGAATGAAAAAAAGATTAAGCCTGAGTCCACTGAATCGCTTGTCCATTATACTTACTAACCTTTTATAAATAACCTTGACTTTAAGTATAGGAAACATAAGTTTTGATATACATCTAAACTACAAACTTTTCCTTTTTATTGAAAATTGATCTTCTTTCTTGAAAATTGATATGGTACCTAAACAACTTACACGAAATATTATTTTTTTCCACAATTTTAATATAGATACATGAAATAATATAATGGATATTTGAGCATTCGAGGAAAATTTTAGAATTAATTTTATGCCCACTGAACACACAATCGCTTGACCTTGGAAAATTCAACATTAACCTGCGTAATAATGTTTTCTTTTATGGGGTCTCAAAAATGAGTATACAGCAGTTTATTTTCTTTTATGATCATATTATTTATTTACCCACCAACAGTTAGTCATTATCAAAATTAACTGATCATAATAACACATTATAGACATCTTAACTATGAAATATGAACAAGGGTAATGTGCCCGTTTGCTTTTTATGAAGCATTTTAGCAGTGAAGTTCCTCTCGTTCATACATGCTTTAAAACGGTTGAAATATGTTTTTGTTTATTTATAAAACATGTTTAATTTGACTTGCGATCTCGATTTCAATTCAATTTTATTCAATAAGGTTTTTTCAAGTACCTACACGTTATCCATATCTTAGAGATAAATTCTATCGCTTTTTACATCATAATGTATTACTTTTTTTGTTACTATACATTTATTATATTTAAAATGACTTAGGCCTACTGTCCACGTAAACCGCACGTCATGCGCACGCTTTCATCAATTGACGAATGCGTGCATCTGGCATAGAAACAATCAAAACTGTCTCCACGGAGCGGCAACGTCGCGTCAGCTGCACGCCATGCATTCGTCATGCGGTGCGTGCAGCAGCGTGGATACAGTTTTGATTGTTTCTATGCAAGATGCAAGCATTCGTCTTGCATTCGTTGATTGACAAAAGCGTGCGCATAACGTGCGGTATACGTGGACAGTAGGCCTTAGAGATAGCAACGTTTTCGCTTAGTCATATAATGTAGTTCTGTTTTTTTATATAGGTATATTCTTCCTTATTGAATGTATGGAAACGGTAAATCTGGCATCAGCGAGCGGTAGCGTTTACCAGTGCTCTTTATGGGTAAAATTATCAAAAAACCAACAATACAGATATGATCTCTTTGACGTTTATATGCCTTACCTATACTTTAATTCATTCAGCGTATCTATTAGTGACAAACAGTTCTCTATTATGTGAGGTAACCAGAGACAGGAGTGCATTTCCATGTAAAAAGAAGTCAAAACAAGCACGTATTTCACACACCAGTCTTGTCACATCTAAAAAGGCAACTTTCGGAATAGGATGTGAACCTTATTGCTGAAGTATGCGAGATGTTATTTTACCTGTTGTATTTTCGATAACCCGACTCAACAAAGATAGTAGAACGGAGTGGAAGAATTATTGTAAATCCGGATATTACAGCAAAAACGACTAGTTTTAAGGTTCACTATTATATTTTTTTACATAAGTATTTTCTGCGGGTGGTCGCTCTCAGAGGAGAACATATTTAAAGCGATTGGCCTTTTGTGATATCTTGACACTGATTACAGTCTGCAGATGGTCATCTTTAGACTGATACTAGCAAATGTTATTATTATTAAATTATTATTAAATTTTTTTATTAAAAATTATACAAAAACTAGCGGACCCGACAGACATTGTCCTGCACGCATGTTGGCTAACCTGTTATTAGCTGGTTTAACAAACATAAAAATACCACACGCTATCACGACATATCCCACAGCGACAGGTGTGCGGGTGTGGATTACCTTATAAAAGGAAGCACGACGCATTCGTGTATACCCACATATCAGTCTTGTCTCACCTAAAAATGGCAACATTCAGACAACGCGAGCTTTGAGAAAAACATAAAGTTTTAATGGCATGACCAACATTGCCTAATATTATGACATATCGAAAGCAATGTCGCCAGTATTTAAAATGCATATTCCGAAGATATTTATAACGATTGATATTTTTATTATTCTTTTATAATATAAATATATAAAATTCATTTTTATGAATCTAAACCATTCGGGTACTCACATACATAAACACACGTAAAAACTTTCATCAAAATCAGTTAAGCCGTTTAGGAGGAGTTCAGTGACATGCACACGTTCAGAAGAATTATATGTATATAAAGATACAACTAGTTGTTTTATTTATCTAAAAGTATCAAGGCAACGTTTATAAAACAATTTCCAGACCCGCAATGATGTATGGCACAGGATAGAGACCAGTGGAAGTCCAAGCAGGAGGCCTTTGTCCAAAACTGGACTCAAGAAGAGGCTGAGTAAGTAAGTAAGTAATGATGTATGGCGCCAAATGCAGGAACATGTACAATTCCTATTCAAGGAATTTTGAGACCACGGAAATTCGAATGCGTAGGGGGTCGGTAGGAGTATCATTAAAAGATAAAATAAAGAGTTTACGTATTCGTGGTAGCCTGGGAGTCACTGACATAAACATCTAGCTAGAAGAGCGTCAGCTGAGATTGATGGGCATGTAAAAAGGATACCACCAGACCATACAGTAAATAAGGTAATAAATATTAATCTTCCTCGTTTATTATCCAGAAGAAGACCAAAGGACACCTGGATAAACAAATGTTCCAAGATCCTTTAAAGGAACGACCTGCATGAAAACGATACCCAGAACCGCAAAGTATATAGCCTGAGGATCAGAAGAGCCGACCCCAATAGTCAATATAGGCGGTAAGTTCGTACAGTGCCAGGAACACTGATTTTTTTATGACTTCCTAACTGGCTACCTGCGTTTTAGCCAAATCAGTAATAAAAGTTGATATATTTGTGACTGTACTATTTTTAAAATAAATTAAACACTTGTTTTTCTTTCTACATTTATTTTTACTCTCCAGAACGACCGTTTCGCCTGGTGAAGGCCTTTTCAACTGTTGAAAAGTTGAAAAGGCCTTCACCAGGCGAAACGGTCGTTCTGGAGAGTAAAAATAAATGTAGAAAGAAAAACAAGTGTTTAATTTATTTTAAAAATGGAATTCTACATAGTAAACGCTGTCAGTGTAAACAAAATTAAAAGTACTGTACTATTTGGCTATGTGCATAAAACATTTGGTTGTTTTGTAGTCACTATAGTTCGGTTAATTTTAACATGACATTTTGTAACTATTACCAAAAAAAAATCAGTGAAGAAGATTTTATTTGAGACGGCCATGATACAGCCAAATATTCAATATTTCCACTAAAAGTAACGGAAAAATAAATGCCCTTTGTGCACAAAACATTTGTTTGCTTTGTAGTCACTAAAGTTTGGTTAATTTTAACATGAAATTTTGTAACTATTAACAAAAAAAATGTCAGTGAAGAAGATTTGACTTGAGACGGCCATGATACAGACGAACATTCGATACTTCCATTAAAAGTAACGGAAAATAAATGCCAGGATGTTATGGATTAGTATTGATTTCAAATGATTCAAACTATGCGAAGGTTTTAGGATATCCGGCACTAAATAGACAGAAGCTGACCTCAAACAATGATTTCTTGAAATCAACGAAAATAATCTTGAACATGAATAATGATAATTTGATACGAAGATCTTTTTCAGATTTAAGCTGTAAAATAATATAAGAATAATAATGGAACCGATCCATACTGTGGACTATATTCAATAATGTAGCGGGGCGACTTATGAAAATATTACACCCAGGTCGAACCTTAATAGCTTAGACGTTTGTATCGGCACCAAGTGTTTGGAATATTCAGCTTACCTGGGAGAAATATTGGAAATATGCTAAGGATTTCCAACAAAACAAGCAGTTTATTTTGAAGGCAATATTCGAAAGTTACGTCGTTGCCGGTATAAATCGATACTTGTATCGAAATTACTGTAATTTCATATTTTCTTATGAACACAATGATAACTTTGTATTGGAAAAATATATGTCATTCAGATTATTAATATTAGGTTATTTGAATGGTTTCATGTTATAGATATTTCTGGAAAGAATACTTCGTTATAAAATCATAAATAGAATAAACTTCCTACTTCCTAGTTTAAGATTCATCAATAGTCGAAAATTTACCATTTTTATGAAAATAAAAATAGAACTGTAATTTTGGTCCAAAAAGTCATGTATCGCAAATACCCAAAAAAGACACAAAACATATTGCAGATTTATCTATCCATAATTTTTTATACTATATTCCAAGCTTATTTTAAATACTCCTGCGTATCACTTATGTATATGCTTACGAATCCAATATTATATGAGTCATTTACATCTTATTAAACATAATATTATGTTCACCATAGAGAAAGTGATCTATACCTTGATTAAATACAGAAGCAGGATTCAAAATGAAATTAAAGCGAAAATTTGTTAATTATAACTGTAATTTTTTCAGTTATTGGTATTTTAATAATATGTAAATGACTTTAAAATTATGGATTGATAAAATATGACAAATATTGATAGGAGATAATTTAATTCGTTAATATTATAAAAATAATCGTTTATTTAAAATAATAAATAAACACTTTCTTGTACCCGGCACAAGTGGCGAATTTAATGCAATATGGCAATTCCTTCTAAGTAATCAGTGTTACCAGCCCAGAGAAACAATATTTGTGTGAGAAATGAATTTAAATAAATTATTAATAGGTATATTCCTCGGTAATTATATTTCCTTAATAAACTTCATATATATTTTTCTTGTTTACGTTACAGATCCTATAAATGAGTTATATATTTTAAATTCAAAGATTTCCACTTCTTATGGTATACTCATTATGATATAACTAGTTGCATGTAACACATGAGATCCAACTGTCGATAGCGATAGTACTTATAGTTGAAGAATAAGTACCAAACTATAAACCCATATACATATACAAATTATTTGATATTTTAAGTATTTGGTTTTCTATACAACACATGTACCTAGGAAGTCAAGATAGGATAGTATGGAGGTCAGTCCTTTGATCTTAATAAAAAATGTTTGTGAAACCCTGGAATTTTTGAAAAAAACTAATTTGAGATATTGTTTTTGTCTATGTTTATAGCAATTTTCAGCGTTCTAGCTTTTAAGGTTTCTGAGATATATGGAAAAAAAAATCAAAATTTCAAAAGTTGATAACCCCTGACTGAAACAAAAATTCACAATTCTGAGTATAAAAGTTTTGTAGGCCTATAACTGTCTATATATTCTGAAAATTTGGGCTCTGTAAATTGAGCGGATCAAAAGTAATAAGGGGGGGACGAACAGACACACACACAAAACTCACATAAAATGTTCTACTCCGAATTCTGAGTAAATCCATGTTTGGGAACATATATGCTGCGAGGCCTTAAAAAAAGCGAGGAAACATTTTCTCATCTTTATGCCTGTTAGGTATATCTATACCTAATAAGCATAAACATGAGAAAATGATATTATTTGAAATTTTATTTTAATAACCAGTAAAATGGTATGATTGTTATTTGTGGAAGAATACTTTGATAATCCAAAAGGTTGTGAATGTTTTATAGCAATTATGATTCAAGTGATGGCAATTTAGCCCGCAAAATAATTACTCATATGAATTTATGGCGATAAGGGACTCTAATCAGTTTGTTGTTTCATTCTACACCAGAGCTGGAACTAGGTAGGATATATTTTGGAACTAGTTAATCAAAACCGTACCATAATACTGGAAAAAACCGTACCATAATAAGTGTTAAGTTCATAGACCGACGGACACATTTTTTTAAAGGTTGACGAGGGACGACGATTTAAAAAAAAAATGAATATATCCTTGTTAAACAAGTACATAAACATCTTCCTACGTTCCCTAAAATAAGCAAATAAATGCTTGTGCTTAGGTGAACGAAATCGGTCGAGGCAGGATTCGAACTCGCGACCACTGGATTACTAGCCCAGCGCGCTAACCGCTCTGCCACCGACCCATCTGATTTTTTAGGTTTCACATATAGAACTGATGTCCAAAGTGTAACGATAATATTGATGTATGAGTTTTGTGTACCAAAAATCACCAAAAATTTCAATTATTATTTTCTATCAGTCGTAATGGTCAGAAATAACTTTGAGCATATTGTGCTTTTTGATTTTTGACCACTACAACAAATTAATAATTCCATTAATTGTTATTTTTATTGACAATAAAATCTCTATAGAGATGAAGTTAGGATACTATAGAAGAACCAGGAACTCAGGCACCTACAGGGCTTACGACATGTCATCGGCTGGTTTACGTGATCACTTTATACGCTTGCGCAACGTTCACCAATTATGCCTTTATTGAGTTCCCTTAGCAATGTAATTTTTGAGAGTTCTATATATTTGAGTAAGTGTAACCATTTCACCTGAATAATACGAGATTATACTATTGCATCTATGAGGTAACGAAGAAACCTTTTTGTAACGCCATCTATAGAGAAGTTGATTTATTTGTAAACAATGAAAGCAAAAGTCCTTGTAAATGAGGTGACGGACGTGACGGTGTCATAATATCTGTTAAAAATATCAAAACGCTCTAATGTTCACGCTCTAACGCTGGAAAATCAAGTAATAAAATCTTTATCAAGAAATGTTTGCAATAAATTTAGATGGGGCGAAGAAAATGTTTACAATAAATTTAGATGGATCGAAGAAAATGTTTACAATAAATTTAGATGGGTGGATGAAAATGTTTAAAATAAATTTAGATGGATCGAAGAAAATGTTTACAATAAATTTAGATGGGTGGAAGAAAATGTTTACAATAAATTTAGATGGAAGGATGAAAATGTTTACAATAAATTTAGATGGGTCGAAGAAAATGTTTACAATAAATTTAGATGGGTCGAAGAAAATGTTTACAATAAATTTAGATGGGTCGAATAAAATGTTTACAATACATATAGATGGGTGGATGAAAATGTTTACAATAAATTTAGATTGGTCGAAAAAAATGTTTAGAATAAATTAAGATGGGTGGATGAAAATGTTTACAGTAAATTTAGATAGATCGAAGAAAATGTTTACAATAAATTTAGATGGGTTGAAAAAAATGTTTACAATAAATAAAGATGGGTCGAAAAAAATGTTTACAATAAATTTAGATGGGTGGATGAAAATGTTTACAATCAATTTAGATGGATCGAAGAAAATGTTTACAATAAATTTAGATGGGTGGATGAAAATGTTTACAATAAATTTAGATGGATCGAAGAAAATGTTTACACTAAATTTAGATTGGTGGATGAAAATGTTTACAATAAATTTAGATGGGTCGAAAAAAAATATTTACAATACATTTAGATGGGTGGATGAAAATGTTTACAATAAAATTAGATGGGTTGAAAAAAATGTTTACAATAAATAAAGATGGATCGAAGAAAATGTTTACAATAAATTTAGATGGGTTGAAAAAAATGTTTACAATAAATATAGATGGGTCGAAAAAAATGTTTACAATAAATTTAGATGGGTGGATGAAAATGTTTACAATCAATTTAGATGGATCGAAGAAAATGTTAAGAATAAATTTAGATGGGTGGATGAATATGTTTACAATCAATTTAGATGGATCGAAGAAAATGTTTACAATAAATTTAGATGGGTGGATGAAAATGTTTACAATCAATTTAGATGGGTGGATGAAAACGTTTACAATGAATTTAGATGGGTCGAAAAAAATGTTTACAATAAATTTAAATGGGTGGATGAAAATGTTCGAATCCTGCCTCGACCGCCCCGAGATTAGTCTTGACTTGAGATGGAGCTAGGTTGCGGCCATAGGGGCCTAGCCAGTAAAGTTGAGGGTGGCTGCAGCCCCACCCTAGGATTCTGGGCAACAGGTCAGTGCCCCCTTCAATTCTTACCTATGGAAGAGCAGGGCAGACGCCTTATTGCCTAGCTCGGCGGTGACTCATCAAACGTGGCGATGAGTAAGTCTGCATCATCGGGCGATGGAAATCGAAGCACTGAAAGTACTGTCCGGTGGTGTACCTGAAATTCGCCAACATGAGTACTAAGGGGTGGAGGAGCCCCCCGTGATGATTGGTCGGCACAACCCACTCGGCGGTACCCGAGTTGATAACGAGACAGGTGCATCTGGGAGGGTAACCCCTGCTATAATTCATGGGCCTTCACGAGTGTGGTTGGACTCTTAGTGGCAGTGGTATGAAATATGCATGGTGGTAGTTCTTGTTTCGTCCGACGAGCAGCCGCTCCGGGGATGAACAGAACACTTAGTTCTATAACGTTCCCTATGGAGTGGGGTAGGTGACTGCGACTTTCCTCTTGAGATGTTTGAGTATATAGATCATAGTAAAATCTGTTAGACACTGCAAGCCTCGCTTTAATTTCCATGCTGATATTATTGTCCGAGATGACTAATGATCCCAGTTATGTAGGTGCACTGGTCCCAACCAATTCTACCCGATGTTCACCTACCAATATCTACTCATTTCCTCTCGTCGGAGTGTTATTTTGAGAAGCTTTCTTCGCTGGCATAATATATTGAGTCTTTGAAGCATTGATCTTAAGGCCAATATCATTTGCCGCAAGCTCAAGTTATGTCAATGTCCTCTGCTTATGCCAGTACTTAACTTAACTTTCTAAACATGGTACCGGTCCTCTCTATATTTGAGTCCCTTGTGGCTTTTTCCAACACTTTATTGAATAGAAGGCACACCAGTGCATCGCCCTCGCGTAATCCATTGAATATTCGGAATTGCTCCGATGTGCTTGACTGTGTTTTTATGCGGTAGTAGGTGCTGGACATTGTCGCTCCAACCAGGATTATGTGCTTTGGAGGGATACCCATCTACAACATTGCTTCATACAATTTTCCTATGTTTCCACAAACCGCTCTGCCACCGCCCAAATTGCGATTTTTTTAGTAACAAAAACGGTCACTGCTTTTAAGAGTTTTATATGCCCTAATCTTTTTAGATTCATGGTCCGGCTCTGTCCACATATAATATAATCTCAATGATTGCGGTCTACCTGAAATGAACTTGTATGAATACAAGAGAAATAATTTGGCGTAGAAATGTTATTAATACTGGGAAGGTTAAACGGGATTTGCAGATGTAATTAACCTGCGTCAGATGAGTGGAGATGTTTTGAATAGAAACATTCTGTGTTTAATAAATTCCAACATTTATTATTCTAGCGTTTTACCTTAAATTCTTTGTATGGAGATAGGGGTAGGTATATTTTAAAAGGTTCGCCCCCGATTTACCAAAATATACTGATGCCATAGGAAAGGGAAAAGCTACACACTAAGAGATACTCGTATAAGCGAAAACGCAAAATTTCTTTATGATTTTGAATTCATGAAAAAAAATGAGTTAAAAAATGTTATATACCTATTGTTATAAAAAATTCAAATCGATGATTTGTTTATTAAAAATACAGATTTTTTTCAGTTCGAATCGCAGTAATGATGGGTCAAAATAATATTTCACTAAATGTGATACCGCCTATTTTTTGAACATTTTTTGTTAATATCTTAATGGAGACGAAGTTGGAATATTGAGGGAGAATCGAAAAATCAAGTACCCACAGAGCTTACGACTTGTCTTCGGATGGTTTACGTGAACACTCTATGCGCTTGCGCAACGTTCCCGATCAATCCAACATTTGAAAGTTCCATATATTCAATAAGCTGTTTTTACCATTGCCATCTCTTAAATGACGAAGAAACTTTTTTGTAACGCACTATATTGAGAAATTAGTTCGTAAACAATGATAGCAACAGTTCTTATAGGTATACGTTCCACATATGCGTTATTCCACAAGTTAAAACAGGATTGATTAAAATATAAAATACAAAGCTCCTAAAAAAATATCATGTAGTTACCATTTTTTTCTGCTAGGAATTGAATGCATGACGTCAACACATATGTAACACAATTCACCACTAAGCAGGTCTAAAATTCTCCAGGATGTATATAATTATTTCTTGTAGATGAAATCGTTGTATGAATGAATATACTTTCTGTAAATTTATAAACATATTAATTTCAACAATTCCATTTTGCATAACGAAACATAAACTCTTTTTATACCCCCATATTATGTTCATAAATCTAAAGCTATCTATTACAGCGTTGAATCATAATACCAAAAAATAATACGGTTTCGAAAAATCCGTACAAGTAATGCTTTCAACTTCCTCCGGAAGATTTTTTATCGTCCGAATTACGATTTGCCATAAATAACAAACAAAGTATGTATAACATGTTGGTGAAGCCTAACTAGAACAACAGATTCGATCTGAAGCAAAGCTCGGCCAGGCGATTTAATAACTTTGGTAGAATTGTATGGAACATCTGTCAAATTTCCTGCCATGCTTTGGCACCTGGTCACTATTAAAATAATAACACGGGGCTGCGTCACACACTTACCTCAACATCAGTGACGCACAACCATTTATTATTTTTATGGTTGAGGGAGGACGACATATCGACCGAAGATAAAAGGACGAAAGAACACATGTCGTGATAGAAGATTGTCCTTGAATGGATTGGATTGTGGGGTGTTGGACAGCTCATCGAATTAGCACGGGACAGAGAGGCTTACGACCTTGGATGAACTTGAAATTGCACATTATCAATATTATTTATGTTTTGTATCTTATAAAAAAATGGATTTTTTTTCAACTGGCAATTTATTACGACCAAAAATAATTATATGTATCGAAAAAACATGTATTATTTTAAGAGGAGAGAAATACGGCGTTCTTCAGCTAGTCATCAAGGGGAAGACAAAGGCTGCAGATGGCAGCTTTTCTGAGTCCGAAAAATTTGTAAATGGACCGGATTAAGGTGTGTGGAGGAACTTTATAACATTGGCCAAGACCGAGAGTCGTTTTTCAAGTGATCTGGCACGCAACAAAAAAGAAGGAAACACTCGTGTAATAAACAGTTGGTATGCATGAATTGAATTTTACCTATTAAATCTAATGGGATTAATTCCATTTCCGTGTTCGATTGTTGGAAGTGCTCCAGAAAAAAATGTGAAATACAATATTAACGAAAAATGAGATTTCCTGAAAATATCTATGTAGGTATACATAACTATTAACTCAAGAGAGTGACATAAGGGACAAAGTTGTTGGAACCCAAAAGTAGCCCCAAAGTATATTTTAATGATAGTAACTACCTACATATGTACCTAATGTGATGGAAATGAATTATTCACGATTTGGCATTACATTATGTTCCCTGATTGAATTACGCACCAACATTATTACCTAATGTAATAATATAAGAACTGCGCGAAGTATAGCGTGGTGTTCGTCGAAAAGGATACGTGATACAAGGACGAAGGATTCTTTATTAGATTTTGTTGATAATAAAGATAATTTCAAAAGGAACGACATAATAAGATTTTGTGACAATTTCTTATTTTTTATTATAATTAATGATAAATAAAAAATATAAATATCACTAAATGAATGGACCTAAATAGACTATATATGTATGTATATCTCCAACAGGTAATATCTAGTGGAGCGTTGTTGATCATCTTATACCTACATATAATAAATAGTTATTATTAGTAGTAGGTACGTTATGTAGTTTATTATTTAGTGTAGATTATTGTAGTTTATTATTTATTGTAGTTTATTATTTATTGTAGATTATTGTAGTTTATTATTTTATTGTAGTTTATTATTTTACTGTAGTCGATGATTGTTTAAATTTCATAATTATTTGATTTTGACTATGTGACAGACGCCTGTCATTGGAGCATTGGAAATCTAATGTGTTTATATTATGTTTTAGATATGTATGTGTATAATAAATAAATAAATAAATAAATAAATAATTAAATAAATAAATAAATAAATGAATAAATAAATAAATAAATAAATAAATAGATAAAAATGAATAAATAAATAGATCATAAAATAAATAAATAAGTAAATAAATAAATAAGTAAGTAAATTAATAAATAAATAAATAAATAAATAAATAAATAAATAAATAAATAAATAAATAAATAAATAAATAAATAAATAAATAAATAAATAAATAAATAAAAAATAAATAAATAAATAAATAAATAAAAAAAAAAAAAATATTTGAACATTATAAAATTTGGCTAGACTTAAACCACTAGTTTTCATCAAATGGGCAATTGTTCAGCCGTACACCCGTGTAGATTCATAGTGTAGATGGTTTTCAGGAATGCCTTGGACGTTCACTATATTGTAGTGAATAAGTACGTAAAGTAAATAAGTACATACATAAGTTGCAGGATCATTCCAATATATGCAAAACGAACTCATATCAATGTAGGTGTTAATACTTAGGTATTATTTTTATTGATGAGTATACCATTCACTCAAACCCCCAACCATTTTCCACTAAAAATTGGTATACATACTATACTGTGAATCTGAGCTATTGTTTATCTTTAAAATGTACTGTTTATCATTGAAGTTAGAATATATATCATTAAAAGAATTGATACTTTTATTTCAATTTATTTAAAAGAATAATATAGATGTACGTTGCAAGTATAAGAAAGCTGCTATACAAGACAAAATCTGTATTGAAGCAACTACCTACCTGTACCTTAATTTTATTATTTCATTATATCATAAAATAGATATTATGTAATTGTAAATGCCCAAATACGACTGTTTATATTGAATCATCATGTTATTGAGAGAAAAAGATATTGAACTTAACTATATGTTTTCATGTTGATCCAACTATCATATTTTGGTTCGTTTATTTAACAATTTCAAAGGCTTTTTGTAACTCAAACTTCAGAATATTTATTAGTAATTTTACAATTTTTTTCGTAAAAATAACTGCAGAAGTGGGGCAAAGTAGCGGCGTTATTTACAATATCAATATAAAATTACAGATTAATTTTGAGATCGATCAAAAACAGTATAAATTTTACGTATATGTACTGAAAATAAATAAAAATAATAATAGCTGGTATAACGATGGTATCATTTTACGAGCTTTCTCGTTTCGTTTCTTATCTTTTATAGAGAAGAACGCAGAAAAGAACGACAATACCCATAAAATGTGAAATTTAAATTGTACATAAATGCGACATTGAAACGTTTAAAAGAAAAGTGTGCATTTTTGTTTTAAATGTCCATAAAGAGCGAGGGAAATGTGACTCAAGCATTTCCAATAACGATCAAGGACCTAAAGAGATTGACGTATCGACAGGGAATAAGAGTGGTTTACATTATTTTATACCTATTGAACTGATGGTATTAACTTTAAAAGACTTGTGGATTTCAAGCGTATTCGTGATTTTTTTTTACATTTTCAAATATATAAATCACATATTTAAAAAAAAAATTAAATACAGTATTTAGTTTTTTACCCCATCGCAATTTTATTAAGCTGTATAATAAATATCGGATAATGAAGAATTACTTTAAAGTAATGATAATTTTAAAATAGAAATACTAACATCTTCATATTAAGTACTAGCTTTTATGTCCCGCCGTTGGCCAAGAATGTAAATTAGTGAAGGAATAAGCAATCGTTTATGTATATAATATTGTCACAAAAAATATTTGCTAATTCGTAGTATGAAAAGTAGTTTGAAATTTAATTGAGTTTGAGCGATGTAAAATGTTCAATTGATGGCCACAACCCATTTGTTTTTATATATAAGTAGGTACATACAATTTCTGTACGCATGGACTATGGTAAATGGTTTTAAATATGACTGATTATAAAGAGACAACGTTGTAAAGAGTTTGGATTTGGCCACAACCCCTATTTTTATATATTGTCATTGAACGCAAATGTGATTTAAATATTTAGTAATTTTGGATGATGGGAAATGGCTTAAAAATTAAATAAACAAAAGTACTTACTGAAAAGATTCTAGTGTTGGTCACATCCCATTCATTTTTATATTTTTCGTCAAGTGTGCATACCTATAGATTATTATATTTTTGCACAATAAAACTGATCTACATTACAGAAGAAGACTTTAATAGTTTTTAATTTGAATATAAACGTTGTGAAGAGTCCAGTAATGGCCACAACCCCGATTTTTTATTATATTGTCATCAAAATCAAATATGTAGTTATTGAAAATTAAACAATATATGTTGATATAATAAATGGTGTAAATTTCGATTGAAAAAAGTATTGAGAAGATTCAAGTGATGGTCACATCCAATTCGTTTTATGTATTTTCGTCAAGTGTGCATGTTGTTTATAATATTTCTATACAATAGACTATAAGACTTAAAACTAACCCAAAAGACTAAATGAAAAAAAAGAATAAGTATAATAATAATAATTTGTATAGCGCCGTTTAATGATTCAAGATCATTCCAAGGGCGCTGTTATTTAGATAGATATTATATTGCTCTACGAAACAAAACTGTTTTCAGTCCTTTAGAGAAAGTGCTCTTACTATTTGCACTGCGGACATCTAGAGGCAATTTATTCCACTTTATAGGACCACTCACACCAAAGCATCGATCATAGTAAGCCGCTTTATTGGCTCTGTCCAACTCCTTTAGGGAGTTGGTACTCTGTGATCCAGAAGACCTAAGTGTGAGATGCCTCCCAGAGAGATCTTTTCTCTGACACAGCTCTTGTATGTATTGTGGTGCTAGGTTATTTAAAGCATTAAACACCGTTAATCAGATTTTGTAGTCAACTCGCTCTGGACACTTCAACCAATGCAATTCGTTAAGTAGTGGAGTTATGTGACATCGTTTTTCCGCTCCATAAATGAGCCTTGCCGCTGCATTAAACACCATCTGTAATCTATCGAGCTGATACTTTGGCAATCCATCATAGATGCCTTTACAGTAATCTAGCCGAGACACAACGAAAGCATTTATAAGTGTTTTTGTCTCATTTTTGGGCAGGCTTCGACGAATGTTTTTCAGTTGTCTTAGTTGGAAAAAGCATGAACTGACTGTTTTAGAGATTTGCAGGTCAAGAGACAACTTATTGTCTAAGTGTACACCCAAAAACTTGACACTTGCAGACGGCAAGAGTTTTTCTCCGTTGATGTTAATAGGAGTACTTTCAATGAGGTGCTGTCGCCGTGGTGAAGCTACCCACATAAACTCTGTTTTTGTTGGGTTTAATTTTAGCTTGTTATGAGACATCCACGTAGCGACTTTTTCGATGCACTCAGCAGTATCAAGTATAAGACTATAACAAATAGTTTGTAATAAAAACTGACCCAATGGTCTACATAAAAGATGCAATAGAAGAATTACACAATAGTAAATGTATTATATAAAAAACTGACCAAATGGTCTTCATAAAAGAAGAAGAAGATGAATTGAAATATAGGAAATATTTTATATAAAATTCACCCAACGTCTACATTAAATAAGAAAACGAAGAATTAGACTAAAGGAAATAGTTTGTATAAAAACTAACCAAAATATCTACAAAAAATAAGACAAAGAAGAATTAAGAACTCCCCGAAGCACAAGGTTTTCTTATTTTCGGGGAGAATTCCTAATTGATGTTATTGTTTTTTTTTTGTTTATACTGTTATTATTGTATTTGTTGTTTGTGTTTTTATTTTTAATAAAAATATTATTATTATTATTAATTAGACTATAGAAAGTAGTTAATTTAAAAACTGACCCAAAGGTCTACATATTAGAAGAATAATTATACGTCAGGAAATAGATTGTATAAAAACTAACGCAAAGGTCAACATAAAAGAAGACAAAGAAGAATTAGACTAAAGGAAAAGTTTGTATGAAAACTCTCCCTTGGTCTACATAAAAGAGGAAAAATTAGACTATAGGAAGTTAGTTTATACAAAATTCAACAAAGGTCTACATAAAATTAGAAAAAGAAGAATTACGTTAAAAGAAATAGTTGGTATCAAAACAGGCCCAGAGGTCTACATAAAATAAGAAGAAAAAGAATTAGATAATAGGAATAAGTTTGTATAAAAACTCACCCAAAGGGCTACATAAAAGAAGAGGAAGAAGATGAATTAGACTATAGGAAATAGTTTGTATAAAAACTCACCCAAGGTCTACATAAATTAAGAAAAAGAAAAATTAGACTATAGGAAATAGTTTATTTATGAACTGTCCCAAATGACTTCACAAAAGAAGAGGAAGAAGAATTAAACTCCAAGAAATAGTTTGTATAAAAAATCACCCAAAGGTCTACTTAAATAAAAGAAGAATTTCACTATAGGAAATATTTTGTAGATTGAATGACATGTGTATTGTAGTTAACCTAAGATAGTTTAATAATTTTCCTATACGAAATTAGTATATTGTTGGTTTTTTAGTAGTATTAGGTATGTAGGTACCTACCTACAATGATGTTCTAAATTAATTCGAATTCGATTTATAACAAATTTTATTTGAATATCAGAATGTGTCCGTTACCATAGTAACCATAGAACATGTAAAAAATATCAAATGGTTTGTAGACATTTTTTGAATAATATGTAGGTACCTACATTGGTTTGTTCGATGCCATAAAAATTAAAATTGTCCGAAATATCAAATATTATATACAAATTATGCAATTTTATTATGCCTATATCTTTACTAATAATTAACAGACTTTTACAATATACGTCTTAAAACTTGCTGTAATGTCTTGTGTTTCATTTTATTATTTCATAATTATATTTATTTCAAAGGTTTATTATTTTCAAGAACATATTCATTCGGTAGGAAAATGAAATATTGTATGAAAAGATATTAAAATGGCGGCATTTATGTACAAAACGCCTACTTTAAAAATAAGTTAAACATTATAATTATACAAAATATTCACCATGTTTTTCACTTAAACGCTAAGTTATACTTGAAAGTAAATTTTTTTCGTGTAAATACGTACTTCTAACTTTTAAACTAACAGATATTTGCGTGCAAAATGTACACTTTTTTGACAGATACGACTTGGAAAATTTTGTATGAAAAAAATAATTATTGAAATATTTTTAAAATTCAGCATTTTTATCGCATTATTTTTAGCGTGACACTGCATCAGGTATACAGGTACACGTTCGCACATAAATTAGATTTTTAGATGCTCTTGGTTTTTCAGAAGGCGTGAGACAAACACACACACACACACACACACACACACACACATACACACACACACACACACACACAGACACTAACATTTTGATTGCTTTATTACTTTAGATAAAAGTATCCGATTTCGGTCAGTTTTTCAGGTCTGTCAAATAAAATGAAATTGTTCACATTGTACGATGAGACCTCGATATTACATACTTCTTCGGCTTCAATACTGGGAATTGGTTTTTATCAACACGATGCATATATTCCTCCACTCTTTATATTATAAATTGGCGACCTTTAATAAATAGACGACATTATACATAATCTAGTGCCAACTAGTGAACATACTAGTGGCCATACTAGTGAAAATACTAGTGGCCAACCCTCTTTTTCGTCACAACCAAGACACTCCACAAATTATTCAAATTTTGTATGGAAAATTTTCAGCATTTTCATGAAATGAGTTAGGTAATTAAATTGTATTTGATTTAAATATTTTATTATGAAAAGATTATAATTATCCAACGCCACTTTATGAAAGTGGTGTGCCTTTTAAGCAATTTGAAAATAAAAATATATAATATTAAGTTTACTGAGCTTGGAATTACTTTGAAATATTTGACAGTTAAATAAATTGAGAAGCATTGATCAGATATCCTTCATAATCTAATGGGGTCTAAGCGAGTATTAGATATACAAATTGGCAAATTTGAAAAAAATCGAATGAGTACCTAAAGTATAATCGAAGAAGTAGAATAAACACGCCGTACATAGCACATTCTATGTACACATCACACACACAAGCAGATACATTGTGACTAAACTTATAATCTCGGCATGATGCTGGTTGATAATCTGCAATAAAAAAAGCCCTGAAAATTATGAATTCATAGCTCTCCCTTAGGATAGAGAGGATTAAAAAATTATTTCTACTAACATGCAAATAGAACATTCGGTTTTCGTGGCTCTGTCAGATAAATAACTAACTGCTGAGCGAAAGGTCCCGGGAACAATTCCCAGTGGAGATACATTTATCAATTGTGTTATCAATCGGGATCTGGATCTATAAGTTCAATTCGTTGATCAGAAGTACGCTGGAGTATGGCTCCGTTATCTGGAATCCCCAGTATCAAGTGCATATCAACAATATAGAACGAGTGCAGAGAAAGTTTATGAAACGCTTGGCTTATCGTAATATTGTTGCACCATCCCTATCTACACTTGTATCTAGACGTAATTGTTATGACATTCAATTTCTGTATAACATTTTAAATAATCATATTGATTGTCCAGATTTATTATCATATATACACTTCAATGTACCGGTTCGTCGCTCTAGGCACACTACTCTTTTTCGACCCAAAAATTACAGGACTAACGCCGCGACAAATACAACCATCAACAGAATTATTAACACATATATAAAACACGAGAACACGCTTAACTTGGACCTATTCAACGATAATAGAAATTCATTTCGTCAAAAGTTAAAAACACTTATTTAATAGGCCTAATCATTACGCACCATACATATGCTTGCAACCTCACATACGCACCACTCACACATACACACACTCACACACATTACACATTCACTCTCACACATATACTTACTACACATATAAACACAGTGATACCATGAGAATACGGATACATGTAAATGTACCTATAAAATATTATGTTACTTTGATAGTATTGTAAGCTTATAATTGATGTATGGAGTGGGTATTAAGGCAAGTTATTATATATTCTGTATTTATTTTTACTTCATACATTGTTAGCTTCAATTTGAATAAAAAAAAAATAAAAAAAAAAAAAAATAAAAAAATAAGACAATTAATATCACAAGTCTCCATAGTGTGACAACTTGTTATTGGGTTAAAAGTAGGTACCTGTTAGTTACTCGAATGCTACTCAATAAAAAGTATGAAACAAAAAGATAATTATTCTTTAAATATCCTTGTTATGAATTTCTCGGAAGAAATTCCACAAAATTTTCTGTAGGTAGATTAAAATATCACAATACCACAGCCCATAAAACAAATTCGATCAGAATTTGGTGTGGGTTTATTTATTTATCTATAATTTGATGAAATTCGAGTATTTATGTTTACAATTAATAAATTGCTATTAACGTTCTTGAAGCTTTTCGCTATAAACCTTAAAGTATTTGATTATTTATTCAATAAATCGCTATTTATATCCGGAACACTTTTAATTTTCACTCCTCATTAACCCAAGGGGATATAGTGGAAAGTTATGAATTCGCAATTTTCAGGTTTTTTTTTTATTGCAGATTATCAACTAGTATCATGCTTAGAATGTATTCTGAAAGTTTCACCACAATGTACATGTGTGTGTGCGCGCTATTATGTGCTATGTGCTAGATACGGCACGGTGTGTTCATTCTACTTTATCAACCATAGACTAAATTACTCATTCGATTATTTTCAAATTTAGGTACAAATCTAATACTAGCTTAGACCACATTAGATTTTGAATGATATCTAAATATTTTTTATCATATTTTTTACTGTAAAATATTTCAAAGCGCAGGAAGCTTGAAATTTGATATTTTTATTTTCAAATTTCATCACACCACTTTCCCAAAATGACATTGAAGAGTTATCAAGTTTTCACAATAGAATATTTAATTCAAAATAATTTAACAAAACTCATTTCATGAAAATGCTGAAAATATTCCATAAAATTTTTTAATACTTAGTAGTGACTTCGTAATGAGGACATTGGCGTTGGCCACAACACACTCTTGTTTCTATTGGAAATTTGTAATTTATACACCACAAATTATTTGATTGTTTATCAGTGTATGAAAATACTCACAATAGATACTCACACAATACGAACAACATGCATGCTTGTAATGTTATAAGGAATATTAAACGACGACTAAAAACAGTAGGTAATGAGGTTTCATCGAAAGTACTTTTGAATAACACAATTTTAACCTACAACTCAATTTTAAGGTCAATTAATCCTTCGAACTTATTAATTTCTAAGTTAATGCTTGAATTTCAGGTAAGATTATTAAAACAAAAAATTAAATATTCATCGAGATGTTTCGTGTAATACAACTATTTTTTACATAAATCATTGTCGATGGTCGATGTCAGTCATTCGAAATATCGAATGACAAACGGTGCATTTGAAGAAAATTTCCAACCAAGAGTTAACTTCTTCTTCCATTGACTCTACAGCATTATTTCGAGCCTTGGCCTCCTTTGAATTCAGTCTCCATCGGCGTCTATCTTGCGTTCTTTCTTCCATCATTCTCGCATGTCAGCCTGGGTCCGTTAGTTAATCAAAATGTTAACTATCAAAGTTGACTGTCGGATAAATTCAAAATATTGTTGATTTATGGCACGGGATGATTGTATGTATAGCTTACTAAATATTGACCTAACCAAATTTCCTCTGGAAAATTTTTATTTTAATTTTATTATATCAGTATACAGAATATAACGAAAAGTTTCTGTTGAATACACACAAAGTTGGTAGGTAGTCATAAGTTGTTTGAAACACTCCTCATTAATATGTATAAGAGCACTTGCTTGTAGGGGAGCGATTCTTCATAATATTACTTATCTACCAATAATGGATTTCCTTTGTTTACTTCTGTATCTGAGCATTTTTACTTGAGACTAATGACAGTCTCTTATGTTAGCTATCGTTTTATTTCACGAGAAATATTTTAATTTTTTTCTTGAATACATTATGCGCATTTCTTTTTGACAATGTACCGTAGATTGACTTTGGTAATGAGACGTCATTCCTATTAAAAAGCGTGATATATTTTTAAATATCTGAAAAAAACTTGTATAGTTTTATGATACATAAGCATATTTAAGTGATTGTTAACTGGCATTTTTTTATCTATAATAAGTTGCACATTTGTATGTCAGATGAGTGGTGGCAGAGCGGTTAGCACGTTGGGTTTGTAATTCAGTTTTCACGAGTTTGAATCCTACTACGACCGATTTCATTCACCTATGCACAAGCATTTATGCTTAGTTTAGGGGATATATGAGAATATGTATCTACCTTTTACAAGGACATATTCGTTAATTTCAAAAAAATGTGTGTCGATTATGATTTAAAATGAATTAGAAGAGCAAAAAATAACATTGATGATATGCATACTTATATGGAAGACATGAAAAGGATTGACAATAGTGTACAGAAAATATGAGTTTGCCAGAAATGATTTTTTAGTACTCAGTAAAATCAACCAATTATTTATCTCGCCACACTATGGATTAGTGTAGAGTAATGATTTCACAAATTATCAATTTATCAACGGGTATCATGTAGACCAGGGGTCTCCAAACTACGGCCCGAGGGCCACATCCGGCCCGCGGACAGATTTTATCCGGCCCGCGGAGAGCTAGCATACTTGAAAACTGCTTTTAGAGAACATATTTTTTACAGCAAATTAAATTTAGTTTACTGAAGTATTCTAATTTTATGTTGAATAATTATTAATATGACATCTACATTGATATGGTCATGGGCTAACTACTCATAACATTGTTGTAGGCTTATTGTTATTGTTTTTGTGATAAGTTGGATAAAGAAACACAGAATTGTAATGAGTAAAGGTACTACCTATTTCCGCTTGTGTCCACCAGATGTCGTGTCACGTTACTCCTCATGGCTCGTACTCTACGACTAATTTAGAAATTACAGATAATGACAGGAAAATTAATAATATGCTGTGTTGCCGATTTGCAGCCTTTTTTAAACGTTGCGTACTTTTTCGGACTTTTTTTTTCATCAGTGGACTATTTCACTTTTTACCACCGGCAACAATGATAATATGGTTTTGGCCCTCGGAACTTACTGGAGTAATCAGTATGGCCCTAAGGCTGGAAAGTTTGGAGACCCCTGATGTAGACTATGTAGAGAGTGCACACTGTGAGTTTCACTGTGATGTGTTTGAACGTATGGCGTACGGCGTTCGGAGTACGAATTATCCTTTATGTGTCCTCTCTACAGCCCAAATATCCGTCCGTAAGTCGTTAGTCCGATCGACTTCATATTAACATCATATGCGTAAAGTGCATAGACCTAGAGCTGATAAGTTTTCCATAGATATCCGTTAATTTCTTCTCTATGATTTCACCTGTCCAAATTTTCAAAATGTTCTCATGGTCTGGATCGAGGTATTTTTATACTGTTTGAAATTTTGATAAATAAATTTCTTTGTAATCTGGTTGGTTCTGTTTGTTAAGTATGCATTATATTTGTTTATATTAAGTACAAAAAAGATAAATAAATAAAGTAAATAAATAAAAATATAGTTTTTCAAAAGTTTCTGCATATTTGATTGATACAAACTACTAATACTTTTAGGTATATGTACATTTTAAATTTCATGACTTAAATCGCACGCACGACTGCGCGCATAATTTAAAAATCATCAATCCCAAACCATCGTACTTAATAACCGTGTGTTTCTTATTTACACTCTGATGATTATGGCCAGGTGTTTACGTATGTGTATGTGTAACGGAAGATACACATAGTAGTTAATAATGGTTCATACGAACAACGTACAACAAGAGGTGATAACATGCATTTTTTATTATTCACAATAATAATATTGTCACCCTCACCTTGGACGGGTCATTCCCCTGAATTTGAAATTGCCAGACACGTCTGTTTCGTGTATTTGTATATCCAACTAATTCATAAATAATTTAGAGCGGCTATTTGGTATTTCAGAGGGAGGATTTTGTCTATTTATTCCGTATATTCGCGCGAGAGAGAGAAAGAGAGAGAGAGAATGACCCATTCCCCCATCATCGGGTAAATAACAGCATTCGTGTCATATTTACATTATAATAAGTATCTCATTTATTTGTAAAAATCTTTTAGAGAAAAAAAATCCGAAGAAAAAACTAAATTAAAAACGTGTTCAAATGAAAACAAATAATTTCGTACGTAGGTACGTTATGAGATTGGTATAACTAGTTGCATGCAACACATGAGATCCAACCGTCGATGACGATAGTATATAAAATTGAAGAATACGTACCAAACTATAAACACTTAAACACAAATTAATACATCACAAAAATGTTGAATAAGATTAAAAAAATAATATGGTCTTCGTAAATTGGCTAGGTATCAAATCGAGTTTAGTTTATTATGACAATTAGGTATTATGAATTTAGTTTAAATATGTAGGTATTATAACAATATATTTTTAAATATGTAGGTATTATAACAATATATTTTTAAATATGTAGGTATTATAACAATATATTTTTAAATATGTAGGTATTATAACAATATATTTTTAAATATGTAGGTATTATAACAATATATTTTTAAATATGTAGGTATTATAATAATATATTTTTAAATATGTAGGTATTATAACAATATATTTTTAAATATGTAGGTATTATAACAATATATTTTTAAATATGTAGGTATTATAATAATATATTTTTAAATATGTAGGTATTATAATAATATATTTTTAAATATATAGGTATTATAACAATATATTTTTAAATATGTAGGTATTATAACAATATATTTTTAAATATGTAGGTATTATAACAATATATTTTTAAATATGTAGGTATTATAATAATATATTTTTAAATATGTAGGTATTATAACAATAATTATTTTCTAAAACAGTTTGCTCTGCCTTTGGGTTTAAAGATTATTCCAATTCCATGAATATTTGGTCAAAGTTCTTCTTCTAGAAATAATTTGTGTACTTACTTAAAGTTGCTACGTGTTTACAGAGATAGTATTTGTCCCTATGTCTGTCTCGAAAATTTGATTATAAAAATTTACTTCATTTCGATGTCATACATATTTTATAACTATATAAAAATATATATTTAAAATAGCATTCAAAGGTCATATTTTTGGCAATTCGTAATCCTATATGTTGAATTTTTCTTGTGTGTATAAATACGTAAGTACGATGCTCCTCTCTCAAACGCGAATTATAAACTCTATCGATGGAGTATCAACATTGTTATTTTGTTAGATATTGATAAAATCAGAAATATTGAGTAACTGTTTTTTATTATTTGTTTATCACAAAAAAATATATTTTATAGAAAATAAACAATCATATTCTTTACAGGAATTAAAAATGGACTTTTAATACAACTTTTAGTAAATTTATTAAAATTGAATGATTTCTTTTTAATTCTAAAAATCATTTAATAAAATCATTTAGAAAAAATCATTTAAAAAAAAAGCGTCACATGAAATTAAACTATATTTGAAAGTCACATTTCCGTTTCATAATTATTCTGAAATAAAAATAAACAAAATGAATCATATATTTTTCCCCAAGGCGGAATGAAAAATCGCTTTGTTTAAAGGTCACAGCGATGATCTTTTGGGTGGTGAACGGTTAACATCTATGGCTGTAAATCAAGCAAATGGTTGAATATTCTTGTCATATGTATGCATGTGGTAAACTGTGGCACGGACCGACTATTATTAATAAAATAACGCTCAAGGGCTGAGACCCGCGCGATGAGTTTAAGGGTTCGAGGGGTGAGGTAATTATACCCTTAAAACTGGGTTAACCATGTTTCATATTTAAATGTTGGTTACTAAACTGAATTTCGGTTTTTTGGTGCGTCGTAAAAAGTTATAACAAGATTATAAAACACGTCGAATATCATGATGAAATGTTAGTTTTGAGAAAGATAGGTAGATAGTTAAAAAGTTAATTATAACATCGCTATGTACCTATTAGTGGAATGTTTATTGAAATCTATGAAAGAGTTTTTTAACGTGAAAATAAATTTTGACGTTGAAAGTTGGCAATTGAAATATAAAGTATCAAAAATGGATAAGTAACAAACTTTTTCAATAGATCATTCATTAATGAAACTATTGACAATTATTGGAAACTTGTTTTTATTTTTAGAACTAAACTATACTTAATATTTACGACTTCAGTTATAAAAGGTATTATATTAAATTGAAAAAATGTTTCATAACATTTTCATAATTCTACGATCAGAACTCAGTCTAAATTGCAAAAATCAATAGTTGAAATCTTGTTTATGGTCGGAATATTACTTAACAAAATATCCAAGGTAAGAAGAGTCATCATCATAATCATTGGCGCTACAGCCCTGTGTGGGCCCTGGCCTCCAGAATCCTTCTCCAGCCGTCCCTGTCCTCCACCGCTCTCCCCCAGTTTGCTATTCCGATCGCCCTTGTGTCTTCTATGTCGTCCATCTTTCTTAGCTTGGGCCTACCTCTACTTCTTCTGCCCTCTAGATTGGTATTAAGAACCTTTTTGGAGATACGATCATCATTCATCCGGCTGACATGTCCCAACCACTGCAGTCTACGTAATTTTATGACTTGTACAATGTTGGATTCGTCATATAATGCCTGTAGTTCGTGATTATATTATTATATAGCATACTCCAAAGTCCATTATAATTCGCTGGGCCAAAAATCTTTCACAGATTTTACTTTCAAATATCAAGAGGCTGTTTTCGTCTCTTTTTGTTGAGAACCAGCATTCAGCTCCATACACTGCGACAGGTCTGAGAAGAGTTTTAAAATTCAGGATTTTTGTTTTCCTTGTTAGTATTTTTAACCTAATGTGCTTTATTAGACCATAATGGCACCTAATGCCAGCGGTCAGTCTTACCTTAATTTCGGTACTTTAATTATTTTCATGAGTCACGATAGCGCCTAGATAGCAAAAAGAGTCAATCGATTCCACTGTATGTGTTTCCACATTAATAGGTCGCAGGTTATCATTATGTGGTGTTTTTTTTTTTGCTGAAGTAAGGTAAGAAGAGTACTTCAGTTTAAATCGGGACTGACTCGTTGGGATATGAATCGATGGTGTTCCTACAATAGACCCCTCCGATTTTCCTTTACCCAATTTCTGTATCACCCACTAGACAACCAGCATGCATGCAATTTCAACCCTTATAGCTTCTTACGGCAAGGCACGATTGTAATTAATATCCGGCGTGACGCAGACAGATATGGAAAACAATGAACGGATCAAATTCAAAGGTACCTACCTACATATATAATACATTTTATAATCATACATGTTTGTACGCACGGATACAAGAGTTGCCAGGTTTGATTTGTCAACGGATAAAATTATTGTTGCCGATTAATATTGAAAACAATTTGAGATTGGAAACGTCATCACTTCAACTGACGATAAGTTTGTGATTAAAACGGTGAAAGATGGCGTAACAAATGTTGGAACCTGCAATAATATTTATTTACAATTTTATTTTAACTTGCATTTGTTATGGTATTTAAAAAAGGCATAATTTGTATAAAAAACAAATATAAATTTCATAACACTTGACAAAAAATACCCATCGATTGAACATGTACGTACTTAATTGGTCTGTCTTTTTTTCATTTCATAGTGTATTTTCTCTGTTTATCTTATAAGACTATTTGTCCCTTAAATAAGTAAATAAATAAATAAAATATATTTTTTACACAATAGATATATTAAACCTGAATATTATCCCTTTAAATTTATACAAAGACTCGTTCTGTACCAAGGATACCGGAAATTTAGCATGAGTTTTATTCATTTTCGCAAATTGAAATTTGGTACAAATATATTTTTTTTGTTTTAACCACTGTGAATACTTGGTGTCTAACCGGTTTTCGGAGCTGACCGCTCCCTCCTCAGGACAGACTTGTACTAAATTATTATTAAAATTTGAACGAACGTGTGCGATATTATGTTGTGGGTGGTAACGCGGAAGACGAAGGGAAGGGGGAGGAGTAAGGATTACCGTTATGGCGAGCTAGTGGAAACATATTGAAAAGCGGTGAATTATTCAAAATTGTTTGATTATTTATAATTTTATTATTTCTGTTCAGAGCCTTCCTAATTTCTAGGGCTTCCAGATTATCTAGTTTTAATCCCTCTTTATGTATATGCAGAATTTTTACATTTGTATCTTTGTTAAATGTGTGGTTTGTACTTATAAGGTGGTTGGCGAATTCAGAAAACCTTGAAGGCTCTGAACAGAAATAATAAAATTATAAATAATCAAACAATCAAATTGGATAGTTCCATTACAAAACAAAAGATCAATAATGATTCTTCAGGAAATAAAATCGGGTCATCGTCGGGCAATGTCCAAAGATTAATATGATCCTGGACAGAATTCAGAATAGTGCGACAGAGAAGTGGTTTTAGGAACAACTATGAATCGAACGAGATTGGTTTCTCCTCGATCATCACTCGGATCAGGATGTTTATTAAATCTGGTCCCTTTTATCGGAACACGTCTGTCACAACTGAGTTATGGGTGGGTGGGTATTTGTTGTGTATCAGCTCCAATACTTAGCAAATATAATTTGATTGATTCGCCTTTGTCTCATTTACTCTGTTATCGCTCGTATTTCACAAATGTTCAATATGAAAGCAGCACCTCTACCTCTACCTAATGTTATATTATTTGGGAAATACAAATTTTGGGCTACACCATGAATAATGATGATTAGCGCAGAAATCTAAATATGTAACCAAATTTTCAGGCAGACAATATTGAAAACTGGAATTAATCATATATTCTTTTATTTTGAGAGTATGGTACTTTAAGAAGTATGTACTTACGTATTTTTTTTAGAATACCTCTATAGAGATGCAGGAAGCAAGGAATAATCACAAAGACATTCTTGAAGGGCTTATGACCTGTTATCGGCTGGCTTTAGTGACCATTTTACGCAATTGCAACACTCACCAATTTCGAATGTCTTTTTATAGTCAGTTTTCCTTGTAACCTGTTAATTTAGAATATATAATATTCTTTAATTATACAAAAAAAACTGCAAAATGATTACATTTTCACATTTTTATAAACATAATTCAGCTTTAAACAATTATTTCAGTCAAAATATCTTATAGATATATAAATATATTAGCATTTTGTGTGCATTTAATATAAATTTAAATAAATATAAGACAAATAAATTATAGAAGGAAATAGGCAAAATGAATATTGGTGTTATGGAATTTATAAGACAAAAGGTAATAAAAAGAATGGTATGACTATTCATTTTTCATTTGGCACATGTATTTTTCACCTTTTTTCTTTTATTTTTCCCCAGGTTTCTACGTATCGATCGTGATATAGTAACATAAAATATATTTTGAAGAAAAATAAATACATTTATTATAACAATTTATACAACATGTCAACTTATATTTTTTTTATTTCTATGTAAATCAAAAATACATTTGCTCCCTGGAATTCTCATTGAGTCGATTTGGTTACATAAAAACATAACGGACGATAAAGTCGGGATTGTATAGATAATATTATAATAAAATATGAAAGCAATGCAAGTTATCTCATATAGCCAAAATTCAATAGGGCGGAACCAAAGGAATTTGAACATTGTCTAGTAAACCCAACACTTCGAACTATATATTCTGAAAGCAAAATTATACGGACGAGTACCAAATTATTTACCTATATATAAACCAACAAAAGGTAATGTTATCATGTTATATTGTAATAAAGTAATCGATGGGTATTGAAAGAATTTTTGGCCCTACAAATACATTATCGATTCTGTCGTAAAATTTAACAATCGTAAAAAATATTATTATTGTCTTTAGCGTTGAACATTCAAATATAATAAAGTGAGTTAATGTTCCTTTTGTTCACAACGATACGATCTAAGTTTGTTTTCACGAGACGCATTATTAGTATACAAATAGGTCATTTTTATCAAGAAATTTTATTGGAACGGTGGAAAGTAAAACGATATTACTAACAACGCCCCCCCTCCTACCAAACAACACAGGAATAAAATATATCGATCGATTATTACAATATATAAGAAGTTAGCAAATAGCGTTGTGTCGTCTAGCGGTAGGTACACCTGATCAAAAATGGTGATTTATACGAAATATTTATTGGACGGTATACTGTATTCATTTGCATATTGTATAAAACAGGTCTCAGGTTTCAGCAGCATTGCATTGGTACTCTCTCATGCGAGCACCCACACATAATCACACTTTCTTATTCTTTTTTTAAGTATTATTTTTGTATAACTGTTTGTCGTCTTACAATAATTGTGTAGGTACGGTGTGGGTACTGTTTCTTTTTCTTCTTAAACTGTTGTTCTTGTGTAAAAGTTCATTAATGTTTTTGTATTTTCTTTTTTATAGATTTTTTTTAAAATGTACATTAACTGTGACTTACATAATATACCATGTATTGTTGCTGTCGACTGCGAGTGTAATGTTTGATAGGAACGCTTTTGTATATACATACATACCTTCCTATTGATCTATGTGTAGGTATGTTTTATATTTATAAGTTGTTTTCTTTTTATTTTTGTACTTATGTATTCAAATTTGCTTTATTTTCTTTTTATATTATTATCCAATGTTATTAACAAAATAATTTTGTCTACATTTCAATTAGTATACCCGCAGACAGGCTATTCCTTGTGGGATTTTTGTGTGCAAGGTTGTTTTATTACGATTAATTCTATGTTAATATGTATTAACCGTGTACTAAATCTTAAATAAATAAGTAAAATAAAACATAAAAATGAAAAAAATATCTACTATATTGTATGTTTACGTATAGAGTATTCCAGTAATTACGAGTTCAAACCTCACCCTGGCTGCCTTGACCGATTTCTTTCGCCTATAGCACAAACATTTATGTTTAATTTGGGGAATGTTGAGGATATTAATGTTATTTTACTAGACATATATTAAAAAAAATAAACCTGGCGAAGGATTTTTAAAGCCTTGTCGTATATACAAATTAAAGTATTTTTTTATATGTATTTGATATGTTTTATCTCGTCTTTCAAGCTCTAGACCGCCTAAAATATGATCTTACGACATTAACTAGTTATCTGGAAGATTCCTGGAAATGGAAGGGACAATTGATATGGTAACAAGGAATCAGATGGATGAGGCATATATTCAGCAGCGGTGGGAAAAAGGCTCTAAAATAAGACGAAGTTTCTACCAAATTGGTCTAAGTTTGTGGTTCTAAGATACCTTACTCCTTAACTTAAGATTTCGTTTTTTCCAATTTGATACAGTTTTAGATTATAACATCTCGAAGAAAAAATTGTACTCATGATCCAACTTAAATAAAAATATATAATAATTTTATTTAGAACTAAAGGAATGGGGGAGAATAATGAGGTGCGTGCAGAATGCAGGAAGCCAAAGCAGACACGAGCGTTGCACAAGCCGCTCACAGGAAGCAATTAACTCGTACAAACTCGACGTTTAAACAAAATATTATAACAAAACATTCTTAGAAGCATTCTATACATGTTGTTAAACCAAAATCTCTGTGTACAATTATTTGAGCAAATACAGATTTTGTAAGACGTAAATCCTCAAATTTATCCCGGAAAGTAAAAAAGCTGAAATCTTTTTAGCGTACACATTATTTTCTTGGAGTAAAGTATACGAATTTGTATAACATACATTTTCTTAACAAAAATCTAAATTTTAGAGATCACAACAGCATTTTGAAAGTTCTGTCAGATGAAATTATAGAGAAGAATTGAACGAATGTTCATCAAAAACTTAAAACTTTGCACACGATGTCAATACTTTGCACACGATGTCAATACTTTGCACACGATGTCAATACTTTGCACACGATGTCAATACTTTGCACACGATGTCAATACTTTGCACACGATGTCAATACTTTGCACACGATGTCAATACTTTGCACACGATGTCAATACTTTGCACACGATGTCAATACTTTGCACACGATGTCAATACTTTGCACACGATGTCAATACTTTGCACACGATGTCAATACTTTGCACACGATGTCAATACTTTGCACACGATGTCAATACTTTGCACACGATGTCAATACTTTGCACACGATGTCAATACTTTGCACACGATGTCAATACTTTGCACACGATGTCAATACGAAATCATATTTGTGTTATCCATGTAAGTTTTGAGTATTTTGAATAATTTCTTATACATATTTTATCTACTACTCTGCGTGCATTTTTTTTTTTCAATATTTACTATTAAATGCAGCTATAAACGTTATTATTAATCATTAATCAATAATTTCTGTATAATACAAACACGTACTACGGACTTTGTGGAAGTAAAAAATACATCTCAAGGAACCCTACGAAGTTTAATAACGGAGGGATGTAGGTATATTACAACAACCCGAGAATTTAGCAAGATGCAGTGTATATAATATTATTATATATAAGCCGATTCAATATGTATACGGTCTAGTAATCTGAGTGAAAAGCGGCAAAATTTAAGCTCTGCATCTGACACGTCTAATGTGGTAATTATAGCTAAGTGACTTAAACATGTCTTAACCGTTATACACCAAAGAAAATTTACCTACATTACTTAAATATTGTTTAGTATATTTTTTGTTTCAAATATTTTTTGCAACATGTAAATGATAAAATACGAAAAAAGAATAGTTCATTTTCAACGATACATATACACTTTTCATAATCCTCGCCAAGAGAATGAATTAATTAGAATGAATTAATTTATAAGAACGGGTAATTTTAACTGTGCACAAACCAATTTTTTTAGTAGGTACAAGGGTATATATACTCTGATTTGAATAACAAATAAAATCAGTCGATGTACGACGTTGTATAGCGTATTGGGGGTCACTTTTGCCCTGACATTTGCAAATCATGCTGCTTAAAATATGTCACTCGCATTCCCTCACTTGTCAACCTCTACGTAGAATGACATCATGTTGTTCCGCAAGATGTTTTTGTTTGCTACTGGTATTATCAGTTTATCTTCTTTTTTTAACTTTTTTCGTTATCTAAGTATATTGTTTACCTCTGTGTCATTATAATTATTTATTTGTGTCATTATATCGCTATTGTCATAATATTTATATTTAAAAATAAAACATAAATATTTGAAAAAAAGCTGTGTAACCTTTTTATTTAGTATTGTTGTACCTAAAAATATAGTAAATTATTTTTCTTCTACTTCGTACTCAAAACTACATTCATTCTGCAAATTCGAAGCAAATTTATAAGGAAATGATTTTGGGTAGTAATTTTTTTTTTCTTTCATTTATTTTTAATTTTAAACACTGACCAGTGTCCAAAATTAAACCGGTCAGTTGTTCCTCAAAGACCTCTAAATTGTTTTTTTTTTATGTTGGCAATTCTTGACAATTATTGAATGATTAAGCTTAACAGTTCCTGATGAAACTCAAAATTGAATTGATTAAAATTTGTTGTTTTTTTTTCGAAATAAGAGCTTCATTTTTACTCATCATCCTACTAAATGTTGTTATTTCAACAAATTATTACTATTTTTTGTTTCAAAAAATTCATTTATGTTGGTGTCATTAATACTATTTTATACTTAAAAAAGATTTTTTTTGAACGATTGAAATTTACTAATACTTGAATGCGGATATAATACCGTACTTGTCTTTATAACATTAAGTATTCGAGTTAAGCTGACCTCTCTGTTTTTTTTCTCTCTTAACAAAAGATTATATATATTTCTTAATTTTGTTAGACTCTCCGTTCTTAATAATGCTACAGACAAAATTTACATCGCCAAAATTACATACTAAAAACTTGACGTATAAAACCGCCAATTGCACCATGAAGTTCCAGTTTAATTAAGGGTATAGGTACTTCTATTTTCTCCATAGATTATATTACATATTATAAAAAAAAATCGAAAAAAAAAAAAAATATTATTTTGTACCTAACCACTAAAACATTTTTCCGTCCTTCATATACAGAATATTTTATCAATTGCTATGTTACCTACATGAAAACAGATTATCTTTAATACGAATTAAAATAATATTTATTTTTCTTTCTGTAAAGTTTCACCGGTTACAACTAGAATGCGATATTTGAGTGAAGTAGCACTCTTTCTTCTTCTTCTTCTCCTTTTGAATAGACCTTCAGGTCTGTTTTTTAAGAGGCCTGCTCTTCCTGCGAGGTGGGCCCCCAGCTATCCCTCCATCTTTTTGGCGGTCTACCGCGAGGGCGGGTTCCGTGAGGCTGATTGTGGAGCACGATATGAGGAAGTCTGGTGCTGTCAATACTTTGGACATGACCATACCAGTCTCTCCTCCGCTGCCTACTCCATCTGATGATATCGTCAACCTCACATAGTTCCCTTATTCTGGAGTTCCTCACTCGGTCTCTCGTAGAACTCTTTAAAGCCGAAAAAAGTTTTTAATGGAATACATTTTTACTGCTGCGATAAATTTATATTGAATACTTTTATAGTTTTGGGGATAATTTATTCAAATAAAAGCCATTATTTTCTACGGCAGGCCAAGTTGTACCACCACGGTACCGGTACCGGAACGTCTACTGCTTCCGTTGGGATAACTTCCTCTTTTTCATCTATTGTTAGATGCTATGCACTTTGTCCATAATAAAGGATATAATCGTTCCGTCAGCGATGTGTGTATCCTAGACGCAACGAACCGAAGATCGGTAATGGTAGCCATAAAATCATATCTATGGCAACTTACATATATATAATCATTAAAATTCTTAATTTGCACTTGCTAGTGAAATACCCGATGTTTTAAAGAGATGAATAAATGTATTTATCATAAATTGTAGATATTGTCAAAATTAAATATAAATTCACGAAAAGTGGCCCAACGATACAAGAAGAGTGAATGGAGACGGTTAGATGCGGTTGGCCCAGCAGGGCTATTCATAAAGTTGATCAACATAAGTTTAAGATCAGCTTCAGACTTTAGAAATCTTTGAGCTTCAAATTAATTAAATATTTGTATTTGTTTATACAAAAATTACTGACAATTTCATACTAAACGTTGATAATAACATTTTTTTATGATTAAATGTAGAGATAGATTAAAATTAAATTATGATCGAGTACTGATTTATTCATTTTTAAGATTAAGGCAAGATAAGCATGTATTAAGAATGTGTCATGAGTAGCCCCCCCTGGATAGGAAGTTGTGGGGGTTTCAGGGGGAGGCCTATGTTTTTTTATAGAATGAATATGTCCTTGAAACAAGTACATAAATATCCCCATACATTCCTTAAATTAAGCATATGCTTATAGGTGAACGAAATCGGTCGTGGCAGGAATCGAACTCGCGACCACTCGATTACTAACCCAGCGCACTAACCGTTCAGCCACCACCCATCTATTTAATTCTGGACATACGAGGGTTGACGTGATAATTATGATAAATATACAAATTGGTCGAGTTTCTAAGAGCAATGTAAGATCTGACATTAATTTAAAAAACAAATAACGTATTTCTTTCAATAGTCATAAAATTAACACCATGTCATCTTATATATAAATATATTTATCAAAGTGCTTAAAACATTGGCCTATTTTGTTTTATATTGGCCTAGATTTGGTAAAAAAATAATATTTAATTACTTAAAATAACTCTGTTTTAAACATTTTTTCCACTTATAAATATACTTGACCATTGACGCGTTTCTAGCACATCTACAGAATGGTTATTAAAATTTTGAAAATAATTGATAATAGAATTGCATCAAGAATTGTCATTCGAAAAATTATAAATAACTAAGTCAAAAAGTTTTTCAAAGTCAAATATTGGATTACACAGCTATTAATAATATTGGATTACACAGCTATTAATAATATTGGATTACACAGCTATTAATAATATTGGATTACACAGCTATTAATAATATAGGAACACTTGTTTCTGAGTAAAAATTCTCCTATTATATACTTTTTTTTAAATCATTTCTACCTAATGTGGTTAATGAATGTTATTTTGATACATTTATTTTTTATATTGTCTTTAATTCTCGAGAAATCCTAGCAGTCTTCTCACGCAGTTTTTGGGCTGGAGTGCGGATAATATAAAAAATGGTAATAAACTTGCCTCTTACATTGTATAATATATATTCAATAGTTGACAATACATTACAATAGCTATTAAAACTTGTTGACACAGTTTATAGTAGAGCAATGGAAATTGTTAAATATATTCATTTGTAGGAACTTTTAATTTCATTCAATGACTACCTCAATTAAAATATAAATTGTATCTCTGCGGTTTATATTGAAAACATGATTCATGTAGTTTTCTTTGTAAACGCTGTATAAAGAAAATATTTTTTGAAAACACTTATTTTATCTTGATTTATGCGATACCTTTTGCGTGGGTTTATTATGTTTCATTAAATTTTCAATAAGAAAAAATAATACAAAAGGATGTTATGCAGGAGTATTGAAATGAAATATTTTCAGAAAAAATATTAGAATATAAAATGTCTGGATTATATGTTTTCTATCTAGGCAAAAGCAAATCTTCAAAAATTACTTCACATAAGCCGTAAGTATAGGGCCAAAGAGGGTACCTACAAAATTTCTGGTGAGAGAGCATAAAAACACCCGGAAAGAGGACAAACTTTTCAAACAGAATCTAAAATGCCTTCACATGTCAAAAGTTATATTTTTGTTAGTTTGTTTTTGTTCAAATAATTTTGTATAGTTCCATATGCCGTCACTTATTTAGTGTTAATACTGTTGAAACAAAAGAAGGATAGAAAAGTATAAGCATTAAAAAAATATGAAAATTAAAAATAAAAAAGTTTTCGAGTTCAATTATTGGTATATTATATAATGATTATTTATTCGTTTCGTATTCACCACAATATTTAGAAGCTAACTTCGTTTTCCTGTCAAATCACGGCCAACCCATTCGATCTGTTGAACGCTCCACACTATATCTCCATTCACAATACAGAAGTTTTCGACTCTTTTATTTTAAATAATGAATAGTTGGGTCGATGGCAGAGCGGTTTGCGCATAGGGTTAGTAATCCAGTGGTCGCGAGTTCGAATTCTGTCTCGACCGATTTCGTTCACCTAGAGCACAAGCATTTATGTTTATTTTAGGGAACGTAGAAAGATTTATATGTATTTGTTTAACAAGGACATATTCAATTAAAAAATCAAAAAAATAAATACCCAAAAAACATGTACTTGAATTCTTGAAGCAAATACACATACATCCTCATACATCCCCTAAATTAAACATAAATGCTTGTGCTATAGGTGAACGAAATCGGTCGAGGCAGGTTTCGAACTCGCGACTACTGAATCTAGCGCACTAATCGCTCTGCCACCACATGTTCTTTTTCAAGTACAATCTAGACTATGGAATGGCATAAGTGATGAAGTTAGTCATCTCAATCCATACGAATATTTAAGTGTAAACAAACAAACTTTCTGTCAAATAGTTCCTAAATATTCCTTCTATATCCATACGTTTCCCCATTGCTATGATCATCGTTATTTTTTCATTGTTATGATCATTATTACATTGTTATTTCATTATTTTTTTCTCTCTTTTCTTTTTTCTTTCTTTGTATATTTTTTCTCTCAAAACACCAACATATGTACCAATTTAACTTTAGAGACTTCACGTAACTTGGGTTGGTCGAAAGAAGTTGCATTATAGCAAGAAATCTGCCTTTGTGCACTTGTAAATAAAGTACATAAAAAAATAAATACATCTGTCAAACCCTTTTATAATGACAATTTTTATAATCAATAGATAAACTAAATTTATTCAAAGTAGGTGCATGGCAACCGGACTTATGGGTGTTTGGGTGTTTGTTCAATGTAAAATTACCGCTAATGAAAGTTACAGAGAATAATAATTTTGTAAGCGAGCATCTGCTGGTACATTGCTGGTGCTATCAAACTTGGGTACATATTTTTTAAGCATAGGCAAGTAGGTTATATTTCTGAGGCGGAGATTGAGTAATAAAAAACAATGCATTGCTTTCGTTAATTTCGTCAAATTTCGTCATTTTGGAAATGACGAAAAAAACATATCAGAAATAAACATGCTATATTTTGAAATTTACTTTAATCTTGAATCTTATTCCAACTGTCGATTTGTTCAGGGGGACTTTGTTCTCTTAACATATCGACGATGTTTCAAGCCAGGATACGCGAGAATTGTATGCAGAGGTCTACTTTTTTCACGGCTTTTCCAACTTTGAAGTCAAAAAACACCAACTTAGAGGCTTCGCAGCATATATGTTCCATACACGGATTTACTCAGAATTCGGAGTAGAACATTTCGTGTATCTGTGTGTGTGTCTGTGTGTGTGTGTGTCTGTGTGTCTGTGTGTGTGTGTGTCCCCCTTATAACTTTTGATCCGCTCAATTTACAGAGCCCAAAATTTCAGAATATATAAAAAGTTACAGGCCTACAAAACTTTTATACTCAAAATTTTGAATTTTTGTTTCAGTCAGGGGTTATCAACTTTTTAATTTTTATTTTATTTTTCCATATATCTCAGAAACCATAAAAGCTAGAACGCTGAAAATTGGTACAAACATAGAAAAATAAAAAATCTAAAATAAATTTTTTCAAAAAAATTCCAGGGTTTCTCAAACATTTTTTATTAAGAAAAATATTTTTTTTATGATTAATTTATGAGTTTAACTGCCTATATTTCCAATTTTTTTAAAAATATCGAATAAAGCCGAAACACCCCAACTAGATAATTTAATTTTCTAAGAAAAATATTAACATTGTATTAGCACATCTCAAACTTTTTTTAACAATTTTTATAAAAATTGAATTTAGTGACGACATTGCTTCATACAATTTGTATGGCAGTCGCCTATACACAATATGTAAGAAGACATAATAGTTTGATAGGTACTTAATCTCCAAACATACATACAGAACCATCATGCTGTTTTCATATTCCGGGTAGGAAAACAGGACAGACCTCCATAGTGTCCTATCTTGACATACATACCAACATGTGTTAAATTTTCAATAATTTGGATTTATGGGTTTATAGTATGATTCTTATTCTTCAACTATACATACTATCGCTATCGACAGTTGGATCTCATGTGTTACATGCAACTAGTCATAAATAAATCTTGAATCTTATTCATAAAGAAAACAAAGCTGACATTGACTTTCCGCCCCTGAGTACTAACCTCAAAATTTGCTGACACAATGTGAGGCAGTGTTTGATCTAAACGTAAACATATTTTATATATTATTATTATTATACGGAGACGAGGGAAAATGCTTTACTCCATTTTGCTAGGAAAACACGTACAATCTAGACTAGCCCACACATTCTCTCGCTACCAACAGAACACGCACAAATGCAATCATAAGGATATACGTGATCACACAACCTGATGGATATCACGGGGAGATATAAACTTTAACTCTATCTTTCTATACATCTCTCTCTCTCTAACTCTATGTATTTCAGACGTGGAGCTTCTTGACTGCTCTATTACACAAATTATCATATTAAATCACCTTCACATGTACACATATTTTAGGAAGAACCTAATTTGTATTGAGAGAACACAAGCGGAAGATGATTGATGTCAGCACCTCTCATTAATTAACAACTCTGGGTATGAAATGTCCCGAAATAATTTAATATCAGATATCCTTTAATACACAAAATTTTGGTAAAGGTTGCACCTCACATAAAGGGTTTGAAAAACAACTAACTTTATAGTCATTTCAGTGAAAATTCTCCTATGTAACAATAAAATAAAAGTTGAACTCAAATATTTTTAATAAACTTTTTTAAATGTACAGTACCTACATGTACGTTACTTTAATTTTAAATCGACACTTTTAGCATATCTTAATATTTTTAACACTTAAACTTAAAATAAAATAAATGTTATGACAACGTTATATCCTCATTAATTTTAGCTGAGAAATTGAACTGAAAACAAACCTTTATTAATATTATATTTATTTGTAAAACAGGTGTTTTCTTTTAATAATTCAATTAATCAATTAATAATCAATAGATTTTAGGGCCGACCGCCGTGGCACAGTTGGTAAGCCGTTTGGTTTCTGTGCGGGCGTCCTGGGTTCGATTCCCAGCAGAGGAGAAATTTATTTCTCACGCAAATATTGTTTCTCTGGGCTGAAAACACTGGTTAGTTGGAATAAATTGCCACACGGCAATAAACTCGCCACTTGCGTAGGGTGCAAGAAAGTGTTCATTATTATTATTTCTCTAGGTAGGTACCAAATTAGAAATATGAATCTAGTTGATCTACAGTTGAACATTTATTTCAACGAGACCCGTATTTGTTAAAACGTTAAATATTACAAATACGCATCTCAGAAAAACGTTAAATATTACAAATACGCATCTCAGAAAAACGTTAAATATTACAAATACGCATCTCAGAAAAACGTTAAATATTACAAATACGCATCTCAGAAAAACGTTAAATATTACAAATACGCATCTCAGAAAAACGTTATATATTACAAATACCCATCTCAGAAAAACGTTAAATATTACAAATACGCATCTCAGAAAAACGTTAAATATTACAAATACGCATCTCAGAAAAACGTTAAATATTACAAATACGCATCTCAGAAAAAAACTTTCACTTTGTTTTCCATAAATTCACACGGTCTCCATTATTCGAAGAAGGACCATATTAACACAAAAACGAAGAGGCAAGACAAGTCGTATGAAATATTAATTCAACCGAACGTGAAAAAAAAAGAAAGAAAATATCCTCAAATATGAATTTCCATTGACTGTGTAGTATGTGAATACTTCATGATGTGGGACAACAGAGAGTTTATCATCATGTCACAGAGATTAATACCTTTCTACGATATTTTCAACTAGAGACATATCTTTTAGGGAACATTTTGCCAACGCATATTATTCGGCGTAAACTTTTTAGTTTTTTTTTGTATAAACAACAGTAGAAACTAATCCAAATAAAGCCATCAAATCCCGTTCTATTTTATTTAATTTAGTTTATTGCCATAAAACGTTTATTCATTTATTTATTATTAACAAAACAAATAGGAAGTTACATATTTCAATTACATACTAGACCTAGAAGTTAAGTATGTGTGTACATATAAGTGTATTTATGTGTGTTATTTATTGATAAGTATGTAATTGCTAGGGTACGATGAACACCTCACTAGGAAGTCCTGTGCCGAGGTGTTCATTTGAACAGTTGTGTAACATAAATAGTACATCATATGTAAAGTTCTTGAATTATGTAAATTATACATTAAATTGTTATTAAAAAAAAATGTGAAAGTTAAATATATTTGATTAGGTGTAATTATGTTATTGATTTGATCTGAACCGGTGTTTTTTTATCCATGCTGTTATGTTTTTTGTAGTTTTGTGTCGATGTGTTTTGTGGTAGCAGTTTTATTGACGTTGGTAGGCAATTAGTATTATTTGTCGTGGGACAGTCGAAAACACCTTTTTGCATTTTTGGTACTGGAATTACTTATAATATTGTCGGCCTTCATGGCTCAGTTGGTTAGGTATCTGACTGCTGATCCAAAGGTCCCGGGTTCGATTCCCGGTGGAGACACAGTTTTTAATTGTGTTTTCAGTCTTGATCTGTGAGAAGATTAATATCGTAAGTCTCCAGCTTAACATGCACCCAACTTGTTATTGGGTGCATGTTAAATCAATATTTGACATAGTACCTGTTAATTGCCCGAGAAGTAAAATAAAGAAATAAAGAAATATTACTTTTATAAAAATAAATTAATCAATATATCGAAAGCTACAACAAAAATATAAAACTAAGATTTTTTAAACATATTTGCAATAATTATAATTATAAAAGAAGAAACAAAAATACTCCAGACAGCAAACAGCTGGTATAAGGGATTTTAAAATTTTAAACATTAAAAAGTAACGCAATTTTTTAGATTTATTATATGATATTTTTAATGAATATGTACTTATGTACGTATATAACTGCATACATTATTTTTAAGTAAGACAAAACTATAGGCCATTTAACCATTTATTTGTTACATTAAAAAAAATAATCATAATCATAACTTAATTCTGATTGAACACTACTACGTCGTTAATAACACCTAATCCGAGTATTTTGTGCATTGGTTCAGTTGGTTTAACAATAAATTACTCTTTATAAAGAATTTGATTAAAAGTTATTCCATAAATTATAAACATGTATTAATACGTGAAATATCTTTATACAATCATCCTACGCCATGTCGATTGATGAAGGCACTATCTATTAATACGTGAAATATCTTTATACAATCATCCTACGCCATGTCGATTGATGAAGGCACTATCTATTAATACGTGAAATATCTTTATACAATCATCCTACGCCATGTCGATTGATGAAGGCACTATCTATTAATACGTGAAATATCTTTATACAATCATCCTACGCCATGTCGATTGATGAAGGCACTATCTATTCATATAACGTCCATAAGAGTTTCTATTCATGACTATTATATTAAATTCTTATGAGGAATATATGAATAAAATTTCCATAATCTTATATATCTTCTAACGATACCTCAACATGAAAAATACTTCATAAGTAAAAAACCATTTGGAATTTTTTTAATGTCAAATAAAGAAATAGTTGCAACCTATGTAATGTATATAATTTGTATAAAGTGTTGAGAGGATAAGGAGTTTGAAATTTATTTTCCAAAGTACTTAAATATAAATTATCATTCCCTGCTGAAACGTTGATTTTTATAAAAACAAAATTACTAATTAACGACGCCCGTACAGATGCCGTTTGGTTTCTGTGCGGGCGTCCTGGGTTCGATTCCCAGCAGAGGAGAAATTTATTTATATTCATTTCTCTCGCAAATATTGCTTCTCTGGGCTGGAAACACTGGTTAGTTGGAAGAAATTGCCATTTGGCAATAAACTCGCCACTTGCGCAGGATGCAAGGCAGTTTTTATTGTTTATTTATTTACCAATAAATTACAATTCTTAATACAACACTCTTTGAATTATCGACAAATATTACGTGTTTGACAAAATTGAAACCAAAATACATCATAATGTCGGCCTTTGTGGCTGTTGGTTAAGTATCCGGCTGCCGATCCAAAAGTCCCGGATTCGATTCCCGGTGGAGATACAGTTTTCAATTGCGTTTTCAGTGTATATCTGTGAGACGATTAATATCAATAATAGTAATATACACTTTTAATTTTGTTTACACTGACAGCGTTTACTATGTAGAATTTCATTTTTAAAATAAATTAAACACTTGTTTTTCTTTCTACATTTATTTTTACTCTCCAGAACGACCGTTTCGCCTGGTGAAGGCCTTTTCAGCTGGTGACCAGTTGAAAAGGCCTTCACCAAGCGAAACGGTCGTTCTGGAGAGTAAAAATAAATGTAGAAAGAAAAACAAGTGTTTAATTTATTTTAAAAATAGTAATATAAGACAACACGAAAAGATCGTTTAAAATGATTGTATGAATTTTACGTATTTTTTGAATATAGACAAAGAAGATTAATAACCGCTTATTATAGGAAACCTTTACGGCATTAATTCTCTTTTTTCTTTTTTCCTTTTAGTTCAATATTTTGTTTTGAATCATTGTAAACTTGAAATGTTGCTCTTACCTACATACCAACCTATGATCATATTTTATGATTTTTTGCAATCTTATTGTATTATATTATATTAATCATAACGACAAAATGTAATAGGTCTTAATAGTTGATGTTACTATTGTATTGTACTATGTCTTAACGCTGTTTTTTGTCTAATCTTAACCTAAATTAATAATTAAATTTTGATATTTAAACAAACTGTTCAATTATAATATAAGGTAAATAATTTAGAAATCTAAAACCAGTCGTCCACACTCAAAATACATTGTCATTATCGAATGCAGGCGTCGAGTGAACAAATTAACGAGGAATCTCTTGTGTTTTAAATTAAATCCTTTAACGCTCACACATACTCTCACTTCGAAAAGCGTAAATTTAATATATAATTCATTATGAATTCAAAACCGACAAAAAGGTAAAAGTTAGGCATTCGTGTAGGAAATATAATATGCTGCGTTCTCTCCTCTTTGTTATTCACCAGAAAAAAATGTGAAAATTACTTTTCCCCAAACTTAACACAACGCTTTTTACCCGCGCAAATTTTATTTACGGTTATTCTTTCTACCACTCTTATACTTTCTCGCTCTTAAACATTATCATTTCCTCCTTTTCTGGTCTGCCTTAATCATGCCAATTACTTTTGAATGTATTAATTTGTCAGCCAGGAATTCCCGCAGTCTTTGTACGGCTAAAGGAAATGCAAGGATTCCTGGAAATACGGTAATATACTGGGTCAGACATATTACAAGTACCTACCCATCTTCAGTTAATTTGATTCTTCTTTTTCCATTACTTTTATTAGATTTGTGTCTTTCTGAAGGATAATTATGTGCCATTTGTTTATGGTCAGACATTACGGATTAGTTCTTTTGACATCCGACCCAAAATTAACAGTGGCAGATGGGATACTGCATTGGACTATATAATTAAATACAACAAACTTGGGTTCAAATCTTATTCAACCTCTTATTTATTTACTTGTATCAAAAGCATTTAAATAAAATATTAGAAATTAGATATAGGAACCCATTTTAAAAAGAATATAATTATTTGTTTTCAGGATAAAGGAAGTGATATAAAGATAAATAAATCTGATAAAATGAATGAATTGAACGTGCATTCTTGGTGGAATTATTTAAATAATGTGATTTAAATAAAACAGTTAATTTTTTATTCCACAATTTTATTTACCTGACTAGTTTCGTAGGACACGTCCTAAATGGTCACAGGCTACAAAGAAACTTAGTGTCCTACGAAACTAGTCAGGTAAATACAATTGTGGAAGAACAAATTGCCTGTTTTATTTAAATTACATTAAATAAATCTGACCCTGAAGTCGTGGTTTATTCAGGTATTTACATGGATTCTGAATTTTTTTTTACTTCCCTGGGAGTATTTGTGAATCAATAAAATTAATAAAAACATTTTTTTTATCACTATAAAATTGTGTATTACTTTTTATATTGTCTCATTGGACATCCAACTAGGTGAACCTATTTTAGGACGTCGAATATGTAAATACAAGTTATAGGTATCAATAAACTAACCATTTTTTGATACTTGAAAACTTAATACATAAAAATGTAATTAAATTACTTTTTCTCGTAATTAATAAATCACAACAAAATAATACAACGAATCAAACAAGAGAGTTTTTAAATTATTTTTAGAGTGCTTTATAAAAAAAGAATATTCTTTCAAATGATTGATACAATGAAATTATTCAATGCGAGAAAGTACCTACAAAAGTTTTATTTAGTACCTATTCCAATCTATCACGGAGCATATTATAATGTGTGGGAAGAAATCAATGTGTAAAATTAAAAATAAATGAACAGGGAAAGAAAACACCTGGTGGCGATTAAAAGAACACGAGTAACCTTTATGACAGACAACACAGAGTTCAAATAAAAATTGAAAGGCTTTCGGGTAATTGTAAAAAGTATTTATCTTGGTTAAGAGACTCATACATTGAATATATGTATGCGTCTTTTTTCAAAGAACACAAATAATATCAGATACGTTTGATGATTGCCAACACACTCACAGAAAACGAAAACAAAGGAAAATAATAAAATTATGTGTATATTTTGTATTTTTTAATGTTTTTTTTTTCAATCTCTTATTTAAAATGACAAATTAAGGAAATTCATTAGTTTTGCCATATCATTCAAAAAAACATTAGCTAAAAGAACACATTACTGCCGACCGCCGTAGCACAGTTGGTAAGCCATTTGGTTTCTGTGCGGGCGTCCTGGGTTCGATTCCCAGCAGAGGAGAAATTTATTTAAATTTATTTCTCACGCTAATATTGCTTCTCTGGGCTGGAAACACTGGTTTATTGGAAGAAATTTCCATACGGCAATAAACTCGCCACTTGCGCAGGGTGCAAGGAAGTATTCATTATTACTACAACTGTATTTTATTAAAAATGGGAATGAAATCAATTTTGTAGAAGTTTCATTAAATTTAAGATTCGTATTCTGCTAGATCTTCAAAACAAAAAATAATTGCCAGTGTCCAAATTGGACCATGGGTCTTAAATAAAATAAAAAAATAATAAATAAATAGTAAAAATACTAAATAATTACTAAAATAAATACGGCATTCGAAAACTTCCTTCGCTTCGGGTTTGGCCAAACCTTTGACCAAATTTTAACCAAAGCCGAAGCCAAAGGTGCTTTTTTGACCGAAGGTGAACGAAGCTGATACCGAAGATGCATTTTTTTGACCGAATGAAGCCAAAACCGAAATTGAAGGTGCTTTTTTGGCCGAAGGTGGCCGAAGCCGAAACTTTGACCGATGTTGGCCGAAGCCGAAACCGAAAGTACCTTCTTTTTTGACCGAAGGTGGCCGAAACCGAAGCTTCGGTCGGACATAAATCACCATGTACAACTTTTTTGGTTTCCTATTTTGGAAAGTCGAAACAAGCTCTATCATTCTTGTTAAACAATTGAAAATCATTTATTTAGTTCAATTAATATTTTCTTATGCTGATCATAACTTAAAACACATAGGTACACCAGGGTCAAAAATGTAGGTATTTACATATTTATTCCTTCTCGGGCAACTAACAGGTACTACTTACGTAAAACATTAATTTAACACGCACCCGATATTAATCATCTCACAGATCCAGACTGAAAACACAATCAGCACTGTGTCTCCACCGGGAATCGAGCGCGGTTCCTTTAGATTAGCCAAGTGAGCCACAAAGGCCGAAGAATATCGATAAACACTTACTTAAATAAATTTCTAGTTTATTGCCAAATGCCAATTCCATCCAACTAACCAATGTTTTGTGCCAAGAAAAAATAATTGTGAAAGAAATACACAGGTTAGTTGGAAGGAATTGCCATAAGGCAATAAGCTCGCCACTTGCGCAGGGTGCAAGGAAGTGTTCATTATTATTATTATTAAAGAAATGATTCATTATTATTATTATTATTAACGGATTCACTTGTGTCACGGCTATATTTATTTATTTAATTTATTTAATATACAGAGACACCAACAGAACACTGAACAACACAAACAAAAAAACATGAAATAAAAAAAAATAGAATCTCCAGTGCTCCAATAACAGGTATCTCCCGCATGGCTATTGTGCATAGTTAGGTAGGTACAATCAACGTCTCCTGACCATTCAAATTATAAAAAAGACATTACTTTGCACAGTTAAAAGGAAAGTTTAAAATACACATATACATATATGTAGGAAAACAAAAAGAAAACAAATGATGAACTAATAAGATAAAACAAAAAAAAAGAAGGAATAATTGAACTGAGACAAAAAAAAATAGATTTTAGCCCAGCATACTTTAAAGGATAAAAATAAGCAATTTATCAAAGATCAATTTCTATAAAATATGTAGGTCATTGTCATTACATTAAATTGTCACAACGATTCAGACGCAACGTCTGAATCTACCAATACAATGACACTCTGACACGGCAGAATGTCACTGTATTGGCAGGTGCCTACGCGAATGCAATGTAACGACAGTCAATAAAGAACGTCGCGGACAATATCGCTAACTCGCCAGCATTCCCGTCTTACTAGAATATTTTAAGTAAGACTTATAAGTAATATGTTGTCGAATTTGCTGGTTTATATGTCGTACTATACACGTGTTAGTATTTTTTTATTTTTAAAACTATAAAAATTAAATAAAAAACAAAACATACAATCAAGATACCAAATTATCCTAATACAAAATACAAAAGTGGGGAGAAATGCGCAATACAAATCAATATATAATTAAAAGTAGGTAGTTGAAAGTGTCAATATTGATCGTTTGAAAATACATCACATAACAATAATATATCTTAGAGACGCCACTCCAAGTGACAATATTGTAGATAAAAAAGAGGCATTTATTCATATTTATTGCCACCTTTCACTTTAATACTAAGATATTTTAATATAACGGTGGTCTAATGTGAATCCTCTTTGGGAATTCTATCACGTACGCACACTGTATGACACACATAAGACCCACGATAAAATGTCTCTTTTTCAAGTGGAAAATGCTCCCTTCAAACATCCATAACTATTTGTATAATGAATTATTGGGGTACAATCGACCCCGGTATTATTGGGTTTGCTTTAATTTTCAGAACTCCACGAATAGCGATAGTATAAGATACATAATAATATCTCTTATAAATTTACTTTATTTTCTTCATAGTTATTTATGTAGCTACATTTCGTTTCATGAATATTATGATGAATGTGTGCAACGGCTTGTGAATAGAGTAGCGAGTATATGAATCTATAATAATATTATGTTGGACAATATGAATAAAACGAGTGGGTTGTGGCCAACGCTAAACTCCTCATTAACAAGTCACTCCAAAGCGTATTCAAATTTTGTATGGAAAATATTTAGCATTTTCATGAAATGAGTTAGTTAATTGTAGCAGACCGCACCAATATACACACGTATATTGGTGCGGTCTGCTAAACGTATTTTTATATTGATTATTTTTTGTCTTTTAGTATTTATTTTATTAACACTTACTGGTACATAGATATACACTTTATATATTAATTATCTTTTGTTGCTTATGCTTATTAATTATTATTTCTTATATTTCCATTCTATTTTATAATTTTATTTTATTTTGAACTTCTACACTTTAAATTAATATTTGTTGTATTCGTTCTATACTGTTAATATAAATATTATATTGTGGATTCCAGATGACTGATGCATGCTCCAATTGACTTCTAACAATTGTGTTATATAGTAAGATAAATGTTTTCACTTGTGTGAATGGTTTGCATACTCTCATCAGGAATCCCAACATTTTATAAGCTTTCAGTGTAATTGTGTCAATGTGTTTGTCAAATAAAAGTTTACTGTCCAGTTGTATACCTAAGTCTCTACAGTCTGATTTCTTATCAATCGCCTCCCTATTGATTTTGTATGTGTATTGTATTATACTCTTTTTCCTAGAGAATGTAATGGAGTGACATTTTTTACATTTAGTAACAGCTTATTCGAGACACAATAAGAAGTTAGTCTATCAAGGTCAAGTTGTAAGTCCTCACAGTCAGTAATGTCTATAACAGTTTTGTAGATTTTCATATCGTCAGCGTATAATATGTAATTACTGTTCCTGAAGCATAATCCAATGTCATGTATGTAAATATTAAATAAGAGAGGCCCCAAATGGGAACCTTGAGGTACACCCGATGGCACCTGTGTTGCAGACGATAGATGACCACCGTACTCTACTATTTGGCTTCTATTAATAAGGTATGATTTTAGCCACCTAAGAAGATCACCGTGAATACCCTAAAGTTTTAGCTTCTTAGTCAGAATTAGATGGTCCACTTTATCAAAGGCTTTTGAGTAGTCTGTATGTCAAAAACCAAAAAAACCCGAAAAAGAATCAGAGGTGGTCACGATTCCATACCACTAACCACTGACCCGACCTTCAAATCACCACCCATTGCCAAACTGAGGTTAACGAGTTCTCTTTTAGGGCTATCTGCTCTCTCTGGTGAAGATTTATCTTCGGAAGTGCCTTCTGCTCAAAGCTTTCGAACCGTTGGCGTGCCCAGTTCTGCCCCTCTCGTAACCAGTGATGGCCCCTCCGTGTCTGGTGCCGCCCCCCTTGAGTCCTGCACCAGCCGGGTGCCCTCACCTACTCCCTCTGAAAAATCCATAAGCTCCGCGTCTGGCGATTTTTTGAGTGATGTATCAACCCACCTTGAACCCCAACTTGGCGCTACCTATGAAGCGTTTGCGCATTGCAGGATATCCTCGAGGATGGGCCTTCTAAGCTGACCCAAAGACCAATGTTCTCGTATTGGCCGTCAGGTGCAGACACTTCTGACTATTGCAGGAAAGCTTGACACCCGCATTGCTATCTCGGCAGGACGCGAAGCTGTCTTGCATAATCGAGTCAGATTTCTGGAGAGCGAGAAAGCCGTGCTCCAATCTCGAATCGAGACTCTAGAAACTGAGATGACTCCAGTAATGCACAAGATAGCTGACTCGATTGCTCCCAAAAAAACTGCCCCCACATACGCTTCTAGCATAATTGATCCGCCCCCCCCTCCCCCCTTTCTAGTTTCGGGTTTCCTGCCTTGCCGGCTAAACCCGCAGTATGCTTCTTTCCGGTTAAAGAGGACATCCAGTCCTCGGTCGAAACCAGGAAAATCCTAAAAACCACTGTAAAACCCAGCGAGGTTGGTGCTCAGATCACGAGTGTTAGAAATATTCGTGGTAGGGGCGTCGTTGTCAACACCGCTACTCTAGCGGATTCATTAAAACTCTTGAATGCTCCAGCTCTAAAAACTTCGACGGATCTGAGTGCACGTTTGTCAACGAAGCGGAACCCTCGGATCCGCTTTATGCACGTTCCCAGGGACCTTTCGGATGGTGATTTCCTTCGCCTGGCTTTCAGGTCGGTTTCCACGCTTGACTGTTCTGAAGATGAATTTGTAGGTGGTGCACGTTTTAGTCACCGTATGGGTCCACGTACTGGTCCCACCTGCGATAGGATCTTTGAGGTCCCCCCTATCATTCGACACAAGCTGATCGAAGCTGGACGAATCTACGCTGACTGGAATGTGTGCCGCGTTATAGATTTTTTACCCGTGAGCACTTGCCCGCGATGTAGAATGTATGGGCATGGTGAAAAATTCTGTAAAGATTTACAACGCTGTGGTCACTGTGCAGAACCGGGTCATGATATTCCAGCGTGTTCAAAAAAAGATGCCCCACCTGTATGTGCGGCATGCACTGTTTTTAATAAACCAGCGGAACACAAATCAGGATCAGTCGAGTGTCCAGCTTTCCAAGCCAGTATGAGTCGAGCCCTTTTGACTATTGATTATGGCTCTTAACCTCAACTTAAGATCATGTCACATTGGGCAGTTGAACCTAGGACGCGGTAGAGCAGCCACCGATGAACTGAAACAACTTGCTTTCAGTTTGAAACTGGATGTTTGCTTAATTCAGGAACCATATTCCTGGGGTGGACGCCTCTTGGGTTTTGGTGCAGACGTGCGCGTGGCCTATTCAAACACCTGCACTACTGCTTTTCCTCCCTTAACATGCATTTCCATCTTTAATCCAGCCCTCAGATTTATTAAATTAGACCATCTCTCTACGAACACCGCTACCGTCGTAGAGTTAATTCTTCCTGGTGAATCTCTTTATCTTGTGTCTACATACTTTACATATAGTGATTCTGTAGATCTTCACTTGCATCACCTGAGAAAAATCCTGTCCCATCTGAAAGACAAGTCCGTCATAATTGGTGGGGACTTTAATGCTGAATCACCACTTTGGTGCAACTCAGCAATTGTGGGCTCACGTAAATATGTTAGGGGAATGGCCTGTGAGGACTTCCTCGCAGGTCGTAACCTGGTTATTTTAAATGACCCACATAGTGCTCCAACATTTGTAGGCACCATGGGCACTGGTCATATCGATGTCACAGTTACAACACCTCGGTTCGGATGCAGGGTTGGAGATTGGCGTGTGCACTCTGGCTCGTCATGTAGTGATCACGAATTAATAACTTTCTCCATCTCACCCATCATACCTGCTATTCCTTTCACCTCACCTGTACCCCGTCGATTCCGCACTAGAGGAAGCCGCTGGATGGAATTCGATGCTGACTTTGTGCGATTCCTAGATTTTTTTTTTTATTTTTATTTTTATTTTTATAGATAATTTCAATCATGACTTGTTGAATACACAGAACATGGCAACTAGTCTTACTCAAGGCATCATCAACAGCGCCGAAAGAACGTTTGGTAGAACTGTTCCACTAGCAATAACTCCCAATATTTGGTGGCACCCTTGCCTCAACTCTCTCAAACAATCCTCTTCACGTGCTCGCAGGGCACTACGACAAGGAAAAAGCCGTGGTTACGCATCTAGAGTCATCTCCATCTTACACACCGAATACAGAAAAGCTGACAACTTATACAAATCTGAAATTATCCGCGCTAAAAGATCAAGTTGGCAACGAATGGTGTCCGAGGTGTCAACATCAGATCCATGGGGTACAGTTTTTAAATGCGTTTCCGCCAATAAAGCAAACGCCTCACCAATATCTTGCATCCGTGACCCAGCTACGGGTGAGTTGACAGATAGCCTTGATTCCACTGCATCAGCTTTTCTCGCAGCGCTTATATCTTCAGACGATCCCTCCTTAGACAATTATTTTCATCAGCAAGTTCGTGCTGCCCAGCACACTGTTCCAAACAGTCAAGCTGCAACCCCAACTTCTGCTGAGGAACTTGATATTTTGATCAAAAATCTAAAAAAGAATAAGTCACCGGGTTTCGATCGTATCGACTCAGCCATTGTACAAAGAAGTTGGATCCTAGCCCGCCACGAGCTGACTCAAATATTTAATAAATGTTTAACTGAGGGCATTTTTCCGGATTGTTGGAAGAAGGGTTTGATGACAGTTATACCAAAACGTAGCGATAGACCGAGTACAGTTCCAAAGGCGTACAGGCCTATTACCCTCTTGCCTATACTTGGTAAAATCTTAGAACATCTTATCTGCCGGAGAATAGAATTCCACCTTTCGCACACACGTCCCTTGTCCCTCCGTCAATTCGGGTTTCGTCCAGGACTCTCAACCACTGATGCTATAAATGCAATCACTGATTTTGTAAGTGTCTCCAATGAAAAATATGTAATTGCCATCAGTCTTGATATTACAGGAGCTTTTGATAATGCATGGTGGCCCTTAATTCTCTGGAAGCTTAAAAATCGTCAAATTCCGAATAACATATATTCCATTGTTAAAAGCTACTTTTCAAATCGATGCGTAGTCACTCCTGGTGGACAACAGCTACATGAGCGGTCTGTGAGTATAGGGTGTCCGCAGGGTTCGGTTCTTGGTCCTCTGTTATGGAATATACTCTTTGACGACTTCCTTGACTTACCCCTTCCTGTAAATTGTGAAATCTATGCTTATGCTGACGATGCCACTATCCTTATTCGTGGAAACTCGCGTCGGGCCATTGAGCGCTCGGCAGATCTTGCTCTGTCTTTGGTTTCTGATTGGGGTGAATGTAACAAACTCTCGTTTGCTCCAACAAAGACATTTGGTATTGTGCTAAAAGGTACCTTAAAAAGGCAACCCACTATTCAGTTCTTGGGAACTAATATTATGTTCAAGAGTCACATTACATGTCTTGGAGTTACTCTGGAGAGGGGGCTGTCTTTTAATCAGCATGTCAGCAGTGCTGTTGATAAGGCAAAAACAGCTTTCTACAAAGTTGCCCATATATCTCGGGTCAATTGGGGTCTGAAATTCCCCACAGCACGGGTGTTTTACAATGCAGTCTTTCTTGGAATTGCATGTTATGCTTCGGGTTGTTGGTCACAATCTTGTAGTCTTCAATACATTCGCAGGAAATTGCTCTCTGGCCAAAGGTTCGCACTCTTGGCCCTATCCAAAGCCTATAGAACATGTGCGACGCATTCTCTCCCTATTCTTACGGGACTGGCTCCGTTGGACTTGGAAACTCAGAGGCGTGGCGCTTCTTACCATTTGATGAAACGACAGTCATCTGAAATTGGTGAGATTCGGCTTCATCCCCCCGAAGGTCCTATTTCCCCCAGAAACATTAACAGCATCACCATGGAAGCTCTGCTGGACTCTTGGCAGGCTCGATGGAGCTCGTGCCCCGTGGGACGAACAACATTCTCGTTTTTCCCTGATGTGAGGACTAGACTTCGTCAATCTTGGGCCGTCCCAGATTTCTGGACATCTCAGTTTATTACAGGACACGGCAGCTTTAATAGCTACCTTCATAGATTCCGCCTTGTAAACTCGTCCTCATGTCAGTTATTCTTCTTCTTCTTCGTGTCAGCAGCATTCAAACAGTTATTGACTGTTGCTGCTGCTGTATTGGAAAGATTTGCCAGGATATTTCTGTTACCAGGGGGCACCGCGGGGAGGTTCTTTCCTTGCCCCCCAAAGTTTTTTCATGGTTCTTTCTTTCCATGTCAGTTATGCCATCACCCTGACCAAACTTCAGAGCACATCCTCTGGGAATGCTCTCACCCAAATGTGTCCTACAACAGAACGGAGCTCCTCGCGGCAGTCCGTGGGCCTCTTCAAGGTCCCATTGGGCATGCGGATTTAGTGGTCTCTAAGAAGAACTTTACAGCCTTCAAATTGTTTTGCCATGGCTATAGTGCCCTTCTATCTGCTGAATAAAAAAAAAAAAATTTAATTCCAGAGTGTCCTTGGTCAACTCTCTGATGGCCAGTTTTACAGTCACAGGCTTGAAGTACTCTCGCGACAATCCATGTCTGTGAATATTATGTTCACCGACGTTGATTGTTATTTTTTGCACAATTGTGCCGAGACCACGAGTCTAGAGGAGCTTCTAGAGCTACTCTTCGTGCCATGCATTCTTTGTCATTCTTACTAGCGTTCTGTGAAGGGGCCGTTTCAGTCCCCATATGCGGAACTGGTGGAGGTGGGCGTAGCTATAGTTAATTGATAATTCTTCAATGCTATCTAGGAAAGTGATGTGCATTTTTATAAATTTGAAAATAAATATATCAAATTTTAAATTTTCAGAGGTTGGGGTCACTTTGAAATATTTGACAGTTAAAAAATTGTGAAGCACCATCTTTGAAAATCTTATGGGGTCTAAGCAAGTATTAGATAAGCAAATTTGCAAAATTTCAAAAGAATCGATTGAGTACTTTAGACTACGATCGATAAAATCGAATAAACACGTCTTACATAGCACAAAGTACCCATTGTACACAACACACGCATATACATTGTGATGAAACTTTCAGAATACAATCTCTGCATGATACTTGTTGATAATCTGAAATAAAAAAATGCCATAAAATTGCGAATTCATAATTCCCCACTATATCCCCCCTTGGGTTTGTAAGGAGCGACAAGTACTGAGATAAAAAAGCGTATAAATATTATATTGTTAATACTTTCAAAAGCGATTTTGTGGAACAATTTGAAACAATTTCATTGAATCAAATTCAAATAATTTATATGAACCATGAGGAACATATTTGATAAGATTTTGTCAAAAAATGACCCCTTTATCGATTCACAATTTTATAATATATGATTATCTGTAATATTGCACTAAAACTGTCATATAATGGATCGTATTTCAAGTACTAGTGAAATGTAGAAATTGATAACATATATCGAAAAAGTCAATTTTATTATTCTGCCAATGAAGTCATAAAACAATAGTACAAAAGATTATGGTGAACTTTACTTGACAATATCATAAATATAACGATTTCACTTCACAATTTGGCTTTCACAAAAAATTTGGTAGCTGTAAAAAATATTATCGCAATGATATCATAATACGATCATCTGGAGTGTGTTACGTCAGCTGTTTGTGATGGTGTGCGTTTGACGGGGATGTTCAAGTTGAAATAATATAATGGTCCATACGAAACGAACTATAATTTGTAAATCGATATGCGCATTAAAGATGACGATAATATAATAAAATTATCTTAGATTGACGAAAAATTACAGCAGCGGTAGGTAAATTGATTAGTATCTACAAACGTTTTACATATGAATATAAACGGCTTTTGAAAATGAATATAAACAAATCTGGGGGTTAACATGGAGGGTTTTGATTTCGACGGTCGACCGTAATTTAGATATCTTAGATTTATCCAAAAAATACGTGTGATATAAACATTAATTTTTTTTAAATTTATAGCACAAGATATCTAAAACAAAAACTACGTTAAAACATTGAGTTCTACACATAGTAGATTTTAATATCATTATAAAGTTGTGTAGAATCATAGTTTTGCCATTACGTTTAAATGCAATTGTAATAGGTACCTATATTTTGCAAAATGAACTTGGTTAACTATGAAATTGTTATGAAATATTGAAAGCTATTTTCTGTGGGTATTACAATCACGTATATAAAGTCTTGAATATTCCTCGGTTACTAAGACCGGAGCCATTGAATTCATCTACGTTTATAATATATTATTCTCTCAACACTCCAGCCTGATGCAAATAGGCAGGTCCTGGAAGATGACTCATTTCCGCAAATGAGAACTAGTTCACGGCTCTGAATTAATATGGTATGAAATATATCACTCAGTTTACCTTCTACCTGAAGCGACAACAACTACCCTAATTTGAAATTCAAATTGGCCTACAGAAATAAAATACTTAACAAATGAGATACTGAAGTATTAGAGAAACAAAAATTTTGGAGATGAAATGAAAGGATAACAACATTCTTGTTCACGTGATCATTTTACGTGGTACCTGAATAGTTAACGTGATCACATTTAACGCTAGAGTAATGTTCATTTTCGATAAGTTTGAATGACTCCGTTCACAGAACATAAATTTATGATTTTTTATAGTAATACATACAATAAAATCAAACATACTTATAATCAACGTGTTTAAATTAAGACACTGAAAGCTTTTTACTCTCCACATTATGGAATAGTGGAGAGTCATGATTTCACAATATTTAAGCGTATTTTTTTACATCAATTTCTCAACGGATATCATGTAGAGAGTGCACACTGTGAGTTTTGTCGTGATGTGTTTATATGTATGGCATATGGCGTACGGCGTACGACGTACGTAGAACGGCGTACGGTGGCGTACAGAATTATCCTTTTTATGTCTTCTCTACATCCCATACTATAAGTCCGATCGACTTCATATTAACATCAAATATGTAAAGTGTATAGACCTAGAGCTGATTAGTTTTCAATAGACAACTTTTAATTTCTTATCTATGATTTCATCATTTACGTTGTTTTTTTGTGTCCTCTCTAGAGCCCAAACGATAAGTCCGATTGACTTCATATTGATATCATATATGTAAAGTCTATAAACTTAGAGCTGATTAGTTTTCCCATAGATATCCGTTAATTTCTTCTCTATGATTTCATCTGTCTAAATTTTCAAAATGATCTCTTGGTCTCGAAAATCGAGGTATTTTTATACTGTTTAAAATGTTAATACAATAAAAATACACACATCAAAAATGCATTAAAGGATTGTCAAAAATTTAAAGGTAAAATAAATTTCATATTTGTATGAAAAATGTATATATGTAACAAAAATAAAATAGCTTCTGTACGGGAAAATTTAGTATCATATTGATATTGTATGTGTCTCTACATATAGACAAGTGCATTTTTTACTCTCCACTTCTATCTTCCTCAAGGGGTAGGCAGTGAGAACCTAACACCGCATTCTTCTTTCTTGACACATATACATCGCCTCATCAACATTGATACTACACTGTCTCATACGTGCTCATCTTGCTAGTAATGCAATTTTACTTAAAATTTCTTAACAGATATCATGTAGAAAGTGCATACTATGAGTTTTGTGACAGTGTTTTTATGTGTTTGGTGTTTTGTGAAAACTTTTTTCCTCTGGAAATCTTATATTTGTTTAAGAATCTAATATAAATGTTCTTCATAAAAATGCATTTAGAAGTTATCAACATTTCAAGAAAAAAATGAACGCTTACTTTGGTGTGGAGAGTTTAGTGTCAGCCACATCTCACTCGTTTTTAATTTTAGATATGAAAAATGATCTGTTTTTAACATGTGATAGAACAACACATTTAACTTGTTTTGTCGACGGATAATTCGTGGTTAAACTCCATTATACTATGTATAAATGAAAACACTAACTTGTTTAAGTTTCACTATTTAATTTAAAACTGGCTTTAAGTTTTAAAACAAATTAGTGTTTTCATTTATACCTAGTACAACATATTTATATACAATAATTTACCTACATACAATACCCATTTGTTTTATTTCTTCAATAGGAGAGTACATTTTTAACGGTTGATTACCTCATATTAAATGATTTGCAGAATATAATGAAATATACCTAATTAATGAATTATCATTTGAAAAAAGGATACATTGTAAATTTCTTTGTTTCTGTAGAATTGTGATTAAAAAATACATATTTATTTAAATATATAGTATAATTAAACTTCACAATTATTGGTGTAGTGAGAAATGAAGTATGAATTTAGCAAAAGACGTTTCAATTTGGGGAGGTGATTAGAATGTGCGGCGCCTCTTCCCCTCGGGTAGCCGGGATAGTGTACATACAAAAAAATCAATAATTAATATATGCATAAATTCATTGTGACAGAAGAATTATGACCGATTTAACGTCATTGTGACAAGTTAATTCGGAAATTTTGGGTAATTTTTCTACGTCAATTTAATTTAGATCGCACTCCATTATAGCACAGTACGGACTTACTAAGGGTCATTTCTGTTGAGCAAATTACAGATTAGCTATGACAGACTGATGAGGGTTTGTCGAAGGGGAATTTGAATTATCATTAAATCAATATTATTATAATGACTGTGATTCATTTACCTTACCGCAGTTATTATGGATTTGGTTTGTTTCACAATTGGGAAATTAATTCATTCATTCTTACCATCACGGCTTATCCTACAATGTGGGGTAACCAGTGACAGGTGTGCATAAAATGAAGCAAAAATACTAGTCTCATCTCAGCTTACAAGGCATTTCATTCAGAATGGGTGATCAACCTCATTGCTGAACTATATGAGATGTTATTATGCCTGTTGTATTATTTATTACCTGGCTCTTAAGGGACATCCGAAAACAATCATAATAGAAGAACTTTTCTAAGCCGGCGATAATAGGAAATTCATTGCGAGAGTTGTTAATAAAAAAACATTCCTGCATAGTTTCCTAGTGAGTATGTAGGTAGGTATATTGAATTTAGAGCATTTTTGAAAATCTTTGTTACATTGACATATACATCTACCATATATTTCCACGATTAATCATACATGCTTGTGCTATGGGTGAACGAAATCGGATCAGGCTAGATTTGAACACGCGTTAAAAAGCACGCTAGGCGTTGTACCACTAACTCCTCTATTTGATTCAATATAACATAAAAAATGCAGCGTACATCTGTAATCAGCCGCCCTCATCCTGAAGAAAAAACAGTTGAATGTTTTGAAACTGGTCAAATAAAATAACTCATTCGTAGTACAAACATGGTTGATGTAATATACCACAAACCTAGTGCTAAAAATATTTTTTAATAATTAATCAAATGATTTGTTTAAAAATCGTGTCTTACTGTCGTGGTGTTGCAAACAATGATAGACAGATGAGCGATAGTAAGAAAATAATTTTACAATTCTGAAATAGAGTGAGAAAATATTAGAAACGTAAATATTATTCACACCAGAGCATTTCAGATGGGTCGATGGCAGAGCGGTTAGCGCGCTGGGCTAGCAATCCAGTGGTCGCGAGTTCGAATCCTGCCTCGACCGATTTCGTTCACCTATAGCACAAGCATTTATTTGCTTATTTTAGGGAACGTAGGAAGATGTATATGTACTTGTTTAACAAGGACATATTCATTTTTTATATAAAAAAAAAAAAAAATAACAGAAGTTCTATTTCTGAACTAAAATCAAGATATGGTTGTCAATATCCCTCGAGGAAGGAGACATGAAAAACATTTTTTTTTTGAATTGGGAAGAGGATGGAAATACATATAAAAAAATATACGAATCTATTTATATGTACATAATTTTGTACATTACATACAGCCAAATTATCCAACTGTCGATTCGTTCATGAGAATTCAATTCTCTGAATGAATCGACATTATCCAACACTGTCGATTCGTTCATGAGAATTCAATTCTCTGAATGAATCGACATTGTGTACGAAGCGTGTACGAAGGAACATTTTGTATGGCGTAGTGGACTTTTTGCATGCTAATAACACCAACTAGAGGCCTCGCAGCATATATGTTCCCATACATGGATTTACTCGGATTCGGAGTAGAACATTTTATTATGTGAGTTTTGTGTGTGTGTGTCTGTGTTTGTGTGTGTGTGTGTGTGCGCGTGTGTCTGTGTGTGTGTGTGTGTGTGTGTGTGTGTGTGTGTGTGTGTGTGTGTCCATCTCCCAGAGTTGTGAATTTTTGTTTCAGTCAGAGGTTATCGACTTTTAAAATTTTGGTTTATTTTTCCATATATCTCAGAAACCATAGAAGCTAGAACGCTGAAAATTGGTATAAACATAGACAAATATAAAATCTCAAATAAGTTTTTTTTTAAATTCCAGGGTTTCTCAAACATGTATTATTAAGAAAAATACTTTTTTTATGATAAATTTATCAGTTTAACTGCCTATATCTCCATTTTTTTTAAAAAATATCAAAAAAAGCCGAAACACCCCAAGTAGATAATTTCATTTTATATAAAAAATATTAACATTGTATTAGCACATCTCAATTTTTTATAACAATTTTTATAAAAATTGAATTTAGTGACGACATTGCTTCATACAATTTGTATAGCAGTAGCCTACACACAATATCTAAGAAGACTTAATAGTTTGATACTAATCTCCAAACATACATACATACCATCATGCTGTTTTCATATTCTGGGTAGGATCAAAGGACTGACCTCCATACTATCCTATCTTGACATACATACCTAGGTACATGTGTTGTATAGAAAACCAAATATCTTAAAATATTAAATAATTTGTATTTATGGGTTTATAGTTTGGTACTTATTCTTCAACTATACGTACTATCGCTATCGACAGTTGGATCTCATGTGTTACATGTAACTAGTATTATTGAATTTGACATTCATGTTCATTTACTTTACTTAATATTGTTAGTAAAATTGAATATAATATTATTTTTTAATTGCATACACGCTAAGATTGGATTTTTTCCCTGTCGGGAGTCAAATGATATTTTTATTGACAATAACATCTCAATAGAGACGAAGTTGGGATATTATAGAACAAGACATACAATTCTCTTCCTACCTAAATTATACAAAACTAATGCCGCGAAAAACTCAACTATAAACAGAATTATAAACACATACCTACATAAAAGAAAAGTCCCTTGACATAGACCTATTCAGTGACACAAAACTTAAACTCGCTCAAAAATTAAAAACAGGAATTTCATAAGATTATCATTTACGCACAGCACGCATGCACATCTACATATACACTTACATACACACCCTCACCCTCACACATACACACCCTCACACACACGTATGATTTTGTATCTTGAATATATGACTGTATTTTCTAATATAATATGATAGTATTGTAAGCTAATGATTGATGTATGGAGACGATAATTGTTATATTTAATATTTTTATCCATATATATTCTATTCTTTGCACATTGTTAGCTTCAATTTGAAAAAAATTAAATAAAATTAAAATAACCAGGAACTCAGGCACCTACAGGGCTTAAGACCGGTCACCAGCCGATGACAGTTCGTAAGCCCCATAGGTGCCTGAGTTCCTGGTTATTCTATAATATCCCAACTTCGTCTCTATTGAGATGTTAATGTCAATAAAAATGTTAGTAAAATTAGTTGCGTATCGCAAAAAAATCGATTTTAGTCACAGACTGGGTAAAAACAGTTGAAGGAAAAATTTAAATTTTCAAGTTCAACGGTTTACCCCAACATCGGGGAATTGGGGAGCTAAATAAAAATTGTTTGTTTTATTTTATGTAATTTTATTAGACGTTTAAAGTCCAAGGAGACAGGTTCAGTTTCGTTTATATGGCTCGCATTTAAAATATTGAAATAGGAAAACCCGGCACCTCCCTGAGGAGTGGTAAATAAAGTAATGGACGAGTTAGTTCCAGTTATCTTGTCAAAAGAGACCATCTGAAGAGCTGGAAATACACATTTACTAAACAATAAGATGAACAAAAAATACTATGGGCCATAACGGTTTTTAAAACTATTAAAAATCTTATAATTTGTATTTATTAAAATAAAAACAAGAATAATAAAAAATAACATAATAACGGACAAAAATAATAACCAGGCAAGTATCTAAATTGCTTGGTTATTACTTTGCTGAGGATCAAAGTTTGGTAGGGCCACGGAGATGCATATTTTAATGATCGTATCCTCAAAAAGGTTCTTAATACCAATCCAGAGGGCAGAAGAAGTAGAGGCAGGCCAAGCTAAGATGGCTGGATGACACAGAAGACGACATAAGGGCTATCGGAATAGCAAACTGGAGGAGAGCGGTGGAGGACAGGGACGGCTGGAGAAGGATTCTAGAGGAGGCCAGGGCCCACATAAGGCTGTAGCGCCAATGATGAAGATGATCTTAATTGCTTTTACTAAATTGAACAATTAATGTGAACAAATTTGTTTGATAAATCAAAAGAAATCCACATTTTCTACAATGTTTCAAACTCATGAGAAATAATTAAATATTGTTAATTTGGAAAAAAACACACATCACAAAATATGATACAAATGGCTTGATTATGAACTTATTTTTTTATGTTTCTATTTTTCTTTAAATATATTTTTTTCCTCCAGCAATTGCTTAATATTTTACTAATTGTACCTACTAAAAAGAGCCTTAAAAAGGTTTATATCATAATTTGTAATTTAATATACCTTTTAATATTATTATAAACTGTTGGTTCTATAAATGAATAAAACAACATTAATAAAATAGACAGAACGGACAGTCAAAAAATGTGCAGAATAATGGTTAAGTTATCATACAAAACAGAAATTGAGTTAAATTTAATGTTTATAAAAGGAAAATAAAAAATCTAACTTGAAAATAAAAAAAAAAGTAAAAAACAAAAAAAATAAAATATTCAGGACATCAAAAAGAGGATTGTGTCATAGTTTTATCCGCCTAGTATTTACTAAACGAAAAATCCGTCTCTTATTATTCAGACAATATCTTCACAAAAAAATTCGTAAGAATATAATTCCAACACCCAAGAACCATTTCTATACCTCATTGAAAAACGTTATGCCATGAAAAAAGTCTATATAATTCGTCCCAAATATCTCCCACGTATCGGCATTTGACATCACCTCACCCTGCCTCTTCTATATAAACTTCATGAATTGTGTTATTAATTTCCGGCCCGAAGTAGGCTACACCAGCAACCATCTCTGAGAGTTTTTCATAACATGCCCCTTCCGTCTCCCGCTCTTCTGATCCTTGTCGAAACTTCGTCCCTACTCCCATAGTCATTTGCTTTAATTAAAAACCAAGACGTGCCACTTGTACCCAGTGCCGGATCTGGCCAGGCGCTGATATTGTGGGCCAGATGGCTCGGCGCTAGAGATAAGGTACAAAAAGTTAATATGCCGAAAGATAACATAATTATTAAGAAACAAGTTTTTCGCTGGAAATTTATCAGGACTCTTCAAATTTTACAGGGGAAACGGCTCCAAGTAGTTTCGCCAGTTTGCGCGGCTCAATACTAACCTACGTATCGACTACCTGCGGTCAAAATTTGTAAATATGAAATATATTACTTATATTAAAAAAAACGTCCATCTTCTGGTAACAGATATTTTATTTATCAAATAGGTTAACTACAATCTTCTCATAGTGTACAATGTAAATTTATTTTAAGTTTTATTATTTGTGTTTCGTTTAATTTGAAATAGCAATTTCATGTTATATCTATTTATATTATTTTATATTAATTCCATTTATTGTTTTTTTTTGTTTATTTGTACTGAATACGTGTAATTTTACAGGGACATGGCATGATGGCATTTTATTTATTTGTTTATTTTATTTTACAAAGGACAGCACACAGTACATACATACAATTATTAAAAGGAAATAAGACATGAACCTCTTACGTACTATAGGTACCTTATATCAAAAGAAGACAATAAAATGTGAATTAGTGTGGGTGCGCGCATGAGAGAAGAGTTACAATATGTGTGTGTGTGTGTGTGTGTGTGTGTGTGTGTGTGTGTGTGTGTGTGTGTGTGTGTGTGTGTGTGTGTGTGTGTGCGTGTGTGTGTGAGGGTGGGTGTGCATGTGTGTATATACATGATAGACAAACATATATTGACAGATTCATAAGCTGAAAAGAAAAAGAACATATATTGCTGATGATGGTTGGGAAAAATAAAATTATTAAGTACTTTGTTGCTTATCGTTATAATGTCACGATGTTAGATATATGTAAATTTGTTTTTAATGCAATATGTGAATCAAAAAATATGTCTTATTCGGCATTTTTTTTTCAAATGAGTTGAATATGTTTATCATTCTGTTAATCGGAGCGTTTTTGGAAGCATTTGTTTTACAATTTTCGGTGAAGAAACGTGACTTGTCCGGTATGTGTGTATGTATGAATACGTGTATTTTTGATATATTTACTCTTGCAAAAGTTAATTTAAGCAGCAGATAAATAAATATTTAATTTTTGTCTAATAAATATAAATTACTTTGGATGATATAGTACATATGTTATATCCAAACATTCGTTTAAAACAAAATTTTCCTAAAAATATGATGAATAACTAAATAAAGTCAATAATGTATTTTGAATAATTTGAATGAATGTGTATTTTTTCAGTCGGGGTTTTCGGCATAAAAATTCAAAGTACTAAAAATGTTTCGAGTTAATTAAATTTTCATTGATCTAACTTCCCTTTATTTATATACATATTTGATTAAAGTCATATTTACCGACCTCTCCTGCAAAAGGGTTTTCCCTGTAGATGTCAAAGTTTTAAAACTTTTTAGATGCTAAATAATAATGATGAAATATGCCTGAATATCCTCCCTTAGCACCCCCTTTGAGCCGAAAAATATATTATTGAGAGAGTGAGTATAATGTCAACTAAATTCAGCATATTTTTTTAATACTTTATTTTCGTTGTTTTCTTTACACGGAAAATAAATTAAAAAACCTTTAAAAAAATGACGATTTTTCAATGATCTGCTTTTACTCCAAACCAAAAAAGTAATGTTTTTAAGGTTGCAGGGACCAAGAAAGTAATGTTTTTAAGGTTGCAGGGACCAAAAAAGTAATGTTTTTAAGGTTGCAGGGTTCAAAACGTATTGTTCCGCTAATTTGCAGTAAATTGTTCGATTCCCATTGGAGACAATGGGTTTTCAGTCTAAATCTGTGAGACGATAAATTTGTGGCAACCTGTTATTGGGTGTGCATTGAATTAATATTTGACATAGCACCTGTTGGTTTCCCGAGAACTGTCTTGTCCTGGTGTGGGTTTTATATGTTAAACACATATGTTACTTTACACTTGGTTTATTCGTTGCAGAGCTCTTGGCCGAACAAGTACCTACACTGTTAAATACCTAACTATCTGTATAGCGCGCGGAAGCGATAAGACGCCGCGAATCGCGTCTCAACCGTATTTACCTATATCCTTTATCGAGGAAGGGGCAATACCACGTATTCTAATACACCACAAGAACCAATACAAATATAAGATGAGTCAATGAAAGGTTTTTATTCTACGTGTTACTCTACAGCATATTTTTTTTATTCGTTGGATCACTATGCATTTGATTTATTTAATCATATTATTTCATGTAGCTTGAAAATTTATATATTCATACTAGCTGACCCGGCGAACTTCGTACTGCCTAACAGTCAATTTATTTTATTTATTTTTATTTATTTCTATCCAAAAACATTCAGTATATATGAGATACAAAATATCTTAAGATAATATAAGCTTATTCATACATAGTTAACATACAAAGTAAATATAAGTTATTTCATTTCAATAAATATCAATTCCCCCCTCACTAGGCATAGCCTGTGCTTAGGTGAGCTAGTTTTATGTTATTGTCTATTACGTTGTTTATTTATAGATACATTTACATATAATATAAGTACATGTACATACATACGCTACGCATTCAAACGTATGCATCTTTTCTTCTATATACAATATTTCATTTTGAGTCATGCACACACAACCAAAATTTGTGAAAAAAATGATTATTTTCACTTTTTTTTCAATTGTCTATTCTGCTGTTTGAAATAGTGCATTTACATTTTATTTGGAAGAATTATTTCCTTCAGGATTTTTTCATCTATTTCATAAACCCGTCTTAGTGATAGTTTTTTAAATTCTTTTGCATTACTGATGTTTTTAATATTTGTTGGTAAACTATTGAAAAGTTTTGTTGAAAAATATCGTACACTACGTTGTCCAAAAGTTGTTTTAATATATGGTATATTTAAGGTATTTGTTGTACTTAATCTAGTGTGTTTATATTGTTGTGAGCTAGTATATTGGTCTTCTCTTTTTAGCTTGTATATTAGCAGATTTTTTGCATATATTTTTGTAATTGTTGGATGTAAACTATTAGCTAAATCTTATTTAGGATTTAACTTACTTAATAAAATGAATACAAAAAAAATATGGAGTTCAATAGTTTATTAGGATAGTAATAATAATAGATAATATAAATTCAATAACACTTTCACGCTCGCATTGCGGTGTGTTTTAATATATTTAAAAATAAAATTTATGTATTTTTGTCCGTTGAGTTCTCCGATATTTTAATAGTAATTCCGATATTCGGGGCGGAGACGAATCCAACAAATAAGAGATCATTACAATTGGTCCAGCCATTATTGAGTTATAAATGTCGTTGCTAACCCGACTGCTTTATTTTTTAAATTTATTTTATTTTACATAATACCGGAAACAAATAGTTATAAAAAATTTTAGAAAGAAGATATAACATAATTTATTAACAGAACCAGAAACCTATATGTATTTATACAATCGAATAAATGTTTTATCAAATAACATGAAGCCGTTTGGGTGAGGTTACGATGAATAAAAAAGAGAGAGGAGGAAGTAAACTTTCATTCTCATTGCTTTTCTTGTATAATGTTTTGTTAACTTTTTGTTTCTTTTTCTATTTTAACTTATATTATTACTGTTTTTTTGAATAAATAAATAAAATAAAATAAATATATACACAAAAAATCCATTAGGTACTCTTACATTTCAAAATGTAAATTATAATAAACGTATTTTTGTTCAACTTGCTGAAAATACTACACCCTATACAGTAGCTCATATAAATTTTACAGAGAGATAACCTTATTTATTATGTAGCAGTGTTAAAAGTTACACTTTGCAATTACGTAATTTTAAAGTTAACTTATAAATGGAATCAATGAATCTAAACGTGGTTGACATTTTGTTGCGTGTCACAGATGAAGCGAAAACATTTAAGCTAACTGTTACAGGCGTACAAGTTAACAACCGCAACTTTCTTAAGTGAAATTTGACGTTTGACAAAATAATCCATCATGTAGGCTAAACATTTAAGTACCAGGAGACGTACGACAGTCTACGTGTACCGTATTGAAACTTTGGATATATTAATTAGCTTTAAACATACCTACATACAATGTTTCTTGCGCGTTAAACAGAAACAGTTACGAGAAGTATCAATAAGTTTAATAACTAGGTATAAATACATGCCAGCAATCGAAATGGTGAAATATTCAGTAAATTGACCAAAAGAGGATTTTCAATTGACGAATATTTTTTTATATTATGCGAGAGTATATTGGCTGGTTCAATGAGTTAATTTGACAGAATATAGGTATTTAAAAAATATGTAAGAATTTTTGGACTGCAGATTAAGATGAAGGCATCTCCAGTATGTATACACCAAAGAGACACAATGCACTTACCTTTAGGCTGGCATCTCCTTAGGATCTCCTTATCCTGCAGATTGGTTGTGTGGTTGAAGCGGTAATTTCTTGATGTACAAATTATAATAACAACGAAAATAATAGTGGAAGGATTTAGCGGCGACGTCACAATAACAGTCAGAAAATATGTATAAAAAGCGGCGACGTATTGTTGTCAGCGGTGTATATTTTCAACTGACGAGTCACAAAGCTCACGGAAGTGCCTCGAACTGCAGTAGAAACCTCACTCGCCATCATTGACCACTGGATCAGCGCATTGCTTATCTCGGCGAAAAATGGAGGCTCCATAGTTAATCAAGATGCAAGGCAATAAAATTTATTTTGAATGAATTGGCGCGAACACTAACAATACAACAAAATCATAAAGTTGAACAAGATGGCAATCGAATCTATTAAAACTTAATGTTCTTTATGAGTAAAAACAATATTTGTTAATGATGCTACAATGACATTCTGCTTCATTTATTTGAATAGTAATTGTTTAATGGAGTAAATTTTATAAAATTCTTTCATTATTTCCTTAAATTTAGACCTAAAATAACACGACTCAGTGCATTGTATACAGAATATTGAATTATATACATACCTGAATTCCTATTGAATAATCCTTACTTTCGATTTTGTTAACAGAATTTCGGTTTTTAAATCACGTTTTACCACACTTTTAAAAACTAAAATATTCCATGTAAAAAAAATTAAAATACCCTTACATATCATTCATATTATATAAGTTTTTATCAATTTTAAAAAGTACAAAACTCAAATATTGTTATATCTTCCCAAGCACAAGTTTTTAACTTTATTGGGACAGTGCCTATTGAAAAAAAAAACTGTATTTATTTAAATCTTTGTATTATGTGTCTGTTCATATTATGTTACTCAATAAAAAAAAGTCTTTGGGCTAAAGGTTAAAACAACAGTTTTTTTCATAAAATATTAGTTGAGGGTCCATATGGGAGATAAAATACTCAGCAAAATCAACAAGCATAAAAATATTGACGGAAAACTTTCCCCATTTGAATGTCCTATTTTTCATGAAAAAAACACACCATGTCAAGGAAAATATAATAGTTTCGCGGTACCTGTTCATTGTGTAGGTACCTACTACCAGGAAACCCCTTAAGCATGTTGTACACTATAGATTATTCGTTTTTGCGTTGAACAAGTAAAAACCCAGAAACGTTAACGACAAAACTATTTCATTTTTAATTTATTTCCGTTCTCTTAATTATATTTTATGAAACAGGTACTAATCAAAATTTTTAATTTATTAAGTTTCTTTTGAATTATGTAACATTTGATTAGGTCGGCCTCTAAAGCTCAATATAATGTATATATCGGATTTCTGAGCCAAAAGTCAAGTGTTCGATTCCCGAAGGAGACACACTACAGTTTTTACCGTGTTTTCAGTTTGGATTTGTGAAACGATTATATGTACATATATAATAGTACGTCTCCCGAATATGGCAGTTTGTCATTGGTTAAATAAATATTTGTTTTAGTACCTATTGGTTGGCTGAAAAGTTTTTTACAATACAAATAACAAAGAACCTTATCATTAATAGACGCATTTAAAATATGAATAATGATTATTATTATCATTATTTTCAAATTAATCGTTTCACATTATTCAAATATATAAAACTTTCAAAACTAACATTGATAAGGGAACTCAATAAGAAGGCATAATTAGTGAAAGTTGCGCAAGCGCATAAAGTGATCACGTAAACCAGCCGATTACAGGTCGCAAGCCCTGTAGGAGCCTTGAGTTTCTGGTTCTTCTATAATATCCCAACTCGTCTCTATTGAGATGTCTGTCATTTCAAAATTTATATTATTAAATAATTTAAACATATGATCAAAAATAACTTTCCACAGTAAAAATTAAATTGGCACAAAACACTCTTTTCAGGGTGAATTTTCTAATACAAAAAAAAATATCAGTAAAAATGTTAATTATGATAGTCATTTTTTTTTCTCTAAGGCTTTTCAATCAAAAAGGATGTTGCAGCCGTTACTAATCAGAAACATGAGATTACACATATTTAGTCACAAAAAACAAATACAAGAAATAGTCATATTATTTATAATAAATTTAAATATTTAACTATGAACCCAAGAAGGTAAACTGTGGAAATGGGGTATTGGACATTCTCAAACCTAAAATAAATGTCTATCGCGTCCCTGATTGGACAAACAAACAGAACGTGATCCGGCGTTTCCTCATCCCATCCACATTCGCAGAACGGGGACTCAACCATACCGAGACGGAACAGATGGCCATCCATTCGCACATGACCAAAGCGTAATCTAGAAATATAGACAAAGTGATGCCTAGATAACCTCTTTCTGTGGAACCAAGGCCGCGAAGGGATGGAACTTTGCACTTTTTTATAGTGGTAACCCTCGAGGCTGATAAATTTTTAGCTAGGTATATTCAAATCAAGCTTATTCGAAAGGTAATTAATTTCAAAAACCGAATTCCTATTCTCATTAAATACGATTGGTCATAAACGAGGCATGTGATGGGCGATGAACAATTATATTGAAATGTTCCAAATGAAATAGCATTTGGCAACTACCCAAATGCAATCACTTGATAGAAAAATTATGAACGCCATTCTCGCGCTATATGCAGTTATTAGGTAAGGTTTTGTTTCTTAATGCGGTAATAAGATAAGGTTTTCTTTCTTAATGCGGTAATAAGATTGGGTTTTCTTTCTAAATACGGTAATAAAATTAGGTTTTCTTTGTTAATGCTGGTAATAAGTTTAGGATATCTTATTAAATGCGGTGTTGAGATCAGGTTCTCTTTCTATTACAACCATGCAAAATATTAAAAAGGCGAAAAACAATTATTGTTTTATTTAAATGCACAAAAAAGTAGGTTGACTTAAAATAATGCTCAGGTGGAGTGTTAAGGTGAGAGAGGATGTCTCCTACAATTACGGTGAGATACAGACTGACGAACACCTCCTCATCTGTAGAGATATGATTTATTTTCTAGACTTCGATTGAAAACATTCTGTTTACTTTCACATTCTGGATATTTGAAACATTTTTAATTAAAGAATATATACAATACAATTATAGGTACATCACAAAAACATTCAAGGAATATCAAAGAAAAAAAGTTTAAACTATATAGTGGAGAGTTCAGTGTTGCCAAAACAACCTAAATATTTGTTCTTTATGTTTTAATCATCTAGTATTAATGAATAGTCGAATCGAAAAACTATGCTTGTTCTTAATGATAGTTACGTGTAGAATAAGCACAGTAAAATTTTCGTTTGGTTACCGATTTCGCCCCATAAAATGACTATCACACGTGAAGGAAAATATCCGTCCTCAGTGGGGGTGTACGTCATACCGTCGTATCGGGCGTCAGTAACTCGGAAACAAATGGACCCCTTATATGGCCAACCGTGTCATTTGTTATCAAGTGTTTTGTGTCGAGCAACTATATATGTATATATATATATATATTGAAAATTTACCTTCGTCTCGGTAGACAACCAAAAATTGAAAGCGATGTGGGAGGGATAAATGTCATGGGGGGGACGTGTGCGCCCACTAACAAGAGACGCGTAGAACTATCGACAATCGAGAAAAAAAAATAGACTATACGAATATTTTATTTTGGCTATATAACTCTTTATCGGGAGGAACGCCAAAAAAATAATTAAAAAAGTATATTATGTTCTACTTTTCAACGACTTAGGAGGATTTGCGCAGTCTTCCACTCCAATCCATTTGGGAGAGGCTGCTCTTCGTACAACAAAAGGACAGACTACCAAACATATTTCATGCTACTGTTACTTATTTATTTATTTATTAATTTATTTACTAATTACCAATGACATTTATGTATAGACACGTTATGCAAGAGCAAAACGTTCTTCTAACAAAATGCTTACAATATTACTTTTATAATTATTAGGAAACTTAATTTGTGTGCCATATTCAAAATAATAAGAAATAATTAGATTTGTGTTGCACACTTAACTCCGTCGATAACTCGACCGGTTTCGGAAAGTACCTCTCCTTCCAGAACTCCAGACGAAGGAGAGGTACTTTCCGAAACCGGTCGAGTTATCGACGGAGTTAAGTGTGCAACACAAATCTAATTATTTCTTATTATTTTGCTTACAATATCACCAAGAAAGAGCACATACGACAGAAAAAATTAGGTGAGAAAGAGATCATACAGTAATAGACACACTGTAGATCTATTTTCTCTTTTTCTCCAGTACAATCACATTATAATTATCTCTCACACCAAATATATTAAGTAATACCTGTGTTAAAAGGCTAATACAACAACAGAATCACTCTGCAAAGCTACAAGCGAATATGACTTGACTACTCTCTCGTTTTCTCAAAATAAAATTAAATATCGAAGAATCCATGTAAATATATATTAGTTATTAAATAAATATTCACCATGAAATGATGTATAATATCTGGTCGTTCCTTCGCAGTTCTAGTGTAACTTTTATATGTTTTCATCACCCAAGATGGTATTTTGAATATGACAAAATATGTACGTCCGAACACTACAACATCTTTCGTGTAACTAAAGTGCTATAATAATTAAGTGAGGTATACGGGTTACTTTTTGTTTACCGAATTTGAACACTAGTAACGTATATTATATTATTTTTATGTATAATTTTAGAGAAGAAAACATTGGTCTCAAAAGACTCTTTTCATATTTGTAAAAAAAAACAGTTGGCAACCCGTTTGCCTTCTGTGCGGGCGTCCTAGGTTTGAACCTCGGCAGAAGAGAAATTCATTTTAATTTCTCATTTAAATATTGATCTCTGGAAACACTGTATGAGTGTATAGTTGTTAGAAATTGTTTTTAACTCCATCTTTCAAATTTCCATTTATGTGATTGTGCCAACTTTTCCTTGATCCACTTCAACTTTTATGTCCTCTTTTGTCAGCCTTATATACTTGTTATGTCAAACGGTCATCACTCATTCTTTCCAAACCACACGAAGGCATTTTACTTTCATCTTGTGTTATCTGAGTCGTATAAATGCAATCTGCGTTATCTCCTTACGAGAAGATTTTGCGAAATACGTAATTTGACATTTTTACCTAAATATTTTTGTACAATACTGCTAATAACTAAAAAATATATTGATAATTCACAAAATCTTTTTTTTTATACCTATGTTATGCTGGTTATCAGATTTTCTAAGAAATATCGGGGAGAAAACGCATTTTGCATCTCAATGTACAGATATGTGAGGATTTAGCGCAGATTGCAGCTCATGTTATGAATCGCCGCCATTTTGATTTACCTCATGTAATGGGTGATTAAAAAGTATAGACGTGATTTATTTTAATAAAATATTTATTTGTTATCAAATTTAGCAAACAATGTGGTTAATACACCCCCTAACGTCATTCAAATAATAATATTATATAGTTTATTTTAATTATTATTTAAGAAAAAAATATCTAAGAGTGAAAAGAATGATAATAGTAGGAGGGTATTAAGTTGTTTTACACAATACAGTTTGTAATTGTTGGTGAGAGTTGTTTAGGAATAAAACACATAATGGGTATTTTAAATATGACCAGTGGTCATGTATATTGTAAAAAAATAATGAAACTGGGTTAGTAAACTTAAAACTAAGTACAAAAAAAAATCGATCATTGGTCACTATAAGGCTGTACTAAGGACACCATTGTTTGTCTTTTATTGTCCTCGAGATAACAACCAATTACGATCTTGTTTGGGGCGTGTTAAGTATGAAATACCCTGGCGTAGACCAACCCAACATGTGTTTAAAAAGTCATTGCGCATTTCAAAGAGTTGGTTTTGTGTCCACAGGTTGGATACTCGGGTAAAGATTTAGGCGCATATCTGAAATTAAAAAAAATAATAACTTAAAAAACAATAACTTTACTCAGAACAGACTATGTCTCTAGCAAGGCATTAAAATTTCAAAAGAAAAATTGTATAACATTGTAATTTTATGTATAAAAAAAATTAACTCAGAACATAATCCTTTTATTATTTGTAACTAATAATTTTGCTAAGTTTAGTTACATAGTCGATCGACAATATTCTTGATATTATAGAATTCAATATTTTATTTTATGTTTAAATAATAATTTGGTGTAATAACTTTTTGGTCCATCTTGTAGAAAAGAATCCTTCATACTAAAGTACTAAAAATTTCTTACCATTTTAAGTGTTCCACGCGACGTTTCCACTTTTCTGGATTTCTACTTCTTTTCCTGGACTTGTTGTCTATGACTTCCAACACTTTCCTTTCCATTTTCTTTAAAAAAACAACGTAAATTTTCAATAAAACTGCACTCACTCATGTCAATTGCCGCGGTTAAAAATGTACTGACGGCAATTGACGCTGACACTGTATAAAAGATGAATCCTGGCCTCTGATTGGTTGATGGGATTTATCGTAGTTTGCTTCTAACTTGAAGCAGGAGATAGCGTAGTTTGCAGTTCAACACAGTTTTTGAAAAGAAATATTGTGGGATTTACCGGTACTAGCAACTCAATATGGTACTAGAGGTAATTCTTTTACGATCCTAAGTAGTTTTTAAAACTTAGTATGAAATGGACCATTTTTGGAGATAACGCAGATTGCATTTATACGACTCATCTCTTTCAATCCTACATTCTCGTCAAATATCTTCATTTCTAATTCTAAAATACATCGTCTTACCACACATTCGTCTTAGGATTAATATTTGTGTAGTTTACTACAAAGTAAACTCCACAACTATTAATAAGAAAATGATTAAAAACCTTCACGATAAAATAATGAAGATAATAACTAACAGCAAAAAATTATCAATGTAGAAAACTGATGTCTACAAAAGCTCGTTTGCTTTTTTTAATTAAAATACTTTTAAAATTTTTTTTGATGTGTTACATAAAATTTGATCCAACTTTTATTATTATAAAAGACAACTTTTTTGATCCCATCAAGTAACAAACTGTCCAAAACAAGTAAAGATGAAAAACTAACAAATTAAATTTGACCACAGAAATACACAGAAGTATGAATACATATATTATTTTTTTATTCCTTTCCATGATGCCGTCAAGATGTTTTCTCCCGACTTGTTTTTACATTGTATCCGCAACATTTTTTTTTTGTTTATAATGAAAATGGTTTTCACGCCGTATCATAAATCGCCCTTTTTTCATCTAGGAAAATACATGGCCGACAATTCTTCGCCTATTATTAATTGCCCACTATTAACTACCGTCCAGCTAAATTTTATTGGTTCGTGAGATATACGGCCAGAAATGCGAAAAAAATGTTTACAATATCACTTATTGAAGGTATAAATAATAAACACATTTCTTTTTTATACTGACGCGAATCGATTCGAGTGTATTTCAGATTAATGAACCATGTTCATTTCAAACCCAATTGAATTTTTAATTACTTATATTTTTAAAATTTTTAAAGTGAAAAAAAAAAGTTTTCTTCGCGTTTAAATGAAGAATAAATGAATATTTCACGTCATTCCGTAGATTATTTAAATTCATACTGCCAATGCCAACCCATAATATCAAACAGGAGTTGTTTTAAACATAAAAAAAATCAAATACAAAACACAAAAAGTCTATTGGGAAGCGATATAAACGATACTTAAAAAATTATACTTAGTTTGTTTGAAATACAAAATTATTCAATTTATGTAAATATCAGATGAATCAATATAAAATATCAAATGAATACCCACACACAGGCAATGCCTTTATGGGAATTTTGGTGTTTATGTAATTTTTTTTTGTACAAAGGCATAAGTGTTTAATTTTTTAATATGCGCCAAAATTAAAATAAATTAATCAAACTATGCATTGTCATCGGGAATACATAAATTCTGAAAGTTTCAGAGCTATATCTTGTCGTGGAAGTTTTAATTTTTATTTTCGTATTTTATTTTCGTAGATTAAACTTTTTTTCTTGTACTTTCTGATCTTGTACATAAACTGCGCATTGTCTCTATTTTCGTAGAAAAAATAATACTATTTACGTCTTATAAAATATCATTATTAAGGTTACTTTCCTATCTTAGCATTCGAATCGATCCCTACTAGTAGTTTATTTATTTGTACGTTATGAACATCAAGATCTAATGAAATCCTTCCAAAAATAATGCACTATTTCTATGGCATAATTTTCAAATTAATTTTATTAAATATAATATGAAATGGGTCGTTGTAAAACCGGTCAATGCACTGGATTAGAAATCCAATGCATGAGAGTTAGAACCCCACCCTGCCCTGACCATTTTTGTTTACCTATAACACAAGCATTTATTCTCAATTTAGGAAATGAATACGGATGTATACCAACATAGGTTATTTTCACATAATATTCGTTCATTTTTAAACATTTCTATTTCCCTCACTTTCAAAATATGCAAATAAGTATTCTCGTAACATGAATATTTTATTCATAATTCAAATCTTATATCTGAATAAACTAACGGTTTTTTAGACGAAGCTGGAAAATGTCAGTACGAATAAAATAAATGGCAGGTTTGTCCCAAAAAATGTCGAAAACAAATTTGTCGGCGATGAAATTTCGGCTATTAATTGTTGGTTTTGAATTGGGCAAACGCTTTTTCCATGGAGAATGGCGCACGAGGTTCGTGTTGATCCTAAAACGGTCAGAAAACCCAGGGGAACCTTCATGTCGAACCAGTCCGATGGTTTTATTGGCAGAACCACAGAATATATCAACCGCAAATATATAGGATACTCTACTACTAATAGGTATATAGGCGTAATGTGTAAATATATTTATATTTTGATATTTTTTGATAAAACTGTAAAAAAAGTTGTAGAATCGAATTTTTGGATTGGATTGAAATATTGGATTTTTTTCCTGTCGGGAGTCTATGATTTTTTTTAACAAGTTATTAACACCTCAATAGAGACAAAGTTGGAATATTATAGAAAGACCAGGAACCCAAAGCACCTACAAGACTTTTAACCTGTCATCGGTTGCTTTACGTGATTACTTTACGCGCTTGAGTAACGTTCACAAAAATATGATCACTCAAACAAAAATATGATCACTTAAACATAAATTAATAAATATTTTAAGATATTTTGTTTTCTATATAAAACATGTAGGTTACTATGTCAGTGTAGGATAGTATGGAGGTCAGTCTTTTTTCTTAACCAGAATATGAAAACAGCATGATGGTATGCATGTTTTTTTGGAGATTAAGTATCAAACTATTGAGTCCCCGTAGATATTGTGTAGTGCATACTACCTTAGGTTCAAATTGTATGAAACGATGTCGTCACTAAATTCTATTTTTATAATAATTGTTAAGAAAAGTTTGACATGTACTTCTACAATGTTAATATTTTTTATAGCAAATTAAATTATCTAGTTGGGGTGTTTCGGCTGTTTTCGATATTTTTAAAAACTTTGTAAATATAGGTAGTTAAACACATAAATTTATAATAAAAGAAAAATATTTATAAAAAAATGTGTGAGAAACTATAATTATTTAAATAATTGAATTTGAGATTTTGATTTGTCTCTATATTCAAGCCAATTTTCAGCATTCTAGCTTTAATGGTTTTTTAGATACAAAGTTGAAAAAACCATGAAAAATATAGACCCTGCATACAAATCTCGCGTATCTTGGCTTAATAAATTGTCGATTTGTTTATAAAAATAAATTCTCTTTAACAAATCGACAGTTGGATAATCACAGATCATAGCATGAATACCACTTAAGGTTTTTTCGCTTCCATATTTTCAAAAAGAAATGAAACTGTTTTTGTCGCCAACATGGAAGGCTTTTCTCTTTTTTATGAAATAAATTCCTAAAATACCTACATTTGTATGAAGTACAAACGTATATAGTGTTTTATTTATACATATACCTACGGTAGTATTTGGAACGCATCCCCCAGGACTCACTAAACTTCACGGCACTCTTGTCATTATTTATGACGAATTTCTCCAGAGCTTTTAAAAAAAACGATACACCATTTTAATGGCGACACACGGAAACTTTCACTATTATAGACCGCCATTTTCGTTAAGTTATTTCCAGTTTATTTTTCAAATAATGGCAAACTTGGTGAAGAATGGGATTGTTACGCAGAGTGACTCAGAATTTCTGAAGGCAGTTAACGGTTTAATGGAAAATAATATTTTGTACTGAGACATTCATTTTTTATGAAAAAACTTAATAATTGTAAACTCAGTTTCTGGCTTTATGTAGTTATTACTTACTTCAAAAATACATATTATTGTACTTCCGTTTATATCCATCTAAAGGAGAGAGATTTTTTTAATTCACTTATTTAATTAACTTAAAAACTGTAAAAATAAAATTCATCGAAAAACCTTATTGTTTTTTTTATGAACTACAGGTAATACAGTGGGGGCTCACTTTTTTATAAGGTTTCATGGGCAACTTATAGGTAGGTACTATGTCAATAACAATTTGCCACATTCTGGAGACTTACGATATTCATCGTCTCACAGTTCCAGACTGAAAACACAAAAAAAAACTGGGTCTCCACCGGGAATTGAACCCGGGACCTTTGGATCGGCAGTCAGATACCTAACCAACTGAGCCACGTCGGCGGCCTTTGTTTTCTAACAGACTGTAAACATATTTAAAATTCAATCTAATCACCATAAAAGTGATTGAAATTCGTCTCAAACAGTTAAATGTATACCTAAATAAATACGTCAAATATGACGGTTATGTTTTATGAAAAGTATAAAAATAATTACATAATGAAATTCCAGGCTTCGTAACCTACAGTTTACATATTAAATCCTCTATTTTACGTTCATTTTAACTTCTTTCACCATTAAAAAATATCATGAAAAATCTTCTTAAACAAATTGTAAAAAAATACTTAATTGTGAAAATATAAATAATTCATCTATCTTAATTTTCCACAAAATGCGAAAAAGATTCCCATTCAACTATAAGTATATATAATTTTCAGATTATTAATATTTACAAATGGCTCTTTATTTTTTAATACAATTTAATTTTATTCATTATTTTGTATACTGTACATTAAGAAAAACTATTATAAAGGTAAAACAGAAAGTTGAACTTATATTATACTCATAATGGTACCTATATAAGAACACCGCAAAAAGAATCTTCCTTACGACACATCATGCTCAACATAAAGCCAAATGTATCGGATATAGCCCATAAAATAAAAAAAATAATAATATTTCTTGTTTTATGAAAGACCAATCGACGTTTTTTCATCATTTTTTATCAACGACGTTGAAAATCACATCCGGGTTTTATTGAGAAAGTTGACATTTCCTTTGAATCAGAATATATGTGTTTTGTCGGCAAATACACCACTTTCAAAAGCAAAGATAAGTATTAAATCGGTGAAGTATTTATTTTGATGTCTCATTATATTCTCAGATGAAATGTAAAAACTTCTAAGTGGGTTCACTGATTCACGTTTATTATTATTTCAACACGACATTTTCATTTGATGCCTACAAAGTGTACACAATTTAGTAGGTTTATGATATTTTTTTATAAAAAAATCCTTTATAAAATCGTAAAAGCATTGATACATAAATTCTGATACATAGTCATTCCTTTTAGTAGAGTAAATAGAGAAAAAGAGATCAACAATAATAAAAATACAATTTTATCGACATTAGTTAAAAAAATATTCCAATTTTAATAAATAAAAACACAATATTTGAAATAAAAAAATTATAAAATACTGTTAATTTGTGACAGTTATTGGCTTTTTAAATAGTTTCGATGCTTACACCGTCCTCATCATGCAAATTCACAAAATAAAAACTTTTATTGACAATGGTGAGGTTAACTTGGAAAATCTTTAGCGAATTTTACAAATCCAATTGGTGATAAGTTACAAAACTGAATTTAGGTATCAGTTTAATATATTAATAAATTATTTATTTAATCATACATATATAATTAATTATTTTATAAATTAAAACTTACCAACATGTTTGAAAAATAATTTTGATTGTTGAAAACACTCACCTGAAACAAAAAAAATATATATTGTATATCACATATTTAAATAAGAAAAAAAAAACTACGGTTTTTTTTTTTGTAAAATGAAATAAGGAAATATGTTGAGTGTACAATTGCAATTTTCTTTTCTTTCCCTCTTTCAAAAAACTAATGCATTTTTAGTTGTTGTGGTTTTATTCTTGCAAAATCACCAAAAAAAAACGATTTTAATCTCGCAAACACAAAGTCTTATGATTAGTTATTTAGGTTGGATTTCATGATAAATAAATAAATTATATAGTGTCATATTTGTATACATATTTAACAAATATTAATTCATTTTTTGGCTAACTAGAATTTTTTCAATATCAAATACACACTGATAGAAAATCCTTTTACATTTCACTACACGACGAAAAGATATCAGATTATTTCAAAAATATTGCAGAATAAGAAATTCCCAGAGATATAAATCTATAACGTTCACCAACACGTTACATTCGGTAACCACTATAATGATGATGGTGAAATTACTGAAACTGTTCACCGTGACTTGTAGGAACGTCAATTTATCTTGAAATTGAATCTCCACAAAATATTCGTGACACAAAGATAAATGCAAAAAGATAAATCGTCAAGAACTGTTCGTCCTAATGGTAGTACTGACCCGCCAAATCAATAATTAGACGGAATATTCTATGGTTAATTAACGAGAGATCAGTTACTTGGTACAATCCCCTTATAAATTAATTCAAGGCTTGTCTTAATAATATCCAGATAAGACGAAATAGCTATCGACGTATTAAATAATAAATAAATTGTAGAATCAAATCATAGTATCACTGCGAGTTTTATAACATATTATTTTCACTATTATTATTATATTCATTAACTTTTTCAATGGTACCGTTAGATATATTATTTTGATTTTTAATTTATGTAATACTAAGATTACCTTGAAACTTCAAGACGATTTCTAGTTTCTAATCAATTATTACTATTCCCTTAGGCCAAAAGTATTAGGATTATTATGGAACAAATCAATTTTAATATTATTTTTGCTTCCTCTGAAAACTAAAGCCAGATCTACGGTGCAGAAGAGACCTGAAAAATTACAATGCCACGACAGTATATTATGTCCATTCAAAATAACTTGATTGAATGGACATAATATACTGTCGATGATAATTTTGAACCAATTTTGAACAAAATCAAACTTCAAATTTTGAACAAAAATTCAATATTTGAACCAATATTAGGTACTTAACACGATAGTTTCCTTATTATAATAGTGTACTATTCAAAGTATTATTATAATAGTGTACTATTTATAATTCAAAGAATCCAACTGTGTAAGTGATATAGAAGATACCTATCTACAATTTGTAATGCAGATTCAAATATTAAAAAATAACCCAACATGACATCTAACTAGTCAAAAATATTACGAAACATCCCGAAATGACACCATACTACTCAAAAGTCAAGAAATAACCAAACATGACACCTATATTCAAATACTTAAACATAACAATCACATAAAAAAAAAATTTTCTCCAAGAAATAAAGAGACCTATACAGCCACAATTCAATAATTATTAAAGACGTGAGTGTATGTTTAGCAACAAACCAACCATAATTCACAAGCGGTAAGAAATTCAAAACAAGTAAATTTCAGTTACTTCATCATAACGCGCAACCGTATAATAATAGCCCCGTCTCGTCATGGACTATAAACACTACGATACGCGCTGTAAACAGACTATTCAACTCTCATACCGCATTTCTTCAACATAATCAAGGTTCAAACTAAGAAACATGCAATCGTATTTTCATTTCAAATTTCTTAGACTGGAAGAAGACATAATACACTCATAATACAAATATTTGTCACCTTCTTTCACTATTAATATTTTTCACATACTCTTTTCTTTCCTTGCCATTGTGATACCAAAATGCATATTCCTTGTATTATTTGATCCTTACTGTTGAAGCTGTGACATGTCTTTCAGCCAGGAGATCAATGATTAGGTATATTTTGGCCATTAGTTTTGTAGATACTCATTTTGCAGCCCATTTCATTATTTTTGTTATATATGTAATTACTAATAGCAAATGTTATAATTTGATTTATAGTGACTTATAGTGATATATGCGGCCAAACGCTCAATAAAATGCAGAAGTATTTGGTGAATTTTGTGTTTCCTCAACAAAAAATGTTATGTTTATAAAAATTTAAAATTTATATACTACTTAAAAAACAAGAAAAAATACATCTACTGACTACCATTTAATGAAAGTTGATAAATAAGTAGATACCAATATATTTCACACGAAAGCTATTACATATGTATGTTGTATCTTTCTGCTTTGCTCTGCCATCTTAACTATATTTATCAATCATGTGCAGTACGTTTGTTTGTATGTTGTATTATTGTTGTCAATGTTTTGATTTGTATAATTTAATTTTTTGAAAAATGTTCATGAGCTAATAATTTAATTACACATATCCCTACATCACCCTCTTACTCGTGCAAACTCACCCTCTCTCTCACAAATTTACTCTTGGTTTTTTATGAGTTTAGTCTTTTGAAATTTTATACTTTGGTATGTTCCTTTGAGTTTATTTAGAATTTATGAACCAAAAATGAATTGCATATTTTTTGTTAGTATTACCTCAGAGCATGCTTTGCTTAGTGAAGAAGTAAATTCCATTGTCATATTTAAGCTAAGTTATATATTTATTTGAAATAAACATATGTATAAAAAATATGATATATTAAGCAAATAATATACCTTGATATTTAGCATTAAAATCAAAATGATTCATTAAAAATCAGACTTCTAATTTTCAAACTAATTCAAGTTATTTTGATGTTTACATTTTGTAAAATGTGACCTTCCTATAACCTTCGTGAGTCTTAACTTATTTTGTCCAACTTATTTCGAAAGAAATGAATAATAACCGGTGTTAAGACATTTCACCACTGGAGACAATATTACATTATTAAGATGGTTAACTTCTGACCTACACGTTGTAGATGGGTTTATTTTATTAATTACAGCAATAAATAAGAGGCAAAACTCGTTTCTGCTGTTAATTTTGATACATTAATTAAGATTTACCTGTAAGACCATATCATTAATCTTACATTTTTTCCACGGTTTGTTACCGCCTTTCCTCGACGTAATATTTGATTTTTCCGTTTAATGAAAATTTCTAAAGTTTATTACATTTTCCCGGCAGTGTAATAACTTTTAAAGGATGTCAATTTTCGGTTTATAATTTTATAACAAATTCGCCATTGAGACTGTTGTATAACGAAAACTCTTTTATAATAAATTCAAACAAAGTTTTCCGTGTTTTAAATGGCTTTTCTTGCGAGCCAACACAATAAGAAAGAGTCAATTCTATTAAGAATTCAAGAGTTGTTTTCCAAATTAAGGAGAATTGGTTTTACTTTTCCTTTATCCAGGTACGGTTTTACATGTCAAGCAGTATTATTTTTAGCTTATATAAGAATCCATCTTTGTTGAAAATACTAATTTGTTATGATCCTAGTAATGAGAAATACAACACGTCTATTGAGGGATTGTATTAAAACATTTAGTAGGAAAATATATGTAGGCTATCTAATATAACAAAAAAGAAATTTTCACAATCTATAAGTTAGTGATTATAAGTACTATAAAATAATTTATTATGAAATATTTGTCAGACATGTTTTTCGTTATCTGCTTGTAACGATTTTGAAAAGGGTGGTGGAAGTTACAAAAAAGCGATCTGCGATGGACAGCGTTTGATGATAATGGAATAAATTAATATATTCATATTATGTTATCTTTAATCATCAGGCAATATTCATTTGGAGCAATTAATAATCGAAAGCCAAATAAATCATCATCATCAAATAAATTCTATTCAAAATATCAAAGAAAACAGTCATTAATATGAACAACCAACAAATTAAGCTCGATGGAATGCAAATAGGCCATTAGTAACTAATTTTATCGATGTGACAACATATGATGGAAATTCCGAGTTTCCTGACTATGAATTATTCACCCTGATTATATACCTGCGCGCATTCAGATAATGGAAGAAGTGTTTAAATCAACATGACGGTCGATATCAGTCACTTCATACGAAAATGTGTTGCAAATTATATGCATTGCTGTTGACAAATTTAGATTGCTCTCGAACTTTCAGAATAATGTTGAGAAAAAGGGGAAGAAAACTGTTTTCTAAATAATTCTTTCTTCAACTCGTAAGAGATGTTTCTTTTATATATACCTAGGTACATTACCTATTCATTTTATATCGAAGTTTGTGAATACAAGTATTGGCAACGTCCAGATACAACTTGATTATAAAGTTTTCATTTTCCTACTTAACTTTGTCTGTGCAATTCGTAAGTATTCAATGCAATCAATCGCGGAATTGATAATATTACTACAATCTGGCTGCCATATCGCGTTGAGTCAATATATATCTAGAAAAATCATCTAATCCATCTAATTTTGAAGAAAACACAACCTTTTTATGTCTTATAAATATAGTTTATTTCTAGCCTTTCATTTTTTTTTTCAAGTCGATTCTACTACTAAAATAGAAAATCCCATTGTCTTTTTTATATTGTTACAAAATACACTTTTTAAGTTACCACATTATAGGTAAAAATTATCAGCATATTGGACTACATTGTATGTAAATAAATAAATAACTGCATGGTCCCATTCAAAAGTAAGAAAGTAGGAAAGTAAGTTTCATAATAATAATAAAATCGTGTGTGATATAATGCATGAGACAATTTCAGGAAAAATAAGTTTGGCATTCGGCTTTATACTTGTTTTGAATAGGGACACAGCGTATATTTTAGTATAAAGAGTATACATAATCAAAACTGTATATTACATATTACAGAATCTTGATCACCTTTCTGATGTTGTAGGTACATCTTAAAAAAATCTATAAAAGTCCACGAGTCTTTTATTTATATTCAATGATTGTTCTTTTTACACCTTTTTTTTAACTAGACCTGTCTGAATTTTGACATCGATCTGTAACTAACATCTCAGATGAAACTTTTGACAATGAATTTTACTTTTTTTTTGCTATTTACTTTAGCTTGATATTTTAATAAAATTGAACATCTTTTTATCACTGAACTTGAACTGTGTCTGCTATACATGTTGCATAATATTCAGGCGTTATTCATATCGTTATTAGATCTATTTCAGATTTCTTTAACTTCACATGTCTACCTGTCACTCTGTCTGTACTGGAATTTCACAAACGATTTTTTTGTTATTTGAATTTCAGATGATGTACTCAATTTTTTTTTTGTTTACTCGTTACACCATGTTCCCGATATTGCAACACTGAGAAAAAATATTTTAAAATCTGAATTACGTTTTACATATATAGAATGAATATTCTGTTATTCAAATCAACGCGTATACATAATTTTTCGTCGCTTACTAACCGTTCTGTGAAAGGGGACGATCAAAGTCCCCACATATTATGAGCGGTTGGCAGAAGTAGAAGCAAATTACTGAATTCTTTTGGTTTTGTGACCCTTTCGTGACGGTTGTATAATTGTTTGCGATCCCTTTTATAAGGGTCTGATTCCTGGCAGTGTAGGTATAGCGAGTTATGTGTTGGTTGGTGACACGATAAATTCTAAGTTGGAATGGTAAATTGCAATAGGGAATGCAATTTGGGGAGATAAATGGAGCGCATCGGCACACGAACAACACCATTAAAGTAATACTCTACAACGGAAGGTATAATGTAATTCGCTCTCATAATAATTATTATCCGGGGACACACCCCCTACAAAACATCAAACGGATAATTAGATATTTCACATTTATCCATTTTACTGTCCATCAATCGTTTGCAAACATTGCAACAGTAAACAGAATGGCCGATAAAATACTCGGTAATAATTTTGAAAATCGTCATTTTTATACACGATTCATCATGAATGATAGCGAATTGAGATAATTGAAAAATATTCCAATTTCGACAGTTACACTACTATTCATAGGGTTTATTTTCTACGTAACATTTTACGTGATTGATTCTTTAATACTGGGAATACTGATATGGAAAATTGAGGAGAAGCGTGCATGGTCCTGGTAGAATGCAAACATCTTGATTGCGCAACATAAGAGACGGGACCGGAATGAGGCGCGTTGAGGAGCTGTTCCAGGCGGCGCAAGACAGAGAGGCTTTCGCCAGAAAGATTGCCAACGTCGTGGGGACCTGATTCGGTACATTAAGAAGAAAAATCATAGGAACATTTTTTTTTTCATTTCGGTCGACTTAAATTTTATTTTTTATGAGTAGTGCGAATTTAGAATATTTTTTCATTAGCGTAATTCACTTTGAATCTCAATTGTAACTCACATACTTCTGTGTCCGGAACACCATAATATTCATCATCAACTCTACTTAAATCTTGGCATTTTCACAAAATTACGAGTTTGTTTGGTAGATCTAACAGTGCATCAAGAGTGCCTTTGAAATTATATTTTATCATTAAACAATTGTATACACCATAACGTTATATCTCTTATGGATTAAGCAGAGAGAACCCAATGCCAAACAACTCAATCTTTGCAAACATTCATACATCTTCTCACACTTTTTTTATTATATAATACAAAACATATTCAAAAAACATAATCAAAAGATACAGAAAAAGATACGCTGTAAAAAACATATTGCCATATTTAGTAGAGTGCAAGCACACCGACATTAAACGCCGAATAGTGTCCGCAAATCGGTGCTACTATGGGTTGCAGAGGCACATGAAGTCTCGTCCCCTCACCAGAAAAACGAAAGTCCTCCTCTATAAGACTCTAATTCGGCCAGTACTCTCATATGGATCAGAATGTTGGGCAATCGCTAAATCTGATGAAAGAGCCCTGGAAATTTTTGAGAGTAAGGTGCTGAGGAGGATCTACGGCCCGACTTGTGACAATGGAGAGTGGCGTATCAGGCACAACTACGAATTGTATGATCTGTACAAGGAGGCAACCATAGTGACAGAAATAAGAATAGGAAGACTCAGATGGGCTGGACACGTCCAAAGAATGAGCGAGGAGGACGTCCAAAGACGGATCATGAATGGTGCACCGGGGGGACGAAGAAAAGTTGGAAGGCCGAAGCTTCGATGGCTGGACGGTGTGGTGAAGGATGCGAACAACATCGGCGTCCATAACTGGCGCAATGCGTCGCAGGATCGACAGTCATGGAGGCGGGCTCTGCAGGAGGATAAGACCCGACCTGGGTTGTGGAGCCACAGATGATGATGATGATGCAAGCACTCGTGAGTGTAAAGAAAACATTTAAAAACAAAAGAAACAAACATTTATGTATACAGAACTATTGCTATATTTATTTATAATCATTTTGAACGAAAATAATGTTCAGAAATATTATTAGAAATATTTCTGAACATTATTTCTGAATATATTTATATTATTAGAAATATATTATTATGTTCAGAAATATTAAAATCAGTTCAGAAATATTATTTTCATTCTAATAGTTCAATATCAGTATTGTGTATAAGAACAAAACAAGTTTGTAATATTTAAGTGTGAAATATTTCTTTGGTTGTTTCATTGAAGTAAAATTAATGATTTCCGTTCAATTGGCAATATTCCTTTCTTTTGTATCTAGATCAGTCATTAATCATATCATTTATTTTTATTTTGTGGTAGGTACCTAATTAACCTACCTTCTGAAATCAATACCACTTCAAAATATATTATTTTCCAATGCTTTGGGATACAACAAACAAACACAAATTTATAAACGGAATAACAAGGAATTTTAAACACATTTCTTTTTACATCTAAACTATACCTACAATTTATAATTTCATTTTATTTACAAAACACTATTTACTTCAATGAAGATGTGTAGTGACCAACACTTTACACTCAACGCAACTGTTGTTGTACAAAATATTTGACAATCCCTGAATGCATTTTTTATGAATGGTTATTATTACCTATATTCTTAAAGTATACCTAGATTCTGTTAATAAAATTAAAAAAAAACACACACACACAATATGGGAACGAATGAAATCAAAGAAAATAATGTCACTAAGTAAAATTTGGCTCAGATGGTTTAATATCTGACTCCTGAGCCAATGGTCCCGGGCTCAATTCCCGGTGTTGACACATTTTTTATGGTGTTATTGGTCTGGATTTTTGAGAATGATTACATACAATATACATATACCTTGTTATTTGGCAGAGAAGCAATATAAATACAAATGAAAAAAGATAATTACATTTATTTAGATGGGTCGATGGCAGAGCGGATAGCGCACTAGACTAGAAATCCAGTGGTCGCGAGTTCGAATCCTGCCTCGACCGATTTCGTTCATCTATAGCACAAGCATTTATGCTTAATTGGGGGAATATAGGAGGATGTACCTATGTATATGTAATTGTTTAACAAGTGCAAACTCATTTTTATTTGAAAAATAAAAGAAATAATTTAACAATCACAAATTTTAACAGAGGTAATACAATATATGACCATAAAGTTAAATCTTAATGGGAATCTTAACAGGGAATCGTCCATACATACGGACGTACTTTTTTTGTTCTTCGAAACTTATAAGTGAAATAACAAATTTGTCGGTTAAAATTTGTGGAACCTATACAATCTATATATCATTTAACTCGTAAGAAAACGGGAAATTCAGTGATCAGTGTGGTTTTAGTGAAAGTGGAGTAAATTACGAAAAATTGTTTAAAAAACTCCAAAAAGCGTGAAAGTGACTTAGTAAAGTGAGAACGCTGTTCGTTGGAGAGTGAGTACAGATTTGGGAGTAGTGTCGTTTAATAGAACTCATTAAACCACAAATAATACTTCGTGAGACCTGTGACCTTACTTTCACGGAAAGCGAGAAAATCGCATTTTCACGTTAAAAAAATTTCCAAAAGTTTTCCAGGAATTTTTTTTTTGGTATTTTCGGATTTCTCATTAAAATGTGAGTTGATTTGCATTTATACTTTTTCATTTGACATCTTATGAAACAAGTAATACTCAAATAAGTCTCGACAAAACACATTTTTGTGAGGTGCCGCCTTTGTTCAAAGAGAAAGAATACGAAAATTATAATAGCTGGAAAGCCCTTAAAAAACTGGTAAAAAAAGTCAGCGAGGACTATAGTAAAAAATATTTGGTTTATCTAATAATCGGGCATATAACATATTTTCCATAAATATAACTATATACAACTTTATCAAAATACCCACATAGCACAACATAGTTTAATATTATACATACATAGGTACGCAGGGATTGCCTTGAGTAGTTACCTACATCTTACCATATACATTCATTTTAGTTTAATATTATACATTAATTAACTGAAATGAATTTTTGCTATGCGTGTGAGAAGAGGGTGAAGATTGAGGAGCAACTAGAATGCATGGAATGTTCGAATATATATCATTTTCTATGTTTGAATATAACACATGATAATTATAAGAAGATGTCAAAAGACAATAAATCAAATTGGAAGTGTCCGTGTTGCAAAAAAACAAAGAAGCGAAGGGGTGATAACTCAGATACACCTGTCAAGGAACATATTATTTCGGTTCCACTGGATGAAAGTGACTCAAATAAGAAAACTTTACCCTTAAAAATTAGGAATGCGTTTGAGACACCAGATATGGAAGCCTTGTCTAAAAAAATATCTGATGATATATCACAAAAAATTCAGAAAATGCTTTCAGTAGAGCTGGGTGCACTGAGGAGGGAGATGACAACTTCTATGGAGGAGATTAAGGCAACACTTAATTATTTGTCTGATGAAAATACTCAACTAAAACAAAGAGTTTCACAGCTTGAGGAGACAGTGAGGGGCAGCGAAGCTTATGTTTGTGAAATTAATACCTTGAAAATGGCAGTTGCAGAGTACAGGGAAAGGAACAATGTACTGCATCAAGAGGCTCTATCAAAGAACATTGAGATGTTTGGTCTACAGACAAAGCCTGATGAAAACTTATACATAAATATTAAAAAAATTGCGGATAGGATTGGCTTCGATCTCGGGGATGGCGATGTAGATTATATAAAGCGTTCTTCATTCCGCAAGGATGGCAAACCCTCAACTGTCATAATCAGTATGACTTCTCAACGGAGGAAGGAGGATTTTTTAAGGATGTTAAAGTCAAAGAGAAATTTACTAAAAGAATATGAATATGACCTCTACTTCAATGATCATCTAACCGTAGAAAATAAAATTATCTATAAAAATACAAGAATAATGGCTAAAAAATCTAATTTTCGCTATGTCTGGATCAAGCACGGCCGGATTTTTGTAAGAGAGAGAGAAAAGGCGAGAGTGATTCACATCCGAAGTCAGAAGGATGTGGAAAACAAGATAGTGTCAACAAGTTCCCCACCTCGAGACAACTAAGCTGTTCTTACATCTTTTCTTATTTCATATTGTTTTTTTTTTATATTTCTTATTGTATGCATCTTGCTAGCAATGCTACTAGCAGAGTTTTCGTTTTTCTTTGTATTGTATTTTTTACTATTTTTTATATTTTTTATTGTATGTATTTACTGTCAGTGCTTATTATTTCTTTTATTTAATTTCACTGTGAATTTTATTCATACTTCTTGTTGCCGAGAAGACGAAACAATTGTTTTTGAGAGGGAGGATATATTATGTTTTTTGTTTCTAAAAAAATCAAAATATTGTGATTCATTAAACAATAATTGCTTGCGATCTCCGCTTTGTCCAACACACTTGAACCAATACTATATCAATGTCGTTGACCGTCAAACATGCATGTTAATCTTTTTTTCAATTCTAAATGCTTCTATGCACCTCACACAATGTGTTGATCAATTGATGTCACCTTTTTTTATTTTTTTTTTGTTTTTTGTCTCGGAAATGTAAAGCTGTTTGCAATGAAAGTGGAAGGCTCCGACCGAATGGTAGTGATCAGCTACATCGGAATGCGTGGATGTATTTTTTGCTGTGTTTTTGTATGTTGTTCGGACTATTTGAGGATATTTATGTACCCATACATCAAATATCTTTGATGCATAGTTATAAATTCACAGATAAATATTAAATTAAAGGCGCGAATCTGCAGTTTTTACAAGAGTTGGAAATCGAACATAATCAACAAGCTTGTACTATAGACGATCCAAGGCTTATAGGGAACTACGATTTGTCGAAGTATAGATTAAAAATAATACACCAAAATATACGGAGCATTACCCAGAATTTCGATGAATTTGTGATTTTCCTAAATGGCCTGGATTTTATGTTCGATGTTGTGATATTGAGTGAATGTTGGATTTCGAATATCTATACAAGTAAACAAATTAATAACTACCAGGAAATACACTCTACGAATTTCTTCAATCAAAATAGTGGTCTAGTAGTATATGTAAAGGAAGGAACGGATGTGAACATGGAGGAAATAAAAATGAACTTCTCTAACTGTTTCAAAATAATTATAAATAAAAACTTGTGTATTTTAGCAATCTATAGATCACCCAGTATACAAAATATTGACAACTTTTTAGATGAACTACAAACAAATATCTCTAAAATAAAAAAAAATAAATCTCAACTAATAATTGGAGACTTAAACATGAAAAACATAGACAAGCAAACGATTATTTAAATTTCCTCTCAGAAAATAATTTTTATCCTTCTATAAATAATTGTACTCGAGCACAAGGAAATAGTAAATCTTGCGTTGATCATATTAACATTAAAAATTTAAATGAATACAAATCATTCATTATTAAAACTAATATAACATAACTAATATCTCATTCAGAACATATATTTGTTTCGGAAGAAAACTATAAAATAAACAAAAAATAAATTGGCTGCCTTAAAACAGGAATTGTTCCTAGTTAGGCAGACAAAGGTAAAAAGTGGAACACACCCTATATACCTACCACAAAAATGGTTTAATTCATGTATTATATACTTCTTCATATATATATATTGTATATATTATTATTTTTTTTCTTGTATACATTCAATATTGTTCCAATGTAATCTGTTTTTAAAAGTAAATAAACAAATTATTATTATTATTATTAAAATGGGGTGGCCATGAATTTTGGACTTATGGAATTTTCGGAATTTTTCACAGGACACGGAAACCGATTTAAAACCTCCTCTGCCTTGTATTAATTCTGTCAGTACCCGGACCAAACTTCGGAACATATAATGTGGGATTGTTGCCGCCTAATCGGTCTTGCTGATTTTGTTATATCGAAGAACAATTTTAAAGCATTCAAGAAGTTATGTTATTGTAATGGTGTCTTACTATTTGTAGATTCTATATAGATCCTCTGATGCTTTACATTTAAAAAGATCTGAAGTCAATGACAGTCTACGAGTATGAATCTTCTATTCACGTTCGTCGATTGTTCTTTTTATAGGTAGGGGTCCGTGAGTTACTTTTGGTGTTTTGCATTGTTTGTTTTGTCATTCACTTGGCGTTTTGCGGATTGGGGTGGAAATAACGAATGATCATAATAAGGCTTCTTCTTCTTTTAAGCCCCTTTCACCACTTCGACAATATCGCCAGTCTATCTCCTCCGTGGTCTCCCTACAATTCTTCTTTTATCATAGGGTCTCCAGTACAGAATTTTGGGGGTCCATCTATTATCCCTTTGTCTTGCGACATGACCTGCCCATTGCCATTTTAGCCTTCCCACTCTTTCTGCAATGTCCGTGATCTTTGACCGGTGTCTTATTTCCTCGTTTCTTATTCGGTCTCTCAAGGATCCGCCCAACATTTGTCTTTCCATTGCTCGTTGAGTACATTTACGTTTGTGGAGACTTGTGGCAGTAAGTGATATGGTTTCAAGACTGTATGTTGTCACTGGTAAAACACAAGAATTGTACATTTTGGCTTTTATGTCACTCGGTATTTCCTTGTTACCGAATATAATAAGGCTTAGATGTACAATCTTCAGGCGAAAATGAAGAAGAATTACAAAAATAAAAAAGTACCCACTCCAGGACCAAACTAGGACCTCTTCAGAGGGTGCTGCTTTGTTCGAAAAAGAAGAAGAATTACAATAATAAAGAAGTACCCACTCCAGAATAAAACTAGGTAAGTCTCTTCAGAGGGTGTTGCCGTGTTCGAAAAAGAAGAAGAATTACAATAATAAATAAGTACCCACTCCAGGACCAAACTAGGTTAGTCTCTTCAGAGGGTGTTGCCGTGTTCGAAAAAGAAGAAGAATTACAATAATAAATAAGTACCCACTCCAGGACCAAACTAGGTTAGTCTCTTCAGAGGGTGTTGCCGTGTTCGAAAAAGAAGAAGAATTACAATAATAAATAAGTACCCACTCCAGGACCAAACTTAGGTTAGTCTCTTCAGAGGGTGCTGTTGTGTTTGGTTTTCTTATTTTTCCAAAACGTGTTCAGATTCCTTGGCTGCTTAGAGACACAAAGCGGTGTAAAATACAATATTTTATTCAGCTTCACTGAAATGTGCTTTCTTTGAGTGCATAGTAAATGCATTTCATAAAACGTGCACAGACTATAAAGCATAACACAGAGTCACCTTAGTGAACTTCTACTGAAATGCCGACTAAATTCATATTACATAAATTCAAAAACTACTCAACTCACTTGTATCGATAAAATGGATATATTAATACAGTATTATTTTAAATATTTCACTTTGATTTTTACCACGAGTGAGTTATTTGATACAAACACTATTTTTTAAGGACGAATGAGAACTGAAATAGTATCAATATCTTGAGAGCCGATCGATTAAACTAGCTCAATGATGGTATAAACATAGCGATTTGTAAAAAAAATAATAATTGTTTAAAATGTGCTACAAAATTATCTTCATAAAATTCAGAATCGCATTTATTTATGATTGAAATTCACTTTTCCATCAAATATTATCGACGAAAATCTGATATAACAAATTAATATTATTCAACAAAGTTTTGTGTGAAACTTCGAACTTCTTGTAAATATGTAATGTGTTATATCATACTTACATATAACGTGTTTTATTACCAGCTTCTATAGAATAAACACGTCGTTCATAGAAGATTAGAATTCTGTTTTATAAAGGGGTCGATTGGAAATTTACTATACCAAACTGTTTTAAAAAACAAGTGGGTTGTGGCCAACCATAAACTCCTCACTAACAAGTCATTCTATAAAGTATTCAAAATTTGTATGGAAAATTTTCAGCATTTTCATGAAATGAGTTTGTTAAATTATTTTTCTATAATATTTTATTATAAAAACTTGATAATTCTTCAATGCCATTTAATGAAAATGATGTGCCTTTATATCAATTTGAAAATAAAAATTTCAAATTTTAATTTTCCTGAGCTTGGGGTCACTTTGAAATATTTGACAGTTAAAAAATCGAGAAGCACTATTCAGATATCCTTCAAAATCTAATGGGGTCTTAGAGAGTATTAGATATACAAATTTGCAAAATTTGAATAGAATCGAATGAGTACTTTAGTCTATAATCGATAAAGTAAAAATGAACACACCGTACATAGCACACTGCACATAGCACATAGCACACACACACACACAGATACATTGTGATGAAACTTTCAGAATACAATCTCAGCATGATACTAGTTGATAATCTGCAATAAAAAAATACCCTTAAAAATTGCGAAATCATAACTCACCACTATATCCCCTTGGGTTAGTGAGGAGAAATAAACCAAAATATTTTAAAAATTTATGTTTTGAATTATGTGTGGTGAACGACTTTTGTGTTTTGATAAATTAAAATTGTCCACTGAAAAATACAGCAAATTGTTTTAAAACACGACATGTGTTTTGAATAATGTGTAATGAACGTTTTATATATTTATTTATCTATTTGTATATAATATAAACAAACATAATGCACACTGGGGAACTTATAGCCATTAGGCAATTTCTTCCAACAAATCAGAATATGTAGTGAACGCTTTATATATTTTGATAAATTATTGCTTAGTGTAACATTTGACTACGTATACATATATTCATAGGTAGGAAATCAAAAACATAACACGCCTGGCTACATAAAATTATAAATATGTCGTATCTACTTTGGTGTATCAGCAGAGTTAAAGGTTTAAATTGATATTTTATAGTGATCGTAAAAAGATTATAAACATATATAAAATTCATGATTGGCATTCAGTATGACCCGTAAATTTATATCGAAACCTCGTACAAAATTCAGGAAACACATTTATCATTTCCCCACTCATCCATTATTCCACTACGTTGTTCTGGATCAAACAAAAAAGATTCGTTGGCACCAACATGTAATCGCAAGAAACTGATTGAATCCAGATTTGAAATGAATTCAGATAATTGTATACATAACGATCCCCAATAATTGAATATATCTGGATTCGTTTCGTGGAATTGTTTCAGGGATAATGGATTACTTGTGTTTTTAATTAAACAACGTTTTAATTAAAAAAACGATGAAATGTGTGCATTAAAATAATTATACAAATTCTTATAGCACCGTTCAATGAATACAAGATCATTCTAGAGCGATTTTTCTAAATTGGCGACTTTGCAAAACAAATCAGTCCTAAGAAATTTTACTCATGCAAAGGATAATTTATTGCACTCAAAAGTTCCGTTTGCACAAAATCTATAATCATAGTAAGACATTACCTAATATTGTGATTCAGAAGATCACTATAGCAAGTACCTATTTAATCTTCTTTTGGGGAATTTATGAGGATGTATAATATACACTTGTAACTTGAACATATTCGTTCATTGAAAAAATATAAGAAAAGAGTTAACAAAATTTAATTGATACTAAAGAAACTGTTTTCATTGGGCTTCCTTCAAGTAAAAAAATATTCAATATAAAGACTGCTATTTTTAGCAATTGAAAAACTAAGATTTTTTTGGAACTCGAGTCTTGAAAATTATTTTCATTCTTCAATAACAAATCTAACGATTTTTAACACGATATTATTTTTCCCTAGAAAATGTTTTTGGACAACAACAAATAAAAGAAAAATATTTTTTACTGTACCTACTGTCCACACCGGATGAGTCAGAGAGCATTGGCAACATCCGTTACATTGAGTATTAATGTAATTATTCTTGGTTTTTTGTTGCAGGGTAAATACAAAATTCCCTAAAAACAGACAACTCGAAGATGATTGTTTTATTTCTAAGTTCGATTAGATTTATTTTTACACAAAAAATACTTTCAAGGAGTTTTCTTTCTAAATATTAGAAAGTCTTCTTATAATTAGTTATAATAAGTCTTCTTAGTCTGAAATCGATATTCAACATAACGATTTTGCAGCTTTTTAAAGAAAACTTTTTGATGTTGTGTGAAAAGAAACCTTTTAAACTTATATGTGGGTACGTATTAACTGTGTTTTTTTGACTGGTTAACTGGTTATTTATTTTATTATTTTTGTTTTCCTTTAATGTTTTATTTCAATCTTGTTTATTCTTCCTCTTGTTATAACTAATGTTTTTTTTTACTTCATAAAGTATCTTATTGTTAACCATTTATGGAAACTTTGCTGGTTTATTTGACTATTATTTTGTATGATTACATCATCACATTACATAACATTTTGTATGTATGACATCCAACACTAATTATTTATACAACACTCCATTGAATAGAATTCATCGATTGGGCAATGACTTTTGTTTTCTGACTGACCCTTTCTTTAATTATTTTAATGACTATAAATTTACTCTATTAAAACATTTTCAAAAACATACCCCCAAATGATTGTGTAGTCAGCTGTTTTCATTTTTATATATTATAACATTTTTATACATTTTTATATATTTTTACATTTTTACATATTTTTTACATTTTTATTTATTTTTGTACATTTGATTTTCATTTTATTTAATTCAATAATGTAATATATAATCACATCTGGCAGCATTTTCTGATTCAGTGTGGCTAAGTTTGTAGGTAGTACACACCATTCATTTTTATATTATTTTGTCAGTAATATTCTTATGTTCATGCTATGTAGTATTTTTTATTTGAGTTTTTTTTTTTTACTTATTTTTTGGTTTTTAATTTATTTACTTTGTTATTTAATTTACCTTTCTTATATGTTTTTATTTTTCTTTATATATCCTCTGCTACCGTTGATATGTCTGGATGTTTATAAATTGTATTTCTTAGGTTTATGCTGTGTCATATTTAATGTTGTAATGGGCTTTGAGCCGTGAATCAATAAATAAATAAATAAATAAATAAATAAATAAATAAATAAATAAATAAATAAATAAATAAATAAATAAATAAATAAATAAATAAATAAATAAATAAATAAATAAATAAATAAATAAATAAATAAATAAATAAATAAATAAATAAATAAATATATAAATAAATAAATAAATAAATAAATAAATATTTATAAAACTGTATGTTTCCCTGATAATCCGTTGTTTTGCGCAGCGCCACGATAGTTCTGGGCACTAACACGCATCCTTCACAACTCCAGACAACCACCAAAGCTTCGATCTTCCAGCTCTCCTTCCTCCCCCTGGTGGTTCATTCAAAATCCCCTTTGGGATGCCATAGCCCATTCTTTATACATGTCCGTACACCTTAGTCTCCCAATCATCGTCTCTCTGGAGATGATGCAGTCTTTGTTAAGATCATAGAGCTCCGGGTTGAATCTGTTACGCAAATCACAAATTGGGCCATATATCCTCCGCAGCACCTTACTTTCCAGTCTAGTGAATTTTCTCGTCAACCTTACTGATTGTTCAGCATTCCGATCCATACATTATTACTGGTCGAATAAGAGTTTTATATAGGAGGAGCTTGGTTTTCTAGTAAGGCGATAAGATTTCATGCATGTGCCTCTGCATTCCAACGTAGCACCGGTTTACAGTGACTATTCTTCGTTTGATTTCAAAGAAGACACTGTTGTCATTCGTTCAAAAAATTATATTGATCATGAAAACAGAGACAATTTACAACATAAATAATTATTTATTTGTTAATACTTTAAAATTACTACTTAATATTCTATTTATAAAACACCACCTTTTTTATGTTAAAAATAATAACTTTAAGTAAAAATTATTTTGCTGCATTTTTTTGTTTAATTAATAATACACTTTTTTTGTAAATAATTTACCATATACTCCTAACTCGTATCAACCTCGTGTTTGAATGGTCCGTAAGTACCTTTATAATATTATGTATATTATAATCACCTTAGGGTGGAAGTCCCCTACATGTTACATAGAGAATAATAATCATATATTTGACTTTAAACATAACATTCATAGCACGTCCACGTTTGAGGTATATTTACATTTAATTTGCGGGAATTTAATATTTTCCCAGAAGTGATTTGTTATTTGTATATAAAAATAATGTATTTTTTGCAATGCAAGATTGTGTATCGCACTAATTTCCCAGGAGAACTTTATTACCATTTCCAACTCACCTTGTCACATTGTACCTATATCCAGTACAACATTCAGTTTCCCATAATTCCCAAGATGATATATTCACCTTCAACGTGGGTAGGAATTTATTTTTAATATATTGTTGCGTTGACGTATAAATGAATTGATATGAAAAATTTACCACATAAGAAAAGAATGAAAATAAACCATTACCTTTTCGAGCATGTCATGCATACATAATATTTCGTTCAACAATAATCGTATTATTTTACTTTATCTATTTAGAAATTTATTCAAAAATAAAAAAAATATTTTAGCTTTTTATACTATACCCAGTGTGGGTTTCATATCATTTCTGAATATTCTATCTATTCTAATTATTTTTTTATTTTATTTTTTGGATGTTTAGGTATATATTTTTATTTTACATACTGTGTATATAATGTTTATTTTAAATAGTCTGTAACTACTGTACATATTAACACCAATTCAAATCAAAAGGAATTTATCAAAAGGGTAGGTATGTCATTTCTATAATGTCAATCTCTCGGCCAGTATCCCAACATTCTGATGTATTCGCTGCTAGTCATGATTGCTACAAGAATTCTTTATATGTATAGATGCATAGCGGCGTATAAACTTATATATTGTTAAAAAATTTCATTTGTGTACAGTACATACTTATTTTGATTTTTGTGTTTATCTAATAGATTCTGTTATTTTTCACAACAGTAACAAATTAAGTCCTTCTTCGTTCCTTTTTTCCTTTCCTTTCTTTCCCGTCACGGGCAAATGTGTTAAATATATGAATATGTAATAATTTTAAGTATATTTTAATTTATATTTTGTTGTATTGTAGGTACATACTTCTATGATTATTTAATGTAGGTACATCAGTTGTGAACAACAGTAATTGGTCTGTCTTTTTATCATTTCATAGTACCTATATTTTCTCTGTTTATCTTATTTGTCCCTTAAATAAATAAATAAATCATAAATTATAGTAAATGGCTTCTAGCCGAGAAGATAAATAAATAAATACTAAGAACTTTTCTCAAACAAGGAGTATCAGATTATTCTACACTATATTTTCAAATAATACTATGAAACAAAAGATAATTCAATATATATTGTGGGCGCAGATGACAGATACTACCCATTTGTACACTATCCTCATCTTCCTGACGTACCAAAACCCATTTCACACCTACCTTGAACTTAGCAACAATAATCATTGTCCTCGCGCGAGTAGGTCACCTCCTTCAGTTACAATATTCAGTTAGCATCGTGTGCATCTATTATACAAAACTCTAAATACTAATTACTAATAACGTCCGTGGCTTTTCGCAAGTGAAAAAAAAAACGGTAAAATTTAAAGACAGCTCAAGTGACAACATTGTTGTACCAGTGACGAGAAGGGAAGAAAAACTTGACGAGAGAGAGAAGGTAGAAGACGACTGGCACAGTAAGTCCACTATCCTTCAACTTTTCCATCTTTCCATTAACGTTGTAGCACATCTATGATTAACAAAGTAATACTTTAATTATATTTGAACCATACATAGTTTGCAGACAGTAAAATATCAATAAATGTTATAATATTTTAAAGAAATTAGAATTGTGAAAAACTATGTACCTGCACTCCCAGATTAAATCTCACCACCAGTTTGGCTTCTTATATGATACACAAAATCTACAATCCTGGGATCAAAATAAAAATTTTCAGCAAAAAAAATATTACTATAAAATTTACAATTTCATTTAATAAAAGATTATTTAAATTAATATTGTTTACATTATATCTGTTTATTTTTAATCTTTTTTAAAACGCTGCTGTCATGTAGGTACCTTTCTAATCTAAAGTAATAAAGCAATCAAAATGTTAGTGTCTGTCTGTGTGTGTGTGTGTGTGTGTGTGTGTGTGTGTGTGTGTGTGTGTGTGTGTGTGTGTGTGTGTGTGTGTGTGTGTGTGTGTGTGTGTGTGTGTGTGTGTGTGTGTGTGTGTTGTCTCACGCCTTCTGAAAAACCAAGAGCATCTAAAAATCTAATTTAAGTGCGAACATGTACCAGTATACCTGATGCAGTGTCACACTAAAAAGAATGCGATAAAAATGCTGAATTTTAAAAATATTTAAATAATTATTTTTTTCATACAAAATTTTCCAAGTCATATCTGTCAAAAAAGTGTACATTTTGCACGCAAATATCTGTTAGTTTAAAAGTTAGAAGTAGGTATTTACACAAAAAAAATATATTTTGAAGTATAACTTAGCGTTTAAGTGAAAAACATGGTGAATATTTGGTATAATTATAATGTTTAACTTATTTTTAAAGTAAGCCTTTTGTACATAAACGCCGCCATTTTAATATCTTTTCATACAATATTTCATTTTCCCACCGAATGAATATGTTCTTCAAAATAATAAATCTTTGAAATAAATGTAATTATGAAATAATAAAATGAAACACAAGACATTACGGCAAGTTTTAAGACATATATTGTAAAAATGTGTTATTTATTAGTAAAGATATAGGCATAATAAAATTGCATAATTTGTAAATAATATTTGATTTTTCTGACAATTTTCATTTTTATGGCATCGAACAAACCAATGTAGGTACCTACATATTCAAAAAATGTATCCGAACCATTCGATATTACTTACGTGTTCGAATCGTTTCCATGGCTACAGAAAGAATGTGATATTCAAATAAAATTTGTTAGGAATCGAATTTATTTAGAAGGTTGTTGTAGGTAGGTACCTACCTAATACGATTTACTTACAAATCAACAATAATATACCTATACTGATTTCCTATAGGAAAATTATTTTATTTATTTATTTATCAACCGTTTGTCCGATTATAATGAAACTTTGGTGAATTGTCGAGCGTATGCCCAGGATGGTTTTTGGATTTAAACTTTTTTCTTATTCTTCTTCTTCTTCGTGTATTTGGTCGTTTTACCTATGAAGGGGGAGTATCCTGGGAAAAAAAGGTCCGACTGTCCCTCCATCTCTTCACAGGTCTTCCAGGACGGGTTCTGCATATAAACTTTTTTCCTCTTTTTCTTCAACGTGTACTTGGTCATCTTACCTATGAAGATGAACTATCCTGGGAGATGAAGGTCCAATTTTCCTTCCATCTCTTCGCAGGTTTCTGGATTTAAACTTTTTTCTTCTTCTTCTTCATCGTCTATTTGGTCATTTTACCTTTGAAGGTGGACTAACCTGGGAGAAGAATGTCCAATTTTCCTTCCATCTCTTCGCAGGTATCTGGATTTAAACTTATTTCTTCTTCTTCTTCTTCATCGTGTATTTTTGGTCATTTTACCTATGAAGTTGGAGAATCCTGGGAGAAGAAGGTCCAACTGTCCTTCCATCTCTTCGCAGGTATCTGGGTTTAAACTTATTTCTTCTTCTTCGTGTATTTAGTCATTTTACCTATTAAGTAGAGCATCCTGGGAAAAGAAGGTTCTTTCATCTCTTCGCGGTTCTTCCAGGATGGTTTCTGGATTTAAACTTTTCTTAACCGACTGATGGGACGGGATGTAATGAAGGGAAGGGAGGCACTAAAGGGCCTGAAGGGACGGGAGGTATAAAACTGCCTGAAGGGACGGAAGGTACTGAAGGGCCTGATGGGAAGGGACGTAATGAGGGATTAAAGGGACGGGAGGTACTGAAGGGCCTGAAGCGGCGGGTCCTGGAGTCTAATTCTTTTTCTTCTTAATTTTATGTAGACCTTTAGGGCAGTTTTTATACAAACTATTTCCTATTGTCTAATTCATCTTCTTCTTCTTCTTTTATGTATACATTTGGGTCATTTTTTTATAAAAATTATTTCCTTTAGTCTAATTATTATTCTTCTTCATTTAAGTACGTAGACTTTTGGGAGAGTTTTAATACAAAGTATTTCCAATAGTCTTATTCATTTTCTTTTATGTAGACCTTTTGGTCAGTATTTATACAAACTATTTCCAATAGTCTAAATATTCTTCTTCTTCTTTTTTGTAGACCTTTGGGTGAGCTTTTATACAATCTATTTCCAATAGTCTAATTCGTCTATTAGGTATATGTATTTTTACTTATTTTATGTAGACCATTGGAATAGTTTTTTATACAAACTATTTCTTATAGTCTTATACTTATTTTTCTCTTTTTTATTTAGTCTTTTGGGTTAGTTTTAAGTCTAATAGTCTATTGTGCAGAAATATTATTAACGATATGCACACTTGATGAAAATACATATGAAATGAATGGGATATGGGATGTGACGATATAACCTGCACTAGAATCTTTTCAATACTTTTGTTTAATTAAATTTAAACCATTTATATCATCCTATTTTGAATAATTTTCAACACCTAATATTTAAAGAATGGGGGTTGTGGCCATTACTGAACTCTTCACAACATTTATATTCAAATTAAAAACTATTTACTATAGTTCAAGTCTTCTTCTTCTTCGTTAATGAAGACTTTCAGTCAAATTGAGCAAAAATATAATGCACACTTGATGAAAAAATATAAAAACGAATGGAATGTGACCAACACTAGATCTTTTCAGTACCTACGTTTGTTTAATCAAATTTTAACCACATCCCAATATCCAAAATTACTAAATTTTCAATAGGTACACATTACAATTTGTTTTCGATGATAATATTTAAAAATGGGGGTTGTGGCCAAACCAATCTCTTTACAACGTTGATAAACAGTCATATTTAAAACCATTACGCATAGTCCATGCGAGCAGAAATTGTATAAATATTATACTTCATTCACACTTTATAGCAATATATAAAAAAGAATGGGTTGTGGGCATCACTTGAACATTTTACAATACTTAAACTCAATCAAATTTCAAACCACTTTTCATAGTCTGATATTGCAAAATAATTGGGTGACAATATTATAAAAACGATTGCTTTTTCATTCACAATTTTACATTCTTGGCCAACGGCGGGACATAAAAGCTAGTAATAAATAAATAAATATTTTATCTCTTCTATGTATATGGATTATCATGTAAGGAGGGTTCCTACAAAATTCGCATTCGAAGACCTACATATGTTTAATTATCTTCCATCGATATAACCAACTTCCTACATATGTTTAATTATCTTCCATCGATATAACCAACTTCCTACATATGTTTAATTATCTTCCATCGATATAACCAACTTCCTACATATGTTTAATTATCTTCCATCGATATAACCAACTTCCTACATATGTTTAATTATCTTCCATCGATATAACCAACTTCCTACATATGTTTAATTATCTTCCATCGATATAACCAACTTCCTACATATGTTTAATTATCTTCCATCGATATAACCAACTTCCTACATATGTTTAATTATCTTCCATCGATATAAGCAACTTCCTACATATGTTTAATTATCTTCCATCGATATAAGCAACTTCCGGATTTGGAATGAATCGGATGTCTTGGTATTGGCCAATCAGCACATACACACGAACTTCCGTTACCAATCCTTCCTTTAGATTGCCAATACCGGAAAACGAAATGAAAACATGTCTTACCAACTATACAACATCTCGAGCTTTTGAAATTATTAAAAGAATTTAGTACGGAGAGAATTCATGATATGAAATACTGAACACGTATTAATATTTTTTTTAGACATTTTAAATTCGAAATATACTTATCAGGGGGCAAAACCATCCATGTTTACCCATCCGTGTTTTATTGTAGATATGATTATCTTATGGAGTTCGATGTTTTTGATTCCGCCGGTTAACTAGACTTGCCCCCCCCCCCCAGATTGCTTTATTTTTTTGAGGTGGTTTTTTACTTAGTTTCAAATTTTACTTATTAATCAGAAGGTTTTATTTGAGCGTGTTCAATAACGAGTTTATAAATTTTAGTAAATAAATTGTACTGCCTCAGAACAGACTTGTCGAGTGAGGCAGTAAATTTCCAAATAGGAAAAATTGTATATACTATGTTTATGATAAGTATTTTTTTTAAATATAGCTATTTTTTGTTATTGTTTTATGTTTGTGTAAATGGAAAATAAATAATTTCATTTCATTTCATTTCATTTCATTTCATATCATTTCATTTCAAATTCCTCTAAATATTAAATTTATTTATCTCAAAATGCAAAGGAATGCTTTTGGTCATATGAATGAAAAAATTTACTTACTTTTACTTCACAATTAATTCACATAAATTAACTTGGATTTAGAACAATATATATTGCATTTACAATGAAATGAGTTTCTGAATTTACGACTGATTAATAATGACTGACGCGTACGTTGTGACACTAGAGGGAACAATCGCGGGCGAATGAAAAAAACAGGTTTATATACTTCAATTGGTCGTTCTAGAATGTTCGAATCTATGATTGTTGTAAAGTCCATGTAACACCACAATATTTTGCAATAATCTTCCGTATTTAATAAAATGATCGGAATTAAGAACAACAAATTTAATTCAATTTAAAAACTTCGGCCACGCAATTAACTCGTCCGGTTTTGGAGAGCACCTATCCTTCGAATGGAATTCACTAACAAATTGAAGTTCACGTACAGATTTTTGAAATTGAACTTCAAACGAAGGAGAGGCGTACTCCTAAACCAGTCGAAATATGGACGGAACTACGAGTGTGACACAATGTTTTGAATGCTTATTAATTTTGTTGTTCTTGTTAATACGGCATACAAATTAATTTTTCATAATAATTACAAAAGTCTAGCGAAGCCTTTATCTTTAATATATTATATTTGTAATATTTTGTAAAAATTGAAAAGAAAACCCTCGTCAATAGTTATTTGTTTGCAAACTTTGCCTTAATAAATGTTCAACTATTATTTTATAAACGCGTTGTCGTATTTTGTTGCATCCAATATAATTTTCAATTAGGTTGAGTTACTCTTCAAAAATAATAGCGACTCGTGTGATTGAGTTGTTTATAAATTGAATGAAAATTTGTTCAACGTCTAATCATGACTATTTTTCAACATTTACCGTGTCTCTGAAACCTTAACCTTAAAAAATCTTAAATTTACCGATTGAATGATGGTAAAAGTTCGAAATTAACCTTGATCGCAGAGCAGTTTTGACTTTTGCCATTTTGACTTGGTAAATCTTAAGATTCCCCGAAGTTCGAGCTTTTTCAGTTAGGTACACACAAATTATTATTCCAACTGTCGATTTGTTCAGGAGAACTTTGTTCTCTTAACATATCGACAATGTATCAAGCCAGAATACGCGAGAATTGTATGGAGAGGTCTACTTTTTTCACGGCTTTTCCAACTTTGAAGTCAAAAAACACCAACTTAGAGGCTTCGCAGCATATATGTTCCATGGACGGATTTACTCAGAATTTGGAGTAGAATATTTCGTGTGTCTGTGTGTGTGTGTGTGTGTGTGTGTGTCTGTGTGTGTGTGTGTCTGTGTGTGTGTGTGTCTGTGTGTGTGTGTGTCCGTCCCCCCTTTATAACTTTTGATCCGCTCAATTTACAGAGCCCAAAATTTCAGAATATATACACAGTTATAGGCCTACAAAACTTTTATACTCAGAATTTCGAATTTTTGTTTTAGTCAGGGGTTATCAACTTTTGAATTTTTACTTTATTTTTTCATATATCTCAGAAACCATAAAAGCTAGAACGCTGAAAATTGGTACAAATATAGACAAATACAAAATCTCAAATGAGTTTATTCAAAAAAATTCCAGAGTTTCTCAAACATTTTTTATTAAGAAAAATATTTTTTTTATGATAAATTTATGAGTTTAACTGCCTATATTTCCAAACTTTTTAAAAATATCGAAAAAAGCCGAAAAACCCCAACTAGATAATTTAATTTTCTATAAAAATATTTGTACATCTCAAATTTTTTTTAACAATTTTTATAATAATAGAATTTAGTGACGACATCGCTTCATACAATTTATATGGCAGTCGCCTATACACAATATGTAAGAAGACTTAATAGTTTGATAGGATTTTAATATCCAAACAAACATACAGAACCATCATGCTGTTTTCATATCCCGGGAAGGAAAAGAGGACTGACCTCCATACTGTCCTATCTTGACATACAAACCAACATGTGTTAAAATTTTCAATAATTTGGATTTATGGGTTTATAGTTTGATTTTTATTCTTCAACTATACATACTATTGCTATCGACAGTTGGATCTCATGTGTTACATGCAACTAGTTATAGTCAAATTATTATTACCGATTGAAAACTTTCATTATATTTGAGAAAAAAAAATGAATTTGAAATGAACTTATATTTTATTAAGTGATAAAAGATGAGTTATGACGAAGGACATTTACAATACAATCATTAAGAGGACATATAACGCTAAATCTAGTGACTTAAAACATGATATATTAAAACAGCCTAATGCACTATGAAGTTACGCGTAGTAAGGGTAACTATCGCGTGCGTTAAAAAAGGTTTATACGTGATTTAAATTATCGAAAACCCAAAATTTGTAGATTTTTTGCATTTTACAAACAAACCTTAGTTTAAATGAAAAAACTTTATCGGTCATTTACTTTGATTTTACGCATTCTTTTAGCATATATAAGATTTATTTCTCTGCGACACGTAGTTTTTGAGTAATTTAAAAAAAATGCTGTAATAAAGGATATTTTTAATATTTCTTTTAGGGGAATTTAGGCTGAATTTTAAAATTGTGTGACGAACATTCACTAGAGAAATATTGAATACACTTATGCTATTTTTTCTAGAAACATTCTGTTTAACATATTTGAGGAATTTGATTTGAAATTGGGGTATTTAGCTTTATATGTCCCCTTAAGATCAAATGAAAAAAATATTGATAAAACATCAAGTCCGTTTTTTTGTTAAACTTATTTTACTTTTCGCAGTCGAAAAAAACCTTTACAACAAACAATGAAAATGAATTATTTTATCTTGTAATATTTTATCTGCAAAACAAATTTGAATTGAAATGTTGATCGTTTCACTATAAACATATTTACTACAAAAAGGAAAATAAATAATACCACAAAGACACTCCTTTCCTATCAAATAAAGCACCCCAAAGGATTTGTCACCACAAAAAACCTAGTTATCGATGGAGCCAAATTCGACAAAATCTTCTAGTTTAGCATCAAACATATCCCTAGAATTGAATGTAAAATTCTGAGCACGTTATAGAAGGGATGTCTGTTCTTTCATATTGAAATCACAGCAAACACATGAGATCGAGCGTGCGCGGTTAACTTCCTTCCTTCTACATGAATACCATGTGCTACAGGAAATTAGGCTCTAGTCGTGGTCTAAAGACTCACATATCATTTTAAATTCCTTGAAATACATCCATAAATCGCATGCGGCTTCATAGAAAACATTATTAATGATTCAGGTTAATGATGGAAGCGCAACTGTATTCGCTGGAACATTAGCAATGTATATTTATTTAACTCGATTTACTTTTCTGACAAATTTACTTTATCTCTCTTGTGATCATTTGTTTGTACGGTACCAACATAAAACAACGTAAACATATACTTATTTGAAAAAAAGAACCATTAAGGAGAATTTAACGACAATATGTAGGGTCGTTGTGGTTCGTGATAGAATTGAATACTCGTATTTTCGTATACAAAGAAAACATTAATCTTCACATTCATCTCAATTCAGAGTACACATTCGTATGTAATTGAAATTTATAGGCTCCATTGTAAATCTTTCCGTCTTCTAATATTCTGGTATATTCTTACATCACTTATTTTATAATTGTGTCAAATTCAAACCTTAAAAAGTTTACTAGTAAGAAATTGCAAAAAAAAACGCAAGACATGCAGTAAAAATGAGCAATGTAAAACAATAAGAAAGATAAGAGGGACAAAAAAAAACGAAAAAAAAAATAAAACCGAAGGGACAAAAGGGACTAAAGAGACAAACGGGAAAGACAAATTACACACAAACACTCGATACTTTTGAGTGACATTGCAACGTATGTCAGAACACATAATCAGTTTGAACCCTTTAAATCCTGTGTTTATTTTGTTTTTAATTATTTTGTTGAATCTTAAATCAACGGCTCGAAACTCACTGTATAATATTTCAACACGCAATTATATAATATAGAATACTTAATATAGAATACACTGTACCTACCGAACACTGCGTAGAGTAATGTAAAGGCTAGCGTCTTTACAGGTTTAGCGGACGGATGGACGCAGCGCGTCAGACGGATTTCAGAATTCACACAAGTGCTTCCACTGATCGGCATTGGACGGATCAAGCGCATCGGATCGTCGGATACCTCGACGCTGTTGCTAGGAGAGGCATAAAACCGATCTGTCATGTATGTACATTTTTTAAAGATGATGTCATGTCGCCTTTTTTATGGAAAATTGTCATTTAAAATTTTTTATAAAGTATTTTTTAACGTAGTTAGAAAGTGCATTTATAATCTCAATAATATTATAAATTCGAATATTTGGATGTAGAGATGATTGTTACTCAATCACGCAAAAACTGATGAAAGATTTCGGACTAAATTTGACATTAAGATATGTATAGTATATCCTATCCTAGGCTATGGGCTACATATGTATTTTTTACATTCGTTCTTATTTACTTTGAATATTTTCATTAAATTAAATTGTGTACAATTCGAGCATACGATTACTAAGCCGAAAAAAAACATTTTTGTACTTCCATTTTCTTTAGAAAATTGTCAACAAATCCAAATGACAGTTGTGTCAGCAATCCGATTGGTGCACCTCTATGAACGCAAATCCGTCTGATGCGCTCCGTCCGATCCATCGCTGCGCCTGTATGGACGTTAGTCTTAAAAGTAGGAAATATGTTCCCACACCATACGAATTATATTTGTGTAGATCCCGCGATTCTAGACGTGCGTCATTTAGTATAGTGAACCTTACAAAATTTATACTTATGCTTATGTTAAAGTATAAAGGCTAATGCGAACCTTGAGTAGTGGTAGCTTTCGGAGAAAGCAGCCTTCAGTGTTTTAAAATCGTTGAAAATTCATATTTTAACAAGTCTGTCATGCAGCGTTTCAGTATAAGGTGTCATTTATTTTATAAATTTACTACTTAAGACTATTATAAACCACACCTTCAATTGACACTTAAAGTGACAGACACTTAAAGTGACTTATGACTTATGACATTTATTATTATAATTATAAACAAGTCTGTTAATAAAAGTTCAGTAAACAATTAAAAAAAAAGATATAAGAATAGCAAGCGAATTAACCCTTAGTATAATAATAAGAATAACAAACGAATGATGGGTGGTGGCAGAGCGGTTAGCACGCTGGATTAGTAATCCAGTGGTCGCGAGTTCGAATCCTGCCACGACCGATTTCGTTCACCTATAGCACAAGCATTTATGCTTAGTTTAGGGAATGTATGAGGATGTATATGTACTTGTTTCAAGGACATATTCATTCTTTAAAAAAAATCATCCTTAATATAATAACTCAATATAAAAAACATTTGCCTTACTATGAATCAAATTTCTGCGTATAAAAAATATTGAATTTGAGTATAAATAATTTTTTAAAAAATATATACCTACCAATTTAAAAAACGAAAAATTCAAATAACAGTTAAAATAATTCGGATTTATTTGAAAAGTTGTTGTTTTTTTTTTGTTGTTATATATTCATCATCGTTTAATTATTGTTAACATTATTTTATAGGATAATTTCCAAACGTTAAGATAATTTTCTTACAATTCCTTTTTCTAGGTAGGTACATCTTCTACTTTGATGTATCGAAAACCGATGCATCATTTGGAAAGATGGATGGATGATGACATTTTCCGTTAAATTATAATAAAGTTAGTTGTTTATCTTGTATTTAGTTTCATCTCCTTTGTATAGGAATTTTCTTTGTTTCGGGGAAAAGTAAACACACATACAAAATAAACTTGTATAGAAAATAAAAAAAATATATAATGGGAAAACAAGAATCTTGTTTATTGAACTCCTATTAAATATACGTTGAATCATTGTATAGGATTATTTATTTGTTTTTAACTTAAATATTTTAAAACAAAATACCTACTTTTTGCTGTTACTGATGATGATGTTATCTTTTAGATTATAAACCATACGGATATTTTGGTTCTACCCCGGTAACATTTTTCTTTGAATAATTAAATGTGAAGTTCTAACGAGAAGTGACAAGTCTCTCATTCTTGTGAATATTCTATAAAATAAATTAATCATTATCAATATAATAATTGAAATAACCATCTCCCTATAATTGGTGACCCCGACATGATCCTTCCATCCTTCCATCGCAACCTGGGTCCACCAACTTTTCTTCTTCCATGCACACGTTCCTAAAGAATCCTCTTGGGTACTCGTGATGCCGGCATTCTCTACGCATTTCCAGCCCATCTCAGCTTTCTCAGTCTAGCCTTGAAATCTTATAGTTCTATATTTCATCACTATACATTTCTTATTCACCAGGGTTTTGCAACATTCACGGGCCCCAGTATTTTAAATAACATTCTCTTCTCAAAGGTGTCCGGCATCTCTGCGAATCTACCTGTCATCATCAATGTTTAATTTAGGTATTTACATATAATAGCATAGTAAAAGTGTGGTATTATAAAAATGATACCTTTCACAAAGGAACATTGAAATAATAGTGAAATAAATTGTGTATAATTTAAACTTAGACGAAGATTTCAACTCCAATATCTTATTTATATGCCTCGTATACTGATGAATCCACTATCGAAAAATGTTTATATCGACAACATGTTTACTGATACAACATCAAAGGTTAATGATTGTATAATGTTCAATATCGTGACCAAACCAACAGCTTCCAAAAATTGATAGTGGTAACCTTAAAATATTTACGAAGATACATAATATAAAATGGAGGAAATACAGGTCGATCCGGAAGATTGGGGTCAAGTGGGAAGATTTTTTTCATCAAAGGGCAAAACATTATCCCCTCCTTTATGGGATACTAGAATAAAATACTTTTTTGCAGACCGAATAACAAAACGAAACGAAACAGGAAAAGGAAATGTACAAACAAGATATTTTATACTCACACACACACACACACACTCATACATACACTACCCGACGTACCACGAACAAAACTTATATATAAAATATGAGAAGGGAGAATAATGGGGTTGTTTTCCAATTAAAATAAGAAAAATGATTTGTAATACTCCCAACTCTCTCGTACCACGAAAATGGATCCATATTAATATATTTTTATTTTCGAAGCAAAAACGTACAAACAAAATGTTTTTTATTGCGTTATAGGTATCAAAAATATAGGTATCTTTTACAGGTATGTATTGGATTTTATTGGAACCAGAAGTCAAACAAAGACAACAAAAGTCATGTTTTAAATATATATTTATTGAGAAAGCAGAATCACTGGATAAAGTAGACATCAGAATTAATGAAGCAATCAGGGGCGAAACTTGGAGCTGATAAATAATCAGTGATTAGTACTGAACGAGGAATTTTGTTAGTGTTAAATTATCAGCTATGTATAGTTTTTTTTTTCTTTCTGCGTTGGCGGGGAATGAATTTATTCAATAAGTTCCTCTCAGAATGGTGTTGAGACCACATCTTTTCCTATTTTACCGGCATAAATTTTCATTTCTTTCGGAGACAACACGCGACAATATTCCACGCCATTTCTGAGACATACTTTTTATAAACGCACATTTTTGTCACATAAAAGTAATTTTACGCGAGCCGGCTGTAGTTTCGGTATTATGGAAAAAAATACAAAATGGATATCACAAGAAACGGTATATGTGCTAAATAAAAACCTCTTGGGTAGAGGTGTTTGAATCGAAAATGGTGTTTCGTCAATATGGAGATCGCCTTGAGGGTAAATAATTTAATGTAAATGGAACTGTCAAGAAAGAAGAACATTGCGTTGAATGTATTTGACTCAAATGCTAAGTCAACGCATTGTTTACTTTAAATTAATATTGAGTCCTTATATGTTTGGCGAAGACGTAAAGTCCTTATATGTCCTTATATGTTTGGCGAGTCTATAAAGTGACGTTAATATCTACTTTTCACGGACCTAAGTATTTGAATGAATCAGAAATAATTACTTGATTAATAAATCATTTTTAAAAATGTACAATCTGTTTTTAAATAATACTTAAGAGCCCTAGAGTAAAACACTGTTTTACTTTATAAATATTATAATGTTCTAACCGGTATAGGTCTTTCGAACACCATTACCAATGAAAACTTACATAATTCAGTTTCATAAAATTTCCATTGCTCCAGGAAGGTTTATTTATCTATATATTGTTTATTTATCTTTCTGTACATAATATAAACAAATATATTGTACACTGGCGGGCTTATTGCCATTAGGCAATTTCTTCCATCCAACCAGATTACAGAGTGTGACAAAATTGTTTATGTACATCAACAAAAAAAGAAAAACATATATTACGCTAAGATAACATTTAAAATTAAAAAAAAAAATCATACCAAAAAAAGGATAGGGTAAGGACAAGGAGAGGATATCAGTATCATGTATTCAGGGATAAATATTCATTCTAAAGTTTTTTCTTGAAAATACAAAGTGAGTTAGACGACGCAATATCCGGACTAAGGCTATTCCATAATCTTGCTGATTGTACTTTGTACGAATAGTTGAGAAATTCTGTATTATGGTTAGGAATGGAAAGTGTTGTACGTATATTGATATGTTATATGTTGATTACGTATGTTATATATTGATTTGTGCATTTAAAAATGTCTCTACCTGTATATAAACCTGTACCTCCTTCAAATATTTTCATTCTTTAGAGAGAGTTCTTACCTGCCTGAGCAAAGACATATTTGCTATGATTAAAAATCGATTTCAGAGACGGATTATATATACATAGAGTGCATTAAGTGGGTAGTCAAGAATAATTGCTGTAATAATAAGGAAATGGGCTAGTGTGTTGATGTTACAACACAACAAGACTATATAACGAGTCAACCCTCCGGAAGACATGCTGATGTAACAGTTAGTTGATTCTCGGGGATAGTAGTCACCGGGAACTAACCGGGTAATGAACCAGAGTCGGTTGTAATTGTTATCAGCATCGGAATAACAAACCCTAATCTCCGAGAGGGTCTCAATTCTGTAGGGGGTTTAGTTTTGTTTTTACTGCTTTCGGATAGTATAACAACCAGATAGTCGGGGAGTTAGTTGACCAAAGTCACGACCGTGGTTCAGATAACCAAACCCGATAGGTCGGGTTATTCAATTATGTTCGCAAACTTAATTATCATCATTCTTAATTAAAATGTCAGTCAAATGACAAAAACGTTCTTTGTAGATTTTTTTATAAAAAAAATGTCAAAGTAATTAAATTAATACGAGTACGGCAAAGTCAGAATGTAATATAATAAAGAAAATATAGCAACCGAATAAAACAAAGTCGATTATAATAATTTTCCAGTCTGTAGCTCAGCTAAAAACCTATAAGAAAAGTGATTAGGAAAGATCTTTAATTACTTGTAACCGCAAGTATAAAGCATTTTTTTATAAGGTTCTTCTTCTTCGTCAGCCCTCTTTCGTCCATTAATGGACATAGGCCTCCCCCTGAGACCTCCACAGCTCCCTATCCTGGGCAGACCGCATCCATCCGCCTCCAGCCACTCTTCTGATATCGTCAGACCACCTGGTTAGAGGCCTACCAACACTTCTCTTGCCCGTTCTAGGTCGCCATTCTAGCACTTTTTTGGTCCATCTGGAGTCCGTGGATCGGGCGATATGCCTTGCCCAGCTCCACTTCTGGTTTGCAACTTTTTGGACAACGTCGGTTACTTTGGGTTTCTCTCTTATCCACAAGTTAGTTTTTCTGTCTCTTAACGAAATACCCAGCATTCTCCTTTCCATGGCTCTCTGTGTTACTGCGAGACTATGCAGCATTTTACTTGTAAACAGAAGAGTTTCACAGCCATACGTCAGTACCGGGAGAACGCAAGCGTCGAAGACTTTCTTTTTAAGACGATTGGCGTATTTCGGAGACTTGAGGATATAGGATAGTTTACCAAAGGCGGCCCACGCTAGACCCCTTCTTCTTTCGATTTCTGCCTCTTGGTTTTCTTTACCGAGTTTCACAGTGTGTCCGTCCGAGATAAACGTAACTTTCAACCTTTTCAATGACCTTTCCATCTACCATGATGTTCTTCGACGGTTCTGCATTGCTCATCACTTTGGTCTTTGACGTATTCATTTTAAGACCAATTTTCAAAGATGCTATGCATATGTCGTTCATCATATCTTCTTATTCTTTGTCCTCATTGGCAAATAAGACTATGTCGTCTGCGAATCTCAAATTACTCAGTAATTCGCCATTGATGTTGACACCTTTTTTCACTCCAATCGAGGGTTTTAAAGACATCTTCTAGAGCGAGTGTAAATAGTTTTGGAGATATTGTGTTGCCTTGTCTTTTTGTTTATAAGGTTATTTAATGAGAAATCATATTATAGTTTGTCGCATCAAACAATATTTTTTTTCAAACCACATTGTATTCCTTATGTATATTGGAGAGGTGTAGTATAGAGCTAAGTATGATTTCACAATTACGTGTAATTTATAAATCAACTTTTTCACAATATCGTGATTTCAGTATGAGCATTTTTGTATTGTCTGTATGTATGGCGGATGACTTACTGCGTTCTATCAATCTATCCTATCGTTTATTCTCGATGGGTTGATCTGTCAAAGTTTTCAATATGCTCTCAAGTTACTGAAAATTCCCTCTTCTTAAAATTTCTTGAATTTCAGGGTCGTGGATAAGTTGTGCCCCTCTTGACACAAAATCAGACAACCAGTATTTTACATAACATTCTCTTCTCAAAGGTGTCCGGCATCTCTGCGAATCTACCTGTCATCATCAATGTTTAATTTAGGTATTTATAATAGCATAGTAAAAGTGTGGTATTATAAATACCTAAAAATGATACCTTTCACAAAGGAACATTGAAATAATAGTGAAATAAATTGTGTATAATTTAAACTTAGACGAAGATTTCAACTCCAATATCTTATTTATATGCCTCGTATACTGATGAATCCACTATCGAAAAATGTTTATATCGACAACATGTTTACTGATACAACATCAAAGGTTAATGATTGTATAATGTTCAATATCGTAGATTTCGTCATAGATTTCACAATTACGTGTAATTTATAAATCAACTTTTTCACAATATCGTGATTTCAGTATGAGCATTTTTGTAATGTCTGTATGTATGGCGGATGACTTACTGCGTTCTATCAATCTATCCTATCGTTTATTCTCGATGGGTTGATCTGTCAAAGTTTTCAATATGCTCTCAAGTTACTGAAAATTCCCTCTTCTTAAAATTTCTTGAATTTCAGGATCGTGGATAAGTTGTGCCTCTCTTGACACAAAATCAGACAACAAGATCTTCTGATTCAGCCCCACGTTGGGCGCCAATCGATACCCTCTTCCAGAAATAGATTTTTATCTCTTATAGGTACCTATAATATTTTATTTACTAAAATCAAATATAGATATAATTTTAGTTACTTAAGTAAAATTATTACTAAAGTGAAAGTATCGACAACAGAACCTTTCAATGGAAGAATTTCAATTTACTAAACCGAACTCATCACGATCTTACGCCATCCTTATAAGTGAAGCCGCATCCAGAATCCTGAAACATTGCCTGAGATTTTTAAGTCATGATATTCTATTACACCCCATACACCGTCTTCCTTCAATCTATTCATCTAAGTTAAGTTGTAGAAGGGCACACTTATCACCACGGAATATGTAGCTTATTTGATTTAAATTAAAAACTTTAATATAAGAGAGTTGAGCTGAAAATCCGTCCCAAGTAGTAAGGTTATCTAGGTATTGTCGTACGTTGGCCGGACATGTTAAGTCAAGCAAGAGATAATGACACGCAGATATGGAGGAAGATTTCAGTCCATATCACACGATGGGTATGTACTCGTCATCATCACGCTATGTTGTCCCTTATTTTACCATGGACAAGACATTTCTATACCTACATACATACCAAGGCAATGTTGCTTGCTATTTTCATAAGGCTACATCGGGTACTTACCTACTCGGAAGAAATTTCCCTTCATTTCTTTATATTTATGACAAATTTTATGCCCCAGCAAAAGTAAACTACACGTGTCTTGTCGAAACTTTACGAAAGTATGCTACATTTCTCAAAACAAAAAAAAAGTACAAGTATTTGTCAGACATTTTTTGTAGACTTCTTTGTAGGCGTTGTGCTCATTGCTGTGTGTTTATTTTCTTGATTAGTTCTGTAATAATCCTTCAAGTTTGTTTTTTCATTAGTTGCCATTATTTTTATCTTCTCATTTCTCAGCCCTTATCTCTTGACTGCTGGAAATAAGCCTCTTCCAATTTCTTCCACTTCTTACACAAATTGTCTCCGTCTTGTCCCCTCCGTATCCGGGTTCTTCCAATCAACTGGACGATGTTATCCAACATCGTAAATAAGTTTAAAATATTATCATATTTATGATGAAGTTTAAATATAAATATCTATAAAACAAATATTTTTCAAAAAAATTTTTTTATTCGCCTCTATTGATCGACCGAATGACAGAAAAGAGAATGATTAAATAAATCAATTCGACTTAAATATTTAATCGACGTAAATAAAAAAACTAACCGTAGAATTGTATAGACATGTAACTTATCAAACGACATTTTAAAAAATGTGATATTCAATCTGTGGTCTGTTTTGTTATCCGCTTATTTACCTTATTTATTGTGCCCCTTTAATTTAATTTAATTTCATTCAATTTAATTCAGTATCATTAATATATTGAGACACGTGAGGTATACATTTTAATATTTTTATATACATTTTAATAGTTGTCGATGGTCCCCCTCCTTCCCCCCCCCCCACACCTACCTTTCTCCCTTCCCATCATGTTTTCGAAATAGTTAAAATGTAACAAAATATCTTTTGAAACATACATGTTTGAATACTTTAATTGGCACATTAAAAATTATCATTATACTATTGAATATTTTTTTGTGTTGCTGCTGTATATTAAATAAAAAAAATACTTAAACTCTGATATTAGAAATGTGTCTCGTATATTTCTTTCAGTGCTTAGAATTAATTTACCAGCGCTTTGTTTACTTATCAAAATTATCCAGACTTACTACTATCTGACTCACAGTTCGGCAATGTTTCAATATTTAATGTCTGTTCAATGTAAACAGCGAAAGAAAGTAAAATGCCGTTGTAATAAATTCGATAATGGCAGGCAAACAATTCAATCGAAAAGTTGTAAATAATGTTTTAATGGTTTTCTGTTTAAAGTTCGATTGTGAATCTAAATTTTCTAATGAAAAATGATTCACATTAAAAAGTAATCTCACGTCTCACCGACCCCCGCGCATCCCTCAGTTCTTCCTCCCTCCCCTACTTCCCTTACCTCTCGCAGAGTACAATGTTAACTTGCTAAACATTCAATATAAGTTTTAACGTTCGTTTCTTTACTTTTTAATGTTCCGTCCCGAAGTAAGTGAGTTAAGTTTTCCGCTTTTCCACCCCAGGGAAAAAGATTGAAAACAAATTGAGCCCAAACTCCTTGCGCCACCCAATCCCAACTTGGATGGGGACTGTTGGGAACAGTAGCTATGATGACGTGGAAAAATGCAAAGACCACAATGTATTATGATTAAATATACGTATGTCAACCCCCTTGTGGAAATTCGTCGTTCTTTTATGCAGACTTCCGGTGTAATAAAATAATTAAAAATCCACAAATTTTTAACATCTCAAAAAAGACGAATTTGAAAGTTTTCATAGGAGAACCAGGAACTCAAGACACCTACAGGGCTTATGACCTATCATTGACTGGTTAACGTAATCACTTTATGCGCTTGCTCAACGCTCACCAATTATGTCTTCTTATTGAGTTCCCTTATGAATGCAATTTTAAAATTTCTATTTATTTTAACAATGAGAAACTTATCACTTGAAATAAGCTGATGAACACAATCGCCATCTATGAAGTAATTAAAAAACTTTTTGTAACGCCATCTATTGAGAAATTGTTTTTTTCTTGTAAATAATGAAAGCAACAGTCCTTATAAATGAAGTGACAACGCTCTCGCATAGATTTTACCCCTGAACTGCACCAGAAATATTGTTTCATTTTTAGCTTGTTTACCTACTTGTAAAGTTGTCGCCAAATATCTTGAACTTTTAGTCGAGAAAGGGGGCGATTTGCACGTTAACCAACGAAGCAAAAATATACAAATTTGCGCTCTGCGCAACCGAAAGCTCGTTCAAGATGTTTGGCGAAAATTTAACCAATGTTTTTTTTTTAAATAGAAATACACCTTGGGTTCCATTGTATTCAAAATATATGTAGTATTGCTACGCCTCTCTTGAAATACAACAAAACATTCATTTATTTCAGCGAGTAATAAACCTTGCCTTTCCATAATAATACCTGTGACGATTTCTCCGTAAAAGTAAACTAGTCTCACATTCAAAAATATATATTTTTCCACTTTACAAGTCAGAAGTTGCCACATGGCAATAAACAAGTCACTCGCGCTGGGCGCAAGTTGTTGCAAGTTACCACTTGGTGGGTGTTATTATTATTATAATTAAGGACTTTTTGACTATTTTGTGAAACATACCCACAAAAGATTTTCATTGCACGTTTTTGACAATAACAATAATAATAATAGGGGATTGAATATTGCGCCGTTTAATGATTCGAGATAAAAATTCAAAGCTTATTTATTTATTTAAATAAATAAATAAATAAAACACTTATTGAGACGAAAGGAAGATAACATACAAATACATAGACATAATATCAACAAATAAAAAGAAAAACAACCTTTCTGACTCACAAGTACCATGCTCAGCTATGTATGTATGTTGCAGGAAGACAAGTCCCCCAACAGCTGATTTTCAGCATGATCCCATTGCTTATGTATTATAGTACAGATACATATAAATACAAAAGAATTCAAAAAATGCTTTAAAAATACACATATATAAATATACACACATACATAAATATACATACAAATATACAAAAATATACATACTTACATTAAATATTGCTACTCAATAACAAGTTGCCACATTCTGGAGTCTTACTATATTAATCTTCTCACAGATCCAGACTGAAAACACAATTAAAAACTGTGTCTCCACCGGGAATCGAACCCGGGACCCTTGGATCAGCACAGATACCTAACCAACTGAGCTATACTTAAATATACTTTCACATCCTTGAGCGTTCTATTAAAATAACGCAACATTATTGATATTTAATCGAAATATCCAATAAAAACATTATTATAAACGATCTTCAATGTTAATATGTGCACTGTAAATAATTTCCTTTAGCTAAAATATCGTTATTCTCGCTTGTTTATTAAATTTGTACATACGTTAAGACGAAGGAGTCATTAATATTATATACATCGGTAAACAATAATTTTCGATACTGATATTAACTTTGTAAGTAAAATCAAAATATAACACATACATATAGGTACATATAAAAGTAAATAATTGTACATAGTAGACAAACGTTTAAAGGCGGCATTATAAACACATAAATTGAAATTATGAAAAACAATGAGAATGAGTAGAAGTAATTTTTCTATTAAAGTTGGCAAAGATAAAGAGTTCTCCGCGCTGCAACATTTTTTTGTTCTCATCTACAGTGATTTGACGAAAATTAAATTATAATAATCCGTAAGCCCTGCATGTGCCTTGATTTCCCGGTTGTTCGATTATATTCGGTTTCATTTTATTCTAGCCGTTCGGTTAATGTGCGTGCGTCCTGGGTTCGATTCCCAGCAGAGGAGAAATTTATTTAAATTTATTTCTCACGCAAATATTGCTTCTCTGGGCTGGAAACACTGGTAAGTTGGAGAAATTGCCATTATGAAAAAAATCTAATGTAGGTATAGTATATAACCATAGAATTATAACATGCGCAATCATAAAATATTCGATTTTTTTGAGTTTGAACTACAATTATTATAAATCATGAACCATGTCATAGGTATGATACAGAACATAATCGTGAAGGCAATACCTATTAAAAATGTGTATACCACACAAATTAAAACAGTATTGGTGTTTATTCAAACACTTTATAATATGATGTGTATCTATTTTATTAACCTACACAAAATTATGTGGTAAGATTTCATCTGAACAATAGACTATAGAAGTATTCACTGAATAAACCCAGACAAGCAACACAAAGGATTATCTATCCTGTACCTACATTTATCATAGGATGATCTTATTTAAGAGAATAAGAGAAACTGACACTTAAAATATCTACACGAATTTGCTAAGTTTAGTTGTCAAGGATATGATATAAGCAAACCAACATAATATTTTGTTTTTATGGGGTAGGAACGGAAAACTGA